>SEMN01000106.1:0-604414 GCA_005408345.1 Macquaria australasica
GACAGAAGGGGAGAGAGTGTGAGAGGAGCTGTAAATCACAGCGAGAGTGTGACTGAGACACACACACCCACATACACAAACACATCCAGCCCTATGCTCGCAGTTCACAGGCAGATAATGTGTGAAGGAGGGGCGGCTCTCCAGTAGTCTGCTGACAAGATAGAGCTGTTCTTGCATGAAAAGTTTGGAAATAAGTTTTTTTTTTTCTTCTCTTGCTTGAGTTTTGAAACTTTAAAATCCAAAAGATCTTCAATGTGTTGAGTAAGTTACATGACCTCAAGTCCTACAAAGTCCTTTCGAAACACATTCTTTGATATTTTCTTTTTTTAAATCCATGGTTGCCTGTTAAAATAAAATAAAAAAACAACAACTAAGTACCCAGAGAGTGCCTACCTCTACCAAGGCCATACACTTCTCTAAATTTTTAATGTGATTGATTTTCCTGTACTTGAATCCAGAGCTGCATCAAAATACACACAATGACAACAATCATACTGATTGGCATATGGTCTCCATGGTTGTTGGAGGATACCGAAATCAATCCTGTCTGGGAAAAAGAGCGCTCTGCACAAGGATGAATTGTGCTGAATTTTAAACGCACACTATGTAATTTCTGCCGCTAGGGCTCTGTCAATCAAAACAATAACAAAAGATGTTCACCTTTATTGGACAGTTCAGCAGTGAACAGGCAGACAGGAAATGGGGGGACAGAGGGGGGTATGACAAAGGTCACTGGTTGGAGCCAAACCGGCAACGTTGCGGTTATGTAAATGGCCTTAGACTAATCATTCACCCATTTACACACACATTCACACTGATTGCTGCCATGCTAGGTGCTGACCTCCAT
The DNA here is from genome assembly GCA_005408345.1 of Macquaria australasica. NCBI lineage: Eukaryota > Metazoa > Chordata > Actinopteri > Centrarchiformes > Percichthyidae > Macquaria > Macquaria australasica. Next base: position 848 of record SEMN01000106.1, read on the forward strand.
CGGGAGCAACTTTGGGTTCAGTGTCTTGCCCAAGGACACTTCGACAAGTGGACAGGCGGAGCTGGGGATCGAACCGCCAACCCTGTGATTGATGGACGACCCGCCAGTGAGCCACAGCCGCCCAAATTAAATTGTCTTTTTTACTGAACTCTAGTATTTCTTGATATCCCGCTAACGGAGACGAACAGACAAAGGTCTGAAGACTAGAAAAGATGAAGATGGTAAATGTGGGATGTCTAACTGGCAGTGGCAACATGAGCTCCTGTGAGGAGGGCTAATACAGACAAATCACTGTTACTCCCTGCATCCCCTGGGCTATCGCGCTCCACACTAAAATCTAGCCCTGATATCTCCACAGGCCTTCTTTCTAATACAGGAAAAATGACTTTGATTTCAGCAAAGGAAAATGTATTATCTCTATCACATCCGCCATGTCTGACTCATAGAGGTTTATTATTAGCTATGGTCTTGCGTGCATGTCCTGTTACTCCACTTCACTCTGTTCCTCTCACTGAATTGACTCTCTCTGTCTCTTTCAAGTGCAATTGAGTCTATTTCCTTCACAGGCGGTCTAAGGATCGCATACTCTTCTTCTTCTTCTCCTTTTTTTTCCTCGTGTGTGCGTCTTTGCAAAACGTGTGTATTTAAGGAGGCAAGAGGTGTGGACGCGCTATAGCCACAGCGTAGCCCAAGATACCAATCTGTTCATCAGAGCTTAATGGTTTCAGCAGATGGGGTGGTCTCTTGTCATATTCTGACTGCTGTGCCCACATGGACTCTGGCCTGGTAAGACCATCCATCCTTGTGGCGGCTGCGAGGCCCCTCGCTGAATATGCGCTGTGCCCTGTGTGTACACAAGATCTCTAGCCTCGGTGGGGAATGTTTACCCAGCTGAAGTCCAACAGTGTCGCGCTCTCTCCCTGTACTAAACCGACTGGAAAGGAAGTCACATCTATTGACCAATATCATATATGTCCAGGCTTCTCTAAGGTTTAAAGCTGGATTAAATGCCCTAATGTATCATTTGAAAATGTAAATTCCAGTTTTAGACCTATATATTTTGGTATTTTCTATCTTTATTTAATTGTAATGTCTGTTGCAATTGTTCCAAAGGCACTCAGTTACCCATGTGCATACATTTGCAGCTGGAGCATATTAAAGCATGCAAGTGTCACGTAAGTAATAAATACAAAAATAGACACTTTATCCAGCCTCCAAATCTTTCAGCCTGTGGGGTTGAACTGGGACCACTGTTTTGTTGCAAGATGTGCTCTGATTGCAAGTCGCAACGCTGCAAAGAAAAGCAGGATTAAGAAGCAACAATGCAACACAAAGCAGCTGAGCTTTGCAAGGCAACAACTACATTTTACAAAAAGCGCTTTTTGGCTTGCAAATTAGTGACTCAAGTGAATCTAGTCAGTGGCGGTTTAACACTTCAACTTGTGGTTTCCAGCTCATTCTGGCCGCAAATGTCTGCACAGAAACGTGTAACCTTCAGCACACAACAGGAAAAAACAATAGAATTGGTAGTGCTACTGTCATTTCAAAGCATACCTAGATGGCTGTGTGAATGGGGGCTTTGGATGTGACAGATCTTATGTAATGTGCTGTAGACCTACTTAAACTCAAGTCTGTGGAGTGACAGATTACATGTAATGGTATTGCAGGAACTTGATAAAAAAAGACTGTGATTAGGCACCTAGATTCTCAGTTTCTGCGCACAGCAATCACACTGGAGGCAGGCTGGCTAAAAAAAAAGTGTTCAGTTTGAATGGATAACTGATGGAAAAAGGACACTCTGAAGGTTACACTTTATACATCTTTGACTTGTGCTTTTTAGATGGTAACATATGCAAATTATTGATCAGAAATTAAAAATCAGTTGTGCGAATTGAATTCCATTTTTAATCTTACATCGAGTACTTACATCACCTGTCCTCTTTCAACTCCAGACCCAAAAAAAAAAAAAAAAAAAGGAAATGTTTGACTACACCTTCAACCCTTTGCACAGCCATAATTCACCCTCTCAATCTGTCGGCTCCAGCAGCACAGTAGCTCCATCATCGTGCAATAATGCTGGACTCAATCGTAGGTAAGAAGATGATGCTCTGCAGGGACAGTGATTCTCCCCTCCACGATAAAACCAGCTTCTGCCAAGTGCTGTCAGGATTTATCGCTGTGTCTGTTTAAATGTAGCCAATTTCACTTTAATATGATATTAAAGGATGATGCATGCCTGCGCTTCAGACGCTCCCGTTGAGGGAGTCTCGTCCGCCCGTGGCAGCATCCAAAACCCCAGCATGGCGAGTCAGTGATACAGCTGATGTAATGTTCAAAATTGATAACAGCCCTGAGCGGAATGGACTCTGATCATTTAGGAAAATATTGTGCTTTTTTTTGTTTTTTTTTTAAAGTACCATTTGCTGGCCCTGCGCCTGGATTCATGCCATCCATCAGTTCGATTTGATGGGCAGATATCCACAAAGCTCTTATCACCTCCAATGAAATGAACTCTGTCTGTGAAAACAGAGCAGAGCAAAGTGGCAAGGTGAACAGTCCTTCGTAGGTGCGTCATTTGAATACATGAATTGTTGCTGAGATCTTTGGTAACAGGTTTATGTTTTCATTTTTACACTGTGGAATAAATAAAAAGTCAAATGAAGTAAGATGTAGTCTAAAACATGACTGCTGTCATGGAATTGTGTTTTAGTGGACCATACCAGTGGTTTTGCATGTTTTAGCCAATTTAACACAAATCACTTGATTATAAAATGATTATTGATGTAGTTTTTCTACCTTTCCAGACATCCATTGGATTTTATTCATTTCGGCACAGCACAACAACCAACTTGGTCTACATTTAAAGAATTATTTCAGTTTGGTTTTTTTCAACTTGGGTCTTATTTTCGTGGATTTGGCCCTCATTCCTATCAGTGATAATAACATTGTGCTCACCAAGTTAATTGCTGACATCTCGGCATCTGGCGACATCACTAAAAAGTCTTCTGATATAGAAAATAAAGGCAAACAGTAAAATTGTTGCAACTGTCTAACATTCCTCTCACTTTACAGACCGACTGCTTGGAAAGAATTTTGACCATCCATACTTGCTGTGCTCCAACAATTTTCCTGTGTGTTTCCTGTGAGAGATTATTACTGTCATTTCGGATGCCCTCGTTTTTGGTTTTACCACCAAATAAAGTGGTTTAGATAATATGGCTCAAATGTGGGCTTGTTTGCAACCTGTCTGATCATCTGAGTGCTTGCATATCTGACTGTAGTAGCGGTTTATGTTGCCAGATCTCTGCAATTCCTTTGGTGAATACAATGTTATCATAACCGGTAGTAATAATGGCCAAACTACAAAAATAAGATCCGAGTTGTAATTAAGTGGAATTATCCTTTAAACCTTTAAGAATGCCATTAGATGGAAAATACGTCCAAAAATCTATAACTGTTCAGCATGCATTCGAAAGTGGTCAGCAAAAAATGTATGTGTATGAATATGTGATTTTGTATGTAATGCGGTATGCTTTTTAGACAAAATCGCCATGTTTACAACCATGTATGTGCTCCTGTGTGTGTGGTGGTCCCTCTTCCTGCCTCTGTGTGCGTCTCCAGTGTTCAGTGTGTCAGCTCTTGTTGATTTCCGCAGGGGAAGTTGTCTCAGTGCTATCCTCAGACAAAGCCCTGACCCTGGGGTTAAGGAATGTGAACCCGGGGCTGTGACGATCAAGACCTTCCCTCGGGGTGGACAATGCTGAACACCTCAGCAAACGCCCTAATGATCTCACATGCTTTTGTGTACCTTTTTCCTCAACCCTCAATCATGTCCACATTTAAGTGGAATCAAAAATAATAGAATAGAAACCAAATCAACTATGTGTCTGAATACTTGCTTTAAGTAGTTTCCTGTATTTCTTTAAGAGGCTGGACAGTAGTGCTAAAACGATTGGTTGATTCATCTACAACAGTTTTAATAATCACTTAATTCAGTCATTTATCAAGCAAGAAAGTCAAATTTTTGTTGGTTCCAGATTCTCAAATTTGAAAATATGCTGTTTTCCTCTGTTTTATATCATTGTAAATTTTGAGTTTTGGACCGTTGGACGTAACAAGCTATTTGCAGTCGTCATCTTGACCAAACAATTAATCGGAAAAATTGCAGTGTATATTCATCCGTGCATTCCTCAGGATTGGAAACCATTGTCATTGCCACTGAAAGAGGCTTTTACGGATGAGCTTGTTGTGAATGGTCAAAGTACAAAGGAGACCAAAAGGCCCATGTCTCATTTATCACCCCACTTAAAGAGAGGGAGAAAGAGGAGGAGGTCGGCTGTCAAAGCAACCATAGCAGAGTGTATCGTAACGGTGGTCTCCCATCCCCTGAGGCCCAAACGCATTGCTTAAAGTGGAGGAAAAACACGGCAAAAGAGAAAGAAATAAGAGAAAGAACTGAGCCAAGAGATATTGTAATTAATAGTTAAGTATAGACTCGAGACCTCCGCGAGCAGAGGTGTGAGGCGTTGAGGAGAGAGCCAAAACAGCCTCCAGAGAATTTATATGGATGGAGGTGAGGGGTCAGAGCGCTATTAATCATGGCCCAAGTTGAGGATTAAATAGCTCGTTCTAGTGGGCAGATGAGAGAACCCGGCCTGATCGAGGTGTTTAAAAAGACCATGTTGTGTCTGTCTTCTATTACAGAGTGAAGGCCCGAGGCAAAACCGCCTCCTGAACCGAGGACAAATAGGATGTTCAATCGCTGCTCTTCCCTCTCTCCCCCTCTGATGAGCATTTACCCAGCCAATTATGTCACTTAACATCATCGTGCTAACGTGACACCGTCTGATGATCGACAATTGTTTACGAGGAAGATAGATGACGGAAATATTCACACAAAAGCAAGACCTTGAGTGGAATAATTAGCCATCCGCAGGACTAATTTTTTCTCTCCTCGCACATCACATTTGCACACACATTCTCTCTCACACACACATGCACACCTTGAATCAGTGCCCAGTCAGACTTAACTTTAGTCTTTTTTTTTTTTTTGCACAACTGCCTTTGATCTTTGATGTGCCATGCATTGCATTAATTATGTATCTCGCCTCAGTGCAAACGTGGCAAACACCTTCAAGTGCTTAATAAGAGCAGGCTCATCACAGGGGCCTGGAGGATGGCTGCAGGAGGTGTATGTATACATTACATCGCTCCTATATGCACCGCATAAGGGATTTTAACAGTACGGGGTAAATGTAAAGCCTGCGTCTGTGGTATTCTTCCTTCAATCTGGGGCAAAGAAGGGACATTTTTCACTCTCCTGAAACATGTGCCTCGTCTGTGTGCACAGGACTGAGTGTTGAAGGGGAGGAGGTGCACGCAAGATGGATGTGGCTTGAATTAGGCATAAACTGTCATGGCCAGAACAGATATGGCAGCAGGAACAATGACAGAGATCTAGATCTAGCATTGCTCTAATGCAGCGAAAGTTATGCAAAATTTCGCATTCTTCTGCTCGCTGTAAAACTATAGCTGAGGGGGGCTTATGTGAATCTGCCCCAAACTTTTATGCATCTGCAATAAATTCATAGATTTTTCTATTCTTTTTTTTTTTGTGTGCTGTGTTGGCAGATCACACTATGCATTTAGTAAACATTAGCAGATGGAGAGTGGGGAGTTTTGAGAGAAATATTGATTCAGTATTGAAACTGTGTAACCATGTAGCTTGCACAACTTTCTTGGTCTGGATTTACTTTTTTGGGTTGTTTTACACAATTTAAACACAGTACCTCATTGTTAGGGATGAGTTATGAAAGCCAGTTGCATTTTGAATCTGGTTACAAGTTGGTACAATATCTGGATTTGTTTGAGTGTCGGGAAACTCTTAATGGATTTTTAACCTCCCCTGTTTCATTAGAAAAGAGCAATGTACTGTGTTTTCTACGGCAAAGACAGATTTCCATGGCTTTATGATGGACAAAGTTTTTACTTTGCCTGAATGTACAAAAACATTCAGGTAGGTCATTTAAATAAATAGCATATATATACATATATATATATATATATATATACATACATATATACACGCAAAACTTGAGTTTTAGTTCTTTGACTGTCAGACTTGGATTCGTTGTTCTAAATGATTGAATAGTTCTCCAATCCATTTTTTTTTATGTTGTAGCAGCTTCTACACAGAGAGAGAGAGAGAGAGAGACTAAGTGTAAATGCAGTTGAAACATCTATCTACTGAGCCAACAGACCTGGTTCAACAGACGTGACCAGGTTAAAATAACAAGAGATAAGCAGTGGAAAGAATAAGTAGCTGCTGCTCAGGTGAAAGGGCTCCACATGCTTTGGAAAATAAAAAAAACTCTACCTGGAGGAAATCTGCAGACTTTTAATATCTAGCGTGAAGTACACCGCATGTCTTTCTTTCTTTAGTGTTGTTAATTTCAAAGTTAAGGCTCCCGTCTGTATCTGTGGCGTCGCTGCAGCTCGGCCTACGTTAGTGGGAGTACCCCCTGCACAGGTCCCTTTTGCAGTGCAGATCCAGTAGTTGGAGTTGTTGTACACCGAGCACGAGAGAGAGAGGAGAGGAGTGTGAGCGCAGCAGCTGAGTGAGCAAACAGAGGTAGAAACATTAGGTTATCTTCCGAGACTATCAGACATCGACCTGTCACTTTTACCGCTTCGAGCCGAGTCCCGTCTACTTGAAGAGGACCGCAGCCGCAGCAGCAGCAGCAGCAGCAGCGCCCTGGTCTGGTCTGGTCTGCTCGAGCAGCCGCCTGCGAAAAACTCCCAAACGCGGTCGTCTCAGCTGGCATGAGCTAACCTACCAGACAGACATGGAAACCAAACCGTTCTTGTCATTGGGTAAGTTTGTTTGTTTAATGACAAAGCCTTGCTCTGTTATAAATGTGTGGGTTTTGATAGGACTTTCATCGGCACATTAGTGTGAAACGTGTCCTCGCGCTATGTTTATTTATTTATTTATTTAGTATTTTTTTTTTGCCAGCGCGTGGAGCGGGTTGCCAAATGCATCAACATGTTTAAAGCTGTTGAATGACGAGCTGCAGCGGACGTTGCCTTCTTTAAGTTTCGCTAACATGGACTTACCCTGTCTACTTACTTATGTCCCCTCTGTGTTGCATGCCCCACGCTGCTATTTGAGCTGATGACATTTCGCTCTGATACGGAGTGACATGTCGCTTGGGACACGCAATTAAATGTTACTTGTTTGAACTAAGCTTTAAACTTTAATTTCTGTCAGTTCCACAAAGACAAAAATGCAAACCGACATTTAGCTTCAGCTCGGCTTGTTTGTTACGCGCGTCAACGAGTACTGAACACATTTAAAAAATATATTGTCGAACCAGTTTTAACAATTTTAAGTTATTTTTTACTTTTTTTTACCATGTGTTGCCTGTGTTAAGCTAGCTTCTGTGTCGTGCGTGTTTTCAGAGTCACCTTGTAACTTAAAATTTAAAGATACCCATAGAAGCCTTTTTAAGCTGTTGTTTTACAAGTGACTTGGTTTAACTTGTGGCTTAAATGACTTCCGTTTGACTTTGAACGTGTTAGCTGGTGGTTTGAAAATGAAGTGCTCAAGTAAAAATTAGGGTTGCAAACAGGTGACACAGGTGTGGGATCACTGTACATTGCTGTCATTTCTGAGTTGCCACCAGAAGCCTATTTTGTGTGGATGCTCATTTAATCCACACAAGAATCGCACGCTGGTGAGGACACACTGAGTTTGGCACTTAGAGTGAGAGTGGCAACTTTCACATTCATTTTTTATGCTTCATTTTAAGTAAAGACTTCAAGGAAAAAGGGGACATTTCCACAGCTGCCATAATTTCCAATAGTGTTTGAATTTCCAGCAACAATAATTTTGTTTATGAAATACTCTTATTTTGAAACCATTCATCTCAGGTCAAGTCTACTTTTTATTAAGGGGTTCTTTTAATTTCCAGTTTAAACACACACACTGTCTCACACAGACACACTGCGCTGTAAATCATTAATGCTGAATGCTACTGTGAGTTTGTCAAAGTGAACAGAGCAGACCCTTGTCCCCTGCAGCAGAGATACAGCACAGAGCTGTAGGCGAGCCCTCTTATTGTGTCTGCTGCTCTTTCATGAGGGCCTCATGTTACACCTCGACACGTATCATCAGCTGCCTGGATGCACCGAGGAGATTCACGGGGACTTCTGAGACACCGGGCGGCTTTCTTCTGTTACAGGCCCCCCGCTCGCTGACGCTGTCGCCCACAACGGCCTTTATGTGGCTTCCCAGAAATACGCCAAACCGCCAGTGTTACACACACACACACACACACACCGACAGGCTGTTATTACAGGTGCACCGTATTGTGTGTCCACGCTGAAAGTGATTCAAGTTTCAGTCTGCCTAAATGTACACCATTAGCCCATACAGACACTTGACAGCTAAGTCTTATCTGAAAGCCTCTGTGGTTGGTGTAAGGCTCAACGCTTCATTGTTTAAATGAGGAGGAACACTTTTCCAGCAGTATTGCATCCCATCTTTTCCCTCCCAGCCACACCACATGCTGTATCAGCAGCTTTCTCATCGCCTGTAGTGTAGTCCTAATCTGTCGGCCCGTAAATCGCCATTTATATTTAAACTTGCTCCATCAAAGGGTCCACTTGAGCGCTGATTGTTAATTGGGCACTCCAAGGACGCCGCTATCTGCGAAGTCCTTGAACGTATCGATTAGCCGCTTTACTCAGTGCAATTATCTGTCGTGCCGCATTAGAAATTCTGACATGCAACTGTTTGAAATGACAGCCAGTACATTTCACAATTATAGATCGGTTGTTGGCTGTGATGACGACATCCACCCTTTGGCACCGTATGCTCAGCACTGTATGCTGATGTGCTGCCTGATCCCACTATCAACCACCCCACCCCCCTCCTCGTCCTCCCTCCACATCTGACATTAAGCTATGACTAAGACTGAAGGGGTGACATTGAACGGAGAATGTGTCCTTTTGTCAGAGCAGTGTGAGGCTGATCGTGACAGTCTGCCAGTGAGTGAAACAATGTGGCTGTGAGAGGAAAGAAGAATTTTCAAACAGTGCTATAAGTCAGGTGATCTGTAGCTATTGATTTTCTGTTTGGTTGATTATATTGTGTGGCAAACATGTCAGCACCTAAGTAGTTGTCCTTAATGATGTTCCACCGAGTGAATGTTACGTGTGTCTGGTTTTATTGATTCATTGATTTTCCTTATCCAAATGCGGGATGGGGGGGGTCTGATCTGGTGATAGAGGGTGTTGTACAGTATGTCGTTCTGATTGCAGTTGACGGAGAGTGTGAAACGTAGAGCCATCATTTATAATTCATTGATTAATAAAACTGTTTGAAAGATTTTTGTTCCAAAATACAGCTTTTTTTTTTGTTTTTCTGTAAAACGACTGATAGCCATGAATAAAAACATAATAAGCTATTACAAGGGTAATGAAAAAACTCAAAAACTGAGTAGATGATACAACGATTAGACATTTCCACACCGAATCATGTTTTTATAGAAATTTTGAATGCTTAATTTCGACCAGTTTAAAAGTAAACTTGACTGAAGTCTTGATGATTTACAGAGCTTTATGAAACTCCCTCTTTTGACAGATAACAAATAATTTAACGCTATTGAAAAGTGCCTGACTGCTCACTCCAAAGGCCTGTTTTACCACCTGCTAAAGAGGTGTGTGTGTGTTTTTTTTTTTTTTCCTGAATCTGGTGGAACTAAACTCTGTGGTGCTTTCTGTTCAGGGGAACATAAGGTACCCTCGGCATATACACTCTCACACACACACACACACGCACACGCACACGCACACACACGCACACACTCACTCACTCACTCCCCAAAATCAATGAAGTTCATGGTCTTTGATGAGAAAGTGAGATTCATGCTGGGGTGTGTGTGTGTGTGTGTGTGTGGGAGAGACTGACTGACATTCCTTTTCTGGCAGTAACTCAGGAACAAAGGTAATACAGGGAGAGGAGGGTATGTGTCTGCCGGGAGGGGTGTGTGTGGTGGGAGTGGGCCGGTGGAATTACACTGCCAAAAGCATTTGGCCAAGTTTGTCTTTTACGGCCGTCCAGTTTTGTGTTCCTGATGTGATGCTTTTGCTCCCCTTTTGAGAAAAGGGGCTGCAGCTGTCATTTTTATTGGAGGAGTTTTATAGCGAGACTTAATGGCTTAAAGTGACAGCTCTCTCTCCCTCTCCTTTCTCTTTTTTTTCCACCTCTCTCAATCTCACCCACGAGGTCTTTAAACTCAAGCAAATCAAAGAAAATTTGCTTGCCTCCTATGTGCCCACCCTCCACGTTCCCACCCCTCACCCCTGGCAACATCCAAACCAAACTGTATGAGAGAAAAACAAAAGATTTATGCTCCAATTCTGAACGCAGCAAGAATGTGACTTTTAAATTACAATAAACTGCCGTGAAGTGAGGACCAGTGTTTTTTTTTTTTTTTTCTTCATGGAATATCTCTGCTCATCAGTATAAAGCATTAAGAGATGGCTTCAGATAAAACGGTGCATATTTTAGCCTGTCGTGCTCTCTCCTCTGCAGCCCACACTTGTTTGTGTTCTAAACATAGTGTGAATCAGAAACTGCTGGAAGGCTTTTTTGATGCACAAATCATGGAATGACTCAAAAGGGACTCGTTAATTATTTGTGCAAGGAGCGCCTTGCTCGCAGGAGGTCTTTATTGATAACGGCCGAGCTGAACTTTGCACCTCAAACCTCGACCTTTGCCCCCCATACGCTCGATCATTTCAGGAATTTGCCTTTGGCGTTCAGTCTGTCATTTTAAGTGTTTAAAGACAGTAGCTTGTAGTCCTTTCTTTTTTCTTTATCTTTCTTCTCCGTGTTTGTCATTCTTTCTATCTTTATGTTTTGTTCCTTTTTTTTCTATCCTTCGTCATTCCCTCTTTGTCTAGATTCCACAATTTGTGATTTGGTGCTGCAACTAAGGATGAGTCTAAGTGTAGTCTATAAAATAATGGAAAATTGCCATCACAAGTTTCCAGAGCCCGAGGTGAGGTCTTCATGTTGCTTGTTGCTTGTCTGAAAACTCAAAAATAGTCCGTTTACAACAATATAAAACACAGAAAAGCTTCAAAACCTCATATTAAAAGCTAGAACCAGGGAATGTTTGGTATTTTTGCTTGATAAGATGCCTTAAATGATAATCATCCAATCTTGTCAGCAGTCGTTTATGCTCACGCCCGTTTGGATTTGCAGACGCTTGGTTGTTGCTGTGAACACTTTCACTTCTCACTGTTGGAATCATCCGAGCACCATTAGTCTCAGGGTTTATTACAGGTCCTCCCGAGTGTATGAATGGCTTCTCTGCAGGCTGGCAGTATTCAGGGTGCGTACAGCCCCTCCTTTGAAGTGGAAACGCATACTCTCTCTGGGGATTTGACCAGATCACTCTCATAATTCGCACCGAGAGGAAGGTCGGCTTGCCCTGCTCTAGCCGGAACCCTCCTCTCTGTGGTTCTGTGTGCATCACTGTGCAAGATAGAGAGAGACTGAGAAAGGCGAGAGACACTGAGACAGAAAGAAACAAAATGAGTAAGAAAACAGTAGCTGTCAGAGGCTAACTACCCTCTCCACTCCTCCGCAATCCTCAAGTTGGTATGTTTTCATAATAAAAACAACTGTTGGCTCTTCTGTGATCGCGATAATGCATGAAAATATCTCGGCTGTTTGGCGGCTATGATGTGTTTTGTAATTAAGTTATGAGCACATGGGCTTTGATGGGTATTCGCTGGAGAGGGATGACGAATTGAGTGAATCCTAGATATGTATTATGCTCCTTTATGTCATTATATTTCCTTATGCCCACATTTTTTTGTCCACACTAATTATAATTGGCCCAAATGAGATCCACAGATTAAAAAAAAAAAAAAAAGTTATTTATTTAACTTTAACTATTTATGTAGAACAATGCAGCGGGAGTGAAATAGAATTGCATTTTCTGCATCCAGATGATAAGTCATAGAAGTAAGAGTGAACCACAGTGGATCATTGCTTTACATGTTGTAATAATATGCATCTGTTACACTGGCTGCGATACCATCAGTGTGTAACATGATCAAAAGCCGGAATTATGTGTTTGATGTTTCTGCACTCCTCAGAGAAAGACAAAGAATTAGATTATGGACTCCTGACTGTGGGCTTGTTTTTATAAAACTGTATATTCAGGTGTATACACAGCACGCACCCTGTCTTTTTCACACAAATACACACATACTCAAAACACCCCGTGTGTGTCTGTGTGTATGTACATGTAAACACTCGCCGCTGCCACCATCGCAGCAGCAGAAACAGAACAAGGTAATTAAGACTGTCTCTCTCGCTGCTCTGTCACAGTTTACTTTTTTGAGGTCGCAGGGAGTGAGAGGAGGTGTCCCAGTGTGCCTCGCGTCTCCCTCCCCACCACCACCACCACCACAGCCGCCGTTATGTTTGTCTGTCATCTTGCCAGATGCCAGGGTGGGTGGGGCTTCCACGCGCCGCTGGGCACAGGGCCATGGAAATCCCACAGCATGCAAAACACCTCTGTTATGTTCATTGTGTGTGTGTGACTGTGTGTGGGTGTTTGGGTGTAAGCAGAAGGCAGCGGTTTTGAGAGCAAAGCGTGAAGGCCATGTACATTTACACCTGCACGCCAACAAATGCATATCTTGACTGCGATCAATTGGTGCCGATATCCATATTTTCACATATCAGATTAATTTCTAGCTACTATTTTTTAATGCCCACACTGTATTATGTGTTCCTGCATGTTACAGGTATTGGAGAGAGCAAGGTAAAGTGTGTTTCTACTAATGCTGTGGCTAACACTCTGTTTAATGGAAGGTTTGTCGTTATCATCACTGTGAACGTGAAGTCAATCTTGAATGTTTTTATGTTTATAGAAGATTTCAAAAGCAAAGCCGCTCGCCAATATACACCCCAAAACAAAGCTACGGATAGGATATCACCCATCTATCTTTCCCCAGTCATGTAGAGGTTTGCACTGGCATGAAAATGAGATCTGACTCCCAGAGTAAGGCACAGTGGCCCGCGGGCACAAAACACAAGTTGCTTATAATAGCCAATGACTCAAGTCTATAAGGTTATGTTTTTTTATGCTACACACATTTTCAGGCAACCTGCAGATGTGATGATAAAACTTGGCCATTAGCCAATGACAAGTTCAACTTTGCCTTTCCCCAGTATTGGCGAGATGAACCGGGCATGCTCATGTTCCCAAAATGAACAGAACTTCCCTGAATCTTTGAGCATTTTCAAAAGCTCCCTTTTAACAAACCTTTGCTTTTATTTCCATTTCATTCATTAGCTTGACATGCTAATTCAAGGCAAGGTGTGTATATCTGGAGGGAATTAACAATAGCATTAATGACATAATAGTGTTGATTCATTGGATGAGATCACGTTCAGCTACAAATATCATCGCATCAGTAGCAACTCTTTTTCATCATTTGTAAGACTTCCCCCCTTCATCGACTTCCTGCAGCTATTTTCTCCCCTGCTTAAGAAACTCCTAAGATATGGAGGGCTGAAACTGCCATATTCAAAAAATAAATGAATAAATGACTCGATAAATAAATGAATATGCCATTAAATGCACCAAAAATAATGTTAAAAATAAATGTAGGCATTAATTAATTGATAAAATGTGACATAAATTGATATTTCTGTATTTATTTATGCATTATTTGCAAATAAACGTAACACAAAAGTCCTTCTCCCTACTTTAAACAGCTCTTCACAGTAGGAGCTCTGGCTGAGATGCTTTGTGAATTGCCTTTAGTAAGATTTTATCTTAAATTTAAGGGAAAGTTTTAAGAAAATGGCATCACTATGACTTTCTTAGCATTTCACCACTAGGACCAATCCAAGCACTAAAAAGATTTGTGAGTACTGCTCTTCACCTCAACAATACAATGCTGCACAGCACTGTGGACACGTGGCATTGCTACACTTGTTTGTTAAGAGCAAATAAGCTAACATGTCAGTTGTGTCAGAGTACGTGTTTCACTTTACCTGACAAATGTAATATTGCATGTCATAATGGCTACCTTTTGTGTAGGGTTTAATGACTATGCTAGTCATTTATAGCAAGCATAACTGCAGAAAACTATTACACTGCTGCTAATAACACTTATACAGAAGCCTCTTTCGTTCTTGTTCTTGTTTCTATAACGATACAGGTTTCAAGCCCCCTGTTGCACGCACACCAGGTTTCCGTATTTGCATTAGCCTGTGCCCTGTTGTTCACTATTCCTGAATATCTGATAAATGTTGCAAAATAAGTCATTTTCTCGTGTTATCTTGCAAGTTGCCTTTAGAGTTCTTGGTTTGCCTCATTTTTCAGTTTTTCCCTTCCTCTGAGTCAGCCCTGCAGGGATTGAGGATTTGTTGAAGCTGTTGTTGAACCAGATATCAACTGAGGATTTCCAGATCCTATAAGAGCAACCTCTCAAGACACAGTGCATTAAAAACCACAGTATTCAGGTTCAACTTTGGCGAAGTGGCCCTTTTTAACCCAGTCTAGATTAGAGGCTGTGACTGCAATTATGATAAACAGAAGATCCATTACAGGAGCTACCAAACAGCTGGGATTACTGATGAGATGGAGGATAACCTGGGACATTAGCATACAGAAGTATTGACACAGGTCGTCTCAGAAATGGATGCAAAGCATAAATACGTATGTTCTTAACGAGTTGTAACTTTCACATTATTTTCACAAATTACCGTTCACGAGAGAGACTGGAGAGAAAAAAGATGACGTGAGATAACAGGGTTCCTCCTGTGGGTTTTTCCTCCGCCTGCAGTAAAGAGAGAGCGATTAACTCTTTGTTGATGCCTGCAGGTCCAACATGTTCGTACATCCGCCCAGACTGTGGCCCTTCAACATGCACACACCTGTATGCATGCACACACACAGACCAACATGCGCACAGAAAGTCTGTACAGAAGTCTGGAGGGCTTTGTCACCTATGGTTAGACACCTTGCTGCGGCCGTCTGGTTTTAGGAATGTTCTCAGCGGCAGGAAGGTGGGTGTGTGTTAAGGGTGTTAAGAACAGAGGGAGGAGGGGCTGTCTGGAAAAACAACACCGGCAACACGGAACCTCGTACTGTTCATATTGATGAATTTGCCATGCCAGTCATTCCACGCCGAAGAGACAGCACCTGTAAACAACTCAAATGAAAAGTTTAATTTCTCCTCCTGACGTCCCCTCCCTTCATCTGCCCACCACATTCAGTCTATTTGAATTCGACGTTTTATTGCCCCCAAAAGGGAAATTTGCTTTGCAGACAGGGTTTGCAGTAAAATTACGCAGTAGAGCCATGTAATACAAAACAACGAGGCCACATAATATTAGACAGCAATGAAACACATAATAAATTGCTCCAATTTAAAACCCATCTTGACCACGGTAAGCCCAGAATGCAGGATACCTTTTTTTTATTTTAACTGAGCACCACTACTTAGTCACTGAAATTAAGAAGACTGAATGAATGCAGAAAGCGCATTAAGTGGTGACTGCATTGAATGATCATTTATATTGGTTATAGGATTTGTTAACCTGCTTATTAGACTGCATTGTGCCACCAAGGAAAATGTCCTCGGAGTCATGTAAATGGATTATGTGTATGGCTTTGTATCACTGTTCCATGACGGTGTGTATTTTTTTTCTCTTGACTCTCTAACATAATCCAGTACAGATGCGACCCTACCTTCTGCATAAATCGGTTGTTTGCGCTGTTTCAGGGAAGACAGTTGCGCAAGCAGGTTAACTTGACAGATGAAGACAGAGCGGGCAGGTGCGCAGACGCTGGCCGTTTCTTTGTCATCAGCGTTCTACATACCAAAGTGCTGACGGCTGCCTGCACAAACGGCCCTGACAAGTTCAAGTGTCACATTTAGGATGCTTTCTTCTGTTTCAGCCCAGAGTGGGAAAGAGGAGAAGGCTGCAGATTAAATGGGGCAGATCTGAGCGTCGAGTTGTTGGCGGAACAGGGCCGCTGTTATTGGCAGGCCTGTGTGCAGCTGCGTAGATTTATGTATTTGTGTGTGTGTGTGTGTGTGCATACACTAGGGTTGCAGCTAACGGTTACTTTCATTATTGATATGTTTTTTTGAGCTCTGCAATAGAAATGGTCCGCCAGTGCCTACATTGGTATTTTTGCTTATTGTGATGTAATTCCCTAGATTATCTTCAAATGCTTCATATTCCGAAAATCTGTACAACCTAAGCTAAAAGGCTATGTAAGTCAATAAACCATCATAATTGATAAAAGTATTGAAATAGTGTCATAAATTAAAACCGCGCCACCCATGGACATCCATGGCGCCACCTCGCGTTGTCACCATGGTTTTGCACCGCACGTAATACAGCTTAATGACCTCATCAAGCTGCGACATGTGCGTACAATGGGAGACAGAAGAATGACACGAAAGACAGAAGTCTTAGCTTTCAGTTGCAAAAAGAATGAATGCTCTAGCTATTACGGTTTTTATTTTGAAGACATTTAAACAGGATTATGCAAACAACGACTTCCCGCGGCCACTTCGGGGCCGCCCACGGGAGGTTGGTTTTCAGAGGGTTAAAATGTCAGAAAATAATGAAAAAGGCCAGGTGACGTCTTCAGATTGGTTGCTTTACGTGACATTCAGTTTGCAATGTCAAACAGCATCAAATCCCCACATTTGAGAAGCTTGAAGCAGAGTGTGTTTGCAGTTTGTACTTGATAAATGACTTAAACAATTATCAGATTATCAAAAAAGTTGATGTTGATTAATATTCTGGTGATCACCTGAATGATTTATTGACTAATTGTTTCAGCACTAGCAGGCACAGTTGCATGTATTGGAGTATCGTGTGCGTATCCTTGGGCATGCATATGTGTGCAAGCCTGCACATGTTTGCTTTTATGTGCCATGTGCGTGATTAGCTGATGCTACAACATGTATGTTCTGAACCGGTGGTGGTGGGGAGCCCCCGACACACTGATTCATAAACTGGTGGATCTGGAGCAGCGAGGAGTTGAGCAGCTGAGAGTCAGCGCTCTGTCTGGGAGAGGGGAGGGTCAGGGGTTGTGGCTGGGTCACGCTCTGTGGGAGAGAGAGCAGCCTCGGCAGACATGACAGCGTTTGTATGGAGGTGAGGAGAAGCAAGAAGTGATGGAAAGAAGAGGGGGGGGGGGCACAAAACTGGATCAGTGTGGAGGGGGGCACAAAACTGGATCAGTGTGGAGGGGCTTGCTGCAGCGGGAAGCATGTTGTTTTTATTTAGGTCTTGCTTCACTCAGCGCATGGCTTGTTTTTTTTCTCATCGCATCAGTGCAGCTATTGTTAGTAACAGAGTTAATTGTTAATTGATCCAAAGAGCGATAAAACAAGGCACCTAATCTCCCTCTCTCTCACACACACACTCTCTCTCACACACACACACATGTGCTGTAGAGAATGAGAGTGGATGTTTATTACAGGATCCTAGTGGATGCTAAGGTGCCCTGGGGGCTATTAAAGCCCTCACTTAAAAGGCACTATCAGGGAACAGTGATGTGGGCTGCTGGAAGAGGGGAGGGGTAGAGGGGGCTGTAGAAAGAGAGAGAGAGTGAAAGAGAAGAAAGGGAAGAAAGAGAAGTCCTTGGAACAGCGAGCAGAAGGAGGGAATAAACCGAGTGAGCACATCTGGATTGCCTCAGCAGAATATTTGTGCAACATCTGGAAAAATTCCCTGGAATTTAAGGGTCCCCTCCTTTCATTTCAGTTACCCCCCCCCCCCCCCCCCCTTTTTTACTTCTTCTCCTTCGTCTCCTTCTCCTTTCTGCATCTTCAAAGTCTCTTACCCTGGTGCGGCAGGCACGTAAATACTCCCGTAGTAATGCATGTTGAGCCCTTTCAGACTTTATAGCGGGCCAAATTGGGCCCATGTGACCAGCTCCCCTTTTTGCGGGGCCGGGCTAATTAAGTGGCACAGAAGTGAGAGGGCACCCGGCTGTGGACCCAGACCTGGGCCAGTCCTGGGCCAAATGCAACCCCTCATAAAAACAGCAACAAAAAAAAAAGAGAAGAAAAAGAATTCCTCTACCTTCTACAGACGGTAAACTTTAAAACATAGCATGAAAAATAACCTTTGTTTTTGTTTTCACCAGATCGAACACAGACCTTTCTGGTGTAGCATGAAAGAGCCACTGTATATCATGATTAAAACGCAAACAGGCTACCTTTGTGTTATTTCAAAAACAAATTTAGCTGTTTCATGTATTAGTTTGTTGTCATTGAAAAGGACGTACATGAGCCTCCCTTTGAGGTATAAAGTCCCAGGAGGGACAAGAAGTTCTCAGCATTGAAACAACACCTTCAGTCGATTTGTATCAGTCAGCTTTCACAGAGTGCACGGTGTTGCGTTCAGCTGCGGGGCCCTCGCAGCACATTACAGATGCGCGGCGAGGCTTTTGTCCGTCTTTGCAGCGAGATCACAAGCGTGGCTCTCTCTCCTGTCAACAGTGGCGCAGCGAGCCTGTGTTCATTAGCGATTTAAGATTTCGACGAGCTTCCGAGCGCCTTCTGTCTTACCTGGGTGAGGCTCCTCGCGGGTCGGGCAGCGCTGACAGGCAGGTAGCTCACTCAGAGCAGAGGGGAGCGCAGAGGTACATGCTAATGTGGTGACTGCGCTGATCAAAAGAGATGCATCACCGTCTCCGTCTGATGGACTCACTGATGCCCTGCCCCCCCTGAGAGCTACAGTACACCCAGGCAGGAGTAGGGCAGTGATCAGAAGGAGAAAGTGAGGGGGGTGAGAGAAAGAAAGGGGGACTGGTTGAGAGAGATGGGAGGGAGG
Source organism: Macquaria australasica (assembly GCA_005408345.1). Lineage (NCBI taxonomy): Eukaryota > Metazoa > Chordata > Actinopteri > Centrarchiformes > Percichthyidae > Macquaria > Macquaria australasica. The sequence continues at coordinate 19,755 of SEMN01000106.1, forward strand.
GGATAGATGACACTGAACAAGAGAAACGGGAAGAGATGAAGAGAGAAATCCAAGGAATATAATGCACCTAGTACTGAGTCAGTAAGGACATTAATCAACAAAAAATGTTAATCGATTGAACATTTAAATTATTTGTCAAGCAGAAATGCCAAACATTCACACGTTTCCAATCTAGTTTCCTTCCTATCTGAGTGGGCAACAAACATGCTGTTTCAGCTGGTCAATCATCTCTCTTTCTATGAATACACTGAGCTGATTTTTTTTTTTTCCCCATGTTGCTCTGCAGTTGGCCTACATCTTTCTGGCTGGCTGAACTGACAAGTTGCACTCCTTTCTAGGAATGCTGATGTTGATGATACAGTCCACTGTGCCTGTGATATTAGATTATGTACATACAGAGCAGTGTTAGTAGTGTTAGCCTGTTTATCTGTGTGAGGATGTGTGCTGGTATTTGTGCAGGTGAATTGAGTCTATATGTGCTGGTATGAAAAGAGGGGTCGTTATCTGCCATTATGTTATTATTATTTATATATATTTCAGATAAAACATGTGAAAATCAGATCAATCTTTCTCTTTCACTGTGCTGATTTATGACTGTAGACTATGGTGCTCTGTCAGTGTCTTCTTGTAGGAGGGATCACACCAACTTTTGGATGAGTGAAAACAAATATCCTGGTGAAAAATAGTACAAAGAAAATCTGCTCCCTTTTAAAAAGTAATTTTCCTTTTCAGAGAAACTGTAAAAACTGAAAATAATGATTTCCACATGAATTTCACAAACATTTAAACTAAAACACAAAATACTTAAGATATTCTTACTACATAAGATACTCAGAGTAGAAGCTAGGGCTGCAGCTAATGTGATTATTTTCATTATCAATTAATCTATGGATTTTCTTTTTGTTTAATTGGTTAATTGTTTAGAAAATAGTAAAAAAAAAAAAGAAAGCCATTATAGTTTTCCAGAGCCCAAGGTGATGTCTTCTAATGTCTTGTTTTGTCCAACCAACAGTCCAATACCCAAAGATACTCAGTTTATATATATATATATATAATTTTTTAAATTAGAAAACGGAAATTAACAAAAAAGTGGGAAATTATCACATACAAGCTGGAACCTTGGAAATATTTCAAACATTTTCTTGATAAATGATTATTGAGATTGCTGATGATTAATTTTCGAATTGATAGCCCAAATAGATACACATACCAGCACAAAAATGGATGTGCACGGGCACAATTCAATACAAATGCATACAGGACTATTAATATTAGCATTCTTAGAAAGAGTTGTCTCTCTGCCAGGTCTTGTCCTGAAATCAGATTATGACAGTGAGTGTCCTTGCTCCCTTTAAAACGTGAATCTGAGAACCCAAGGGCCGTGTAATACACACAACCTCCGGGCTGTACTGGGAAGCATTTCGCTGTGCCTTCAGGTTATTGTGTATGCAGACGTCTCTGTGCGGCCCTGCAGAATGACCTTGCTCTGGCTCGTCCACTTGCCTGTCCCTTGATCCAGATCAACTTTGCTGTTTTGGAACCTTCTTTTTGAGGGCGGGTGCACCATTGCTCAGCTATAAGCCGATCTGACGGTCTGTCTCTCTTGGTCAGTAATTGTTACTTGAGATAAGAGTTTTTACCCTGGAGGGCAGATTTTCGTATTTTTGGAGCAGCCTTATGCTTCGCTGGCTCATTGCATCTTGCGGCGTCTGCAGGTAGACGAGCGGTGATGTCATCGATGACATTTTCAGTAGAAGGAATCCACTGCGAGCCCTCAAAAGAGGGGCCTCACCTCTTGAGACCTGGACCTCGCTCCAGTATCAAAATAAACCTGATTCTCATTGCTGTAGTTGTTAGATTTTTTTATGCACCTGAGGGCTTGTGCTCTCGCTCCTGGCCTACACAGTAAAACTTCTAATAAATCTCTTAAGGTTAACCCAAGAATTTCATATTTTACCTCATAAATGTAGCTCTAATAAATACCAAGGCAAACGACTGTTTACATTTGAGGCAAGAAAATGGTCATAACTCTGACATTCAGAGACTGTACACACAGCAAGATGCAGACCTGTGGAAACATAAGCAATGTCAGTCCATTAACAAAATTCCCTAAAAAAATAAGGTGAACAACTCCAGTTATATTACTCAGTTTATATTGAAAGAAATCAGTATCTGACCTACAGCACTGGTGAATGTAGCTACAAAAGTTTAAGCAAATAAACAAAAAAGCTATCACTAATTTGAAAAAAAAAATAGTGAAACATGCTGTTGGCAAATATAATATATTATCTTGTTGGTAAAAGTCTTGTACGATCAATACTATTAAATGTTTTTAAATAACATTTATTTGTAACCTGGAAGGACTACATCTTAAAATTGAGGCTTTTTAAAAAAGACTTGGGTCACAAAGTGTTTTGAAATATTGTTTTAACCTGTTGAGGTACCAGATGGTTGGGGTTTGCCACATTAGTTTTATTTAACAGGCAGTGACTGACAGCTTTCATGTTAGAAAGCTTCTAAAGTAGAAAACGTGCCACATATTCATAAAAGGTGTGCGCACCAGTCCTAAACTTCAGACTTTTGACGGTAAAATGTCCACACACACAAATAAAAAATATATGAAAAAATGTACAAATTACATGCAGTTTTTATGAAGACTTAAAAAAAAGGCATCATTAAGTTCCCATCAGTCCATTCATGTAGGCACATACTATGCATTATATACCGAGGGATTTTTATGTCATATAAGGTTGTCTGTATATCATTTCCACTCTGCAGATCTGATCTTCATCGCAACAGCTGCACTCTACAACACAGGGATCTAAATGAAATGCACTGTGTTGGGCCCCGTGACCCTGAAGGCCCCGGGTCTGGGTCATCAGTGTCATTACATCACATTGATTGGCTCAGATCTGGTGGTGAATCTCCAGCTAGGGCTCACTTACTGAAATTATGAGTAGCTAGCGACAGATTTCAGTCCTGTACACAGCTCTCTCTCTCACATACAAATACACACACACACACACACACACATCACACACACACACACACACACACACACACACACACACACACACACATATCTACATTTTCTGTGTGTGTCTCCCGCCGGTCTCAGCTGACCACATAGGTGAATGAATGACTGATATTCCACAGGCTGGGCTCCGGGGGATTGACTGAGTTTATTAGCCTATAGTACTTTGTTTGATTGGCAGCTAGTTTCCTCTTTCAATGGAACAGGGTGGGTGGTGGGGGTGGGGGGGTCGGTGGGGTACTGGTGGTATTTTGCATCCCACGACATGTCACCCTACATTATACTGTAGGTGCATCTCAGTCATTCATTTGATATTCCACTCAGACAGGCTTTGAGTCACAATTAAGGGTGCATCAGTCAGAGTCACCATTGAACCACCTCATTGTGAGCCAGTTTTTACAATTTAAAGACTCACCTATTTTTAACTGATGACTTTTTTTATAGTAACATTTCATTTTGACGAGTGCTGTAGTTGACTCCAGGATGTCACTAAGCATTTAGCTAAACGCAAGACTTCTCACGATATTCCCATCCATGGTGTACAGGACTAACCTGACACGACCTAATTTTCGATTTCCAATGGGCGTTGTCAACGGGTGCATTTGACATATCGTGATATCAGAAGATACAGTCATGCAAGCCAACTGTTTAGACATACTTTTGCTGCCACTTTGTAAGAAGTTGAAATATGTGACATCTTTGTTTTTTTAACAATTCACTGTCCTTTTGCTTTTACTCAGGATTATGGACAGTGTACGATAGAGCCATTAGTCTGTCACAATGGACCTATCTCATACTGGAACCGTTCTCCCTTCTGTTATGATCATTTTCATGCTATCTCAGGCTCTCGCTTTGTTTCCTGTCTCAGAGGGAACGGCTCGCCTGAGTCTTTAACACTCTGTTTTTGTGCTCACTGAAAAACCCTCGCTTCCGAGCAGAACACAGTGTAGCATCACGCTCGCGATGCCGAGCCTCATCCCCCATGGAAGAGAAATAATTTATAAAATGAAAACTACATTTGTTGTGTAAATGACCACATGCTGTAGGATATTTAATCCTGCCTCAGTCGATCCCAGTCATGTGACTTGACCTAGTTTTTTTTCTGCCCTGCTCTGCCCTTCTCTCTTTTTTCTTTCTTTTCATTCTCTTTCTCACTCTTTTTCTCCCACAGTCTCTAAGCGTTGCTTTCCTCTCCTGTTCCTCCCCTTCTTCTTCTTCTTCTTTCCCTCCACATTCTTCTCCCTTTTGTTCGCCCCCATGCTGGTTGCTGTCTGTATTTCTCTCCCTTCTTTATGACTGATCCAAGGATTTGTCTTTTCCTCCTGGTGTGTTAATATCTGGAACTTTGTGGCCAATATCTCTGCCCATGATTATGTACTGCATACAAACCGATTTAAAAAAATAAAAAATAAAGCTATCTGTCAAATGAAGGCAGTGACGATCACTTACAGAATGCGTGCCGGTGTGACAGTAGTGCAGAATATGGGTTATTACTGAAGTCATGAGTCATCTCATCATCCTTGACTTCCTCAAGGTTTTTACCCACAAGACATTTCACAATGAAATGATTCTGCATTAATGCAGAATCATTTCATTGTGAGGAATCTCAGAGATTTTCGTCTTTTGGTTTTGTTTTCTTCTCGCCTTTGTGGTGTCCTTACAGTGGCCCTGACCTGTGAGCCAACACATTTCAGGCTGTTAATTGATTTGTAGGTGTGAAGACGCACAGTGTACACAGTGCCTTTTTTTTTTTACTATTGCTTCCTGTGATTTGAATCTCACCTTGTCAGAGTCAATAATATGAAACTTATGATACTGTAATGCAATTAAAGATGGATACTTTTGATTATTTCAATGATTAGATTAGATTTTAGGGGTGTGATTCAACCCAAATTAGCGTCATTCAGTTCGGTACAGTTTTTGTTGTGGTGTTCTTGTCTTGAATCTTACTGTGACTTGAAGTAGTAAAAAGAATACAAAAATGTTCTATGAAGATAAAACATTTTTCAAAAGTGTTACACATTTCACTGTGACATGTGGGCCTTTGTCTAATTTTGCTCTGGTGTTTGATAGTGTACACCAACTTCTTATTGTCCCCTTTATTTTATGTTGTTTGAGCAGTGGGAATGCTATAGGCTCATAGGGCTGCATCTAATTATTTCTGTTATAGTGTGCCGATTATTTTCTCAATTATTCGATAAATCGTTTGGTCTATAAAACATTAGAAAACAGTGAAAAATATATGTATATATATATATAACTATATGTGATGACCTCATCAAATGTCTTGGTTTGTCCAACAAATAGCCAAAAGAGCGTCAATCTATTCAATTTATTATAATGTAATACCAAGAAAAGTGGCACATTTTCTGATTTGAGAACCTGGAACAATCACATTTTTGGAATTTATAAATAACTTTATAATAACTTATAAATAACTTAAAAGATTTAAAAATAGTTACCGATTAGTTTTCTGACGATCGACTAATCCATTAATCGACTAATCATTGCAGCTCTATAGGCTAACAAGCTAACAATGCTAATCAGTGCTCAAAAAGTAATATAGTGTGCTTCGAATGGAGCATCATTCTCTAACTTTGTCATCAAAAGACTTCAGTTGCATAAGTGCTCTGATCTGAAAAGCCGTCACCTCTTTCAGAAATGTAGATGCCTGACTTTGGCGCCAAATTCCTTCTTTTAATATGTGATTATATTCCTGGCAATTTGAAGGAATGTTCTTGAATCCAAGGAGAGGAAAATCTTTCAGTCCAGCCAGTTTGCAGGTTAAGTATTTAATGTGTTTTACATTTAATAGCGCTTCCTCACCTTTGTGTGTTTTGAACCCATGATTCCACTTGCTACAGCCACCTGAAGTGTGATACACCTTGCCGAAAGATCAGAAGAGCCAGATAAATTATCTCCAGCTAAATATTGCTGTCACATATATGCGTATAAAGAGACAAGAAAGGGGGGTAAATATGTATGTATGTATGTATGTATTCATTATTGTGCTTTGCAAAATGTACCTTTGGACTTGAGAAAAGGATAGGTAAATGGCTAGATGGACGTCCCCGTAGGAGCAGCTGCAGCCTGCTTGGCACAGTCTCAAGTGTAACGACTTGGTCGCCTCTTGGAATGCGTGGCATGTATCCATTCCTGAAGAGCACAAGAGATCACTCAGGCTTTGGAATAATACTGTAACCCACAACAAGCCTCAGCCTCAGCTGCCTCACTCTCCCAGTGAGCACTGTACACTTTACATGTCGGTGATTTTACACATTTTATGTTTGTATCCATACAAGCTATTGTCTGTATCGCCATAACAAGTGGTTTATAGGCCATTGCAGGCTATTCTCTTTCTGCAAGCCTGAATTCATAATGTAGCCTCGGTCTTTCAATGCCAAGACTCAGCGTGCAGTTGCTATTTCTAAACAAATTACATAGAAAATTCCACTTCTTTTGTTATTTTTTCTTCTTCTCTGAATCCAGAATACTGAACTGTGGCACCAGATCTGAAGCACAGAACATATCAAGAATCACATACAGTGGTACTATATGCAAGGTATTATATTCACATCTCATAGCTGGACAGCTATTGGCCCATTTAAGAGTAATTATCTTACTGCTGGCTTTAAAAGCTCAGAAAGGTATGGCTCCATGGTGTATTTCATATGTTTTACATAACATACAAAAAGAGCCAAAGAGCAAGTTAAAATCCTTAGCCAGAGCTTTCCTGGAGCTCCTCAAGTCTTTGCTGAAGACCTTGGGATTAATTAGGCCTTTGCTTTTTTTTTTTAAACTACCTCAGATGGTAAGTTTTGGAAAAATCAATGTCATCTTCTAGGTTATTTTGTTTATGGATAGAAATGTATGTAACAGTCTCAACTGGATTTCTTTACTGCACACATATTTAGTATTTTAAAAACCTTGCTTCAGCCTCTAACACACTGTCCAAATAAATACAGCGCATGGTAAAAAAAAGAAAAAAGTAAATGTGTGAACAAAATGTGTTCTACCTTCAGTCTCACACAAAGCAATGTCTTGTCATATTGAATTTTCTTCACAAATGGCTTGCTTGGAGATCTCGTAAAGTATGTTTATTTTTAAGAGTCAAGAGTCAGTCAGTCTTAAGCCATGTCATTAATATGGGACCTGAAACGTTGCTATTTTTTTGTATTTTTTTTTTTTTATCCGTGAGCGAGCCCTGTTGTCTCCATTCATTATCTTGGCCCAAACTCTTCTTTCCAAAGCTCAACTTTGCTCTGTAAGCACCATTTTCCTGTCCAAGTCTTTCCAAGTCCAGCCTGGCTCAGTGTCATGCTGATACTGAATCTGAGGTGTGCACATTACAACCAATTTACTGTAGATTTGAAATCCTGGACAGGATTATTTCAATATTTTTCCCTTCTGGAGCCTACTCCCTAATGGAGCTTTACAGTCAACAGGCTGGAATCAACATTACTGGTTTAAAAATCCCCCATTCATATTTAATGCCTCCCCATATAAAGAGGCATTTTAGCCAAAGAGTGCACTTAATCCTTGTTTTTAAAACTGTCCTGCAAGTGGTCTGTCTTGTGTAATTCTTATTCTGCTGTATTATGAATTTCAGTGTTTTTGTTGTCGTTCTGGTTCTGAGTGCACACCCATGCAGAGCAGCTGTGGCTCCAGATGTTTTTGTTTCAGGTTTTGAATTATGTACCACTTCATATTAATAGGTTTCACATAGCAGGCTCAAACACACTGTTTCCCACACTACGTATATATATGTGACTGTCTTTTGATCAAGCTTTTAAGATGCAGCTGTATTTCCATTTTGGGAGATCATTAATCAGTGTCTAAGAACATACAGGAATTACTTTTCATAACAACATTTTTCATAATCATTGCTGAGCATTTGCTAGTTTCACCATCTCAAATGTGCAAATTTGGAGCATCTCTCTGTTTTATATCACTATGAATTGAAAATTTGGGTTTTGGATTTTTCGCTATTTCCTGGAAACTGAAACGCCATGTATCATGAATTTTGGTTTACCAAAACATTCATGATACACCAAACATTTTGAAATTGCAGGTAAAAGCCCTGCATTTTTTCCACAAGAGGAAACAACGTATAACAAATGTCAACACAAGACTTTGAGGGACTAGATTTTTCAGTGTAGTCGAGTGGGTCCGAATTTGGGCGTTTGTACGTGTGCCATACCGGCTCGAGTGAGACAGTGGCCTTACACCAACAAAGGCAGAATGAGCAAATGTTAATGCAAGTCTTGACTTTAGCATGTGTTGACCTTGATTGGTGAATCTGGGTCAGAGTTACAGAACAAATTGTTCAGGGGAGAACAACAGAGGACGTGGGTGGCAGCACAAGCCCTTCCTTCTGTTTTGTCCTTGGGTGTTTGCACATGTTTACATCCTCCAGTGCGTGGATTCAAGATGTACTAGGCTGAGGCGGCAGGAGGAGGTTAATGGGAGACTGTGCTCCTGTAGAGATGAGAGCGTGGGTGTGTGGAGTCAATTAAGCAGGCTAACAGGAAGCGTGCTCCGGGACCTTCCACCAGGACTCAGGCAGGCAGTGAGTGGGGCACAGGTCGCTACGCTGTACCACACCTCACTTTCTGCCTCGGAGCACCTCTGCACTGCTGCTGGTGCACTAGATTCCCGCTCCACAGAATATTCATCTCCATACTGTGAAGCCAAGCTTTATTTTAAGTTCAGTTGCTGGAGGTAATTCTCTTTGATCACTCCAGAATGTCAGCTACGATCAAGGAAAATGGAGGCCATGAACTAAAGCCAGAACTGTATCCATTTGCAACCATTAATTAAGGCTAAAAATAGCGGTTTTGACGCTAGATTGAAGCAGTGCATTCCAGGATGAATCCTACAAAATATTGGATGCATTTCCACCCGCGCTCCATTAGAGGAAGCACATAAAACAAAGTTTTATCTCTTCCTTTCTGGTGGTGATATTTCACAGCTGAGAAAGGGCCAGTGTGTGCTGTGCCAAGGGCTGTTGGCGTGGGCAGATAGTCCATCATGTGAACGGCTACTGTAAATACCAGCAGAGGGATAGTAGATCTTTAAATGCTTCCTTGTGTCCGTTCCCGGGTGAAAGGAGCCTTTTTTTACCCCTGCAGCTTTTTCTGACTCCAATCACACAAATTTGATTAGAGTCATTTGCCTAAGGAGCTGCTCTGGCTGCTGGGCTGCAGTGAGGCCCTTGTTCCCCTATTTGCCCCGGAGAAAGGTTCTGACGTGCACAAGCAGCCTTTGAACCGGCCCCTTCTTTTCTTCCCCTCTAACCTCATTTACCACACTCTTTTAGTTTCTCCCCCCTGTCCTCCCCCCCTCTGTGTGTCTGTGGCTGCTCACCAATGGCCTGCCTTTGGCTTCGTCACGTCACAACAAGTGAGACAAATGACTGTTATAAATTATCAAGAACCGCTGCTTTGGTGTCATCTAAGCTTAACCCCGGCACTGTGTAATGTTTTAAACAATGCTTCGAGAGAAGGCAGTAGGCTACATCTCCGTGGGAAAGGTGAACCTGAGAGACTGGGAGAAATGGAGTCGCAGTCAAAATACATCCAGCTGTCATTTAGTATTGAATAATCCTGCAATACTTTTTTCCCCCCAACTCTACATACCATAGCCGTTGTGAATGCATTTGTGATGTACGGCTGGAAGCAGTCGAGTTTGGTTTTGGCATAAAAGCGTGTGTGGAGGGAAAAAAATCTTAACCAAGATTAAAAACTTATGACACCAACCAATCCAGCATCTCCTTGTGGAGGTGGTGGGTTTGGTTGCTCACACCAGAAATTGCAACGGAATTGGAAGGAAGCCTGTGGGCGGAGCTTTGTCAGTGGCAGATTTTGCCACAACCACAACCACACTTTCAACTAGTTGCCTCCCACGTGTTCTCTTCACAAAGTAACAGAATTATGTCTGGCTCCGTCAGAGTAGTCATAACCCCCGGTGTCAACAAGGGCAGTGGAGCAGCAGCACTATTTAACAATAACTGTTGATTTTTTTTTTTTAAACTGAGAATCACATAGGTCAAGGTTTCTTAGCTACACAAAGCTGTATTGAATAGGGACAAAATAGTGTTGAGGTGCAGGTGTGTGGAACAATAGTTCAATGCAGTTTTGTCTCTGTTGATTGTCTCTTTTGCTGCCATTTAACAAAAAAATCTTTCACATGCTGTTTTGCTAACATTTGTTGCTCAAAGTTGATTAAAATTCAACATGCATTTTCAGTAAGTAAAAAAACAACCACAGATTAAATCAATAGAATTGTATTCATTGGTATTGAAATTATATTTAAATGAGTGGAATCGCATTGTAATTTTAAGCTTGTTAAGTTAAGTTAAGGGTTATTCTATCAGTGTTCCTTAGAAGTCTAAAAAAAAGTTTAGAGAACTGCCCAAAGTTAAAGCCTGTGGTTTGTAGATAGACATGTGCTGCTCCATAATAATTTTACAAAGGGCATCGTTGTCACTTCTACCTTTTCTACAGATGCCTTGCAGCTTCAAATGCCACACCAGGGCAACTGCCACTTTCATTATCCTCAGACTGTGTGAAAGTGCAGACTCAATTTCAGACAAAGTAGGAAGGCATGTGTTTTTTTTTGAAAGAGCAGTTACAGAAAGGTGCTCTTGTTCATTTCAAAAGCGCCTCAGTTTAGGCCTCGCAAAACACAGTGGTTTAATAAGTCATACAATAAAGCTGTCCAGTTAACTTTTTTATTGCCAGTCCAGACCTCAACAGCAGTTGGTTTTGTGACTCACAACTCAAGAAACAAATGCACGTTGCAGATTTGAGTCACTTTTTTTCTTCCAGTTAAGGGAGGACTACTCATAGCATCAGCCTCCTCCTCATTTTGTTAAAGGACGTTTCGCCGCAAGTGATTTTGGTTTGTTGTGGCTGAACCTGAGAATTATGTCTTCCAGCCAAGGTCTTCATGGGTATCTGTTTCTGGAGATTTTGTCTAACCTTCCATTAGGGCTAAAAGATGCTCTCAGGTGACTAATGTTGCCCTAATTTATCCAAGGCTGAGCAAATTATGGCTGTAAAGAGTCTGTAGCTACAGTGAAAAGCAGGTTAGCATTCAGTTTAAGCCACTTTTGATACAAGGGGCATCCTGTTGTAGGTTTGACACAATGCACCAAATAAAATATGCAACATACTGCAGAGGCCTGTAAGTCCTTTCAAAACTAAAGCCCTCATTCATATGAGTCCTCTGACTCAGTTCACCTACTCCTGTGGACCTGTCCTGTGTCTGGTTTGGCTGCTCAGAGACCCTCAAGGTCTCAGTAATGGGGTCTAACTTTTGGAATTTCAACCCAAAGGTAGTGTTTCTGACACTGAAAGAAGGCAATGTTGTCAATCCAGATAGTCTGAGAAACATGTAGAAACAACAACAAAAGGATTAACGTGTGTGTGTGTGTAAAATACATCAAAGCTATTTTTCTATCAAGTATAATAGTATGATCAGCATCTAGGTATTGCCTACAGTAATCTTTATGAGGTGTGCTTTGTTGGCGTGATAGATCTGCTCAGGCTTTGTTCTGGTTGAGATAAATAAGAGCTTGAAGGCATATTTAAATGTGTATTTTTTTCTTCAAAATGGATATCATCTAGGGGGAGGGAAGACAGTTTGCTGATGGAGCAGATATGCTCAGGAGCAGGTTGGATTCGTTCCATGCTGATGATCGGGATCAGAGAGGGCTGCAGTGCTCAGATGCGCGGCGTTTCTCTGTCAGCTGCTGGGTCCTGAAGTGTCTTGTAGCTCCTCACAGAAAGCCCACTGAAGTGAAGAAAAGGTAGAGCTGTTTCAGCACATAGGCTTTGTCAGAGTGGTAACTGTTGGTTTAATGAGACGGTGCTGCATGGGATTAGGAAAACGCAAACATCAGAGGATCATTAAGTGTCGTACTTGATGCCTTTCATTTATAGGAAAACAGCATGAGACACAAACACAGAATGTGTTAGACACTTGCAAAAAGCCTTAACATAGTGGTGATTAGGGCTGCAACTAATGATTATTTTCATCAAAGAAAAGCCCATCACAAGTTCCCATAATTCAAGGTGACATCTTCAAATTGCTTGTTTTGTCTGACTAATAGTCAAAACCCCCAAAATGTTCAATCTAGTGATATGAGCACATCCTGAACACAGTGACATAAAGCACTGACATAGTGCTGATATGTAGTTTCTGCATATAAAAAGAATTAAATGTACTCTATTCTCATAGTTACTTTATTCATACTCAACAGTCATTTCATAATTCATTGATCATTCACAGTGAAGTCTTCTGTCCTACGAAATAGCATGTTGAGGAAACAGAAAATCCGGTAACATAGATATCTCAAGGACTTGTGGGCAAACACTTGATGAACACATTCGAGTCGCCAAGGCCATTGTAGGGGATAAGCGGGAAGAGGGGAAGCAGCGTAGAACTCGGCCTGTCTCACACAGGTTTTCTTTTCCTCATGTAAAGCTTTGAGGCATACAATACCGCTGAAGGTGAATGGTATTCACGGCGGTAACCGTGGCGATTGATGGCCCCTCTGCTGCTCCGTCCTTCTGTACACTCTACCAGGACCTTAAATTGCCCATGGGAGATGCATTAAGGGCCCAATGAACTTTGACCTTGGGCTTGATCACCCTGGCAACACGGGACACGGACAATCGTTACGCTTTAAGAGAGCTCGGCTGCAATCCCTTAAACTCTCATAAATTCTTGAATGTATTTCATTCAAAAGACTTGAGTTTGTGGGATCTTGTAAAGTCTGGAAGCACTTCCACTGATGTATCTGTGATAAATGAGAACTGTCCGTTAATGAAAATACTTCAGCTGTGCTCTTATCAGTGAGTTTTGTTCTAATGGCAAATTTACACACCTTTCATTAGAACCTTGTCATTGAGCCTTTCTTTTATTAGCCTTATATCAATAAAAGCCCTTCTTTCATTAGCGGAACATCTCAAAGGCTTGCCTTCATTAGCACAAGGTTGTAAATGCTGGATGGGATTTCATTAGCAGCCTATCTTTAATGAGGAAACCCCCAGCGTGTTTACATTGCTCTGCTCCCCCATGATCGCCGGTAAGGATAATGCTGATTGGCTGCTAGTGGGGGGAGCGTTTGAGCTTGTCCCCCGAAGATTGGATCATAACAGTTATTAAAGCCAATGAGATCCTTGCCGCTTAGAAGTGAAGAGCAAGATCAAACATTTCTGTAATCAAGGCCCTGCTTAAAGTATATGGGCCAAGGCATATTGATGCAGTGTGATAGAGAAGATTTAATGACAAGACATGCACCAACCTTAGCACTCATGACAGCAGATCCTGAACCTGCACATACACGTCCGAGCTACTGCCGCACTTTCATCATTCACTTCAAGGCCAGAAAGGTAAAGCCCTTCACTGAAAATGATTTACGATGCCAACAGGAAAAAGACACGTACATGCCTCACAAATCCATAATAATATTTTTATGCCTGTCTTTTTTTTTTTTTTTGTTATTTGATTTCTCTGAAAATAACCAAAGTTGTATGTCATTTATATTGAAAGGAGCAACGGATAGTTTATTTTTCTGAGATGCTGAGATCATGCTCAGGGTCAAACTAATTAGTTCCATTTTCTAGCTCCGTCTTCAAGCTTTAGATGAAATTCCAAGTGTTTGAACACCATACTTTAGCATTACTCTATCCCGTGGGAACATTATTCTAGTAGATGGCTTGCAGTGTTGGACTCTATTTTTGGGGGCGGGGGGGAGCTGCTGTCTGCTTAGTTTACTCCTGATTTTGGAAAAGTCCAACTTGACTGGGAGCCTGGGCTCACATGTTGATGCCTTAATACTCAGTGACATTGCTCAGAGCTCTATACCATGTGTCGTTGTTTGCCCTTCAACCCCCTTTGTGCAACCAGGAATGTGCCGTTTTCCTGGAGAATTCGTTCGGCAATGATGGGGAAAATGTGACTGATCGTAGTAAATGGAGCCGGACTTTTTGGAATCAAAACTTTGTTTTCAAAAGATTCTTCCAAGATTTCTTTTCTCCTCTAACCCAGAGTTGCATGCACCTCATTCACGAGTACTGGAAAAGTTCTTTCTGCATTGAGACACTCAAGTAGGAGGAGTACTTCACAGTGAAACTATACAAATCCTCTTTTGCTATTGAGGTTTTTCAAGTGTAAATTATCAGTGCTTTGAGGATAGGAAAACACCCTTAAATATTCTGGTGTACCGATGATAAAAAGATGGAATGGTTTTGATGTCCTTTTTGTTAGCTTGGACGAGTAGGCAAATGGACTATTTAATTAGACTTTCTTTTGTATTTTACAATTACATATGCTTTATCTGTAATTTATAACCTTTTCTTGTGGACATGGAGGTCAATTATGTGAATTGTTATTGCATCCTCATTGTGCCTGGATTTTGTGGTTTGTATTGGGGTGATGACAGAGATATCACCAAATTCTGGCAAATCATACTGACATGATCTCAATTGATAGATTGCACCCAAGCTAAGAGGAAAAACATGTTTGCGTGTATCTTGGGGTGAACTAATCCAATAAGATTGACAACAAATTTACAACTTATTCAGAACTTAATGACACACACACACACACACACACACACACACACACACACACACACACACACAGTCTTGACTCAAGTCCAAGTCAACTCATAAGCTGTTAAGCATATATTGTCATCACATTCTACTCATGCCCTTCCAACATGCCATTACTCTTAATGATAACCATGAAACTGACATTTTCCAACATCTGATAACAACAATAGCATTATTGTCCTCAGTAAACAAACATATGAGGAGAAACATGTTTACTTGTAGTTTAACGAGACCGTCAAAATGCCCTCCTCGTCTGTTTTATTTCATCCATGATGATATTCAGGATGATCTCAGTCTGTCTGCGTTTGCTCTTGCTGGTCCAGACTTGCTTTGCCTTGTCAGTCCCTGCTTCATCCGTAATACTAATCAAAGCTTTGAAGAATGCATGATCGGACATGAACCCCCCCCCCCAAACACACACACACACATCCACATAACTGCACATGCACACAGCGTACACTCACACTTGCTCACCCTTATAAGCACAACGCATCAGCATCCCAGACAGCTTATCATGGGGAACTAATTCAATATCCCTTTGCCTGTTTTAAATGTCATTCTCTGAGCTCATCTGGAGTGACATGTTTTTCATGGTGGCAATAAAGGCGCTTTATTGGGCTCAGAACACAGTGGCGGGGGTGGGGGGGCTCCTCCGGCTGCTGCTCTTGATGTTTGCTGGAAATCTAAAGGTCCTCATGAGGAATGAATAAAGTTTGGATTTGCAGAGATCTGCGGATGCCAATGAGATCCGCATGAGGTACCTAGTCGATAAAGACAGAGACAGAATCCTCCTTCGACTGAGAAAGGTTCACACAGAAGTTTCCACTTTGACTAGAAGCTACAGTGTCATGAAATGAAATGCCACTCGTATAAGTCTACAGTATTTAAGGGATATTCAGGAATTTCAAAAAGGTCATTAGTGTTAGGGTTTGTGCTACAGGGTCAGAGTTTGGCACATATCTGCAAGTTATTGTTTGATTTATGGTGCATTTGGTTCCAACTTTCTCTTATATCTACTTATTTTTTACATCCTCCTCCAAGCGCTGTAATTCAAGAAATATTTTCGCAAAACATTTCTATTTTTGGCAATCTACTGTAGGTTTATTTGTTGCTCTTCCTCTTTGCTGGATAATGTCGGTGACGGGTGAATGCTGGTCCGGAGGAGGGTGCAGCCCACTCAGTTGTTTCATTGTGCCGGATAATGACTTCCCTATTGAGAATGACCTCCTTGACCCCGGAGACAGACAGTAAGACGGCCTCGTCCAGCCCCTCGAGGCACCTCGGCCTGATCTGGCATTTTGCCCACACAGAGCGGCTAACCTCGGTCCCGTGCCCAATCGCTTTTTGCCTCCCTCCAGGCAAGCCTTGCCCAGCATTCTACAGGCTCCGTCTACTTTCTGGAGTCCTCGCCCTGGGTGCAGTCACAGAGCTGACATGAGCAGGGGGCTGGTGTGGTGCTACCGGTGGGGAGGTTAGGGTGAGGGCCAGCCAGCCGCAGAGCTGTAAATGTGAGAGGTCTGATGGTGGCATGGTACTGGCAGGAATATTGTTTTTTTTAACTTGTTCACTCTTCACCCAGTGAGCCTCAAACAAAGAGCCCCTAAAGGCAAATTCTCAATTTTGACATTTGCTATTTTCAGCTGGAGTTGGCCTTTGTTATACCATTGCTGTATGCTCAGAAGAGACCTGTTCATCATCTACTAAAAGCCATTTTTTTCTATCTATTCTATTTCTTATTGATCTTTCCTTCCTGCCTCTTATTTTTCTTCATCTCTGTCATTACAGGGTTCCTGAAGCCCCAGTGCTCATTGGCTCCTCCCATGCAGCGAGGTCGCTCAGGCGAGGCTTGTTCCTGTTTCAGTGGCATGTGTCCCCTCCATCAACGACGCCTATCCTCAGGTAACACTGACTGTGCAAACAATGCTGTTGCACCTCAGGTACTTGTCGGTTCTTGGGTAAAATGTAGGGAAATGCTCTTGTCCTCAGTGAACTGCCAGGTAAGAAATGCAGCTGGTATTACTGTGTATTCTTATCAAAGTAGCGAGTGGATATGTTCAAGAGAGGATCATCGGTTATAGGTTAGCAACAGCATTTTTTGAATTTTTTTGTTTTAGAAAAATTAGCCATGAGGAGCCTGTTATTTTTAAAGTGCACCTCATGATATCATGCACTTTGAGACTCATCCAAAATAGCATCTTATTTCTATTTAATTGAATCTGTTTTCAAGACATCGGAGGCAGATCAAAAGAGCAGTATGTAGTCATAATAATTATCTCAATTGAACCTAATAAAACTGAAACTACATGTCTTACCACTTACTTTTGCGTGTTTAACAAAGTTAACAATATTATCTTAAACGCATAGAACATATAGAAAGGATAAATAGTTTGAACTGGTTTTGTCAGACGTTGGAAAGTATTGCATGCACACGCCACCGCCTCTGGTCAGAGGTGTGGCTGGGGGCCTTTTCAGAGGCAGCGTTCAGCTTAATGGTGTCTATGCATGTGGAGCCCCAGTGATGGACAAGTTACCCCCCTCCACCACCACACACACACACACACACACACACACACACACACACAGGCAAGCAGGGTCTGACATCAGTGGATATTCTGAGCCGTGCAGAAGATGCGGTTAATGCTGATACATTTATCACTCCATCCCCAGGGCTCGCTCCTTCTGCAGTGTCAGTGCTGTGACCGGCCGAGCCGCCTGTCATGTGAGGAGAGCATGACTCGTTTGGCAAGACAAAGTCACATAAACATATAAACAGCTCTACAAGAGAGTTTTAGAATTTCTATCGTTTAACTGGATCCTCTCAGGACATGGAAGAAGTAGAAGTACGTTCAGGCTTATTTTAATGTTTTGTGTTAGTTCTGAAAAGATGTCTTTGAGCAAAGCTTTATATATAAATATAGAATATCTTCTCAAGCTCTTTTTTTGTGCTATTTATTTTATACCAAATGCTTGTCCTCTATGCTCAGGGTTTAGTCTCTTTGTTCCATTTTGTGCTGCACTACAAATTAATCACACTCTTGATTTAATTCATTTCTACCCTACTTGTAGTGCTCTTAGCTGCATTAGTGGAATTTGCTGGGTGAAGTGGTTCCGTGGATTTAAAAAAGGTACATGTAAATATTATTAAATGTTCTGTTAAATCAGTCTTCCAGTGGTCATGAAATTTTGTAATCTGTTTTCCAAACCAGGACAAATTAGGGAAATCACTTTATTTTATTTTATCAAAAAAAGGTTTGGGTAGGAGCGCTTCCTGGACTTTATTAGTTTGTTTGAGGTGCTCTTTGGATAGGGATACATGTAGACTAAAAATAACAAGAAAACTCCAAGGCACTCAATTTTAAACAATTAAAATGCTATTTATAATTATGGCGTGGTCATGCTAAACCCTAAAACAAACTGACGCGTTTCGGCATCAAGCTTTCGTCAGGGAGACAAACCATAAAGACATTTTAATTGTTTAAAAGAGCGTGCCTTGGAGTTTTCTTGTGATTTTTATTTATTACATGTTCAAATGTTCAAGAAAAGGCATGGCTTTTTTTTCAGCAAAGATGTGCTGTTCCTCTAAAATGTTCAATCTACAGTATAGTACAATGTGAATTTAATAAGCAAAGAGAGAATCCATGCAGCTTCTTTCTTTCTAGTCTGTATCAAAACTGCCTTGAGGTCTTTCCATAATTGAAATAATTTCATTATAACCGCCAAGGGGCCATTTTAAAAAGAAAAGATACAAATTTACCAATATGATTACACTATTCAAAACCATTACTGCACACATTTCCTTGTCTTTTCTTCGTTTTTTATTATAGTGAAAGTTTTGCCCTCAAGAGTCAGAAACACAGTCGTCCTTAATAACCTTGAAAGGGGTCATTGGAAATGTGAATGGAAAGTAAAGTGGTATCATATTTGATACCTAGACAGTGGAAGGAGTTTACGTTAACATTGCCTGGTTGTTACTTGGTCCAGAACAGGACACTGACCCTGAACCTCCCTAGAAAAATAACAACTTGTATGTTTGTTTCATAAAGAAACGGTTCTGTCTTACTGTATTTTTCATCCTCTTAAAAGCAAATAGACAATGTAAATCCAGTTATCTTATTTTTCTCTTTCGAAGATGAAGGATTTTTATATTGCCTCACTGGAGGCAAGATGAGAACCCACTACCCTCTTCTTTCACAGGCAAATACTTTTTCATGAACAAGTTTCAGCATGATCGGCGAGTTGCACAGTTTTTCCACCAACCTCACCCCCATCTTTGTGTATTTTACAGAGCTATCTTGATTGATTGCAACATTTTTTACTGTCACAGCCCGCAGTAAGGGTGGATGTGTTTCATGAACAATTAGGAGCATCTGGATTAGAAGTGTAGTCTTGCTGAAGTATGTTAAAGGTGTTCCTTCTTTGTGTTGTGGCTATTTTAAGACCTGTAGCGCACTAGGATACGAGTCACATTGGATTATTTTGTCTGCCTCAGATTCAGGGGCAAATGGAGAGGAGAGGAGGAGGGAAAGTGTTGGTGGATTTTACAGTGTTTTTTCTTGTTGATGTTTCACTACAGGAGATGTTAAACCAATTCAGTGGTGTGTTAAATGCTCCCTGAGCAGCCAAGAGCAGAGTGTACTTCTAGAAAAAGTGAAGTAACTGTTAAGTCATAGCAGCAGAGGTTGGACAGCCGCTCTGGAGTCTAAAGTTTATAGACCCTGTAATAATCATGGGTCTAATTATGGAACGTGTTACTATAAATCCACCCGATCGTGTGATTGTCCTCCAATCTCGACGTTCCAGCCGCCCCGACTATGGCCACAATGACAAGCTGCTGTGGGAGGCGCGAGGCATGTAGCGGTGACCAAGCAGGAGGTTTCTGGGAAGGCTTGCGAGCCTCGCCCGGGGAGCCGTATTCAGCAGTGATCTGCTGAACTCCAGGCCGCACACTGATGTGGCCAGGCTCTGGTTTCAGCGGTTTTACATTGTTTGGGCTTTTCAAAAACAAACTCTTACTGGAAAGGGACTGTGAGAAAGGGACTGTGAGAAACGCAGTGTTCGGGACCTCGCTTTTTCCGCAGGATCATTTCAAAAAGCGATCATTTAGTGTTTTTTTATGAGAAAAAGGAGTTGTGATGGGAAAAACGTTTTTTCTTTTTTGGAATTGTGGTGTATGAGGTGAGAGAGAGGGAAAGCATAAAAGAGAGACGGCATTGAAAACAGGGCTTTTTGAAAAGGCCCTCACAATGCAGGCCTTGTGCTGTGATTTGGTCTGTCCTCACCAAGCTGAGCAGAGGAATGGAAAAGATTATCCGCAGGAATGTCTGGGGTGCCCTCAAACGGAGTGGGCCGCGTGACTGGCCAATGGGAGCGAGGCCTGCAGAGCGGCGGGCTAATTTTTTCCTGATGAACTCAGCCGCCTGCTCCACAATGCAGTCTGATTGCCAGGGCTGAACCCACATATGGTCCGTGTTTGGAGGGTCCAAATGACAGGACCAATTCTGCCTGGAGAGAAAAGGGGGTGGGAGTGTTGGACGTAGATGATTATTACTGGCTCTCCCTCTTTTTTTATTTCATTAGCTTTGGATGTGGCTGAGTAGTGTACCGGAAACGCACCAACATGATCTGACTGTCCTGCCCTCAGTTTCCCACTACCTGCTGAGATTAACCCACCAGGTGTACTGTTAACTTTTGAGTCATCACTCTTTATTGATGGTGTTTTGTTCAGATAACTAGCAATTATGGCCAAAGCCAAACCACTTTAGAATTCACGGCAGTCCCACTTCATTACAGTGCCTCCGAATTATCTCACTGCCTCACGAATTCTGCCAATTAATTTGGAACACATTTACTATTTAGAGGACTTGGAAAGCGACTCCATCTAGAACCGGGCCAGAGTAAACTACAGGGAAATGCAAGTGACACAGCTCCAGCTCCATGCAAGGAGTGTGTGTGTGTGTGTGTGTGTGTGTGTGTGTGTGTGCGCTCATTGTTTTTCTGCGTGATGCTTTTTAGCATCAGCGCAGCAGTAAAGAGCCGTGTGGTGGGCCTCTGGAGAGAGGCAGCATGTGTTTGTAGACCTTGTGGTCACACAGCAGGGTTTGAGACTAGAGGTTGGGGTGTGGAGACGAAGGAGGATAAAGAGAGAGGTTGAGGGGTGGGTGGGTTGACGTGTAGTTAAAGTGGCTCCCGGCTCCTCATATTTCCCATTGCAAGGTCCTGCAGAGGTGAGGAGGGTCACAGAGAGGGAGCTCGTTAGCCTCAGTGTGCTCCGTGCTGCCTGTGCTCTAATTGGCTGGCCGGAGTCAGTGCTCGCCCTGGCTGCTTCCTGTTAGGTCAGGAGCCAGAGGGGCCAGAGGACGCCAAGCTACTGATTATGGTCCCTGGCCCCCATTCATTCAGGACACACACTACAGGTTATTTTTAATACACAAACTATACAGACTAATCTTAAGCAGAAACCAGCTAATCTCTGCATTTTTTTTTCAATGGTAGAGGGTTTACTTGAGGCCAGAGGACTGGGGTTTGTCATAACTGGGATAAGAACTGCCAAACTGTTCAGTTAATTGGCTGTTTTAATTTATATTAAACACATCAGATACTGCAAGATATATTGGCTGTGGTTCCCAAGATATACAAACTCCTCATGCAGCTCTTATTTAAAAAAAGATTTTGAAGTCCCTGACATTTATACATTTGTTGTAAAAATGAAACGAGGTGGGAAGCAGAAACGTAATCTAATGAAATTATATTATCAGGAGGAGATTTTAGTGCCTGCCCTGTTCCCTAATACATGACAGCAATGATAGCGTGCTGAAATCTGGCCTGATTAGTATCTCTCCCTATTCTAAGATTTAACAGAACAGGCTGAGCAATCTGTCACCTAATTGTAAACAACTTTGTCTCAGCGTATTTACAAAACTTCCCAGCTGTTGTCGCTTGATGTCAGATTGCAGATGTTAATTACAAAAAAAGAAAGGCCACTTTTGGGCAGCGCAACAAGCTGTAAACACAACATCTGACATATTAATACAATGTAAAGTTTAGATTGTTAACATGTTAGCAAACAGTTGCTAATTTACACATCCAGCAGACCTGAACAACATAAGCATTCATTTGGAGTTGTGTTTCTGGCCACATGAACGTAAGTCCCATATTTACTCTACTTTTAGCTCTGTTTTTTAACTCCACCGACTCCTGAGGGGAATATCTGTCTCTTTAGCTGCTAGATGCTCCACTGTGTTCACCAGCTAGTCGCTAACTTTGACTGGAAGGTAGTGTACAGTGGGCTTAGCAGAGCTTTTCTGCTGAAAAACTGCCTTCTGGTGAGTCGTGAGAATGGTGAGATTAAACCACAACAGTAAAGTTGTGGGCCGTAAAACCAAAACAATGAACTGAAAGATGCTAAAATGCCCTAAAGTGCTAAAGGGGACTGTAGACACTGGTGAAAATTATCTGTGGGTACGTCACTATAAGCAACACCTTTTTAATATTGAACGTGGTCAGTTGATCCATTGCAGCTTTGATGGACTTTAAAGGTTGTCATTTATTTCTTAATTTGTCTAATAGGAGTTTTACTCTATCTTCACAATCACGTTAGTTTTGTGTCTCTTTATACCGCTCTCTGAGAACCACTATGCTAGTCTTTTTATCTAATGGAGATTCACTGAATACCCATTATACCTGTCCATCATGCCTGCCAGTGGGATTCCCCCGAGTGACATGGCCCCTGGTGGCCAGTTGCCATGGCAGCAGCATCTGCAGAGGTGGAGGTCTCCGTGCTGGCACAGAGTGACGGGAGCCATCCACGGCGGGTCACTAGAAATCAGAGCGACTAAGCCTTTGATAACTCTGAGCCTATAATCCCCCAGCAGCACCATCAGAGTGAAATGCTATCTCATTGTTACCGCTCAAAACTCAGCAGAGAGCAAGGCGACCAGGCAGCCAGGGACACAGGGGACGGACAGGAAGTGGTCATATCCCTGCTATCATGCAGTCCTTGTCATTTCCACAGTGTAGATGAGTGTGCTAAGTTGAGGGTTGAGAGTTGAACTTGAATTTTTAAGTGAGCTCAAATTCTCAAAGGCTATCATTATGAGTTTAAATTTGAATCATGGTAGTGCAAAGGAAACAACATTTAAATTTAAATTATCAGGAGTACAGCATAATGGAATGCCTAATTAATTTTTGAGCAGAATACAAATGTATCCATTGTTCCTTTTCTTCAAATCAGAGAGAGCTTTATATTATTCCAAGCAGAAAGCAGTCGTTTATGTTTTAAATTCATTTTCTGTTGCACCCTTAGTTATATTTAGCTTGTCAATAACATGTTCTCTCAGAGGCAGTTTACGCAGATGAGGGGAAATTTCTCTCTGCCACAGATCCCCGCTCTCCGCGGAGTTGATCGTGACCTGTTGAGTGAGGTTTGCAGTACAGTGTGTGATGCTCTGCAACCGGAAAGGAAAAGAAAAAAAGAAAAAGAAACCCTGCATTTTTTATTAACATCAATTAAACATGAATAAGCAAGCTCTCATTCTTCAGGCCCCATGTTGCCTAACACAGAACAGTATGTTAATCACAGCAAAGCACGTTGGGTATGCCGCGGAAATATATGGGCAAATTAATGAATGGCATGAATACAAATGAATTTGTATGTCTTAACCCAGATATCTCAGTCCTGATTCTACAGTATGTCTGCTATGGCCAGCTGATAGACACATCAGAGACTGCAGTGTTGCTCCGGCTTTCCTGACTGCTTACGCCTGATCCTGAGTGTTTATATCAGCGAGACTAAGTGTTGAGGGGCACTGGCCTCCTCTAACCACACACAAAACATTGGAGGTTTGGGATATGGAAGAAGTGCATATGTGTCACATTTGTAGAAGAACATTTAGGCTGGCTTATGACACACTGCACTCCACTGTGCAAACAAACAGTGGGAAATGTGTTCTTTGTGTACAGAAAAATACACTGCAGGCTGGGATAAATCATGAAAATACAACGGAGAAAAAACTGATTTACTCTCAATAAAAATATGTGTTGTGATAGATGAACGTGAGGAAGAACAAGGGTGCAAAGTAACATGTGATTTTGAGAAATGTCATCAGTTACGGTGCCTCTTTTTGTTTTTCCTGTTTTCACTAAAGTGATGGAGAATCCAAAAAAGTTGAAACATCTGGATCAGCTAACAGCAGCAGGGCCAGATATTTGGACAAGGCCAGACCAAAGGAAGAGGCCAATTTCTGTGATTTATTTGATCAAGTCTTATTTTCTCTCCAAACCATGCGTTTCCTGGTTGTTATGCTTTGCTTGCAACATCCGACGCTGCTTTGGTAACTATAAAGAACAACAAGACAAGAATGCAGGAACATTTTTCTTGGCTTTAGTAACTTGTCACTTTTGCACTTTGGACACCGGTTCACAATGTTTGATTACATGGCATTAGACTTTCTTATTTTCCATTATTATGTTATCTCCCTCTAAACCATAATGCGATTCACCATAATGTTACAGCAGAGTTTCCATCTCAGTCCACTTCTTGTTTGTTTACTGGCCTGTGTGTTAAGTAGGTGGTAAGGGAGCTCAGGTGTCCTTTTAGAGTGGACTGGGAGCTTGACACTGTCAGTGGCGATTTTGGCTGTTCCTCTTCTCACTATAGTCAGTTGCCTCTAACCTCGTGGATGGGGATTTGAAGGGCAGCGGCAGCTACAGATCATCAGACTGTGTGTGTCCCCCACGCCCCCGGAGGAGGAGAAGCAGGGGAGGGAGAGAGAGAGAGAGAGAGCCAGGCAGTCAGGGATGTTGGGGTGAGGAGTTAGCAGAGGAGAGAGGAAAGGGGGGCTCTTGGTATTTTGACGCTAAAGTGATTTGACACGCTTGGCATTATAGCCGGCCTGGCGATGGGGGGAGGGAGAGGTAGCGCAACCGAGCGCTTGATCCGAATGTCACCGAAGCCGATCTCATGAAGTGGAAGGTCAGGGACGTAGCACCTGTCACCCCATCTTGCACAGACTACGCCCTTGCACTCTCGCAAAGGGCAAACCAGGAACTGAGGGGTGTAGGGTAGAGGACGAAGGGTCAAAGGGCTCTGCAGAAGATGTGTGCATGAGTAAGGTGGGGGGAGGCAGGGTGGCAGAGCCCTGACCTCCCAATGTCACGTGTCTCTGCTGCACAGCAACAGGCCCACCCGAGTGTGCTAATGCAGACCGGTACATGCTGGGATGTGAGAGGTGGAAGTGGGGGAGAAGTGTTTGCAACTCCCACGTGCTTTCTCCTCAGAGAGCCGCTTCTTGAGGTGCATGGAGAAGGACAGGGGGGAGTGATGGTAATGCAGCTGCTAATGGAAATATCTTGTTGGGACTGGATGTTGGTCTGAGAAGCTGGCGGCCCTGGAGGAACAGACTCTGTGGCCGCTGTGGCGACACTAAAGCTTTAGCCCCTGTTTTACCAAACAAACAGGACAACAACTAAGAGGCAGGAAGTCTCAAAGTCAGAGTGAGGACCATAGTAGTTGTTTTGGTTAGGAGCAAAATCAGTTTATCAGTACTTGGGTCTACTACCCCTATTACAGGTTGTGTGCCAGAATATCCAAGCCACTTTATTTGGAGATGAAACGCAACCTGAGCACACCCATCATATCGGTAATAATTTCTGATTGCACACAAAACTGTGCACGCGACAACTATGGCAAGTGCTATAAACTGTGATGGACAAGCTTGTAAGGAATTGGAATAATCTTTAAACCCAGCCATTCTCTTGTCCACCCTTCATGGGCTCTGGGCGCAGGGAGACCTGGGGCGAAAGTTGACCTTTAGTGTCTGCCCATGCAGGCGGCTCAGTCAATGGGACTGTGTGATGGAGTAGAGCCTGTGTTAAAGAGCGCACCAAACGCCACAGGGGTATCATGTCCACAAGTCCATTACAGCCACTGACATTGAACTAATTGACTAACGTGGCTGTGCAGCAGTGGTGCCATGACTTTGAAATGAGGATGAGGAAAGAGATAGTAATATCCAGAGAGTGTGGTGGAGACAGTGAGATATTGGGGGGGGGGGGGGGCAGCATTGACATATCTCTGGTTGTTATTTATCAGACGGTTGTGGCTGTGTGGTTCAGTTAGCCAGACCTTTATGAATCGTACTGATAAGATTTCCTGGTTCACAAACCTTTGAGGTGACTAGAGGGGCAACAGGATGTGAAATAAAAACAGGTACTTTAAACATAAAAATCAGAACAGATCAGGACCCATACCATGTACTGACGGGCGTTTAATTTAGAGTATTGCTGAAATGATCAATCAACTAGCTGTTGAACAGAAATTCACTGAATTTGGTCGCTTCTCAAATGTAAGGATTTGCCGTTTTTTCCTCATTGTAGGTTTTGGGTTTTGTGCTGGTGGTCAAAACAAGACCAGCTCTTGAGCTTGAGCTCTGTGAAATAGTGACATTTTTCACTGTTTTCTGACATGTTATATGCATCTATCTATCTATGTACATATATGTACTTTATTTAAAAGGCTGTGTGCTCTTCATCTCTGCCCTGCCAGCTGTGCTTGATAGCGGTTTAGATTTAGCATGTAGCACCCAGGTGAGTGATTAGGAAGAGCCGAGCCGCTGCATTGTTTAGTCCCCCTGAAGGTGACTTGTGTTTGGCGTCTGCGCTGTGATTTGTTTTCCACCCTCCTTTTGTAAAGAGTTCGCCAGGGTGTGATTTTATAGAACGTCTATGTCAAAGGCAAAATGAGCAGCAGCAGCTGTCTGTAACCCAAGCTGATTATGAGCATGTATTTGTGTTTATTTAACACCCTCCCTGCCATCTGTTCCATGTATTGTGATACACAGGCAGGGCACATGTGTATGAGCCTGATGATTACACAACAGCCGGGCTAGTTCTGTGGTGGCAGCGTCTCACCCGACACCAACACGCCGCCAGTGCCATTATTCAGACTTTGCTCAGTGGCAGGGCGCGCGAGACCAAAAAACGAGACAAGCAGACAGTATCAGTACAGTATCAACTGTCAAATACACATGTAAACAGAGAGAGACACAGAAATGCTCCATACACAGTTATATTTTTTGTTCATGTGCGTACAGATGCACACACAGCACTTAGAGAGACGCGTTTAACATGTGAACTGAAGCATACCTTGAGGACTGTCTGTTTACATAAGTATGCTTAATACAACGAGAGATCGCTGTGTTTGTCTGCCTTCCACCTGCCTGCCAAAGGTCATAGGGGTTAAAAGAGCATTTAGAGCGTATGGAAAAACAAACAAGTCTATTATCACTGATGGTACCTTGATGTTATGTGGTAATTAAGCATTGTTGATTTTGCCTCTCACTACCTGCCCGCATAATCATTGTCTGTGAACCCAACACATTTAGTATGTGGGAGTGCAAAAAATTAATGTTGGAGCACAGCAGCGCTGTAGGTTACATAATGATCATAATCTGAACAGTACCCTATTCTCTGAGCAGTGCGCTAAAAACAGCATTTATAACACAGCTTTACAGCTCTTTATCTGACTGCATGAGTTATCGCTTAAGATGTTGATACTATCTGAAGAAGAGAGACGAGAAGTTGACTTTGGCCTGCTTTAATGGCTGGGAATTGGGATTGATCTTTTATCTCTCAGAATGTTACCTAATGTGTAACCATGTCGTCTGCCAGCAGTGTTGTGTATGTCAGCAGCATTCAAAACAGAGATATAGATTTTCATAAAACCTTAGCCAACCTGTGGATATGTCGTCCGTTTTTATGATGGTTATGTTCAAAACAAGATATCTTATATCTCTTGCATCTCTGTAAACACACATTTCAACATAGTAATTTTCAACAACAAGATATCAGACTCTATAATCAGTACAACTCCCGGTAAATCTACATTGACTGTCAATAAGCAGACTGTTCACTACTTTACTTCATCTGCTGCTGTGCATTATCTTAATACATATTTTTTTTTTATTCATGATGTTATTACTTCATCTGTTGCTGTGTAATACTTTCATGTACATTATATATGTGCAATATTTTTATTTTTATCTTATCTATTGTTCATACTTACAAATGCACTCAGTCACACTATTATTATTACTGTCTTTACTGTGTACAGGACTATTTTCTATTTATTTTATTGTATTTTATTATATTTTATTATTGTATTTCTATATATGACACTTTTTCTGGCTGTTGTAACGCTGAAAATTTCCCAGCTGTGGGACAATTAAAGGCTTATCTTATCTTATATTGTATCTCATCTTTGTGTGTAATAAGTTTTACATATAGAATTAATATAGATCCTTAATATAATTTGTCTAGAAGAAAATGCTATGAAAAATGACAAGTCTTAGTTAGAAAACAAGCTAAATGTAAGGGAACTCATAAAATGCCATTTTAAAATGAAAACGTCTGAAAAGGCATGTCACATGACCATTCTTGTGCACTGCGCATGCATGGTTTGAAATGCTGGAGTAGTGTGGATGCTAGGCATAAACATAGCAAAAGTTATGCATTTTAAAACAAGGTATTAGTGTGGATGTAGCCTTAGTCTCTAGTAACAATCAAACTCAAGA
Organism: Macquaria australasica; assembly: GCA_005408345.1. Taxonomy (NCBI): domain Eukaryota; kingdom Metazoa; phylum Chordata; class Actinopteri; order Centrarchiformes; family Percichthyidae; genus Macquaria; species Macquaria australasica. Next base: position 47,981 of record SEMN01000106.1, read on the forward strand.
AAACACTGGATCCTACAATTCCCACAATGCAACAGGATAGTGTCTTTGATGAGGCCCCCTATAGCTCCTAAATGACCCCTGCTTTTAAACCCCACAACTCTAGTATGTAGTAGTAGTACCCCTTGAGTGAACTGAATTTTATGTCTAAAATTGGATGACTGGTGAATAAAAACTTAGGCTTACTCTGTGCAAGGTGTGTTTCTGCAGTGTTTAAGTTATATCCACCCAACATCAACAAGCCATGTGCCTTTTACTGTTGATTTGCACCACAACCCAAGATGCCTTCAGTCCAGTTAGGCTTGTTGTGAACATTGTTCAGTATTTTGTTTCAAATGTCAGTGCCAGAGTTGCAGTACCTGGCTATTTGCTGAGGTGTAATTAGATGCAGATATAGACTAAGGTAGTAAAGCCTCCACCCACAGCTCCACAGTTCTCTAAGACTTAGATTTTCTCTTCTATACATGTCAGTGCCTCTCAGTATTCAGATGTGAAGAACTAGGTACTTTCATTGCATTGCATCCAATGTTAACAGTATGAACATTTTGACACTTTTGTGACCTTCTAAAAGTACCTCTGCCGATTCAACAGAATTTGTCTGGTGTTTGCTTTGTCTTAGCTGTAAGTTACAAAAGATTAGCTGTCATTTCCATGCAAGTGTGTGTGTGCGCAGCATATGAAGTAATTGTTACAATTGCCAAGCGCAAATGCCAAGGGTAAAATGCCCCAATTTTAATTAACAACAGCAAACAGAAAGAGAACAGGAATCTGCAAGTGCATGATTGAAAAATCAAGCATTTTTGGCAACATCTGAACCTGAAGTTGTCTCTTTTTTTGACTTCCATGGATTAATTGGCACAGGGGAGATCAAATTGAAGGGCTGATTTTGCTTCCAAGTTGTCAGTGGATGCGTCTAGCCATGTCCTGTCTGTGCGGGAGTAATGTGATCATCCTCAAAGGTTACCACTCAGTCTTGTGGTGGCTTGAATTCACATTTATATGTCTGGAGTACTCTGTAGTCTCGAAGAGTCTATTAATATAAAGTCTTGACACATGTAAAGGCCCCTTTAGGCATTACAACTCGTAAAAACAGTATCATGACTGGGTGATGTACAAAATGTTTGACAGGATGATGGGCTGGACACTGGGCCCCAGTGATCTCTTCCATCTCAATCAGCCTGTGACATGATATTGAAATGAAAGCAAAAAACACTTGATTTAAAAAAGTGTAGTTTTGAGTCTGAAAAATTGAATTCTACTGATACGGCCTCCTATCATGGCTGTCTAGATTTGTACTTTCTATCTGCTCGGCTGAGGTCCCCGAGTCCCCACAGGAAAAGAAGTCAGTTACATCAAAACAGTATTAGACATTACTCAGAACAATAACATCGCTGTCAGATCATAGGCCATCAAACATCCAAAAACAGAATTTGACTGATGCCAGGACGGACACAGCAGTTAGTAACATATCAGGACAAGTATAATGTCTACATCACTGTCTGTGCTCAAAGTTCTTTTGCGATGAACTGTCAATGAAGCGAGCGGCATGAAAGCAGGGCCTGAAACGTCTCTTTTCACCAAGAAACGTACAGAACGTCCAATGGATTCCTGGTCTGGATGACATTAACAGCAGCAGTGGAGTTTTTACAGTCTCTGCCATATCAAATATTGAAAGATTCCAGGAAAAAAAATCACATACAAGAGCATGCAGGGAGGCAGAGCAATGTCCAGATTACTGGCAGAACAGATTTTGCTGAATAAACAGGGAAAACCAAGTCCCAACATGGACGTGAGAGATGTTTCAGCTCAACACAAGAGAATCGGTTGTTTGTGTCATAGCAAGAGAAGCGGCTCTCTTTTATTTAGGCTCTTTGTCAAAATAGTCTTCAAAGACGCAATTAATGTTGAGCACCGGCTTCAGGAGAAGAAGGTCTACATGAAAGTGTAGATCTCTCATGTTTTCTCTTCACCAGAGGCGTATGCTGACACTAATAAATCCTTCAAGATGTTTTATCCACTACTTCGTACTGTACATCAGACTGCACATATAGTCTGAATGATGCAAGCATCTTCCTCCCTTTCAACTCCGTCAGAGGAGGAAGAGGAACGTGTGGGTGACTTCTGTCTCATAAATGAATGTTAGTTGAGTCTCAATTAGACCTGGGTTTTTTGGAATTTAAGTTTCCTTGTGATTCCGAGTACGTTTTGCAGGATTTAAGCACCATATTTATCTGACAGACGTGCTTGTGTTTCACATTTGCTGCTGCTACCATCATTCATACGTAATGGATATACAGTGTGTGACGTAATCCAGGACCAAACCTGTACCTGTGTACAGGATGAGACCGTGCAATTTTGTAGTTCCTCTGCGTGTTTACTTCCATGTTCCATATTACGAGTCCCTTAGCGCAACAAACCAGGAAGACAAAGGGCCCTGCCTTCCTGTTTGTGTGCTGCCAGGAAGTGGAGGGGAAGGCATACCTAAGAAATGAGGGGAAATTAGAATCACACACAGTCGGCATGAACGCACAAACCTACCAATCATACATGACACGAAACGTATTTACACGGAATGTTCGAAAAGACAAAGTGCTTTATTTATCTTCTTTCATACCCTCGATGGAACACATCATAATGCTTTCACATCTCCAAATGTCATTTCTGCGAAGTCTGGAGTGTTTGATATTCCTTCCCGGTTTTCCCTCATTACAATGTGAATTGCAGAGCGATTTCTCAGTGTAACTAAGAAGCTGGACTGCCGCTAATGATGCATCGGATTATCAACCACACCACTTGCCTCTCCTCTTTCTCTTGTCTTTTTTTCCCTAGTTATATTTCTATGTAAATGTTGCCCAAGTTGGATGCAAATTTCTGGAATTTCTGCAAAATGTGCGAATCAGTGCGTTCCCAACAACTACCTTCATGTGATTATATTCAAGAGGACGTAACACGATTATAGTTAACTGAACACTAGTGATTATCATACATCATGGCTGCATTTATGTATTTTAATTAATTAATTTGTCTCTTTTCATTCATGTGTACCCTGTGGTGTTTTTAATTGAGCCAAGTGTTATCAAATGTCAGGCATTTTCACTGTTTCATACATGAAATTGTGCCTAAAAAGAGGTTAATAGAAGCATGCGTTGTCTCAACTCTCCTCCCTTTCCCTTCCTCTTTCTTTCCCTCTCACTCTGTGACTTTTCTCCCCGTCTCTTTCTTCTCCCCCCTCCGTCTCTCTTCCTCCTTTTCTCCACACGATTAGTCCCGGATGTACTTCTTGGCCAGCTAAACCAATAAATACGGTATGCGTGATTGATCCTTTTGCCTGTCTTGTTTACACAGTGTGCGCTCGCCTGCGCCCAAAGGAGACGTTGACCTTTCACACGCAGGGCAGCCAACCCTCTTCATCTCGCGTCATTGTGCTGATGAAGAGTCAATCGGAGCCGATCGTGTGGGAAGGTTTTCGCTGACTGTAGTGGAGAAAAAAAACAAAACACTGTGTGAGTGGGGATGATGAGGGGGAAAAAGGATGTTTTCCTCTGATGTTCACGTCCATATAGTTTCATCGCCCTTGGCGGAGGGCTTATTTATTGAAGGAGCCGTGTGTGGGAGACAGAGGCGGCGTTGTGCAGCCACCGTCTCATGAATCAACTGCTCCGGTGATCTCGTGACCCGCATGCTCCCCCCGGTCAACTCTGGAGTTCAAAGGTTGTCTCTGAAGCTTGTCTCTAATCTGAACTTCAACATCATAGAGAAGAGGTGTAAATTGGCCCTCTATTGGCGGTAGACTGGACATGCATGTCCTGGATCATGTTTTTTCTGCAGTGCTATGCTTTGTGAATTTTACACTTTTTTACTGAATATAAAAAGCATCAGCACTTTCATTTCCAGCTGTCTCATTACTTTACTTACTGGGTTGTTAAATGCTGAACCAATTTGTCATGTTGGAATTTGACATTTTCTGGTTCCAGCTCCTCACATTTGAGGGCTTGCTCTTTTTATCTGTTTTTTTTTTTCATTGTAAGATGCATTCTTTTGGCTTTTAGTCTGGAACTTCAAGCTGTCACCTTTGGTTCTGGAAACCTGTGATAGGCATTTCACCCTGTTTTATACTCTAAAGAAGTAATCAATGAAAATCAATGTTAGCTGCAGATGTTAGCTGTAAATACAACCTTTTCCCTCCACTTAAGCACATACATGGTTGTGTATTAGACCATGGGTGCTGTCAGAACATAAGCTCCCAGCAGAACAGATCCAGTGTATTAACCAACAAGTCCTCCAACATAAACGACAGAATAGGTCATTTGTCAGTGCCTGCAAAAACAACATATATAGGTGTACCGGACCTTTGTCGTCATGGTAACAATAATAAACATGTGGTTGACGCTGTGAAGTGGTCGCAGTTTGGTTAGGTTTAGGCACCAAAACTACTTGGTTAGGTTCAGGAAACGATCATGGTTTGTGTTAAAATAAGTACATTAGTAATACTAATGTAACTTACGTACGTAACTTAATTTACGTACGTAAGTTAAAATGAGTCAAGGTTGACTTTTGGTTTCACACCTTTCCTGGGTGAAAGTCCTGTGTTGTTTGACCCATCCATCCACCCCGATCTCCTTCGATATGCAGACTTTGTCGCTCTTTATACTACCTCACTGGACTTCCGCCTTTGCCCTCGTCATAATTTCTACGGCCACTAGATGTCGCCGTCCATAAAAACGTAAATATGGGTCGTAATAAGCTGCTGCACAGCTTCTTTCACTGCACGGCCAGTGTAGAAAAAGAGTTGAGAGTTAACCTCTTTCTATCATCCTTCACTATTCGGTCGACCCTCTACAGATGACAACCGTTTGACCTGGTGACCCCTGATAGCCTATCCTGTATATCTACTAGTGCTAACCTTACCCCTCCATAATGCACTTTTGTGCTTGACTTATTATGACCACAAGGACGACTTTGGATTTTGTTTGCCACTTTGCTGTCAAGCAGCAGAGCTGTGAAAGGACTCTGCCACGGCCTGTCCATTAGCATACTTGTTCAACTATGTTATCCTTTTTTTCCGCCGGGGGGGGGTGGAAAGAGGGAGTGGAGCAAAAAAAAGAAAAAGAGCTGAGATATTCTACAGGGGATTGTGGGAACCCACTGATAAAGGCTTGCATCTTAATCCATCCTAAGGCCTGTCTTACGGTGTACTATGAGCTTTTATGTGATCATTAAGAGTGTGTGCTCTCGTGCACGTCCACATGCACACTTTAGGTATGAGTGTGTGTATGTGGGTTTGCCTATTTGATATGTTAATGTTTTCTTTTCGTGCAATCACTGATGCAGTAGTTCAGTCCTTTGAATCTTGTGTTTCAAGGCTCTTAGATATCTTCAAATATCTTCAGTAGAAACACAACACACCTCTTCACTTTGACAACAAGGCAACGCTACTACACAGCGAGTGCATAACGACTTGTTTTATGGCTCATAAGTGTATTAAAAGCACTAATTAATGCGCCACAATTCTCCCTCTAATGCAGTGCACTAAGGATCTCTCTCTTTTTCTCTCTCTGAGCTAATGCCTTCAGCTCCCTTGCTCCTCCTTGAGCTTTAGTGGAATTTGGCTGATGTGCACCGAGGGGGTGGAGAGGAGGGAGGCGCTCATCTTGTTTCAGTGCTTTATGAGTCTGACGTGTATGTCTGTAATTGCGGTTATGGGTGATTAAACTCCCGATGCCCCTCAGGATCCGCAGCCAGCTATCAGTCAGTGTCAGGCCGAGGCGGCACAGCGCCGCGTTCAGAGCTCAGATTGGTTCTTCTGCGTGTCTGTCCCTCAGATGACGCTGTTGCACGTCACTCTGTGCCATACTTCAAGGTGGAGACGCAAAAATGTTATTTTCATGATCAGTGATTCTGTTGAATATTTTGAATTTAATCAATGAATCTGTAAAATGTCAGAAAATAACAAAAACCCAAAAGGATTCAGTTGAAATGGTTAGATGATTGATCAATTCTTGATTTTGATAATCAATTAATCGTTTTAAGTCATTATTTATGCAAAAATGCCAAACATTCACTGGGTTCAGCTTCTGAAATGAGAGAATTAGCTGTTTTCTCTGTTGTAAAATGAACATCTTTGGGTTTTGTACTTTCGGTGAGACAAAACAAGCAGTTTGAAGGCATCACCTTGGGCTCTGTGAGCTCAAACTGCTTTTCTTTTTTACTATTTTCTGACCTTATAATGATTACATAATGAATAATAAAACACTAAATAGGTCATTAGAACTGTTGTCGATTACTTTTCTGCCAATCGCCTCATAGTTTCAGCACTATTTTGTAGCATCCTCCATGGCTATATGTTTCAGATACTTGGTTATGGTAAGCAAATGAGCAAATCATGTTTTTGTTTAAGTCTAAGTATGTATATTGTGGGTGGGTGGATGGGAAGTGGGTATTGGAATGAAGAATCGGTTGATCATTTCATGGTATCTGAATGTTTATGCATTCATGCCTGTGCGCAATGTGCTTTCATGCATGGCATTGGATCTGTATGGTGTGTTTGAATTCTATTTATGGCTTAAAAAAAAAAAAAGAAAAAAGGGGGATGCCTTGAGGCCTGCTGCTTCCTGGTCTAATTGGCATGTTAATCACGTCTCTGTGGGTGGGATATCAGTGTGTGTATGTTTGTGAAAGATCCATGACTTATCTCCGAAGGCAACGCATGACCGCGGGAGTCCTGTCCTCCTCTGTTCTGACACTCCCATGGCGTGAAGACGGAGTTTCTCCCAGCTGAGGAGAGATAGGCAGCCAGGAATCTGAGCCTCGGCCTATCACACGGGGTTGAGTCCAAGTAAAACACTTGAGCATGTGTGTGGTAATGAGGAGCTGTGTCTTTGTGTATGAGCTATCTGTCAGTGGCCTCCTCCCATTAGTTTGCTGACTTGGCTGAGCCTTTCTCCTCTGTTGATGTTTGGATGTTTTCTCTTCTACCCCCACCCACCCACACCCCCACGCAGTACCCTTGAAGGCAATGAGGAAAAGAGGAGGAATCCCACACCCTCTTTACCCCGAGGACCCCTGTTAGTCATGGCAGAATGACCTCATAGAGGAGGATGCAGGGTCATGAGGGCAGGAAAAATAAGTTATGTCAAAACACAGAAGGAGAAATGTCAAGAAAAAGAGGGTGAAGAGTAGAAGGGAAGGGAAGAAAAAAAGTGAGACTTAAGTGAAGAAATAACTCCTGCTGCACCACATCTGAAGCCTTTGCCTAGACTTGACTGAGGCCGAGTGTCTGGGTCAGCCCAGGTCAGCCTCCCTCCGTAATGTAAAAGGCTCAGTCGGGGAGGCCGGGGGATGACTGAAGCTAGGGGCTTGATTAATGTGTGACAGCCCACGTGGAACATAAACGCCATGAATACACTGTGAACTCTCTCACACTGCCACGCTTCTTTATGTGCTTTTACAAACACAAACTCTGTATTGTCCCACAATGTCTTTGTCTACTCTGCAAAAAGCTCTTTATGAAGTCATTTTGGTATGCAAATGATTCCTTAAAGTGTTGTTTTCTTTAAGCAAGAAAATACAAGCAAAAATCTACAGGTGCAGTAAGGAGGAATTCAACCTGTTTCCAATTCAAATGAGCTTGTTTTAAAAGTGATAAAAATCAGGTTTCATGTTTCCTGATTGTGGTGCAGCAAAATGCCTCATTATTTTTTCAAGATACAGAAAGTCATTTCTAGAAAATCCTTGAACAAAGTTGATTTCTTTTGGAAACAGGTTGAAATATTTCACTTAACTGGCCACTTAGGATTTTTAGTTATAAACAGAAACGACTCAGAAAAGACCAAAAATGTTTCTATTCAGCCTTTTGATAGATTTTCTCCTTACACTGGGCAAAGCAAAAATCAAAACAAAAAACGACCTCCCTTAATTTGCTTCAAAAACCCAAACTGAAGTCTTCTGGACTTTCGGTTGACATTCATCATCATCCACCTGTTGTCCATTTTCCAATCAAGACACAACCCCGATTTAAGAATGTATAAAAAGGTCAAGCTTGTGTATTTTCTCCTGCTTTCAACCCAGATGAAGACGTACAAAGGTCAAAACCAGTTGGTTTTCAATTGTTTCATGAATAAGCCTCTAATTTCTAATAGCTTGTTATCATAAATTCACCATTGCTACTGCACATGAGTGCTTGGTTTGCTTTCATATTCATTTAAAGATTGCAAACCTGTTTTCTTCAAGAGCAATGTTTGTTTCTTGAGTCATTTAATCGCACCACCATCCTTTTAGACTTAATAATGATTCTTGACTATTATTGGTGTTTTTGAGCCTTTTGATCTACTTTCTCTTTTCACTGGGCAGAGTAAAAAAAAAAAAAAATCCCTCTTAACTTGGTGGAAAAACCCGAGCTGAAGCTCCTTTTGAAAGTCTTGCTGGACGGTGTGTGTTTGTTGGAGAGCTGCCAGTGAAAATGCAAGAGAGGGGAAGTCAGCAGACTGGCTGTCTTCTGTTCACTGTTGTTCAGATTGACTCTGTCAGGCCAGCCTTTGAGGCCCGTGATCCAGGTGGTCTGTTCTCCGCGGCGCCCTCTCCCCCCAGTCACCCTCCCCCTCCCTTCCCCTCGGCCGTACTGTGCCCACAAACATGCCCGGCATCGGCAGCTTCCCCCCAGAGTGGTGGTGTCTTCCCTCCACCAATTGCAAGCCTCCGCTGCTATGGGCACATCGGTGTGAGCCAATGAACGACACCTGTTTCTCTCAAGCGTGGCTGTCCATGCCAATCATAACACTCACTTTATTTGGCCTCTGTCGTGAAGCCAATCCCAACACATAATTCACGGGCATCCAGGCCATGAGAAGGCAGAGGCAAAAAGAAAAATGAAATTTATCGCAGGGGAACGGACCTTCCAGAAAATGACTTTCCCAGCACAAATGTCACAGCAAATGTGCGTTGCATCATTGGAAAAAAGTATCTTGCACTAAAGCAACCTTTTGATAGGACTGAGGGATCATTGTTCAGGGGTGAGACTGTGGAAAAATGACTCATTTTGTTGCCTTTTTAAAAGTGTGAAAGCTTTGCCTGTGTTTGTTCATGCAGCTCAGAATTGTGGAAAAGATCGCATATGTTTAACTTTTTCTTCCATATACGCAGTATATAGGAGATGTAGTCTTTTAATAGTGTTTTCTTGTTAGAAACATAACCTGTCAATGGCTTAGGTGTCACAATGATGTCCGTTGCATCCAGAAATCTCTGAAACAGGTTTCTTGGCGTTGGCAACAAGCTAACTGAACTTATTCAGAACACTGTAATACAGTACTTGGCCAAATGGCTTGTTAGAATGGAAATTTAAGCAGTGATTTGATTTTTCCTTTAAGGATAATACAGCATATCAGGAGTCACATGAGTTTATGCAATGTCTGCTTTCGTACGATAATTTAATTTTGTCTGTTTCACCGGAATCCGTGAAATTCTCAGATAAGCTTCGATGGTGTGTTTGTTTATGTGATTTAGCCTCCAGTTTATTGGAAGATAATGCATTAAATAACATTAGAATACACTTGGAAAGAAGACAACCTGCAAAAGTTTTACATTTAGGCACCTGCTGACGTTTGTGCATGGTTTAACCCAGCTGAACAGTTGATTAGTGTGTTTTATAATGTGATCTGATTTAAAGAAGCTCCCTAGTTAGTCAAGTTAAAGCTACATACTATTTAGTTATGAGTAAGACTCTTGTATTTGATTAGGGGTAGAAGTCAGGCCGTGGGTCAGGTCCGCAATTGACTTAGAAATAATTGCGGGTAAGAGGTTGGATCTTCAAGGCACAAGAGCAAGCTTCTTTTGAAAACTAGGAATGTCCTTTTGTTTTGGGGATCTGCAGTACACTCCTCTGAAGCGGGCTTCCTCGCGGGGCTCCTCAGAAGTATCCAGAGAACACCAAAGACCGGAGCAGCAGTCAGTTCTGCTGTTTAACAGCAACACATTGAGACTCCCAGGTGTTTGTGTTGTGCTTGTGCTGTCTAAACACAAGCTAGCAGCGTTAGTCACGTCTCTGGCAGAACCGATGAGCTCCATAATGAAGCAGAACATACACATGGGTGAAAACACAAGCACAGTAAGTAAAAGAGAGGGGAGGGAGATGGGAAGAAAAGAGAGAAACAGCAGGGCCGGGAAGCTGATGCAGGTATCTGTAGGGCGGAAAGGGAGCTAGCAGCTCTCTCGCCAGCGTGTCTTCCCAGGACATGAAAGACTCGCTGCTCCGAACTGGGATTATCCTCCACCTCTGGGGAGTCCCTCTGATGAGCAGAGAAGGCAGAGGGAAAGATGTGGAGAGAAATTGAAGGAAACAGGGACAGACGAGAGGGAGGATAGGGAAAAGTCAACGTGAGCGCACGAGCACCAAGGAGAGATAAAGAGACATACATCCATAGGCTCTCAACCACATGGATGCCAACTCCACTTAAGGGCCTGCTGATGCTCACGACGCTTCAGCTGACCACCTTTGCTCTTCTTTCTATTTTTTTAAAAAATTGCCTCCAACCCCCTGAAGAATGGCCCATGCTGGTAGGAGAGTCAAGTCCCTGTTTGATCTGACTCCATCCTGGAAATCATCTCTGTCGGCTCAGACAATTTGAATCAGTTCCTCTGACAGAAAAGACTTGTGCAGCAGATGCAGGTAACAAAGATTTGCACTGCAAAAATCTTACCAAGTACAAATCAATGTGTTTCAAGAGTTTTCTGGAATCAAGTGTCATTTTTCTTTATTCTAGTGCAGCCACCTGCCCTATTCTGCCTTGTTTCAATATACTGACACTTACTTCTAGATAACGCTTGAAACAAGGAGACATTTAGTCTGAATATTCATGTTAATCGAATGATCATTTAAGACATTCATCAAACAGAAATGCTAAATATTTTCAGTTTCCAGCTTTTCAAGTGTGAAGATTGGCTGCTTCTCTCTGTTTTATGTCATAGATTGCATATCTTTGGGTTTTGGACCATTAGTTGGACAAAACAAGCAAATTCAGTATGTCACCTTGGGCTCTGGGAACTTGCTGACATTTTATAGACTCTACAATTGATTCATTGAAAAAATAATAATTGAAACATAACTCAGAACTGAAAATAATTGTCAGTTGCAGCCCTAAAAAAACATACTTGTCATTTCTTTTCTCTTGTGCAGTGATTAGCTTTATTCACTCATGATTCGAGACACAGACACACTACTTTTTGAAAATTCAAGTTTGTATTAGATTCATGTTTAGATTTTTTTCACTTGGTTTAAGAAAACAAGCCTTTGAGGAGTGAATAACAGACTAAAACCTGTTGCTTGTTGCTCATTTGAAACTTGCCAGCTGAGTGAAACATGTTGGAAACAGAGCATTGAGTGGAATAAAGTTACACTGTTGACATAAGCTGTTTGACTTGTCCATGTGACTTAATTTGTTGATAATGGGCCAAAAGTGAATTGATTTTGTGTGTACTGGACAGACTGTGTGCAGTTGAGCTGGAGAAGGGGCGGATGGAGGGGGGGGTCGGGGTATTAACATCGGACCTCATCAGTCAATGCAACTATATTTTCATGATTTTGTTTATTTACCTTGGATACGGCGGCGTCCCTCCAATCCTCCGTCTCCGCCCTGCAGGATTTTGTGTTATTTGTTTGCTGTGAGTCGATGCACCGATCCAAAGTACACTCCTCCAGTGACAATCACACACAGAACACACACATACACACACTGGTCAGGACATACAACAACCCCCCACCCCTCTTATTGAGGCGCGTGTGTTCCCCCCAGCTCGCAAGGCCTCTTCCTGCAGCACGTACACACATAGTTTCCCACCGCCGCCACTCGCGCCCCCCACACCCCCATCTCATCCCCTCCGACTGGCCCCCAGGGTCTCGAGCTTTCTCTGAGACTTTCTCGTGCTTTCTCTTCCTCCTGCTCTCTGTTTGAATCTCTCTTATCTGTCTATGAATCTCTCTACCGCTCTTTGTACGTGTCCATCTATTGATCAATCTATATCTGCCCATCCTCCCCTTTTCCCTTTATTTCAGGCTTGTTCCCCAGAGGGAGAAAGAAAAGGGGGAGGCAAGAGCCAGAACCTTCTCCATTTGGATTTCATTACAAGCAGGCCAGCACATCACAGAAAAATAATAATCAGAGGGAAAAAATGAAAGAAAGAGGAGGGAGGGGGATGTCTGAAAGGCTTGTAATACAGTCAATAAATTCAAGCTTTATGCCTGAAAAAAGGCCCTGATATTATTTCTGTGTCCCAAAACCTAAATGTGGACCAGCTTCTTTTGTCTCAGCCGACACTAATTGAAAAGGATCTGTTAACATAAATCATATGTAAACATGTCCAGCTTTGTGTAAGAGAACAGTAACCATTTTTATGGGTCGTGATACTGCCTCTCCAAACCCAGCCGCTGGGGGAGGGGGGGTGGGGGGTGGATCTGCAGCACCGTGTTCACCAACATCTGCCTGGCCCATTCCAGGTGTTGCACAGGATCAAACACACACACACACACACACACACACACACAGTGGACACAGTACTCAACTTTTGATGTGTTTCAGTGCTTCCTCGATACAAATCACCTGCTGCCTCTGAACAAGTCATCAAGTGGCAAATTCCTCATCCTGATGTCACCAGAGGGAAGGGACAGTTTGTTTTTCCTCCTTAGTAATTGGCATAATTATTCTCTGCGGACTGATGGCTTTATGACTACTGAGTCATAACAGACTCCTCCACATCAGGGCTGTTTTTCCTCTTCCTCATGTACGTGAAAGTGTAATTATTTCATTTTCAAATAGAACCTAAATGAACCTTTTTGGTTTAAGATGACAAACTTTGTTTGGCTGGGCTTATACTGTGGGCCTTGACAGATTCCCCACGTCATTTTTTTTTTTTAAAAAAGGAAAAAAGGAAATGGGCACCAGTCTCCGGTCTGACCTCCTGTTATACCTTGGACAATATGACCCAAAAGCTGTACCACGATAAATTATCACATTTTCCTTCATAATGATAAATGTAATGATAACCCCCTAGAATGAGCTAAAATGTAGAAAAAACAAAACTTAACTTTTTAGGACTGCGAATCAATATGATGAGGCTAACTGATATGTTAAATGGGAAACTTTTTTTGAATTATTCATACAGGATTTGTCTAAATTTGGTTTGAGTGGTTGCCCAATCCATGACACGTGGCCGTTAAAGATCTTTTGTTGTTAGCTAAGTGGTAGCAGAAACTGTAACAATGACAGCAGTTTAAAATATTTTACCTGTGCATGATCAATTCCTATTTGTGTTTCTTTGCTGTGTCAAGACTGACAAATTTATCTGTGGATCTTTTCATGTTTACATCTGCTAAAGATGTTGTGTCTTTTCGCCATTTATGTATACTTTACGTTTTCCAAAGCATGCCTTAGTGTTTCTGCATGTGTCTTTCCCTATCTTTCATTTAAGTAGAGAAAGGTAATCTTGCAGAAAGCTTGACACTTGCTTGAGACAGGTAATGCGTCATCATGCCTGGTTTAATTTTTGTCAAACTCATGATAAAGGATAACAAAAATGTGAAAGTAATCACAGGCAGTTATCAGATTCCTCAGAGCTGCTGTTGTTAAATTACACTCGATCTCGTGTTTTGCAGTCAGGTTATTATCTCTCTGTGTTTATGTGTATATGTATATGCTCGGCCATGTGCCTTCAAGTGTGTTTTGGCAGTGAGCGAGCCAGATAAGGGCCTTTTGTTGTGATTTTCATCTCTGGGTGCAACAAAAAAGGAAGCTCCATGAATCATGGCTTCCTGGCTGCCTTGCGTTTCCCCCGGTTACTTGGATTCGCACAGCAGTCTCAGACATGACAGCTCAGACGGTCTTAACAGCACAAATATCAGATTGTTTTTTAGCTGAATCTATAATACAGAAAAAAAGCCCAACCCATTTGCTTAAGGGCAGAGGTTCCACAAGGATAAGAGGGTGAGCAAAGCTGAAGCTCTCACATAATCAGTCTGCTGTCTTCAAAAATCATCTGGTTCTTTAACATGTCGAAGTTTGTTACCTTAGTTCTCCCTTGCTGCTTGCTAAGCTGCTGTGTTGCTGAAAAGGTAACGCGTCCTCAAAAAGAGCAGTTGCAAATGTAATCTTCCTCTCCTGAAGGTAGCTCCACAGGCTGCAGTGGTAATTATCGCTCCATGCAATGTCTTTGATGAGCATGCTATTGTCATCTGCTGCTCCTGATATAAGATGCCGACCAAAGGACAGCCAGCGTGATGCATTCACCATGCTGGCTGTCATTCATCTGTATGTCACATATCCTTCTCAGTAGTCTTTTCTTTTTTTTTTGCTCTCTTTGTGCCTTGTGTCTGCCTCTCCACTTGTTGCTGTCTTGATGATTTCAGGTGTAGTGATAGATGTTGTGAGGGAAAGGTGCATATGTGTAGTCCAAACACCGCTACTCTCCTCTGAAGCCATTTAGGGTTGGGCTTTGATAGCATTTTGTCAAATCTGAATCCAGTATTTTATCTGCTTTTCCAATCTGAATCCTTGGTCAGGTAATTGAATATTAAGGACCTAACATCAATTGACAAAGTATCGAGGAGGGGTGGTAGCACTAGTTTTCCAAAACAGACCTTTACACAGGCTGCAATTATGATATCATGATAAAGAAAATCGATGACAAACACTGCAAAAACATAAATCAATTAATAAATTGATCCCTTACACTATTTTATTTACTTAACCAAACTGACTTTGTCCTCTCTCCTTACTCCTTTAGATAAGTCTCATCTATAAGTTAGGCAAATAGTATGTCAGATACTTTATACCAAAGTATTTCCAGGTGGCTACTTTCAGCAGCATTTGCTCAGCCTCATCTAGTGCAGCTCTACTCGCAAGCTGGCTGGTGCTCTGGCTCCGCGCTCCCAGAGAGAGATGGTATATCACCTCAGAGCTAAAGAGAACAATTAGGCCATATCAGCAGATCAGAGTGCTGGCAGTCGGGCCACTGTTAGCAATAGCGCCAGTAATCTGTGGCTTAGCTGGCACCTAGCCACTGCCAGCCGCGGCTCCATGGCCTCTTCAGACAGTTAAGAGTCACTGAGGGCACCGGCATGCCCCAGGAGCTGGCGCTTTCATACACATGCTATCAGGGCAATGAATTGAAATGGAGGGGAAATAAAGGGAGCCCGCAAGAGACAAACGAGTAAAAGGGATGTGGGAGGGAAAGAATTAAGTCTTTAATGACGGCAGTTGTTTCAGCAGGCAAAAAAGAATTGGGTTATATCAACACTGTATCAAATGATGGTTGTTAGGGGCCCACCTACTGTGAAATTACGGGTGGCCTGTTTTGGGTCTTTTCTGCCACTTATCCCACATTAAGGCGTTTTTTTTTTTTTTTGCTCTTACATTCTTTCTTTTAGTTGTTTCATGGATGCCAGCAGATAGGGGGCTTAATAGACAGTAAAAAAGTGCTTAGATACTTTTGATTTGAACTGTCACAAAGGCAGCTATAGGTGCAGCTGCTCTGTCTGATCATATCTCGTCTTGACAGAAGTAGCGACCTTATTACAGCGTGGCTTCTTGCACCTTCCTCAAGCCTCATATACTGTAATGAGGATTGTAGGATTAAAAGTAATGAGTGTGGGGGGGAAGCCTTGTAAACATGGTGTATTATTTTCTCCTGTAGTGTATCTTTAATTGTTTATGGCTTATAAAAAGCACAAAGACCACAGGGAACAAACAACTAAGAACAAAAGCCTGCTTTCGTCAAGCATCCTTTGTGCAATAAGTAAGGCTGTGATGTCCTTTGCTTAGTTCTCAGTTGTCCTTTGCTTAAGTCTCAGAGGTGCTGATCAAATGCTACTCTCTGCAACTATTCATATCTCATTGGATGCTTTATGCATTGTTTTGCATCACATTTTCTTTTCTGATCAGTTCCAGGTTTGCACATTCATTTTAAAAAAGGGCACTTTCCATCTTGCTGACATATAGTATAATACGAGATAGGGCTGCAACTAGCGATTATTTTCGTTATTGATTAATGTGCCGATTATTTTCACGATTAATTGTTTAGTCTATAAAATGTCAAAAAAATTTGAAAATGCTCATCACAATTTCCAGAGTCATGTCTTCAGATTGCTTCTTTTGTCCAACCAAAAGTCCAAAACCCAAACTGTTAATTTACTGTCATAAATGACAAAAAAACCCAGCAAATTCTCACATATAAAAAAATCTGGAACCAGCAAATGTTTAACATTTTTGCTTGAAAAATGTCTAATGATTAATTGACTAATCGTTGCAGCTCTAAAATGAGATATTCTGACAAAATAAGATATGAAAAGAAAGAACCATCATCAAGTCACCACTGACCATAATTCGCACCAGAATTGAGAGATCAAAGCTTCATAAGTACAAGTTCACAAGTACATGAGAAGTATACAGGAAGACAACAGGTGTGGTTTTTATATAATTGCATCAACCCCAGCCGCTGAAGCGCTACGTCCTCACAGCGAAACCAGCAAGCAAAGAGTAACACTAATGGCGGCCTCAAGCAGTTGTAGTAGACGTGGTTCACAACTGAGAAAAGTAAGACATTTGTGTGATTTGAATGGATTTGAATTTGAATGTCTTTAGGGATTATGCTTCACTAGGCACTCAAGAGGAAAAACTTAGACAGTAATGTGTGCTTTTGAAAACATTCTGAAGAATTCCAAAAACCTTGCAACGTGGATTACCTCTGATAATAGAAAATTCAACTGTAATGGCATATTAATTTACATTTGGTCATTTACACACAACGGTTATTGCCACCAATTCTGATAATCCATTAATCTTTTAAGTCATTTATCAAGCCAAAAACACCAAACATTCACTGGTTCCAGCTTTTAAAATGCAGAGATTTGTCGCTTTTCTCTGTTTTATATCATTGCAAATTGAAAATCTTTGTGTTTAGACTCGTGTTCAGGCAAATCAAATGACTGAAAAACTATTTAAATATTTTGGGCATTTTTTGCAGTGCAAAAGTAACCATAGCCAGTGCTCATCATGTTTTACATCACCCGTTGACATGTCATCAGGCAGTTATGGCCCCGCCCCCCTATACCAACTTCCTGCCACCCTAAACACACACACACTCCCCCACGCACACACTCCCACTACCTCTCCCCTATCCACAGAGTAAACACATCAGACTGGGATATTTACTCTTTGGACCTTAACTGAAGGGACCAGATTAGTCTGTTTATATAGTGGAAAACAGTAGATAGACATTCCCGGATTAATGAGCACACATGCATATATACTCACACACATACATGCGCCACTCAAAACATGTTGACATTGGTATTTCTTTTAAATCGCAGATAGAAAGTGTGATGCTGAAAACAAAACATGGTCTAATTGTTGAAACATGCGTAGAAATGCGTACACACAGAGCATCATGGAAGATTAGCCTGCTGCCTGCTGTCGTCATGGTGATATAGACATCAGCGGTAAAAACTCTGAAAATGAAGCTGTTATACCGACTCCTGTGTTATTTTGGGCTCTGGGTTTTTACGCAACCGACTGAATCTCTGGGGGTTTTTGTTGAATCTCTTTCCCCCTCTTCTCTCTTCTTCCTCTGAACACATCCTGAGAAATGCTAATGACTAGCGTTTCATCCCGACTGTGCTCTGGCGCTCCGTGCACTTCAAAAACTGACTCACCTGCCTCTCCTAAAACGTCCCTGTGAATAATAATAATAATAATAATTATAAAAATTTGCTTGTCGCCTCAAATCAACAGAAGGAAAAAAACAAGACAAAAAAAAAAAAAAAACAGGGCACATGTGCTGCGGTGTAGTGCAAGTGACTCATGACTGCTTCATTTACGCCAAAGTCAATCCATGAAATGATCGTTCTTTTCCTGGCTGCTGTCTCACCAATGGCATCATCCCTCTGCTGACCAGTCGCCAGCAGGGTGGTATAGAAAACCCATTGTCTGTGCAGTGATCTGCATGGAACCAGCCTGAATATTATTTTGTTTGTGTGTGTCTGTGCTGTAGTGAAAGATCTAACAAAGTCTCAGGAGAATATGGGATTGGACAGAAGCTATAGGGGTATTAACCTAAAACTGGCACTGCTCTATGCATCCTTTTGTAAGCAACTATCCAAAGCATTATTTTTGCCTATTGACAGTCAGTTCCACTTATCAGGAGTGAAGAGATTTAAAGGCGAAATGGCAACTAAACAAAGTATGTGATTTGCTGAGATTTATGAGCTCTCCCTTTCTGTTTTTGCTGCATCCCACGCCCTCGTGTTCCACTAAATCTCCACTGTGGCACTAGTAGATGAATAATAGAGGAGGAGAGTTAGCCGCCGAGTGAAAAATGAGCATCTGTCTGCCTGTGCATAGGCACA
Source organism: Macquaria australasica (assembly GCA_005408345.1). NCBI lineage: Eukaryota > Metazoa > Chordata > Actinopteri > Centrarchiformes > Percichthyidae > Macquaria > Macquaria australasica. The sequence continues at coordinate 66,363 of SEMN01000106.1, forward strand.
CGCTTATGATTGTGAATGTGTTTTAAAAAGGAAAGACAAAACAGACTGGTGTCCAGAAATAAAGCGAAAGAGACATTGATGGGATAAACATATCAATCTACAGAAGGCACTTGTAAGAAAACAGGCCAAAGAACGGAAAAGGCAGACTTATAGGTCTCATCTGCTCTCAGGATGGTTCAGACTATCGTGGGGGGTGCAGGGATGTACTTTCCATCTATAATGCATCATCCCTTGCTGGTGGCAGAGGCAACGCGAGCTCATGGGCTAGTTAGGGAATGCAACCATTGGTTTTAGCTCTGTAGCCAGCTGTGTCATTTGTAGTCTTTATAACAGCTGTCTGGAGGCTAGTGGTTCCTAATCCTTTTGCGTTGTAGCACCTCACAGGTTGTATGTGTGTATGAGCTGTTGAAGAGGTAAATTGATCCAGCATATGGCAAGAAAAGTTCGCGTTGATTTATGTAGTGCTTCACAAACAAAACAAGTTTGTATCCATGTGTCCTACAGATAGGCCTCATATGTACACACACACAAAAACCATAGAAAGCATAGAAATTTCAGATAGCCAATATACATAAACCGATTCAAAAACTATGAAGTTTGTAAGAAAGCCTAATCACAGTTGTAAGATGAGGAATAAAACAAAAATGTTAACTTTTATAAAGGCCATCATAATTTTGTGGAGCAGAAGTACACATCTTTCTTCTTCTCTGTCACATCAAACATTGATGTACCATAATTTTCTATCTCGAGCCTCCTTGAGGGGGTCTTGACCCCAATTTGGGAACCACTACGATGGGAGGAACTGGACACCGTCCCTGCCAAATCAGAGTGCAACAGCTCTACAGAGATCAAGCAATTCTGTCTCCTTTTATCAGCCTTGTGAGTCTCACTCAACTCACACAGTCGACAGAGGTCTGGAAATGACAAATAGAATTAAGGAGAGATGGAAAGTCATGTAGGTTTCTGTTACAGAGGCCCTTCAGCCTTCAGCCTGTCACCTTTCACCACGAGGTCTTAAGCTGACAAATAGTGCACATTCTGCTGTTGCTGTTGCTTCAGGATATGCTCTCCTCGGCCACCAATTAGAGTTGTGACTCAGTGTAACTATAGAGACCATAGAACATCCGCCTCTCCCGCTCCACCAGCTTTTCATTTAACAAGACCTCATACCTAAGTGGCAAAATTGATTGTTAGTCAGTGACTCCCAAAACGACTCATATAACTGTTCCAGAATTGATTCATATGAGCGTTTTCTTTTCTGCCACTATAGTTAAGGTCTGGTTAAAGGCTAATTCCGGTATTTTTAAACCTGGGCCCTATTTTTTTATTTTTTTATTTTTCTTTTTAACAATTTTTGGCATCTAAATCACTAATAGTTACCAAAAGTTTTGGAATTGGTTCAGTAGATCGCCTCAGCTGGGATCCGCGAACTGGCTGAAATGGCTGCAACATAATCCTTCTGGGCAACTGTGCCCGTCAAAGTATGTCCACTAAAATTGCATGTTTTTGCCACTGACAGGCTCAGATTGTTATTCTAAGTGTCTGACAACATCATGGAAAGGATCCCTACAGAGACAGACCGTTTTGTTAAAGATTAAGATCCTTTTTGTTTAACCAGAAACAAGTCTTGCGCAAGGAGAAGTCTCGCTCTGAAATCTCGCGAGAGGTGAGTTGTTGCAGGAAGACGAAAGGATCTTACTCTTTAACATAAAGGTCTATCTCTATAGGGATCCTTTCCATAATGTTGTCAGACACAAGCACTTTTAGTGGACGTACTTTTCACGGGCGCCGCAAGGATTATGTTGCAGGCAGCTAAAACTTCTTGGTTAAAGTTAGGGAATGGTCCCTGTCATGGGTAAAAGAAAAGAATGTTGACAGGAGGTAGGTGACTACACGTGAACTGTAACTCTGGCATGCAAGTTAGGTGCTTTCTGTGCCCAACCATCCACACCAATTCTATTGTGGTGGCAAAAAAGTGCATTTGTAGCTTGAAGTGGATTTTAGCCTCTTTTACCTTTATTAAAACATTTTCAGCTTGTCAACATACCGAAGCTGCACCCAAACCCATCTTTCCATGGCAATCATGACTCCTCGAAAATTCCTTTTGCTTTCATTCTGAACAAACCCTAACGACTTAATGGCATTTCCCACCTTTGCTGCTGAACAAATGACAGCTGGTGTAATTTTTCTGGAAAGGATGGCCATTAATCACAACCGTTACAGATCGCCTGTCAGTACTAATGTAAACATAGGTTGTTGAAGTGTTTGAACAAATGCCATGCGCTGCTGTTTTTCTGTTGAGGAATGTCCCCTTTCATCTTGTCATCCAGTCACATCTCAATCATCCATTTATTATATTTCTAAATGCACAAGCCAGAACACAAATTGGCAAATTTTCTCCGTGTAATCACACCCAACGGCAGAACAAAAGAGCGGGAAAGGCGAGAGCGAGGGAGGGAAGCGTTGTTTCGAAATAGGAGATGCTTGTATGGAGTACAGAAGTGATGTGGAGAACTCTATCTGCGCCTGCCAGTAAGATGGGCCCTAATTTGCTTATTTGTAGCTGTCAGTTGTGCTTTTGTGTGCCCAGCAATCCCGGCCAATTGACAGGCAGAGGCTGCAAACGGCAATGCTCAGAAGCACTCCTATCTAAACCTTTTTGTATATTGGCACGCAGGGAACCTGGACGACTGCAACTCATTTCTTGGATGCTTCAATGATTTTTATTGCCCCCTCCCCTGCCCTGCCCTCCTTCACTGATTTGCTTTATACACACTCTTATCTTGCTAGCATGTGTGTTTTATTATTTTTTTCTTAAAGCTTGCCATGTTTTCTCAAGGCTGTTGGTAAAACATGTTTCATTTTCCAGTTCAACAGGTTGAAAGGGTAAATACAGGCAGGAGTGTCAATGTGACAGTTATACTGTATGAAAAAAAAACTCTAGCCTCTCCCCTCTCCTTTCTCCTCTCCTACAGGACAAGGACAAGGAGGACAATGTAAGAAAAGTTCTTACATTGTCCTCCTTGTCCTTTCCTTAACTTTCCAGTCCTGTCTTGTGTTGTCATTTCTTTCCTATTGTTTTCCTGTCTTGTCTTTTCCTTTTCTCTCTTCTCCTTGTACATCTTTTCGCTTCCTCCTCTCCTCTTCTGTCCTCTCCTCTCCTTGTTTCCTTTCATCTCTTCTTGTATGTCTTTTCAGTTCCTCCTCTCTTCTCCTCTCCTCTCTGGGGAGGATTAGGACACAGTCCTTTTCATCCTGCTGTAATCCTACACTGGCAACCCAACTCCAACAAGAATAAACATATACACACACATGCAAACAGTCTGATCTACCTCCCAGCCCGTCTCTCTCACCCCCCTTGAGGTGGGGCCTTGCTGGGACTCTGTCAGCTGAGCTCCCCCCCCCGCTGAGACCTACAATGGCAGATTGGCAACCCTAATACCACAGCTCGCTTTATCTGCCTGAATTAAAACCCAATTGGAGAAGGGTTATGGGAATTGCTGGCTCAGGGAGAGCTTTTTATTTATTTATTTTATTTTTTAGGAATTACGTGTGTGGGCGCATTTTAGGGGGAAAAAAATATATAATCAGAGGGATAGAAGCTCGAGGGATATCAGTCAGAGGATTAAACACTGAACTAATACAGCTAGATGCAGAGCTGTTGTTAGCCCTTTATTAACGTGCGTGTTTGTTTTCAAAAGGATGGGGCCCGTGTGTGTGTGTGTGTGTGTGTGTGTGTGTGCGTACAGGAAGTGCTTGTGAGGCAAGCAGGATGTGCAGGAAGTGTTTGGCTTGGCTGAGCTGCCAGCTGGGTTGCTGCCCTGAGGAATGCTGATGCAGGGGACAAAGATGCAAAGATTCCCCCCTCTTCTTTCCTGCATTCACAAGACATTTAACAGCAGAAACACACACATACTGCAAAAAAACAACAAACAAAAAAACCCTGTAAAGTCAGCTGGGACAGAGACGAAGCACTCCAAGAAAATTGCTGCGAATTGGACTCGTTACTCTCAGCTGTCAACTAATTGAGGCATCCATCAGTTTTATTCCACTGTGCGGAAACAGAGGAATCTGGTCACTTATGAAATGGGGGGATGTGATAGACAAGCCACACTCCCACTTATTACATAACTGGTCCATGTCCCCGCTGCAGAGAGAGCAAAGTTGTAGTGTCAAAATAGGACAGGGTATGAGAGGAGGGTATTCTAGGACAAAGCACTCATCAGAGGTGAACCTGAGCTGTCTTATGTCAGCTGTAGGAGTGGGCAATTTGGATAAATCTTTCTAGCATAATATAATTTAATGGTTCTATTGGTTAAAAGATAAAATTGTCAGGTGGGAATGTCCGTTAAATACCTGAAAATGAATGTAGGTACTTTATCACATTGATGCACAAATCCAGTATTGCCATAAAGCAGTCCTGCTTTATGATTCTGCTCATAGTTATCTGACATCTCTGACATCTGGTATATATCGTCCAACACAAGCCAACTGCTAACGTAAGGTAGAAAAATAATTGGTGCTGCAACTAATGATTATTTTCATTGTTGATAACGCTGCTGATTATTTTCTTGATTAATCTGAGACCAAAAATGACGCCTTCAGATGTCTTGTTTTGTCCAACCAACAGTCTACAACCCAAATACATTCAATTTAGTATAATGTAAGAAAAGGAGAATCAGTAAATCTCTTCTCATGTTTGAGAAGCTAAAACCATCACATTTTTCTCATTTTGTTTGAAAAATAGTTGTAAATTAATATTCTGTCAATCGACTACTTAATGCTTAAAAAACTGAAATAGAATTTGCATTGTTCAAGAGTCAAGTGCTTTCTTTACAAGCCCAAAATCACAAGTTTATCACAGAGGGCTGATCAATCTGAATAGCCAATAGCTCCATTAGACGCTCATAAGGAGGAAAAAAAATGTACAAAAGAGGAGGGAGCCCTCTTCCATGACCTACAGCTGGTGTTGAAAAACGAGACAGGAGGCAGGGAGCTGTTATCAGTGCACACACAACCCTGTCGCCAAATTCTCTGTGACATACCACAGTACCCTCCTTCTTTGCTCGTGCTCCTGCCTGTCCCATTATCTTCTGTGTTGACAGCTGATGGGAAGATGGCCCGCTCAGTCAAGGTAAAGAGTAGTTCTAAGTTGAGGAGATAGAAGCAAGGATGGTACAAGGTTGTATATTTAATCCTCCTGGGCCCACTGCTCCACTCATCAAGCACATGCATTATAGATATACATCCTGTCCTCATAGATCCCTGAGGGGAAGCACTTCTTGTGAAGAGGTGAAGTCCTCATTGAGCTACAGAACCAGTGCATGAGAGTGCTGGAGAACTCCTGCGTAGACATCATAGTCAGCCTCCATTGACTCACGTGTTTAGATTTTGTTCTTTTTCACAAGAGCTATGGTTGGAGTTAATTGTCTCGAGTGTTTTTGCTGAGTTGTCCATTTTCCTGGGCCGCGCTCAGATTCAACAACTGCTTTCGCACTTCACCAGATGTGCTTGACTCTTGGTGCCAAAGACTTTGGTCAGGAAAAAACTGAAATTAGCTCAAGTGTGAAAACGTCCTTTTAAAAACATCTAAAGGTCCGTGTAAAGAACATGGTTTCAGTGGATTTTGGATCAGTGGACGGGTTTTTCTTAAAGAATCAAAACCCACATCATGCTGACAAATATGTGTTGTCATTAGAAATGATAGCGTTTGAAATTTAAAAAAGTTCTAGCACCAACCAATCCAGATTTCTTTCTAATTTATCTCTTTGTTTATTTTTTTTTCCAACCAGACTCGTCGGGCCAGGTGACCTCCTCGCCCCTGGGCTCACCCACATCCCACCGGGGAATGCACCCGTCCCTGCTCAGCCCAACGTCCATGGGGCCCTCCGGCTCTCTTCACTCACCCATCAGCACTCTGAGTTCGCCCATGAACGGCCTGGCCTCGCCCTTCTCCGTCATCAGCTCGCCCATGGGCCCCCACTCCATGAACTCGCCCGGCATGGGCTACGGCCCCAGCGTCAGCCCCCAGGTGAGGCCTGTGACAGACTCAGATGCACACGCACACACACACACTTTTGAAAATATATTTACTACAGCTGCATATTCAGGCATTGTGTCTTCAAACGTATTTCCCAAAATGTTGAACCATTACATTAAATAATCAAAAAAAGTGTTTTTAGGGCCGAGCTGCTAGCGTAGCCGCTGATTTATGTTCAGCAGCCTCGACCATGTTTTCATGAGGTTTTGCTGTGTATTCAGTCTCCATACAGAAATACAGCTGCCCTATAAACTAACCAGGCAAACGGCCGTGTATCATGTCTTACAAACTGTGTTCACATGTCTTACAAGTGCAAATTACAGTCGCTTACACACACACACACACACACACACACACACACACACACACACAGTCGCACATCATTTTCCTAAGCCAGGCCCCAGCAGACAGAGGCCCTGCTTTGACCCTGTGCCACAGTTAATCAAGGCCTATTCAACTGGGATTCCACAGTACTTCAGCTCTGTCACTCTTTCTTCTATATTGTAGGCATATTTGTCACTCTCTCCCACCATATCTTGCTTCCTCCTCTATCCCTTCATTCTTCACTCTCTGGTTGTCCTCTTTTATCCCTTTCTTGTTTTGTTTTTTTAAATTTTTTTAATTCCTTGTCTCTTTCACACCATCTCCATTTCCTCTCTCTTCTTCTCTGACTCTGTTGTTTTTTGTTCCATCAATAAGCCTCAGTTTCTTTGGTATTAAAAAAAAAACCACACACACACAATTAAGACATCAAAGCCTGCAGTGGCCCAGTTTCCGTCTGCAGCCATATCTAAAATTGAAATTGTTTCCCCCCAAAATGCAGTGACTGCCCTTTTTTGTGTTTGTTAATAATTGTGTTAAAGTCCATCTGCAGCGTGATGCTATTTGGGATGGGCTCTCCTCGCTATTGTTGGGCTTATCGCCGAAGTGTCCCACATGTAATGGAGTTAAGAGTGGATTAGGGGCACTTTCAGAAAGCGGCCAGTCTTTCATTGCTAGAAAGCCCCCTTTCCCCCTCCACACCCCTCTCCTTCTGATTCTTCTACACTTTTTAATTCCAACACTTTCATCTGCGCTGCGGTTTCTGTCCCGGAGCGGCATGCTTTGTATGCAGGTTGGGTGTTAAGGTAGCAAGCGTTACAGCAGATCTGTCTCAGTCTGTCTCATTTGAATCAGTCTATGACAGGAGCTTTAGTGATTCTATATCTTTTTGAGTATACACATTTAACATGTAAATATGTGTACATCATGGGTATCATAAAGGGTTCCTGTGCTGCAGGTACTTATCCTTACTGCCTCTTGACCAATGCTGCCATTTGCAACAGATGTGTAAAGAGCAGGTAACAGCTGTTTCTGTTGGTGGTGACAGCTTTAATACTGTATGTACAGTAATTACAGCTTGTATCTAACTTGTGTTAAGGGCCAGTGGCTGGTTTCCAGTCTGTAACAGTGCTGCATTGTTTTGGATTTACTGAAACAGCTGGTACCAGGCTAAATGGCACCTTTTTTTTTTTGCAGTTTGTACTGTTTTCTTCTTTGAGTTGTGAAATATAGACACATGGATGTGAGTAATGGGTCACACTGTTAGCGATTAATGGCACCACATGAACACCAGTTAGGGTTGGGTATCGAAAAAAAGACACAAGTTCCGAAGCAATACCCGGATTTCAGTATCAATACCGAAACCATACCTTCCTTTGAGAAATATAAACATGGTTTTCTACAAAACCCTTTTTTTTCATTGAGGGGTTAGAGGATGGGCTGGTTCGGGTCAGAGTGGGGAAAAGAGCACCACCCTCTTCTTTAAGGCTTCCCACCTGTTTCAAGATGCCAGTGTGTGGTAAGTGCATGCAAATGTAAAGCACTAAACCTCATTCTTCAAAAGCAGATTGAGGGCATAAGAAACGGTTAACCTCCCTCGTCCTGATTCCACATTGACTTTGAACCTCAACTGTTTTTCGGTAACAACTGAATTCTATAGCAGCAAGTGGTGCAAACTTTCCTGATTTTAATTAGAATTTCTGAAATTTTAGATGCTTTTGTTTTACTGCTTGTGTTAAAACATTAAAAATTGGTGCAATGGAGTAGTTTGTCTGACTATGGGCCTCCTCTCAGAGAAAGCTTGGAAAAAGGTGCCCCCTCACCTCCCCTTACTTGCTTAGTTTTGCTCAATTCCTGGATGCCTATGGGATCATCATTGTTATTTAATCCCATAGACACTCAACAATTGAGCCAATATACCCTAATTGCTGTCTGACACAACTTCAGACTACAGCAAATGCATAAAAGAAGGTCTGTTCTGAGGCATTTATTAGTTTCTGACTCTGGGAAAACCAGTAAAATTCCCCCGAACTACTGTATCTCTGAACTATCTCTTTAACCAAATCACACACATTTAGGCTATTCTATGTGATCTCCTTTCGATTCTAATGCAATATTTTTTTCACTTCCATTTACTGAGCCTCCCCTGAAACAGTTTGGAGCACCCCGGTGAGGCCCGCCTCCCACTTTGAGAACCTCTAGATTAATAAATACTGTATCTGCGTACACCTACGCTATAAACCACTTATTAAACGTGTATATGCTGCGTGTAAATACCAAATAGGGAGACTTAAAATAAAGTTGCCATTTTATCAAAGACAGCAATGATCTTGTGGAAAAAGCTGTTTTAATTACTCAAAGTATGGTACCCAGCCCTAAATCCGACAGGTACTCATGTTTGAGGATTTGTGCCATTAACCGTGAACATTTGCATAACTGAGGCTGTAGAAGCTGCTGACTGTTGCTCGGGGAGGGTGGAGAACGGCAGTTTGATGCGAGAGCAAGGCCCAGAGGTTAAAGTTGGTGGCAGGGCCCTGTGGTCGTGAGGCGCGGCACTTCTGATGAGACGTGATTTGAGTCAGACGGCTTATGCCACTTGCTCTTAACACTCGGCTGACTTGCCGTTTTCATGGGCAGTTGACTGGAACAGGGTCACAGCTCAGCCTCTTCCCTACTTAACCACCCAGAGGCCAGTACAAGACCCCCCGCCTATGCCAACCACACACACACACACACCTAAGCACACAGGCATAGACACGCACACACTCACTATAACACACATTTTGGATATACTATAAGTTGTAAAGATCTTACATGTCATAAAAGAAAGAAAAAGAGTTTTACTTCCTTTCTTTCTTCTTACTGTCTTTCTAAGCCATCCTCATCAGAAGAAGACCTTGTTTACCATGAACTACAATCAGTGACTTCTTTTAGCAGGAAACCCAACTTTAGATGCATGGAAACATAAAATCCAGGTGGAAAATCTGATTATACCAGTGTGGTTCTTATTAAAACCTGTGTAATTTTCAATGAAAATTGGTAAAAAACCAAAACAATGAGCTTTTACTATCCTCTACATCAAAGACGCAAATGACAACATGATGAAAGCAGAGGACGGGGTGAACAAAACTCTCCATTCTTACTGGAATCTTTCATCCTCCGAAAGCCAAACCACATGTAAAGAGAGAGACAGTCCTTTATCATCAGCCAGTTCTTACATCTCAAACAACAGTACTTCCCCTTGAGCTCTGCCCGAACATCCAGACACACTGACATACTGTGGGGGGGTTTTTTCAACGAGAAACTTTTTAGTTTGTCGCGTCTGTTCGGGGATCTGCTGTTTGTATTGTTGAAGATCAGAAAAGCGTCTGCATTGTTCTGAGCAGAGCCCACACACTGTCGGCAAAACATATTTTGACACGAAGACTTTGCCTGCAACGCAAAATGCATACTTTGTCTTTCGTTAAGTGGTTTTGCCGTTATAAGGCTTGTCACCGCTTTTTTTTCTTCTGGTGCTGTCTGAGGGGAGAAATGGCGAGACATCTTCCCGGGTATCTGGTCAGGGAGGCAGTTCTGGGCCACAGCCATGCCCATTAGAATCGGACCCATCAGTGGTCGTGTCTGTGGGCTTGAACTCACTGACAACACAGACCATCTCTCGATCACAGACACCACAACTCTCCAAGCAGCTGGAAGGAATTACACGCAGGGTTGGAACACATTTTACACTTCCAATGACAATGGCGAGAATTGTCTGGCTGTTGTTGTTTTGTTTTTTTGCGGGAGAAAAAACGGGTTCTTTATTATCGGACCACAGCCGGCTCCCATTTTCCATTCCGCGGCTCAGCCTGTACCCCTCTGGCTTCCGCCCTCTCCCACTGAAACCTTCCTGAGAATCCTAAACCAACAACAGGCCTCTAGTGTCTCTCAATACGCCTTCAAAAATACATATAAAGCTGGAGTGTTCCTGGAGTCCAACACAGAAGAAACACTAATGTGAAAAAGGTGTAAATGTTTTACAAGAAATGGAACACACGCTTAATAAGTTATAAATGAGCGGCGGTGGTGATGTAATGCGCCGGTTTTGGGTACGTCGTGTTTAGGCGAGGGTCGCTAGGAGACTGAAGCACAACACACCCAAGAGAGAGAGAGAGGGGGGAGCGTAGTGGACCTTAGCCCCTTTCCTGTGTGGGAGTAATAAAGGTCCATTCCGCTGCTCTGGTCTTTGATGGACCTCGCTGTAGTCACTCTGCATGACATCATGGTTGCGTGGCTCTAATGGCCGCACAAAGAGGCTGTGTGTAGGGTCCCAGGAGAACAGTTAAGGCTCACAAACGTCAATCAACCCTCAAATGGATGAGGGAAAAGATTTCTTTTTTTTTTTTTTTTTTTTTTTTGCCAAAGCTGTCTCCAGGTAGCAATTAGAGGCAGTTTTAGAGAGCACTTTTTTCCCCCCAGCCCTGGTAGTCAAGGAAGTGTAACTAATGTGTAGAATTAATTTAGTTGTGCTCCACTAGAAGCTTAGTACTGTGCTCTTTTAGTTCTTAGTTTCTTGTAGAGAAAACCTTGCATTACTTAGAGACAGGCCTATATTTCAAATTGTTCCTGTTACATAAGTAAACTTTAACCTTATTTAGCAAATTCCCTTTCCTTCCCTGGAAAGCTTTTATTCTGAAACATACGCAGGAAGTGTTGTTTTGTTAAAAGAAGCTGAAAATCATGAAAGCACAGACTGTAGAATCGGTGAATAAAAACATAATAGTATTTCCTTTTTAAAAGAGAAACGTCAGCAACAGAGCGGTTAGTTATGTTGGTAGAAGTAGTAGTAGAATGTATCATGGAGCTATCATAGTACAGGTACTGGTAATTTCATTTTTTTTTCTCCGATGGCATTTACTTGGGACTTCATTTTAAGACAGTATGTAGTGTGATAGTGCTGGGGCCTGTGTGTGTGTTTTGACTTGTGTAGGGCCACACAGGAGACGAGCCATTTATGAAGTGGCAGCTATAAGGGATAGAAACGGTAACATTAGGTTTAAGTTTCAGAGAGCGGCCTCCTAATGCAGGCTCTAGACGTTGCGGTTTAAATGCCTCGGGGCACACATTTATTTTAGAGCTTCAAATAATCCCTTCAGGGCTTTAATTGCATCTGGTGGTGTGATCTTACAGCAACTCAACACTGTCTGTGGACAGACATGTACGCTGTGGCATGTGTGCCAAGTGTAATGACACTTACTGTATGACTAATTCTACCTTTTTCACTGCTAACACACCCGTAAAACCAGTAGCTGTGCACAGACAGTTTTTACACAATGTGTCATGGAGTAAAATCAAAAACCACCAACAAAAGCGTAAGCTCTGTAAAGACATGATAAAAGAGGCAAACATGGGTCACACAGAGTTTAGAAGTATTGTTTTAACCTTTTGAGGTACAAGATGGTTGGGGTTTGTCACATGTTTATTCAACATGCAGCGATTGACAGCTTTCATGTAATGCTGAAAGATTAAAGATAAAACTGTTATTATGAGCATGATGAGTCTAGACTTCAACTCAACCTCATTTTATGAATAATTGCAGGGTTGGTACAAAGTCTTGAAAGTTTGGAAAATGCTTAATTTTAACCGTTTTGTTTTCAAGGTTAGGAATATGCTTGAATTCGAATATACTCCTTGAAAAATCCCATCGTCATATTTGTTTGTTGTCTCCTGGCATTTATAGTAACAATTTAGATGCGATGATAAAGGCTTCGAGAGTCTGGACATTTTTTGTTGAAAGTGCTCAAAAGTGCTTGAATTTTACTCTTCAGAAGCTGTATGAAACCTGATAATGACAGCCAGGTAGAAATGGGATGAAAAAGAAGCGTGGGGAGACAGTTCTGTATAGTCATTACATGTCCCTGTTGAGGGACAGAATAAACGGAGAAGGACACATGCACAACACACCTTTTCACTTTTCGATTGATCAGGCAAAATGTAACTCGCGTGGTGGCGCGCATGTTAAATTACTAAATGGTTTGCATAAATTCACTTATACAGAAAGTATAAGTATAAGAAAGTATGCTGTGAAAGCATCCTAAAACGTGAGATTTGTTTCTGAAAAGAGCAAAGGAAAGGGGACAGAAGGTTGTTACAATTCAAACACTCAATGAAGAATGAATGTAGTGGGGAGGAGAAAAAAAGACGGAAACCTTTCAAGACTGGTGTGAGAGGAGAGAGGTTGTAAGAGCTGCTAAGTCAGTGGTAGGCAGTGCAGTGCCTACAGGAGCAGCACTGTTTCCTATAAAAACAGCCCTTATGCTCATCCACCCGCACACAAAGCCAAAAGAACAAAGTTATACGCATGCAAGCAGACAAAACACACACTCATGCATTCACACATGAAATCCAGAAACACATGCACGCAGACACACACACACACACACTTGATGCAGAAATTAAAAATACACGTATGCATGCTGCGGACCCCACCGCTATGTGCACACACACTCCCACGGATGCCAAAAACACTTAGACAAAGGCACGCACAGATGCTGCCACGCTGAGGTGAGGCAACAGCTGAGAGTCAGTCTGCATATTCCCACTTCACTGCTGTAAGGCTCACTGCCTTTCATGCCACTGATAGTCTTAATATCCTTTTTTCACTGCAACAAAAGTTTCTGTCAAAACACACACACACACACACACAAGCGCCAGCGGTGCTTGCGATGATTCATTTTATCTGTTGTGGCGCAGCATGGGGTGAGTGTTGGAAACCTCCGAGCTGTCTGCTTCTACTAAATTCTATCCACTGGGAGAGAGTAGAGAAAGTGTTTTATTGGAGCTGAGTGACAATAATCATGGAGCTATTTTACATTAAGGCAGGCTTTGGAAGGATTTATATGTTTTCACTAAAGACTTTGTTAATGGTTAACAAATAACTGATGTATTCACTTACACATCATTGATAAACCATTAAAATGCATACATTTGGGTTGCCAGGTTGTGAGCCCATATGTAAGTGATGGATCCCCTTCATTTCATTATATCCTCTGCCGGCGATCTTGAATTAATCCAGAATGACTCTGGAAGAAGGCTGCACAGCATCAAGACCAAACACTGTTTATTAATGGCTTACGGTAATATCATTTAAAAGACAGACTTAATGCTTAATGCAGACTTAAAGGATTGTTGTAACGCCATAAATTAAATGCTCACAACCTGTCTACCCAAAAGTTCCTTTCTAATTAAAGATGGTTTGGCAAATTATTATTGATCTGTAAAAAGTGTAAGAGTGATGACTTATCTGTGATATATACTTTATTGTGCTGCCAATGTCACAATGTATTATTCCTCTTATTTTGGAAGATACCAGAGAGTTTGATCTTGACTGATTCTTTGTTATAAACAATCATTTTTGGGGGGGGTTCAGAATTACCTGAATGCATCTTTTTCAATGCTGATCAGAGTTGGGAATATAATTGACACAATAACTAATTATGACTATAAACAATTGAGGATTCATTTACTTTGCTAAGAAAATATGTAGACCCATATATCTTTGAGTCTGTGCTGAAAAGGCAGTAGTCCGGCAGCAAAGCAGTAGGAGAATATATTGAACATTTTTAATAAATATTAGTGCTAAATAGTTATTTTGCACAGTAATTCCATGGATTTGAGGTGTTGGGATGTGGATAGTTAAAGGATCCCTGCAGTTGAGTACACGTGTTCCCGCCAATGATTTCACACTATTCCACTGATCAACAGAGGGCAGTAACATGCCAAGATGTGCAGCAATGTGCCAGCTAAGATGGGGAAGAAGAAGACAGCAAGCTAGTAAACATGGCCTGTGTTCGGAATCGCATACTAACGCACTATTCATACTAAGTATGATGTCAAATTGAGTATGTTGTGCGTTCCAGCTGAATAGTATATGGATTTTGTGTACGCGAGAAATACCCACATGTATACCAGATTAGCAAGAATTTCTGAGTATGCGGCTTGAGCTTACATACTCAGTTGCCCCAAGATGCATTGCATCTCTTAGCTCGGACCCATAATGTTGTGATTGTGCATCACATGGCTGTCTTGCTTGAGTATACTTCAGTGTGAACAGTCTGCTGGTAATGGCATACCTAATCATTCATTTAGTAGGCAGTATGTAGTACATACTGACTGAGTATGTAGTAGGCAGTACGTTAGTATGCGATTTCAAGCACAGCCATGGATATAAAAAAAAGTTACAAATCGGCCTTGCATTGCATTCAACACATTTGTTAGAGCTCAAGGATACACACAAGACGTTCGGTGAGTAACACTGAATGTAAACATAACTTTTGTTTGTTTACCAGAAAACTCCTCAGGGCCCCTTTAAGTCACATGTTAACACATGTTGTAGTGACTAGAATCCGTCATTCCTTCCTGTTTCCTTGTCCTGCGTGTGATGCTACAGGCGACCCCTAAGTTCATCCGCAAATAACTGAACCGCAGTTGGAACTATTCTGTGTATTGTGTGCATGCTCACACCCACACGCCTGTTGATTTGTGCTTGCTTGTGGACTGTGTGTTCAAACAGGTGTATTTCAAAGTCGTAACGGTGCCGTAATTGATCCCAAAGGGTGTCTTACTGTGAATATATCCCGAGGGGGCCACAGAAGAGCCGACCCATTAACGCACCCCCCCCCCCCCCTGTGAGAAACCTGATCCCCCATCTCTGCTGATACGTGTCCAGATAAGACTCTCACACTCGCAGCACGGGGGGGTGAGAAGAAAGTTCGTGCTCATTCCTCCCATACTTTGCAGGGCAGCTGAGATAAGTTTGCTTTTAGAAGGAAGTGACGGTCACAAGGTGTCAGAGGTGAAAGGTGATGCGGGGTTATCATTAGGTTACATCATGACCTGATCCCTGTCCTCAACACTCAGGAGGGCAGCTGGTTAGGTGTTGTCTCCTGTCAACACAAGATTTGTATCCTGTCCACTCACACCTCTTTGCTCTTCACATTCTAGCTTTGGACATTTTTAGCGCTTTGCCTTGAAGTAAAAGTGAATTAAAGTTACAAAAATGAATTGTGGTTCAGGGAGTGATACAGTTTTGAGGAATGAGATCTAACAGTGGATTGTAAAGTAGAGCGTTTTATTCCTGGCCGTGTTGTGCCACTGCATAATGGAAAGCCTTATGAAGGGATTCTGTAAGGGACGTTTTTGAAAGAAAACTGTGAAGATAACTTTCTCTGTGTTTAAAAAAACAAAACAAAAAAAAAAAAAGGTGCCCTTGAACTGGAAAGCAACTCAGGTTCCACATGAGGGTTGTGCATTGAGGAGTGGTGTGCTATAGGATTTGATGTCTCCTTTTGAAGTGTCTTTGTGAGCAAAGTCTGTGCTCTGACTCGCTGAATCGAGCTAAGCCCGTCTTAAGCGGAGGCCTCCACTGTCTCCGCTCTCCTTTCCCTTTCTCCTCTGTTGGCTCGAGGGACGACTCCTCCTTTTTTATTTCACCACAATGTGTGTTGTCATAGCATACTAATAGTTTACGGGACGTGCTCCGCTGCCAAGATCATTCTTTCTATTAAAATGAATTAGGATTGAGTAAGACACCCTAAATCAAGCTGACTTTTTTTTTTTTTTTTTACGTTTTTGGTGAGATTATATCTTAATTTTTCTTGTGTATTGTTACAATAAGAACTTGAACTGATTGCTGGTTGTTGCCCTTTATCTCAATGTATTCTATTTATTTATCGGTCTCTGTTTATTTATGTTTTTGACAAAAAAAAAAAAACTTTTTTTAATGGTTGGTAGCCTGTGGGAATAGTATAAAATAGTGATGAAAAGATTGATGAATTAGTTGATGGACAGAAAATTAAAAGACAGCAATATTTTACATTTCATACATTTTTCATTGTTTAAGTCAAACATTTGCTGCTTTTCCCTGTTTTATGTTGTTAATTGATTATCTTTGGGTTTTAGACTGTGCCTCAGACAGAGCAAGCAATTTGAAGACATCACCTTGGGCTCTGGAAAATTGTGATGGGCATTTTTTTTTTGCCATTTTTCTTCTTTTTTTTTTTTTTTTTTTTTTGACATTCTGGATTAAAACATTCATGGAAAAATAATGGATAGATGAATCTATAAGGACAATAGTCATTAGTTGCAGCCCTAGATTGCAGAAAACATGTGGTTTATTGTACTGCATGTTTTTATGAAACCAAAACACCACTTCTTTAATAGGGCATGGAGATTGCGGTTTGCGTATTATAATTTTAAATTCTTAGAATTCTAGAACCCCTTTTTTTCAGGATTTCAAGAGTACAGCAGTTTACAGCAGTAAACAGTAGCTTACCTGCTAGCTTGCAGCTATCATGTCTTGCCATATTAAAAAGCAATTTGTTGTTTATTGCACTGTGTTTTTATGACACTGAACCAAAACACCACTTCTTTCATACATTTATGAATGCAGCCACTCACAATATCTCAAAAATCTTCAGCTCTTCGGGGCTAACACCCCTTCAAGGAAGTATTAATTCATCCCCTTTTACATGTTTGAATAATGCAGCATTGTGCTGAAGCCAGCGGGTGGCACAGGACATATAATCACATGTATCAATTCTGTGCAGAATCTGACACCCACAAGCAGACAGAGACAACACCCCCTCCCTCCCCGTACTGGATGTACCAATCGAATGTCCGCCACAACATGTTACGTAACACCTGCAGCACATGAAATAGTGTTGTTCAGCTGGAGCATTTCAGGCGCTCGTGTTGTACATTGTACTGCAGGGAATCTTATGTCCTACATTTCCAGTCCTTGATGTTAAATGCCCCTCATTTGTTTCTTTCCCTTAGTGTGTAAAAGCCCGAAGCCAAGCCTTCTACTCCTCCAAAAAACCAAAACAAAACAGACAGATAGTATGTAAGGAGAGTATTGTCAGGGGGTTTCCCAAGACGATTCGGCCATACACACAGCTGGCATACCTCCCTGTGAAGGGTCACATGTATGTGCTGTAGGGGAGGGCACATGTATTCTATTTCCAGAACCAGTCCTGAGCCACTTTAATCCCCACGCCTTGTCTCCATTGCCATGGGCAGAAGAGAAAGAAAGGCCCCCCAGCCTGCCCACCCCACAGTGGGGGAGCAATGTTGCTGAGATTGAGTTGCAGGTTTACTGAAAATAGATTGTGAGTGGAGGAGTCTCTTCTGTCAGGCAAACAGAGGGGTTTGATAAAGACGATATCGGCAAAGGAGACAGCTCTGTTAGCGCTGCGCTGCGCTGCGCTGCGCTGCGTTTAACTGAGGTAAGACCTCATGTCGTGCGCGTTCGTATGTGGGTGAGTGTGCAGAGTTGTGTGTGTGTGCACATGCCGGCGAAGCTGGTTCCAAACAAATGATGCAGCTGTGTTGGTGCCTTTTTGTTTTGGAGACGGTCACAAAAATCTTATTCCCTGCAAGAAAGCCTTTTCCAGCACAAGGCAGTATTTTGCCAACATAAAGATGACAATAATAACTCTTCTTGTACTCTTATGTGTCTACTATTCATTTAAATAGTGCAAATGATACTTTTGTTAGTTTAAATGACACATTTAGTGTCACTTCAATATAAACTTTGGCCACTTGGTTGATAATCTGCAAAAGATTTCCTTTTTTCCCCTTGGTATTAATAATGAAATAATGTATAAAATACCACATTGAAAGCTCTGCAGGATAATAACCTAAAATAATCTTAACTTTTTTTTTTTCCAAAGCTTAAGCTTTTTGTATGTGTGTTGCATTCAGTGTGTACTTATGTAAACAGGGTGTGAAGAGCAGGCGAGGGGAGGGTGTCAGGGTGTGAACTGAACATTTTCGTGTGATGGAGGGCTTTAACCTTTTCAACCCACTGAACCCTACCAGTGGATCCATCATTCAAATGCAGCCAAACGTTCAAACCCACATAAGCCTTATATTTGAAATTCAAGTCAGGTTCCCAAGTCAAGTTCCCATGACACCACATATGTCATGCTGGATTATGTGGAAATGGGTATAAAATGATGCAGAAGACATCTAGAATTTTCTATTTGGTGTGATGGTAAAGCGCCATGGTTTGGAAATATTTGACTCAGTGTGAACATGAAACACTGTAGCTTCAAGCTAAAATGTATATGGCATTGCTGACATTTTTCTAACTTTGAAGCTCTTTAAGAGGAATCAAATATTAGAGTGTAAGGTGAAATGATGCATGGCTTTATGTCATATGCACATTCATGTGGTGTATCTGTGTCTATGTATGTGCAAGCTTCTGTTTCAGATCTGTTTTGGATGTATGTGTGTATGTACTGCATATAAATGTTTGTGTGTGTGCCTGTGTGTTAAAGCAGCTGCTTCATCCTCATGGCATCATAACAAATGTTAGAAAGGTTAATACTGGTGTCTCCAGGTAGTTTCCAAGAACTTGTACATCTTACCTTACATGTTTTAGTGATGATGCTGTTGATGAATACTTTCCTCAAGCGATGCATCGGCATCCATTAATCACTGTTGCACCAAGAGCGGATGCCGTGTAGTGACCACGCAAGTTCTAAGTTGAGGAAAGAGAAATGGGGAAGAATGAAAGAAAGAGATCTGATGTGCATAAAAACAAATTTAAAAAAACACTACTACAGTCTTGAGCAGATTTCAGGTTAAAAGAAGCAGAGCTGTAAGATAATGACTAGTGTAGATATCGCAGAGAACTGTCATATATAAAGGGGCACTCAATTTGCAAGTCAGTCTGTGAAAAGAGTGGGAAATGTCCTCTGTGGCTCTGGAGGAGCTTTGTCATGTCTACGAGGCAGGGACGGTCTAACGAAAGGTGCTAGTGTGTTGCATTATGGGAAGTGTAGAATCGAGGGTTGTTGGGAGCTTGACCCATATAAAGGACTAAAGGTCAGGATACCTCGGCCTCTGCTGCTTCAATGCTAACTGTTAATTTTTTTAAATCTCTGTCCCCCCCAACTTTATGGGAGCACTAAATTGCTGAAGTAGTCTCTCTCATATTCTCTCACATACCAAAACATGCAAACACGTACACATGTTCTACATAGTTCTCCCTTTTATAGTTGCAACGAACGATTATTATTTATACGGTTATTTGTACTATTAAATATTTCATGATTTTTAAAAAAATTTTATTAATCATTTAGTCAGAAAATAGTGAAAAATACCCATCATAATTTCTCAGAGCCCTGGGTGTTTTTGCTTGATAAGTAACTTAAGCGATTCATTAGTTTTGTCGATTCACTAATCGAACAATCAACTATTTGTTTCAGCTACTCCCTTTAACTCCCATTTGTTTTGCTATCTGTATGTTCTGCTACACTCATGTCTGTTTGTTAGCTTTTATATGTCATCTTTTGTGTTATGCCTCTACACCAAAAAAAAAGTATTCTTAAAGTAAAGTATGGAGGATGACAAACTCTCTTAGACGATCATGCATGTATCGAAAAACAAAAGGCTTCTTCTGTCTTGCCGGATCCCTGCAGACAGAGAGACAGGGTTTCTCTGCTACAATATGATCTAAATATAGAGCCAAGAAGTGTTTATGCTATCAGACATGTCTCATATGTGGTAACTTAATGAAAACACGTCTGGCTATATGAGCCCATGTGGTTCTTGTGGCCTCTGTTCCGTCGCTCACCTTTCTGTTGTGAGTGTGTTTGCTGGGGATGCACTTGTCTGAATATATTCTATTTCTTTGCCTCTTTCTTCTTCCACTGTAATGTCATTTTAGCATTAGCCTAATGAAGCAGACTGGTGCTTTTACTTTTCAGATTTTTCTATTCCATCCAGTACATTTAATGTCTTAGGATAATTCATATCCTGCCCCCTAATGTTTATCTCCTTTGGAAACAGCATGGCGCTAGTTATAGTAATTAGTCTGCCCTTGCTCTCCACTTTTAGCGATGAGAGGTCACTTTGAGATGCATTTTATCAAAGCTCTCTTTCAGAGAGGGAGGGAGGCAGCAATTGAAGTAAGACTTAAGGCTGCTGCTGCACTGCTGCTAAAACAAATGCTGTCTCTTTATTCTGCTGTACTGTTAAATTTTGCAGTGGACTTATGCTAGTGCTGAACATTCGGGAGCCAGCGGGGCTTGTTGAGAGCATGAATAAAAGAGTTCCTGGGGTGGAGTGGTGCAGGATCCTGCTGCGCCAGATTTAGATCTAAAACAGGAGGGAGGAGAGACAGAGGGAGCAATGAAAGAGGGCAAAAAGCGCTGCTGCTGCTAGGACTGCTGACCATCTGTATTGAGTATCAGAAGTCATAACATCCTTTTCACTTTCTGCATTTAGCAAATTGTTCGGGACACTCTGCATGACATAACTCCAGATTTATTTTCCCTGTTTGTATGTGTAACCAAACCTTCTCTCTCCTTAGCAGACCTGGCCCTCATTCAGTAGGTAATGTCATCAGCTAAGTATGCTGCGCCAGCTGAGCTACGTGACGGGTTTGTGTAGTGGGGTGTATGATGTCGCCGGTCTTGAGTTCAAGGGGGGACTGCTTTGTGACCTGTCGGCGTGTGTGTTTGTGTGTGTTGATGTTCCAGCTGAACTCTCCGATGAACTCGGTCAGCAGCACGGAGGACATCAAGCCCCCGCTGGGCCTCAACGGCGTGATGAAGGTGCCCGCCCAGCCCTCGGGCACGGTCCTGTCGCTCACCAAACACATCTGCGCCATCTGCGGTGACCGCTCCTCAGGTGAGTGACATCAGACTGTGATGAGCACCCACTGAATGACCATATGTACTGTCCACGGAGGAAACGTTGCACTATATAAAATACTGAAGTCAAAATCAGTGAATTTAAATATTTAAAATAAAATGACGTGACGTTATATTCTAGATAATTATTTGAAACGGTTAGTTATGGGAAAAGAATTAAAGAGTTACCAGTGTACAGTACCTTCAGGAATTTTTCAACCTGCTTGCCTTTTCCCACTGTTTGTGGTGTTACAGCTTCATGTAAAAATAGGTCATTTTGTACCGATGAGTCACAAACAATCAGGATTTTTTTGTGACTCATCTGTGCAAAATGACCCATTATGTCAAAGTTCGTTTAAGATTATAAATATGACATGACCAAACTTAAATTTGGAGATGACTATTTAAAAGTGTACATGAGTCAAAGCCTAACCAGGAAGCCCAGGGAATTGTATGTATAATTTAGGGAAGAATTGTGGGAGAAAGTATAAAAATAATTTCTCAACAGCTGGGATTACACAAGACTCCATTATTACCAAATGAAAAGAAAGTGGGACTACCCAGCATCTTACTAAACCTGGTGTTCTGACCACACTGAGAAACCTCCAAAGAAGATCCAAAGATGAACTTTTGGTCAGAGAACAGCCCCACGGACCGCTCTTTGGCAGAATTACACACTGCAGCCTCTTGCAGCGGGAGATCTTCCTGGAAGGACAACAGTCGGTGGAATTCTGCACAAATCTGGGCTAAATGGCAAGGAGGCCAGAAAGAAGCCTGAGAAAATGCATGTGAGGGGCAGCACCATAAAGGCACATGAAAGAAACTGAAATCATGAGGCAAAAGATTGTACGGTCTGATGAAACCAAACCTCAGTTCAGCTTCCACTGAAATAGAGAAGCACTGTGTCTGAGGGAAACCAGGCGCAACCCATCACTCATCTCATAGCATCCCTACCGTGAAGCGTGGTGACGCCAACATCATCATGGTGTGGGTGGGCGTCTTTTCTTTGTTTTTTGCAGCGGGGACTGCTCGTAAAAAATGAAGACTGGAGACTAATACAGGCAGATTTAGAGAGGAGCCACATAGAGTTTGACAAAATAAGAATACTGCCACATCTCTACTGGAACGCCTTCAGATAGGGATGTGAAGATACATTCTGCAGTACTTAATGATAACAGGGTCACATGTCAGTATTCTTGTGAGAACTGAGAAATATATGAATCACAAGACAATAACATTTAAAACATGTTGATACCTTTTTGCAGTTCAGTCCAAATTTCAGCCACTTTCATGTTCAAAGATGCAAGTGGTTAAAGCTATGACTTGGTGCAGTGTCTCACTGGAAAGATGCAAAACAAGCCGCTACACCTGCACTGCTGACACCACTTTCATGTTGACATGGCTGCGCATGTTAGTATTTATCTTGTCGGTTGTCACGTTGTTGTCCTTGTTCTTTTTCTTCTGTTTGGAGATCCAAAATGTCGCCTCATACCGGACTTAAAACTTGGTGAAATGTCTTCATTTCCACTTTCAAGTGAGTCCTTTTTGTCTACATTGACACAGATTTGTGTGACCTAAGTTCAGACTTGCAGAAACAAAAATCCCATTTTCAGTTTTAGGCTTGGACATTTGGACATTTTTTTTTGACCTTTCACACAGCACGTGTTCACTCCAGGGTTCTCTTAATCACTGGCTATCATTTGGTCAAGAGCTAGCCTAACCACTTTAACCTCAAGAACATTTAACCCATGGGTAACTGTTAGCCCAAGGCTATTGACTCACACAGCAGTCCTCTTTGCAAAATTGTCTCTTTTTTTCACATAGTCAACAAATAACCCTGTGTTTAAATGTTTTTCTGAAGATAACCATGAAAAGTTTTCAGTCCCGGGATGAAGCTGGATATCTAATTCATTGGACAGTCTTGGTGTGATCCTGCGTCATCGGTGCTACGTGGACCCAAAGGGGAAAATCAAAACAATGTTTAATAGCAAGTCATGCTTCATTTAACTGTGCTCGGAGGCCTTATTTATCTTCTCTGGTGGTCTGACCAGCAAAGAGCTAACAAAGAAACAGTTTGAGCAGCACTGGAGGATGCAAATGGACTCCATCCATCATAAATAACAAAAAAGGGCTGTTAGGAACAATGTAAAGAGATGATTCGTCCTGTACCATGGCATGATGTGAGAACAGTACCATAACTCAAATGCATGAGGCCCCCCTGCAGCTTGCCTTCAGTAGGCCCCTCTTTTCTTCCCCAGCCACCTCAGCATAACCCCCAAACACAGGTCTGTTCACCTAAATAGGACTTTGATCATGAGCGCTCTTTTGCTACCTCAGAAGCTGTTTCCTGTATGTTTGTGTGGTTGCATGTTATCTCCGACTGTAAAGGTTTTTCTCTTGCCTGAGACCTGAGTTACGAGTGGCGAGCAACTGACAGCAACTAACACGTCTGTCGATATCAAACTGTGGCGGTGTCACCAAACTGACAACCTCGCATGCCAATTAGACAATAAGACACTGAGACAAAAGGGAACATATGACTCAGGAAAGATTTTATACTCTATATGCATTAGACAAACCATCTCTGTCTCTCTCTCTCCTCAGGTAAACACTATGGGGTATACAGCTGTGAGGGCTGCAAAGGTTTTTTCAAAAGGACGGTGCGCAAAGACCTGACCTACACCTGTCGGGACAACAAGGACTGTGTCATTGATAAGCGCCAGAGGAACCGCTGCCAATACTGCCGCTACCAGAAGTGTTTAGCCATGGGCATGAAGAGAGAAGGTACAGCACATACCGTTGAGGATAAAGTCCCACTTACCCATCCCCTCAAATTTCTACTAATCCACATAGACACACATAAGGGCCCTAGTTTAGGAAATGAAGGAGCAGTGTAGTTCATATGATAAATATATTTGGTATTTTTGGGACCAGAAACACACATAATACCTGTATAATATTTGGAAATGGCATCGGTTTAGTAAGACTATTTAGGAAGACTATTTTTAAACCAGTGCACATCCAGACTGACTTCATTTGGCACTATACTCCAAATTGTATGTAACTTGAATGTGACGGTCTGAGACAATATATGCCAGTATACTCACTCTGACTACAGGTTCATTCATTTAATGGCGTCCACCCACGATATAAAAGCTTGCAAGATACAGTAGAAGTACACACAACTCATAACTTTGGTAATCAGAGCAAAATGTGGTGCTTCCTTTTGGTCGCAAACCCACCACTTTGCCTTTTCAGAAAAATAAAATTACATTTTGTTTGATTTTAAGTGGACATGGGTTAATGGATGCAGAATTGCAAAGGGCCAATGTGAGGCACCTGAGATATGACATCAAGGCTAGAAGATGTCTCTTTTTGCTTGCTTTCTATTAGTAAAGCAACTTGCTTCCCACCCTGTCTCTATCCAATTTTACAGAAGCACTTGCAGCTGTGATTCTGCTCTGCTACATCATGCTGTGCATCGCACCCATAGACTCTGCTGCATTTAAAAATGTTCTGCTTCAAGCACCACATTTGGGGGAAATAATGCATTCAGCTGTTGCAGCCCCTGGAACCCAGTATTGCTGGAATCTGGCAACAGAGTGATGGGTTTGTGAGAACAGGCAGTCCTCGGGGAGTTCACTGATGTAGACTGGAGAAATAAAAACATAACAATGGAGCTGTGTGAACTTCTGCTCCCTTTGCATCCTCAGGATGTCACCATTCGTGCTCTTGTGCTCCTAATTATTTGTATAAACTTGGAGGTTGTGTGGGACAGCCTGCTTAGTTGTTGTGAACCATGTTGTTTTCATAAACAGATTTATTTTGTGAGATATTCAATGCACAAAATTTAATCAAAGCACTCAAATTGGATAATGTCTTGTAATTGCACGGCACGACAACGTGCACCACATTCCTCAAATTAGAGTCCATGATGGAATGCACATACTGCTTCTGCCCTTTTCAAATGGATACAGAGACAGTATACATACTGTACACATGTAGTTGTGGAGGACTGACCATTAATTGAACTTTCACTTTAAAATCATATTTTCAGTGTCCATGTAAATGTGGTTAAATATTTAAATTCAAACTGAAACAGGCATCTATAACATATACATAACAAGGCTTTATGTCAGTACGCCTACTCTGGCAACTACAGCCATAACCTTAACAAAGAACACACGACTGACCATTTACACGCATAGTTTTTTACTGATGATACTTGGGCAGCTTCCTGACAACAAACATTGCATGTTTAGCGATCTACTCCAGTTTATCATTTAAAGTTTGAAGAGTCAGATAATGCATCATCCCATTGTAGACAGGAAGGGCTTCATTTCACCATTAAAGGATTTATTCAAGATGCAAGTCAAACATTCCTGCAAACTTCAATCGCTCCGCCTTAAACACAGAAAGGCTGTCCTCTCTCAGTGGAGACTGGGCATTATGGAATGATCCACTGTAACACTGACATGGGTAAGGTTTGACTACCATGAATGCCATACTGAAATCCGTCTCAGCTACAAGTGTTACTACCTTTATCTTCCACAGTGACGCTACTTTTGAACTTCCATTTGCAACTTACAGGTAGACTCAGGCAAATTAGCAAAATGGCATTTTGTGTTACATGTGAAGTTCCTATATCAGTTAGTCAGAGAACACCAGTGGAGGCCAGCTGATGAATACTGTTTAATGGGATTAGCTAACATTTCTAGTTTAGTTAGCTTGTCCTAGCTTAGCATAGTTAGCTTGCTACCCAGAGGCAGACTGTAATAAATGTCACTGAGATATTAATGCAATGACAGAAAATATATTTGTAGATAGTGTTACCTTCGAACCCTTTTGTGACAGTGTCGATCTTAAGGTAGCATTGACTTGTACTGCGCAGTTGAATCCACTCTTGACTACAGGGGTTCAGTACATGTATGATCTAATCTTTAACAGAGTAGATTAGAATCTTAAAACTGACTATACTGAATCACCATTGTCACATATATATTGAAGTGCATTTGAACAGTGATGAGAAAAAAAGTGAATGAACTACATAGAGATTGACTACGAACCTTAAACTGAATAAAAGTATTCGAATCAGCAAAGTGATTCGTAATTTTCACCTCTATACTTGACATTTCATTAGGTCTTGCTCATCTGTTAAGGCATTTAGGTTTGTTCGCACTCCTGGGAAGTTGTGCAAAGTTGACGGAGTTCTTCTTTCTGCAATTGGGGTGTTAAGGGGAATGGGTGAAGTTTAGGATCGCCCATTTTTACTATTGAACCTGGATTGAGCAGAGCAAATCCTGAATACTAAAAGGCATAGAAAAAGAAAAAGAATGTTTTGCTCATAAAGGCCTTAGCCATGTATCGTCATGAAAACGGAAACAATGTATAAATAAAGACTAAAGCCATTTCACACAGACATTCCCTTTTAATGGATAGCATGATTGATTACATCCTCTTCATATTCCCTCAATAAGTGGGACTGGCTCTTGAGTGCCGGCATTGTTGAAAAAGGTTGCAATTGTTTAATGCTGCACTTAGCGCTCTCCAGTCTTTGAGAGCAACCTTCACTTGTAAACACTGAGTTGGCAAATACCGTCTGTGATTGTGGGGCAGTACAGTAAAGCACCTCCGAGGACAGGTTACAGAGCTGATAAGACCAGGAAGAGCTGGGTTGTGAGGGGGGGAAATCAGGCAGTCAGGTGTGAATTTTAACACTCCATGAGGGTGTTAAAAATATTAGCGCTCTCAGCAGTGCTGTTAAGCACTCTTTCGCACATTGAACAAATCAATCACTGCCTCTCACCAATGTGGTCACCACGGTTACAGAATACAGATATAGAGAGCATAGATTACACTGAGCGATGTACAGTGTAGTCAGGAGAGCTGAAGACGGTAGCAGGTGATAACCAGGTGTATATGTGCAGGTGTGTTGGATGTAGCTTCGCTGTTTAAAGCTGAGTGAACAAGAAGAGTATGTGTTTTTGGGGATAAATGCATTTTGGAGGCTATTCTATCCAAGGCCAATTTGTCTTGACCTTTACTTGGCCTCACTTCCCCTCCCTCTTGCTTTAATTTATATCATTGTTGTGGGCTCTTTACTCCTTTCAAGGATATTATCATTTACTGCCTTTTTGCCTCACTCACAGTGCTGCCTAAGCCTCCCCCTGCACCCTGAGGGCTGTGGTTAGAAAACAAGGCAGCAGTAGCCCAAAAGGCTAAGCGAATCTACAGAAAAACAGGATTAAATGAATTTATGCTCTCCCAGTCAGGAGAGGAGTGGGGGGGGGGGTAAAGCTAACATGATTTCAGCCCTCCTCACCTCTCCCTGACTCCAACACAAGTATTCTACCCTTGGGCTGACCTCCACCACCAGACAGCAGTTCCTCTAAAATGGGGCCCCTTTCCTTCTCCTCCTCTTAACAACCTCTGCCCCCCACCAACAAGACCACAGCCTCTCTGATTCAGGACTTGGAATAGAAACCAGAGTAGGGGAAACATAAGAAGACAGATCATCCTCCAAACCCAGTGTGTGTGATATGTGTGTGTGAGGCAGGACCATTCTCCAGGTGTGTATGTAAGCTTGCATGCTGACATTGAATTTCCAAAAGCCCTTTATCATTCAACACATTATGTCCAAAACTTTTTTATTAATCCACGTGTGGAGGACAAACTTATAAAAAAGCTGCAGTACTTGTTTTCTGCGGTGTCTTGAATTAAGTAAATTATAGCCTTTTGAAAAGACAAAACACACACACACACACGCATCTTTTCCGTTCCCACTTGAGGGTGGAGGTGCGGTTTCTCTTGCCTTGGCCGCAGTGAGTCTCGGTGTCTGCTCAGCACACAAACCACTTCCTGTGTCTCCTCGCCAAGCCAATCAGATGACAGAACCAACACAGTTTGCTTCAACCAGTTTTTATACACGACATGGGGGGAAAAAAAGTACGAGACAAAGTCTTCATTGATTTGTGTTCAGGGTTTTTTTATTTAAGCTGTTCTGGCGACCACGCTTGGAGTGACAGGCCATACATTATGTATGTGTCTATAAATGATTTGTGTATAAAAGGAGCCGGCTGTTTGTGATGAAAAACACATCGCTTTGATAAGGAGGCTGAGAGAAGTCCTTGAACATTTCCACGCTGCTGTGTTGAGCATAATGTAGGTCTAAGGTCCTAAATTACATCCACTCCGGTCGAAGCAATTATTGATGATTGAACTGTCTTGCATATGTTTACTGGCATAATACATACAGGATCATGCACTATTCACTGGCTTACCGAGACACACTGACTGAAACAGGTGCACACACACATGCAGACACTCGACATGGGTAAGCGCACATGCATTCAAGCATGCGGCACACATGTATCGTACGTAAGTCTGTGTAGATACACACAAGGGCCACTATGTATTCAGTTTTCTACTGATGTGTACCAGAGTATGGACAATTTGTTTTCTCAAAATCAGCAAGAATTCAAGAATTTCATCAAAGGGAAGATTCAGGGTTGAAAGCTGTTCAAAACAAAAAAAAGACATCTGCCTTATTAAGTCATTTCATCTCAGATTCATCTGGCATAATTTATTTTTCTTCAGAGTAAAGATAATAATCTACCAGTGCAGTTCCCCTTGTTTGAGAATGTTTCCAGAAGTGTGTTCAGTATACTATGTTTCTATAGCACTGGAAACAAGAACACAGTTGATTTGAAAAAGAGTGGAATAACCTCACCACACTAATAGATAGGATTTTTGTTTTCTTTTTACAAATAATAGACAAAATGACTTGCTAAAATCAGAATTTTGCAGTCCATTGCAGTGGCTAAGAATTCTTACTAAAGCTGTTCGAAAGAACTTGCATTAAAAGTTGCCAAATTAAAGCTGCATTAATAAATGTTTGGCCACTAGGGGGCAGAAGTGATTAAAAACTAACTGAAAGTGAAGGCTCGGCAAGTTGTCGCGGCGCTTGGTAGTGGACCTCCAAATTTCTGTAAGTAGGCGACGGGGCGATGAGCGTTTCATTTCAACATGGACGCCTTCTAAGCTGAACTGGCCGAGCAGGTACACCTGTACAAGCACCTCTACGACCCTTCCATGAGAGACCACAGGGACAGCCAAATGATTGTGAACTCCTGGAGAGAGATTGCACCACGTTTAACGAGCTTTAGTGCAGCGAGTGCAGCCATGTTGATTTATGACGATCTTCCAGTAACACTGTTTTCTTAGGTACACCCCCTGGTGTTTCGGAGAATACTGCAACAGATAACGCGTTAAGCATTGCCTCTGTGCAAGCTCGTAGCTCAGTCGACATCTGCAGAGGCCCGTGTCACGGTGTCTCGTGCGAGTATAAATAAAGCTTGACATAGCATCCTGTAACGAAGTTGTTATCGCCAACATCTTAGCAAACAGTTGCCTGCTTACATCAGTAGACACAGCAATATTAGCATTCATTAGGAGTTGTGTTTGTGTCCACCTGATGAATGTAAGTCCAATATTCACTCGTCTTTTAGCTGTTGTTTGATCTCCACCAACTCCTGAGAAAAATATCTGGCTCTTTAACTCCTACATGTTCCACTTTCCTCATCAGCTAGTCGCTAACTTTGTCTGCCACTTGTAGCTGGGCTGGTAGCACAGAACTTGAGGCTGATAATGAAAGAGGTGAGAGTGAATCAAAACAGGAAATGTGCTGTAAAACCAAAAGTTAAAAGAGGCTAAAAGAACCAAGGAGTTGGGTAATAATTCTCTGTGAGTTTGTGCGTGACTTTTCACATGACCAGCAGTCATTTGATTCAGTGTCAACATAAAAAGTATTGATTAATGCAGCTGTAATACTTGACCTGTACAGTATAGTCAAACAAGATTTTGAACCCTTACTAAAATCTTGCTTGGTAATTAAAACCAAGTAAGCTTGCAATCCTGAATCTTCCTTTTGACACACGTGTTGACATTGTGACACAAAAACAAAACAAAAAACAGCAGTAGTGACCGGAACCAGTTTTGTTACATGCAGCCGTTCAGGAGGAGCGCCAGCGAGCCAAGGAGAGAAATGAGAACGAGGTAGAGTCCACCAGCTGCGCCAACGAGGACATGCCCGTGGAGAAGATTCTGGAAGCCGAGCAGGCAGTCGAACCCAAAACCGAGACCTACATCGAGACCAACCTTGGTGTGCCATCCAACTCGGTGAGTTGGTATTTTTATACATTCTTTGGCAAACACTCACACACTGTGTCATTCTGCAATAAGTCATCACTTTGTGTACATGTCCTTGCCCATGGACACACACATTCACACATACATACACACAGTGGGTGATTTGTTTAGATTTACCCTAGGGGCTGGTGGGGAGCATGTTTACTCCATCTGCATTTATTATGGTATTGCATTTAACTAAATGGTGACCATTCTCCTTTCTCACCCACTATAATCTTAACCTGAGTACAAATTAATTGTAAAACAGTTTGAACATAGCTTCTCTGGCCATTGTAGGCACGATAAAACACTCTGAAGTGTCCTGATAGAGAAAATAACGGACTCACAATTACCACATATCATCCATTATTTCCATTTATCAGAACACCTCATTGTGTATTGCTGCAGACATGGTAGAAAACATTTTTGATGGGGTGTCAGAGGTGAAAACAACAGACTTGAAGCGAAATACTTACTTTACAGAACAGCACATACCCTACTTTCTTTCTCTCGTCTGCCATTTTATCATAGATGTGGGAATTTGAACAGTTTTCCTATGTGTTAAAGCCTCTTAAATGTGTCATTGAGGTAATGGGGGACAGATACAATGACGTTTAATTACCTGCGCATCACAGGTAGTCTTAAAATGTGTCCATATAAATTATATTATATTAATCTGTAGTCTAGTGTTTTTGTAGTTACTGTAGTAAGAACTTTTCCAGCTGCAAGTAGCTCCTATATCTCATTCTTGCATCAACTTCCAGAAACGGCACACTTAAAAGTTTGTCTGCATACTGACATCTTATACGTACTTTTTTTCAGTGTAAATATAATATAAATATAATATATTTATATATTGTTCAATTAGAATTGTCATGTAGATTGGAGTTGGGACATTCAGTTGGAAAAGCATTTATTTTCCCTGTTTCCAGTAATGAAGCCGAAATAAAGCTTTTGGTTGTTTTTGTTGTGGAGTCTAAGGCTGACAGTCAGGAAGTTTATCAGCACCCTGCTGGTAAAGATGTTGATGAATTTTGGCTGCGGTTTACTGTTTGTCCTCCCTTTTTTAGTCCCTTTGAAAGTGACTGCTTGTAGTCTAGAGTGCTGGTTTACCTGTTCACCTTGTATCCGCAACTAGACTCAGCTGTGAGTTTCCTCATCTATCCCCTCAGTATCAGCTGGGCACTGTGGGCTGTCTTTGACACAGAGGAGACTAAGAGTGATGAATAATGCAGCAGGCAGACTGTTCCTGAAAGCATACCATAAAGCCTCAGCTTCCTCAGGAATTCTGCTGGAACACGAGAAACAGTGGAGCTGTGCAGCAGTGTACCAAAGGAGGCCGGGGGGAAGGAGGGACGGAGGGTGAGACTGAAAGAGGGAGGGCTTCTTCTGGGATTGCTGGTCCTGTGAAGTAAAGGTAGAAATGTGAGGGCTGTTATGTGAGTAAATGGGAGCTATTTTGGGGGGCCAGATGGAAACGTAGGAGATGAGCGTTGACATTAGGGAGGGGGAGAAGGAGTCGGGAGTCACGGGGGAGCAGCTGGCAGCTCAGACACACTAATGCACTGAGTGTGTTTGGGCTCAGCCATGGTGGATCCCTCGATGCCTGCTGCCTGCCTGACACCAAGATGATGAGGTTTTCTAAAAGACTACAGAAGAGATGAAAACAGCACTGATATATGGATGTACAGGGCTGAGAAATCAGTTTAAAGTGGAATCATATCGAGATCATATCCTTTTGTCAACCTACAAAATTGTCAGAATTAGTAACAATTAACAGTAACGTTTTATTCGTTACACATATAGTATAAAACGTTTGGTCTAATGTATTACATAATAGTAGAACACAGTTTGCCATATGGTGACATATATTTGTATAAGAAACTATCCCTATTAATATTGTAATGTTGATTTCATAATTCGGTATGTCAGTTTTGTGGCTCACCAATCTTTTGGTAATTACGTCTTGATGCATCATCGTTTCTCGAGGTTCCTGAATATCTCTTTCAAACTTGTTCAAGTTATGTGCCATGCTTCATACCTGTTATACTTTTGTTTTTATGTATTCAAAAGCTCAGTTTACCAGTATTGTCTTACTTTAGCTGAAAGGTACAGTATGTAGCAGTGCAGATAGTTTGAGTTTTATGTGCTGAGGTTTTGAGATATTCACCTCTGAAACTTTGGCTGCCATCCCAATACAAGAGCTGAAAGGAATTAAGGTTTGAGTTTTTCAAATGTCATTTTTGAGTGTTTTGAGCACCACAGATGAACCTCTGTTGACCTCCCTTGTATTGGAGTTGCAGCAGTGATCTCAAGATACTCAAGAGGTGTGCTGGTGGCGCAGGCGTAAAGTTTTCGTCCACCAATGCAAAAACACGGGATCTGATTCCCGATATTGGTAAGTAGGTATTACAACTAGCACAGGTGGCCATGTTGGGAAGTCAGGGAGGGTTGTTGTCCTTGTCGCTGCCCTAGCAACTCTTACTGGTTAGTTATGCCCTCCCTCTGACGTTCATCGCTGGCACGTGGAAACAAGTGGCTGGTGATGCCATGTGTCATGGAGCACATGGCTGTCTTTCTGCAGCCATCCACAGTCAAACAGCAGTGTTAACAGTGACAAGGACTTCAGTTCATAGGGGACTGGGCATTCCAAATGGAGAAAACTGGGAAAAAAAGAGCAAAAAAAAAAAATCTTACTGTATCTAAAACCTGGGCAAATAAAACTGAAAGTATCTGCTGCATTGCTGGATACCACTAGGACTAAGCAGGAAAACATTTCTTTGAACTGATCCTTTAGCCAAACTGGAGCCCAGGATGTTGGCAGAGTATCGGCATGCAGGGTGTCCTGACCACAACGACTCCCCTTCTCTCTGAATCCCGTCCCCCTTGCCTTCCCCCCCGTGAGGTCTCCATTGAGAGGCGCTGCCCCGTGCTATAATTGATCACAGGGCCCAGGCCATGAGTGTACATCATGAATAGGCCACCACCACTGTCTAATGGCCAGGGTCTGGCCAAGCTGAATAAAGTGTGTTTATCTCATGGTGACCTAGAACAGGAGTTAAACAGGCGTTAGTAATGTGCCTTCAGTCAGACTTCTCTTAAGGAGGAGGGTGGGAGAGGAGAAGATGCTGCCATTCACTAATCCTGGGGGTTTCTTTACTTCTATTTCATGTGTTACTCTCTTATTTCTGGATGGCTGTTCTGCCATCTATGTGTTAATTTATATGAAGGTTTAGTTCCTTATCTTTTCCCGGATTTAAGGCAGGAAGTGTTGCTGTTATTTAGGTGATAATTAGCTGATGATTCATCCCCACTCCAACATATGAGGAAGGTCTCTTTTTTCAATCTAAAAAAAGTGGGACACTTGAGTAATTCATTTTCGTACTGATCTGTATGAGTACCCAATTTTCTCTCGATTGTCACGCTAGTATAGTCTGGTTCAAGCAGAATAATGAAAAATTGAAAGGCAAATCTTTCGTCTCTGCTCATCAAGTGATGAAAATTTCATGGGACAGTATGCAAGCCTGGCATTTCTCTAAGATGCAGCGAGGATCGACCATGGCGGTGGAACGTGCGTGGCTATAAACCCTTTGATTTGCTGGGAATGAAGACGGTGTTGTTTGTGGCAGCCATTTAAAAAATCTGCTAAAGGAGCTAAACTCCAGCTTCAAATTTCTCCTCTTACTTTCTGTCTCAGGTTTCAGTTTTTGTCAAAGTTTCTTCCTGCTTATTTGCTTCCTATTTACAGCTGTGATCTTCACAGTAGGAGAAGAGGAAGAAGAAGCTCTCACAGTTGTGAGATATTGCCAGGTGGGCTATTGTACTTTAATACATGGAGATTAATGTTATTCTCTCACAGGTCACAGTGGGCTCTTCCATTGTGGCCCGATCACATCCTGAATGCTGCTCTGTGACTTGAACAGTAAGTACAGTAATGTGATGCCTGAGGATTGTTGCGGGAAAGTGTAAGCTCCTCTCCCCTGTCATCTCCACAGACAGAGGCAAAGAAACCAGGTCAGTGTAAACACGGCTAAGATAGCCATACAACATTCATGAGGCTTGCCATGTTTAACGAGAACCCTGGGACTTGTATTCTTATGTGGAGGGGTGGCTCGACCATGGCGCACACTGAAGCCCCTTTTTGTTTTTCTTTGTTTTGGCTGGGGCTGCCCTTTGGAATGAATTAGCGGAATCTGTTTGTGTTTTTGAGAGGAAGTGCAGCTCACGAAAACTGTCGCGCTGAGCTGCGCTGTCCACATCTCCCACGGAGATCAGATGCTGAAATATTCATAAGATGCCTGTTTTCTTTCTCTCCCTGAAGAAAAAAAGAAAGGGAAGACTTTCAGTTTTCAAAACAGTGTGGGCTTTGTGTCTGGTTTAAGTTTTTCATATCTGTGATACTCTGCAGTCAGTGTGAGTTTCACACCGTAGGGAGGGACCGTGGAGGAGAGGAAGGGATAGTCTTTGGCCTGCGTATTATAAGAGGAGAATGTGAGTGGAGAGATGTTTTCTCCTTCATCTTGAACTAATCTTCTCTTGAGAGCTGCAGTTGATGTGGGAATCCTCTGAGCTTTTAGCATCGATCGGTGGGATTTGGAGAAGGAAGTTGGAGAGAAGTTGCTGACGGTTTTTGTCGGAGTGCGAGTTCACAGAGGGATACTTACAATTTAAGGATGTTTACTTGATTTAAAATTATGCACAAAAGCGTGTGCATACAGGCTTTGTTTACACACATACATATCAAGGGTATGTACTCCTGGGATGATGGTAAATTACTCGTCAGAGATTGACAGTATTGTTTGGGATTTTTTCCCCCTGCCCAGATGGATTTACATTTTAGTGAGTGTTGCATTAGTATTCCACCATTGCTCATAAACTCCCTGTTGGGCAAAGAATAATGCCTCCCCATCTGATGTTTCAGGACAGTTAAGGACAAGCAGTCCTTGTCTTCGGACTAGCAATTAAATTCCACACAGAAATTATCAGATGATTTTAACAGGAAAACTCCTCATCTTCATCAATGTACACGGAGATATACCCTTTGTTTTTGTTTTCTCTGGTAACGCGGAGATTCTGGCCACCTGAACTGCAGTTTAGCTCTCACAATTTACATACATTTAGCCAGTTTCTTTAGGATGACACCAGTATTTTGTAGACTAATTATCTTTAAAACTGACACTTTTCAGTACAAGAAAAATAAAAGAAAATAAATAAGTATATGCACTGTATCTTACATAACATGCATAAATAAAAACAAAATAATAATCATTATGTCCATGTCTCAGAGCTCTCTCAGCTTTTACGCTCATCTCCCCTCAAGGCTTAAGTAGATCTAATGAAGTGAAATCAAGAAAAGATTGTCAGCTGGACCTTTTATTTCATGGAGGAACTAGTCAGTGTTCTATTTTGGGCAGTAAATGGACAATGCACAAGGACGTCCATTAGCCAACCCAGTCCACTACCAAGAATAGCTTGTTTTTGATTCATCACACATTTGCTGAGTTTTACAAAGCCCTGCCCAGTCTGGTTATAAAGTCCCATTTGAGGTTCTAAGCGCTTGCTATTTTGTGAAGTGTCAGTAAAGTGTCAGGAGGGGCCTCTTGAGCTCCACTAGCTGTCCAAAAGGCTGATTTGTGTGTCGGCTAAAAGGTCCCCAAAGAAAAAGTCTGCTTGGTGTAAGTCGTTTTTTCACCAGCAGCTCTCTGCAGGTATTTCCTCCACAAGCTGGGACAGAATCACTGTTTGTTTTGTCTTCCTACTCGCTCCTCTTTAGAGGATATTATTCATAGAATAGTACTCATTGAAGTGCGAATGTGTGTGGTGATAGGTGGCTCAACCTGACACCAGGCCCCCGGCCAAAAGAGACAGACTAAAACGAAAATATGACACCTTTTCATTTCGTGCATTTCTACAACTTCTAACTTCCAAATTTGTGTCCGTTTGTCTCTGTCTCCCTGCAGCCCAACGACCCAGTGACAAATATCTGTCAGGCGGCTGACAAACAGCTCTTTACCCTGGTGGAGTGGGCCAAGAGGATCCCCCACTTCTCTGAGCTGCCACTGGACGACCAGGTCATCCTTCTACGAGCAGGTATGTCAAAAAGGTCTTAAACAAGTTCATAAAAAAGCAGTAAAAGTTCTTAAAAAAGCAGACTTAAGTGTTGTTCACGAACCAATCAACAAACAATCACAATGACTGACAATGTTAATGATTTTATCCCATAATGACCCCTCTACGAGATATATGGATACAGTCAAAAAGTAAATGAATAGATACACCTGGCACCCAGGAGAAGAGATCAAATATTGTACAAAGAAACACACAAACTCTTCACACAAATGCTTCTAATCTAGTCATTGTTTTTGAACAAACGCTAGATTAGTTTGATATTTTTGATACTGAGCGGCCTTTTTTAAAAAGGCCCTGTTTTCAGTTATTATGACTGATTACACCACTGATAACGTAGTTTGGCGGAGCTACTGTACATGCTAAAGGTGTAAGATGTACTGTAAGAGGGGAAGTACAGCTGTGAGAAGAGATATAAAAAAAGAGCAAATAAATATCTACTGAACACCTTACAAAGATAAAACAACAGTTATTTTGTTAGCACTCAACAGCTCCAGCTTCCATAAGACTTTGACGGCCTGCTAATGGCTGAATTATGCTAGTGCAAGCTCTCTGTATCTAGGTTGAAAAATCTAAGCAAAACAGAACTTGAATAGACTAATCTGGCCACAACAATAAATAACTCTCTTGGTCATGTGACAAGAGTCTGACCCACCAAAGTCAGAACAGCTCATTGTGTGTATCTGCTGTGTGTGGAAAAGCAAGCTAACCGTTCAGGATCGCACAAGCGCCAATGTAAAAACACAGAGTGAATCATCTGTCACTTCTCTTACATTCACTAACATCACATGCAGGAAGGTCTTTTGGGTTCTCCCAACACATTGCCCTTGGTGCCTGCCTGTCGCTCCAAATTACACCATTATATTCTCAAACTACCTTGAGGAAAAAAATGCTATTACACACCCATCCCATATCCTGAAAGAAAATCCTTCCATCGTTCCTTATCCTTAGCACAGACAATGATGGAGAGACTTCAGCAAAGCAGAGAGAGACATTATTCTGGAAAGCTAGTCTCTTCTCGGCTCTCAGGTTTTCTATAAATAACCGCTTTAGTTCTGCTGTATCACAGATAAAAGCATCTCGGCTCCTCTCATACCCAACTCAACTCTGGGGAGAAGAGGCGAGTGTTGCCAGGCAGAACAGTTAAAGGAGCCCTGTCACTCAGAAGGCGGCGTCTTGTGTCTTCACTGCTCTCTGTGTCAAGCCCCTGCTTTGGCACATCAAGCCTGTTGTCTTTATTGTGATGGCAGGCACAGTTCATCCCTTTTACACGCTTGTCTCTTCGGAAAGCACGATTCAAATGTCTAAGTAATAACCTGATGCCTGTGCTTGAGAAAGCTGCACGCTTTTATCATGCAGCTTAATTGATTCATTGGAATTCCCCCTTTGTTGTCAGTTTCATTTTGCTTGAATGCTGTGTGAACTGTTGTACTGGGATTTTCATGGGTTTTTTTTTTTTTTCCCCTCATACTTTTTCCTTGATCCCTCTCCCCATCTCTGCTGTAGGTTGGAATGAACTCCTCATTGCATCATTTTCGCACCGTTCGATAGCGATTAAAGACGGTATTCTGTTGGCGACCGGGCTGCACGTCCACCGAAACAGCGCCCATAGTGCCGGAGTGGGAGCCATATTTGACAGGTCATTATTACCACATTACTAAACTTTTTTTGTAATGGTGTTTAAACAGATGGAAGTGCAACCTGCAGCTATCACTTTTAACAATATTTTAGGTACCATTTTCTAATAAAACATACTTCATAAGTGGTTTATAAATTGTAACTAATGGCTTTAATACTGGTTAATAAATGATTTATAAATGTTTTATAGGTCAGTAATAAGCCATTAAGGAGGACAACCTGGGTTATCAGATTGTGAAAAAAATCTCTGGCTGGCAGCATAACTTTCTTTGGGTTATAAGGTTGTTTATTAATGGCTTATTATTGATCTATAAAGCATTAATAAATGTAACTCTTATAAATGTATACACCCCTTAGTAAGAATGTTTTATTAGAAGTGGTACAATTGTCGGCATACATAAGTTGTGATGAGTGCTGCTAATGCTAATAAATAATTTCTAAATGCTTTATCAATCAGTAATAAGCCATTAATAAGGATAACGTTTTGCTTGCCAGGTTGTGAAAAATCAGTTTTATCAGTGCATATACTCCCGCAGCATAACTTGATTTGTCTTTTTAAATAGCTCAAACGTTATTAATGCTTTATTACTGATCTATAAAGCAATAGTAAATAATGTATTAACTACTAATAAAACATAAGTTCAAACACCCTTTAATAAAGACGTTTCATTAGAAAGTGGTTTTACAGAATTTGACATTTCGGTTTCATACACTGAAGTATTACACCTAGACTGTTAAGTTACAAGTCTACAGGAACTATTGATTGACTCCAGTATATTAAATATGTACAGCTGTATGCATCAGGGATCACATGGAAACACTGAACTGCTCAGAAAATGCCAAAAAAAACAACAACAAATCCATGCACAAGTCACTCACTGTGAAGCTGTGTGTGCGCATGAACGACCCAGGTGACTGTTATTGACATTCCAGCTGTCTGACAGACTGAAATCTCACATGAGTCTGAGGTGTCTGTCCGCATCACACCGTGAGCTGAACCCAGGTACACAATTTGGAAAGATACAAGCAAAATATAAATTTAGTATTTTAGGTTCTTATTGAGTAATATTATTCGTCAACAATTCTGGTCATCAGTTAGATGATTTATTTTAAGAATTAAAATTGCAGTTGTAGTGTACATGCCCCTGAAGAACCAGAGATCAGACACAGTTGGCAGTTACAGGTGCTGTCATCAAACCCATATTAACAGCAGTCTGTCTTTGAAAATCCGTCTCTTCTTCTAGTCCTTTTCTTGTGTCTCTGCCCCTCTGATCACCAGCCTCTGCGCTCAGTCATCAGTGTTCACAGCCACAGGACATATTCCATCTGTGCTCGTTAACTGGCAAGCATTAAGATACAGAGAACTGATAATGTTTCTTTATCTACTCCTCTCTCTTCACCCATACAAATGAAGAGACTGATTAACTTAAACACTTGAGTCTTTTCTTTTTCCTTTTTTTTTTTTTTTCTTCTTCTTTTCTAGCCCTGTTGTTCCCCCTCGGAGCAAATTGAATTAGAATGAGCTAAGAGCCACAATTGACTTTACTATCCGAGTGAGAGAGAGGCGGGAAGGAGGAGAAAGAAACGAAGTGAGAGGGAAAATAAAGAGCGGCTGAGGAGAGGGTGTGACCGAGTCAAAGAGGGGTGAGGAGTTCGAGCGACTCCACGCGCCGACACTCCCACCAGTGATGTCACACACAGACAGTGGGAGTGCTGGTGTTGGATTACAGCTTGTGTTTACTCTGCGGCTTTCCTTTTATGAAAACCATGTACTAAATATAATGACTTTGCAGGGTTGTAAACTTTTCCACTGATCTAACCGTGCCTATGTGGGCTGAGGGGCATGCTTGTGTGTATTTGTTTTTAAATAGATGTGAGCTGGATAGTAGTTAAAACATATTTTTAATGTCCCAGTCTGGATCTGGATAATTCACATGCAGCGTGGTGTGTCATTTACAAAAATGTACCAATTAGATTCAGATGCTTTCCTGTGATGTTAACTTTTCTGGCAGTGTGATAGAACGCAAATATAGTCTTAATAACCAAGAAGGATTAAACAAACTTGAAATAGTATTCTCAACTACGCCTGATTTTGAATGAGCCACATCTGAGTTTTGTTTATTTTGTTTTCTCTCTTTTGTGCAGAGTGCTCACAGAACTGGTGTCAAAGATGAGGGACATGCAGATGGATAAGACAGAACTGGGGTGCCTTCGAGCTATAGTCCTTTTCAACCCAGGTAACCATCGCTCCATGTGAGCTGCCACCCGCCGTGGCAGTTGAAGGAAGCTGCGAATTAGGTGTTTCAAAGATGTGTGCTTTTAAAAGAGCATATACTGTGGAACGCTGTCTCTTTATTCTATGGTTTCTATTTCACTTTTTCACCAGAACAATCAGCTGACTATCAGAACACAGCACATCAGGGAATTCTGAAAGCTGTTGTAGAAGGGGAAAGTTA
The DNA here is from genome assembly GCA_005408345.1 of Macquaria australasica. Lineage (NCBI taxonomy): Eukaryota > Metazoa > Chordata > Actinopteri > Centrarchiformes > Percichthyidae > Macquaria > Macquaria australasica. Next base: position 106,811 of record SEMN01000106.1, read on the forward strand.
AAACTAACGTGACTAGCTAGAATTTGAGTTTAGGGATTGTAGTTTTGAGATGCTATACAAAAAAATAACAGCTTAAAATTGTTACCAAGCTACCATGTTAAGCGCCCACAACACTGTTGACATATTTTCAATATGTGATTGTTCTCTGAGAGCAATACTGTATTAGCAGCTTTGTTTGTCGAACATCAATGTATTACAGTGCACCGGGGCTTTTAATAATAATAATAATAATAATAACTTGCATTTATATATAGTGCCTTTCAGAGGACTGAAGGATGCTTTACACATGAGGAGGCAGACAAAACAAATAAGACGAGAACATAAAATGATGGTAGCGATGATTGCCAGGGATGACAGAGTTAATTATGTCCCTAGGTCTTGGTGAAGAGGTAGGTTTTTATGAGTGTTTTGAAGATGTCCAGAGATGCAGCATTGTGGATCACTGCCGGGAGAGAGTTCCAAAGGGTGGGGGCTGCCACACTGAAAGCTCTGTCCCCAAAAGTCTGCAGGCTGGTGTGGGGGATGGTGAGCAGACCTGTGTCTGAGAACCGCAGATTCCGGGATGGGCTATATAGGGGGTGGAGGAGGTCTGATTGGTGCTGGGGGGGGCAAGGGTATGGAGGGATTTGTAGGTGAGAAGGAGGATTTTGTAGGGCTAGCCCTAGCGGCACATCACCCCCACCCTCATCCGTCTTCACTGGCTCCCGGTCAAGTCTTGTATCTCCTACAACATCCTGGTGTGGGTGAGAACCCTGGCAGCTGAGTTCTGCACATACTGAAGCCTGTTCAGGGCTTTGGCGGGTACCCTGGACAGGACTCCATTGCAGTTGATGAGGTGGATGAGGGTCTCTAAGATTGTTTTGAGCTATAACCAAGGAAAACAACATTCAGCTGACCTTGATATTGCTAGAATTGAATATGACTCGTTAAAGACTTGACGCTTAATCATACTCCACCTAAAATATATATTTGAGTGTCAAACTCTTTCCTCCAGCATGCTTGACAGATGGCTTGTAAAAGTTTCTATACTGACGCAGCCTGAATTTGGTTGCAATCGATTCCAGCGGCAACAAGTGGGGAAGGAAAGTACCAAAACATCCATAGAAACTTCTCAAACCACCCCTGCAGCATAATCCACTACTCCACATGCCCATCGGTATTCTAAGGATTTTGCAAACATTCATATTTTCACCAAAGTGCGGATAAATACACCACTTCAGGTGGAGCTTTACAGCCTCGAAAAGGACGATAACGGGGTACAGAGGCAGTGTATTCAGCCATACGTTTGGGATGTGCTGAGCATACGGATGGAGAAGGGGATTATGCAGCAGGAAAAAAAATAAAAATGAAAGAATAAAATTAAACATGTCACCATTGGGATCCTTTGAAAATGACTAAATCCAAGGTGATCTCAGGAGTGAGGGAACCACTTATGTATCACATCGACCTTTCAAGCCAACTGACAAGTTTCGATGCTCTTAGATTTTGGGTGGACCATCACTTTAGGTTTTGGACTTGTGACTCAGCTTGACCTCATTAATGTAACTTGAAATTTGGGAACTGGCTTTTGACTTGCCTTTGTTTTCTTTAAACTTGACCTCTGCACAGCGCTGAGGTAGAAAGCACAAAATAAAAGCTGATACAGTGCATATTTGACTGATGAATGTGCTGAAGGTAAACCAATGAATTCTTGTTTATTTTATAATATGACGTCCTCGTGTGATTTTTTAAAATATTTTTTATGGCATTTTCCTGCAAAAATCTGGCCACAGAAAGCCTGTGACAGCGAGTTTTCTTTAATTAAGGCCCATGTCTTGCCAAGGCGTGTGTTGCTCCTGCTATCAGCATGCTGTTCTGTATTTAAACCTCGTCCACATGGCACTGAACTCAACCAACCCATGAACGTGACCCAAGTTTTTAATGACTCAGTGTGGGAGCCTCCCTCCGTCCCTCTGGGGCCACACACTGATCCTCTGTGTGTTCCACATTTTGTTCAGGCCACATCCAGGCCCCGCTCGGCCTGATTCCTTGTTAATTAGGGGTTCGCTAGACTGGTCTGACTGAGAAAGCAAAGGGTGAGGGGTGGAGGAGGGGACTGTGAGGCTAAAAAGGCCTGCGGTCCTTCCTTTCCCATACTGTGTGATCGAGTCCAGCCATTAACAACAAATGTTCATTCATCATTGATCAATTGTGCGATGCTTTGTTCATCAGAAGTGTTAAGTCAATGATGTGTTTGTGTTGTTTATCAAAGATGGGTCCTCCAGTGGAGCTTAAATTAGTGCAGCTTGGAAATTACAGCCCTAATTGGACCAACCCAGAATGAGGTGACACAAGTCCACAATGAGCCTGCGGGGTTAAAACTCATCTTGAAAGTTAGGAAGGCTCAGCTCTTGAGGTGCCCTCGAGCAAGGCATTCAACTATAATTTACACTGGTTGTGTTTTCAGTAGCCAAAAGTGACAGCATTTTGCAAACTGTAAGAAGGGGCGTATACATGGTCATGAATTCTGTCTAATTGTGTAGAAATAATAGCAGCACAACCTCGACTATACATGGTTAGGGTTGCTGTTGTTGACTATTCATCTTTTTATGTTGTTTTTGTGTGTGTCTCCACAGACTCTAAAGGTCTATCCAACCCCGGTGAGGTAGAAGCTCTGAGAGAGAAAGTGTACGCGTCTTTAGAGGCCTACTGCAAACAGAAGTACCCCGAGCAGCCCGGCAGGTATGAAACCAAAGACAGAAATGACTGTGCACATCCCCAAGACTCTGGTGCTGAGATAAACTGTGCAATCTACAGAAATAAAATCAAGAGTATGGCTCTCAATCTCCAATCCATATAAGCCTTTGTGAGGTACAAATTACAGCTACTACACACAGCATCCACATAAGCAATCATTTTCATCAGTGCAGTAGCTTTGGGTTCACCCTGGTATCAGATGTGATTGCTTGCTTGTAGTGCTTTTTTTACCTGACAAAGATGGTTGTGTGCATCCAAATAATTCAATGTGAGTTGCAAGTCCTGCTCTTCCTCATTTGCGCTCTCAAAATTTCTCCAGATGTTTTGGTTTAATAAATGGCATATTAATGTATTAAAGAGAAAAGGTTTAAAGATCGCAATCTTTTTCATTCATCTTTTTGTTACACGTTGTCACCGCATCGTGCTCTCCAGTCAGTTAGCTGTTTGGACAATTAAAGGTCTGAAAATAAGTTAAAAGGTCTCAATATACGTGGAAAAAGGGCCTCATGCAAGAACATTTTTGTATTCTTATCCTAAATCTGTCTTCCTTTTCTCTGTGAGGTTTGCACGTACGAGTGTTCCGAGTCAGATTCACCAAACTCTCCTACCTGCACAAACTTGTAGTAAATCGATGAATGCCAGCTGTTCATGAGTAGGTGCGCATTTATGAGGTTTGATCACTTGCATAATCGACACCCTTAAATTTCTACATAAGGCTGCTTGTCATCAGAGCAGCGCTGTACTGTGACAGAAATATAGTGGAGTAAAGCAGTCCATTACTTAGATGGGAGGTGGTCAAGGGCCAGTCTGTGAGCGAGAGAATATTATACAGTAGGCGATGTGGTAAATTTTACATTAAGTTTATTTTTGTCATATTTTATTTTAGTTGATTTTGCTGTGATATTTAAAATCCAAATTCATTCAGATTAAAGCATTACAATTCTTTAGAAGTCAAGTCAGTTTTTACACTCTGTAGAGAAGACAGACTATGGGCCTTTCTCAAATCAGACCCCCCCACTCCATCACGGAGTGTAACTGTTTGTAGTACGCTCACAGCTGAATGAAGCACCCTTCATTAAGGTGTAGCGTATAAATACATAGTGGCCAGGCTTTGGGACGAACTTCCCGAAATTTTATCCTAAATACAATGTAGGTTGTTAATGTCTGTTAGTTTGAGCAGTTTACGTTTGTACAGGTAGTCGCGTGGAACTGATATTTGTACGGAGCATCTTCCATGACGAACACAACACTGCGTTGCACGTGGTCAGTAAGACAGCATCGATGTAGACTCGCTGTTGGAGGGTATTATAAGCCACTTCCACTCCCCTCTACATGATTTGGGATGGCACTTGATGTGGCGGACCCTCCATGTGAACGTGCAATCCGAGTGGAAGTGGGTATGGAGGGCGTAGGGGGTGGTTTGAGAAAGGCCCTCTCTGTACACGACTCGTACGAAAGGTCTGGACCACTCGTGAATTTCGTTCGTAGCTAAGAGAAAATCCTAAGTAGGAGAAAACTGGTGAATGTGACAATTTCTCTAAAATCACTCAAACGTGCCACTTGAGAATGCATTTGTTCGTACGAGTGGCACTTGCATGAGGCCCGATATGTGGCAGCTGCACATCATGTTGAAAGCACTGTATGTACAGTATGTGTGGTATCAGTGGTGTTTGTTCTGAGGTTGTTTTCCTTCAGGATCGTCTCCCCATCCCTCCCTCCTCCTGTCAGATGTCTAATGCTATTTTGGTCTTGTGTTGTGACAGATTTGCCAAGCTGTTGCTGCGGTTACCAGCGCTGCGCTCCATCGGCCTCAAGTGTCTGGAGCACTTGTTCTTCTTCAAGCTCATCGGCGACACGCCCATCGACACCTTCCTCATGGAGATGCTAGAAGCCCCACATCAAATGACATAATAGCAGAGAGGGTTGAGCTCTCCTCCTCCTCCTCCTCCTCCCTCCTCCCCCACATCTCCCACCGGCCCTGGATTGGGAGCAGGGTCCTTTTTTTAAAAATCCTGTCTCCAGCGAAGGACGGATCACGTAACATTGAATGGAGGACCTCTCCCTTCCGCCCTCCCTCCCTCCATCCCTTCTCTCCTCGTCTCCCTTTTGACGCGTTTCAAAACAATGAATTCATCATGTCTATGGGTTTGTTTTATACCTTGTAAAAATATATAAATAAGAAATATATATATATAAAAATCACGCGACGACACGAGTGACAACAGTGGACTGAAATAAGGTCGGACAGAGGACAAAAGAAACGAAAGTATTGAGCCATCGTTTTCATCCGTGCTTTTCCTACACCTTGGCAAGAAGAAGCAGAGATGATCAGGTTTAACACCCACGGTTATGCTTGCAGGTATTTAAAAATAATAAAATAAAAAAACCGCGGTGATGTCATATTAGGACACTCAGCGTTGTGATCGGGACAATCGTGGACTCGGAGAGCCTCAAGCTGTCTAGACTTGGACCTGGGCCCTCTCTTTCTCTCTCTTTCAGGACTGAACTTACTTCAGGGAGGGACGGTGGGGGGACAACACGTCTGCTTAAAGGAACCTGTCTGTTCCTGCCTGACTCCACTGAACACGTCAGGTCTTGCACTAGCTGTTTTTGAAGTGTGAGCTTTCGAGAGTAGAACTCAGAGGTGGGTTAACAAGACTGCAAGTGCTCCAAAACCTCAGGTCTCTGCCCATTTCCAACAAATGCAACCATGTCTTACTCTATTAGCACTGTGCAACACCGGCGAGGATGACACACTAATCGGGCCTTCAGTTAATGCTTAACTGATTGAACAAGAGTTGGGAGAGCTTGTTATGTACAATCTGTGCAGCCTGTCTGCACACAGAAAGACGCAGGCTGTTGTAAATTAGCCACACGTTAGCTTTATGCTACATGATGCTCTGAAAGGCTACCAGCAGGCGCAGGAACAACTTTTTGTCATCCTATTTCAAACATTTGGCCTTTGTTGCAACCTCACAGGTGATCACAACGAACCTGGACGGCTGGAAAGCGAGCACACGGTCTCCTCTGTGGGGAAACATTGTCGTTTCGCCGGCCTCTGAGCTCCTTTTCCGTCCCTTCTCCAACCTCTCCACTTCTGATTTCATGTGAATTTCAGCACGCCATTTACACCTCCACACTCAGAAACCCCTCTGCTCAACGCAGCGGGTATTAGCTTTTTGAAACACCTCATATCTACCTGTGCAGAAGGTTACAACCGTATACAGTATTGACGTTATTTTCAGTTTTGATTTTAACAGCAGCAACGCACAATTACCTCTGTCTCCATCCCTCCGACCTTCAGCTCTTGACACTCATCTAACCATTTACAGTGTGCGGGAGAAGTTCTTGTCGTTGCAGAAGAGCCATTATTTGTTTTGTTTGTTTGTTACTTGGCACTTAACCTCACGATAGCGGAGTCGGGTTCCTAAACGGAGAGCTGATGTGGATGTAATTGACCTCTGAGGTGGAATTTGGCCCAGGCCCAATCAGGAACGCCTCAGCTGTTTTCCTCCTCAGAGGGACACACACACACACTTGCTCTCTCTCTCTGCACTTCTCTGGACAACCAAGTGTCATTCAAGTTGAACTGAAATGTTAAATATCTCTTGTTGTGTATAAATATGCTTTGTGCCCATATTCTGCTTTTTTTTTCTCCTGTCCTTTTGCTGCTGCAAAACTATGCATTGAGTGCATTTCCAAAGACTGTCCACAGAGCGGGTGCATGTTAGTATTGCTTAAACAGGTCGGATACCTTTTAAAACCTTTTAAAAGTGTTTGTGAGGTGTGGGTCTAATATTTTCCTGGACTGGAGTAAACATCTTATTTAGGTTATTTTCCCCACTATTCGTATTGATTGCCATTCTCTACTGGTTTGTTCCCCCTTGACTGAAACACAGAAAACTAACAATTGTCAGCCATAATTTGGAAGTGCTTTATGGAACAGTGAAGCACAGCACAGTTTAAGGACATGTTAAACTATAGCTATTGCCGAGTACGATATGAGAAGTACGATATTCATCACTCATTCATAAGCACCTTGACACTATCTGGACCTGAAAGAAAAGCAAAAAACAACCCAATCCTGAGCACTGTGTTTTCATTATCCTTTGATAATGGATGGTTAATGGTCTGAGATGTATGGAGGCTTTAGTGTGCACTTCAATAATCATTTGTCAGTGTTTAATTATAATCAATTAATAAGTAAAAAACAAATTCTATTTCCTTATATTTAAATGATGGATTAATAATTGGATTTTTAAATGGAATCATAATACATAAAGGCTTTATTTTTTTTTCCCATGTGCCTCCATGTACATTTACACTTTTCATTTTGTGACTGCTTTCATTGAAAACATTTAAACCATCACTTAAAAATTAAATGAAGTCTAACCCACAGAGCAGCAACAGGAGCTTTTATTGGCCAGCTGTCGGCTTCTGTTCCAGCCTCAGAGCTCATTTTGTTATTGCTTTTTTTTTTTTCAATTTATCAACATATTAATTGAAAATAATTAAGTCTGTAAAACGTATTCTGGTGGCACCATCAATACTCCATAGAAGCGTTGACTCCGACCAAGACACCAATGATACAATGACCATGTGTCAATTTTTCATCATGATTTGGGTCCAGTTTCACAGATTGGCCTCCACTGGGGGGTTAACTTTGCAGATGTTAATCCACCTGTGTGAAACTGATCCCCAGTGATCTCTTTCCTTATGAAGAAAAAGCAAAGAGTTGATTCAGACGTTCAGCTGTGCAATGTCACATACTGTACACTTCAAGCAGGACTACAACATTTACTTTCAGTCAGGGAACAGTTTGGATAAGAGGGAGTGAGGGATGTGGCGGCTGTTTAAGAGCTGTGCGCTCCCTCTAGTGGAAAAGAAGCAGCGCTGCAAAATTACTTGAATTTTTCTACAAGTTATTTAATCAGACAAAAAAAAGATGGCACTTTCAAACAGCTTTATTATTATCAATGTTCCTCTTGATCAGACAAAACCTCAGTGTCTGTGCTTGTTAAAACTGACAAAAAAGTAGCAATATCTTCAGTATGACCTATTGGCTTGTTGTTTTATTATTACAGTTTCATTGTATTACTATGAACTATCCAGGTGACAGTATTGACTGCCAGTTTGAGCTCAGTTTACACTCAGTATTTATATTCTGGAAAGATTTTACTTGTTTGTTAACACACAAAAAAAGGACATTTTAAATTTGTTCATAAGTTTTCAACTTAAGCATTATGACAAAGAGAAACTTTACTCGTTAAGTTTTTTCTGTAAGACCGGACTAGATTCACTGATTTTATTTTATTTTTTTAGAGGAATGTTGCCGATTGGAATCAAGAAAAGCAAGATATTAAGCAATTATGTTTGTTTTTCGACTGGGTGACCCAACTTTAAAATGAATATCCTCCTGTTCCCTTAAGTCTGATGTCTTCTCCTCTTAGCTTACTGTGACTGGTGACCGCAGGTATTTTAAGCCATAAAGTGGATGATGTGCGAGCCCACTCCCCTGCAGGAAATGAGCAGACAAGGATCTTCTTGACTAGATAAAGAAAGGATCACCCACAGAATGATTACCTACACGAATGCTTTATAACATAAAGCTATATTTTGTTAATATGTATATGTGTATATATTTATAAATATATATCAGACAGATCTGTTCCTTGAGTATTCCCGACATTGAAAGAGGGAGAACTTCTTTCAGACCAAACTGTTCCACGCCAGGTGTTCTTCAACTCAGAGTTTTATGCTGTTTTTTTCAAACAAATATCTGAGGGTTTTTGCATTTGGACCTAGACTTTATAAAAAATAAAAAATCAATCCTGATCAACCAGCAGAATCGCAGCAGATCTAAACCCCAAAGGAACCAGCTTCTCAGCAGTTTACGGGACCTCAAAAAAAACCATGAAAGAGAAAAAACAAACACAAAAAAAGGTTAAACCCCCCGAAATGTATGTGTTGCTTGGCAGTTGTATGTTCAAGAAATGTAATCAGGAAAAACTGAGCTTGTGACACAATCACTGCTTTCTTTGTTGCATAGACAGTAAAATAATCAAGTGAAGAAAAAAAAAAAGACAAAAGAAGAAAAAAAAACACACTTGGAAAAAGATCTATTTTTGTACAAAGGTAATTTTATCCCTTGCTTGTGTACTCTGTTCTTTCCCCTTTCTTCTGTGGGCTGTTGTATACGTTGTGGAAAAGCTTATTCAACGGGACAAGAGACAATTTTCAGATTGAAAATTCTAAGGTGAGAGGAGTAGCTGGGCTTCAGCGCCTCGGTAACTGTCGCCTTTACTTTTCCATTTTCAACCTGTCGCTGCAAGATGGGAATGTCTTCTTTCAGAATTTTTTTTTTTGTCTATTTTTAAAGGAGATGGAATTTTGTCATCTGTTCTTTGTGGGTTGTTCTCTGTTGTTCCCTTTCATGGACAGAAAAAAGCTTATTAAAAAAACTTAAAAGTGAGCTTGACTGATGCCAGTTGATTCTGTGTAACGTTAAAAAGCCATAAAAACCACAATCAACGCCATGTTCACTGACGACTAACGTGAAACATACAAAAACTGGTTTTATTAAGTCGCAAGTTATAGCCGTCGAATGCAAACATATTCCACAAAATCCAGGTTAACTACAGAGAACAGATGCTGCTGGCTTCGTGTGCAGAACTACAGTATGAGCTAATCAAGCAGAAGAGAACATAAAAAAACAAAGACAGCTAAAATGATCAAATCACAGTACATGTCAATGCAATATGTACAAATCCAAGAACACAAAACTCCATTTGGTCACTGTTGTAAAAAAAAAATTGAAATGTTAAAATTAGACATTTTTAACAGGAGGGGGACTTAATTCATTGCTCCAATAGGACAAAGAAAATCATAACATTTGGATTTTTTTGTAACTGTCAAAAGTATTATCTGTGACATCATACATCACATTTTCTTGAGGCGTTTTTGACTTCATTCATGTACATCCCAGCTTCAAATCCTGGTTTGTTGCCCCTAATAATCTGCACAGAACTTACAAAAATGGAAAATATATTGTATGACAGCACTTACTTGATATCTGGCATTTGATAGTAAGAAAATAAACTAATAGTGGTGCCACTTGAATAAATAACAAATGGATCTTTTAGATATCTTTGTTTGTTTTAACTCAAGCTACATGTCAAAGTCACCTCTCCACCTTGAAGTCATTTAGACAGTACTACACAATTACACAGACAAATTAAAAAAAGGCAAAAGAAATCATAGAAAGGCCAAACAACCATTACATTTATTGTACAAGACCACAAATGTATGTGTGGGAGTTGGGATGAAGCAGTTAATGCGGTGTCAAAATAGCAAATACTGAAGCGCCAGAACTGAGTTTCAACAGGAAAGTATAACAAAAGTCACCAACTCCCCCGGTGGAGGCAACAGAATGTGGCACGTTAACAGGCAGGTGGAGTATCTCCGCTGTGAGACGGGGGACCACGTCCACTGCAGGGCTGGTTGCAGTTTTTCAGCTGATACTGTGTGGCTGATGGGTCTTCGTTTGGTTCTCCTTGCTGAATTTCACTACCTGAAAGCCCTCTGCATCCCGCAGGGGCTCTCTGTTAGAAAACAAGTCCTCTTTTCTTACAACAGCAAAAAAAAAAAAATGTAGAAAAACAAAAAGTTTAAAAAGACATATGAATGGCCCAGAAAGATCCGAAAGGGCTTAGCAGTCGCTTTTCCATAGCTTGATGGTTTTGTCGTTTTCTAAAGCCGCAGACGCAATGATGTTCTCTGTCGGGTGGCAGGCAGTCGAAATGACGACGTCTGAAAAGAGGAGACGAGAGGGAAAATTGAAAGGTGTGCTTTTAGAAACATTACACCCAGAATACAATTTATTTACACAAATGTCTTAAAAATGAATTCTGTCTCGTCTCCTGTAGAGTTACATAGATGGACCAGTGCTTACTGAAAGAAAGCAGACACTGCATCAGGACCAAGTGTCAGATTTTAAGCCTATTAAGACTTAAAAGCTGTGCTTTCAACAGAGCGAAAGATAGAGCGTGTCTCCTGTACCTGTGTGGCCCTGGAGCTTCTGCACAATCTCCTTCGTCTGCAGGTTCCAGATGTAAACCATGTTGTCCTCGGAGCCCGACACGATCCACTGCAAGAGAGCAGTGACTTGAGTTACATTTAGCTGCACGCGTCGATTGTTTCAAAAGCATAAACTATCCAGGCGAGGTATTCAATACCAGGAGGAGGTTTATTTATTAAGACGATTTAAAAAAAAGGGACCAGAGGTATCCTGCGTGTTACATCCAAGATCCACTGTTAACGCTCACACGCGCTCGTAGAAACGAGAACTCTTACCTTTCCGCCGGTGACGGAGAAGTTCGCAAATATGCAGTACTTCTCATTTTTATGGCCGGTGTACGTTTTCAAGCACTGAAATGTTGGAGGGACAATGAAACGTTAACCATCTGTATCACACGGTCAAAACTAGAACCATCAGCAGCAGATCTACTACATAATTTACTACAGGGTTTGTACAGCTTTTTAAGAGTAAAATTCAAGCACTTTTAAAGCACTTTCAAGGTACCTAAAGCAAAAATTTCCAGACTCTCAAAGCCTTTATCATCACATCTAAATTGCTACTATAAAGGCCAGGAGACGAGGGGATCGTTTCATTTCAAATTAAAAGATTTTTGGTTTTCATGAATGATTGTGTAGATGATGAAACAACAGACTATGTTGAAAATCAAGCATTTTTCAAGAAAGATCATTTGAATCCAAGCTTATTCCTAACCTTGAAAACATAATAGTTCAAATTAAGCATTTTCCAAACTTTCAAGACTTTGTACGAACCCTGTTACTAGTAAACAAATAATTTTGTTATCCCCTAATGCAACTCGACTTGTTTGAGCTTACCTTTCCTTTGCTGTAGTCCCACAGCTTCAGCGTGCTGCAAACACAAACACAGCAGTGCATCTGTTAAACAACTAACATCGACACAACAAGGAAAAAACCAACCATCTTGTAATCATATTTATTTAGTTTACATTCTGTTTATATAAAACTGCAGCTGGGGAAAGCTTATTACAGCGTTGTACCGCCCTCTGCTGGTGGAAATCATGTAAAAAGCAGATAAACAACATCATGACCAACTACTAACATAAAAAAGGTACGTTAACACTCACTTATCCAGTGTAGCAGCCAGGATGTATTTCCCGTTGGGGGAAAACTTCACAAACGACACAGGAGGGTTGTCGTCATCTAACGGAACAACACAACAACAGGAGCACCCGTGAGCACACAAGCGACGGGGGTAAACAATATCTAAATACCAGAGAGAATCAACCAGGCCTCAAATTCAGACGTATCTAATTCAAATTTTCTGTCACTAATCAACACACAATAAGCAATTACACCACTTCTTTCTGTAATAAATTAATGAAAATGAGGGTGAAAATGTGCACAAAATGCAACAATGTCAATAGTGATTACATACCTATGAGCGTCTTTAAACACTGGCCCGATGCTGTGTCCCAGATTCGGCTGGCAATGTAAAAAAAAGAAATTTGTAATTTAATTAAGGGTTATTAAGACATTTCATTGTTGGGTAAAACAATGGATAAACAGAACGGGACACAGAAGCCATCAGTAGAGATGCAAATCATCCACATCATCGTTTTTAGGTATTGTCACAACAAATGATTGAGTTTGACTTCCACATGGGAGGTGTTCATGTTTATTCTCAAAATACATATAAACACGGTCTACAGGGTTCGTACAGCTTTTTAAGAGTAAAAGTCAAGCCCTTTTCAAGCACTTTCAAGGTACCAAAACCAAAAATGTCCAAACTCTCAAAGCCTTTATCATCACATCTAAATTGTTACTATAAATGCAATTGCAAAAAAATAAAGTTTACAGAATTCCTTTACACCCATAGCAATCAATGTATATTGTCACTTTGTTTATTTTACCAGCTGTTCATGATTATTTAAAGCTTCTTAATTTCAGGATCAACAGAGGACTTATCTAGCTATGTATGACGAGTGAACACAAGAAAAGAACTTTCCTATGTTTCCTATGTATGTTCGAATTCAAGCATATTCCTAACCTTGAAAACATAAGTTAAAATTAAACATTTTCCAAACTTGCAATACTTTGTATAAACCCTGGGTCTAATTAAACTAAAGTGATTAAAATGTTTTGCCGTCTTCATTTTCTGGTGACTGCCACGGAATCAGGATTAAAGACAGAAAAGAAGTGAAAAAAAGCGATGAGAAATGTGAACACTTATTCCTCCGTCTGTCTTCCCCTGGATCGAGCACGACAAAACAAATATGCGCTGTGAGGAGTGTTGCCAGGCGAAACCAGACAAGCTTGTGTTTTTTAACATGATAAGTGAACTGTGTCTGGAGTCATGACAGCTGTCAGACACAGGCAGCAGCAGGCCTATTCATATTGTATTACCACTGAAATCAAGTTAATAGAGTTGTAATTAGTTTTCATGCTTTAACTGCGATACTGTATGTGACAACACATGGAAATGAACACCATTATTTAATTTTAGCAAAGCTGATTTTTTTGAAATGACGACTTCTACTTTACAAAACAACGTCTTTGTGCATTTCTTCAGTCACATCTGTCTGTCTGGCAAGCTGACGATCATACTACCTGCCCCTATTGGTCAACGTCAACTCAAAACAAAACAACAGCCAATCGCAGACGCCACAATACTACATAGAGACAGAGCGCAATTAAGTCCCGCCCACACGCTCTCCATTGAATTTGTATTGTGTGAAGGTTTACACTTGTACTAATACAGGAAATTTCTATTAAGCTCCCATCCTACGCATTGTTATTCAAGCAGCTATGAAAGCGTCCAGTAATTTTCTCTATTAAATAAAACTGAACTTTTCCTGGAATGGAAAACTAATGGTACATAACTGCGTACTGTAGTGTGACAAATAAGTTATAAAGAGCCATTAGGTCTTAAACTGACTGAGTAGTAATCTGCTAATGGGGAAGACAGCTTGACATTTTCCCACAGTCGATTTTAAATATGCGCTGTTACAGAGGGCAAAGATGCATATTTAAACATGACAAGCGAACGCAAAAATAAAAAAAGGAGGGTAATAATGCAGTTTGTTCTCACCAAAGGCCGTCATAGCTACTAGACACGATCAGGGAGCCATCTCTGTTGAAATGAACCTGCAAGCCAAGACAGATCATCACATTACTGGCATGCTCATCTGAAGTCTAGAAGATTCCTCTCATGCTAAGAATGACAAAAAAATGTTTTAAATAAAATGAACTTACAGCCGAGACTGGGTCAGAATGAGCCGGCAGTGTTTTCAAACATTTCCCGGTCTTCACATCCCATATCCTTACACTCTCATCAAACTGGAAGCACAAACAAAACACACAGAGGCGTGCTTATTATGCTCGAAGTGAGTGCTTTAGCGAAGCTGTGACATCTGTTTTCCATTCACTCGCTCGCTTTCGTGCCAAAAGCTTCATACTACTCACCGATCCCGACACGATAAGGTTGGACTGGGGGTTGAAGTTGCAGCAGAAGACGTAGTTGCTGTGGCCTTTTAGAGTTTTTAAGCATTTTCCCTGGGTTAGAAGAAAAATATGAGTTGAAATGTAACAAAAACGGAACATCACTTCTCACCCAGAGAACAAGCAGTGCAGCTTTAACGGGGATACAAAGCCACAGATGAAAGCATGACGATCGGACTGTATTCAATAACTCAAATCAGTTAAGTAACATAGTGAGAAAATGCTTTTTATAATTTCGATGACCAGATCCTTTTAAAGTCACACAGGCTCTAAACTCCAGCCATGAGACAAACATGAGAGTACTGCAATCGTTTGAGTTCATCCTCTCTCTCTCATACCGAGCTGACATCCCAGATCTTCAGGGTTTTGTCATCCGATGCAGACACCAGGAGGTTGGAGTCAGAGGACCAGGCCACGTCAGATATACCCTAAAGATTGATGGGGAATAATTAGGAACATAAGTGCTCGGAACCAATGTAGGAAAAGTAAATAATAAAAGCATGGCCCAATAATGGCCTAATACTCACATTAAAACTGCAGTTACATAATGCATGGCCATTTTCAATAGCCTGTTTTGATTATCTTCCTAAAGGATGCAACAGCTTGCATCAAAAAGCAGAACAACTGCAGCAGTAAACATCTGTTCAACTCACAAGTTTGTGTCCAGATATGGTTTTCTCAAACTTGCCGTCATAAGCTCCCCAGATTTTGATGAGTTTATCAGCGGCTGTGAAGACAAAATAAATAAATATGCATTCAGTGTTGCAACAGCCTCCATAAATCTAGCTTCACTACTGCAATATAATTTACAGATGAGCTGCAACGATTAGATGACAGAAAATGAACTGCCAGCTATTTCAAAGTTTGGTTCATCGTTTCAGTCATTTCTCAAGCAAACATGCCAAACACTCTCCGCTTCCCGCTTCTCAAATGTGATGATTTGCCGATTTTCTTTTTTACATACAACAGTAAATCAAATATCTTGAGGTTTTGGACCGTTAGACACAACAAGCATACTGAAGAATTGTGAATAGGGCTGTTTCTTATCGATTAATTTGCCAATTATTTTCTCAATTAATCGATTAATTGTTTGGTCTACAAAAAAAACAGTGAAAAATGCCCATCACCATATGTGATGACCTCATCAAATGCCTTGGTTTGTCCGACCAATAGTCCAAAACCCAAAATTAATCAATTTATTATCATGTAATTTTCACATTTGAGAACCTGGAACAATCACATTTTTTGACTTTTTGTTTGGAAAAGAACTCAAACGATTAGTCGATTATCAAAATGGTTGCCGATTAGTTTTCTGTCGATCGACTAAACGATTAATCAACTAATCGTTGCAGATCTAAATGTGAATGCCATTTTTTCCACTATCTTGTTTTACATTTCGTAGACTAAACAATTAATCCAGAAGAAGAAAAAAAAGAATCAATAATGAAAATAATTGTTAGTTGCAGCTCTAATTTACTCATATGCGTTTTAAAGGAAACAAAGAGAACTCACATGAGCTGGCGAGCCACTCTCCGCTCGGACTGAATTTGACGGAGGAGACCGCTTTAGTGTGGCCCGCTAGTGTGAATTTCAGGCTGTAGTTTGGCTTGGCAGGTGCAGACTGCAAATGAAAACAGAAGTTGACATTTCAAAATCTCCGCCTGACGTGCGACAAATGAGCAGACATTTATTTCTCAAAAATGACACCAAAGAAAAACAGAAATTTCCCCAAATCCCACCTCTGGATGTTCCCCCACCCTGCCTACAGTTACCATAAACAAACCAATGAGTAACAAGCTGCAGCTCCAATACAACAGGAAGCTGCAGGAAGCACTAAAGAGAACGACGCCCGAACCTTGCTTTGACTGGCAGACGCCGATGGTACAACTGGAGGTTTTGTGTCGGTCTCTGGTTTCTTATCTTCTGTTGCCATGGTGAGGAGATGAGCATCTATCGAGCACGATCCTGACACGGAAGAGAAACAGACATTTAAATGAGTTGAGGAGGAACTTCTTCATAGGTTTGCAAGTGCCATTACAGTCACAGACGACCTTAGTGACACAGGAAAACTAACTGCCAAAATGTCTACCATTATTCAAATGTCAGACTTAAAAAGGTCTGCGTTATAAAGGAGACAGTCACGAGACAACACACTGCCATACAAAATGTGGAGACCAGTGATTACAATCATCATTTGCATCGATTGGTTGGTTTTCTTACCGATTAAAATTGCAACACTGATTCTCCAAGAAATGCATCCACCACGTAATTCCAGTGATGTAAATTATAATCCACAGTATGTGCCTGATTTAATGCTAGTGATCGTGTAAACTCTGGCAGCTGTGCGGCCACTGGGAATGACTGATTTCAGCTAGCAGTTAGCTAACTGGCGCAAACTGGCCTCGCTAAGGTTACAAGGACTAAACTGAACCATTTCACACAGTCGGCTGAGGCTAGTCGGTCTTAACTAGAAAAGGTGTTAACGCTGAGATCCGTGTTTAAATGCTGGAAGTCTGAAAAGGAAAGGAATTGTCAAACAAAAGGGGGGCCTTCGCCGAGAAGCTCCAATCAGAGAAGCATCATACTACAGATATTTGTTCTAACATTTAGGATTCTTAGTCCGACAGAAAAGAGAGAAAGAGACTCGATCTCAAACCTGCTGGCTTTACACGAGAGCTAAAGGCAGTCCGACCGTGGGGCCCTTCGCTTTACATTCACTGGTGCTGTTGACAAGGTGGCCGAGCTGCCACGGAGGGGCCCTCCATTCAAACAACGAGGGAAACGGGCAGGAGCCGATACTCACGACGGTTCAATGCAGCTTCGCGGTCCGACTGTTGCTCCGCGTAAAGGCTGGCAGGAGATGCGCAGGTATGGGTTTCCAGACGGCCGCGGAGAGCGCACAGGTCGCTCGGCTCGCTCCCGGTTGTTTGCCTGCGAGGAGAAGCGGGGAATGTGGTGCGGCGGTGCTCGTTTGCGCACGCGTGTTACCTACCCTACCCCCCCCCCCAGAAGCTACGGGAACGAACGAGGGACAGTTAAGTGTCAAAGTACGGCGGCCCTGAAGGTCAAAACACAGCGACAGGTGGGACAAAGAGGGGAAAGGGAGGCATTTATACCAAATTCACACACAGGAGGAGGAGACAGGGTTGACAAGGTTAAGGTTGGGGCACTGTGCACTAAATAAAACACTGAAAGTGGCAGGGAAACGCCAACAGGACTCTGTGAGGAATGCCAGGAAGAAGAGTCAGCAGAGCAGGTAGTTTTGGACTGTAGGAGGTGTGGGGAGCACAGAGAAAGGATGAGGACTAAGTTGAGGGAATTAAGGGTGCAGGAATTCACATTCAGAGGAGTACTGGGCACGGGTGAGAGAGCACAGGTCAGGGTACTGCTAGCTTTTTTAAGGGAAACAGGGATTTATTATAGGATTTGATGGGTAGGGTGGCAGGGTAAAGGGTATGAACGGGGAAGTGGAATTAGACAAGGGGGACAAGAATGGAGGAAAAGAGTAGGATGGGGTGTGAGGGAGGGAAAAGGAGGTAAGGGTTTTGGTTTTTTTGTTTGTTTGTTTTTGTTGAGGGAAGAATAGAGAGGTGGCCTATCGCCTGATCCACACTCCAGAGCAGAAGGTGGCGGTAATGCACCAACAAGCTGGATGCCAACCGCCATTACACAAAACACAACAACATTACACACAACAACAACATTACACAAAACACAACAACATTACACACAACAACAACATTACACAAAACACAACAACATTACACACAACAACAACATTACACAAAACACAACAACATTACAACAACATTACACAAAACACAACAACATTACACACAACAACAACATTACACAAAACACAACAACATTACACACAACAACAACATTACACAAAACACAACAACATTACAACAACATTACACAAAACACAACAACATTACACACAACAACAACATTACACAAAACACAACAACATTACACACAACAACAACATTACACAAAACACAACATTACAACAACATTACACAAAACACAACAACATTACACACAACAACAACATTACACAAAACACAACATTACACACAACAATAACATTACACAAAACACAACAACATTACAACAACATTACACGAAACACAACAACATTACACACAACAACAACATTACAACAACATTACACAAAACACAACAACATTACACACAACAACAACATTACAACAACATTACACACAACAACAACATTACAACAACATTACACAAAACACAACAACATTTCAGAAGACACAACGACATTACACACAACAACATTACAACATTACACAAAACACATTACACACAACAACAACATTACAACAACATTACACAAAACACAACAACAATTCAGAAGACACAACGACATTACACACAACAACATTACACAAAACACATTACACACAACAACATTACACAAAACACAACATTACACAAAACACAACATTACACACAACAACATTACAACAACATTACACAAAACACAACATTACACACAACAATAACATTACACAAAACACAACAACATTACAACAACATTACACGAAACACAACAACATTACACACAACAACAACATTACAACAACATTACACAAAACACAACAACATTACACACAACAACAACATTACAACAACATTACACACAACAACAACATTACAACAACATTACACAAAACACAACAACATTTCAGAAGACACAACGACATTACACACAACAACATTACAACATTACACAAAACACATTACACACAACAACAACATTACAACAACATTACACAAAACACAACAACAATTCAGAAGACACAACGACATTACACACAACAACATTACACAAAACACATTACACACAACAACATTACACAAAACACAACATTACACAAAACACAACATTACACACAACAACATTACAACAACATTACACAAAACACAACAACATTACACAAAACACAACAACATTACAACAACAACATTACAACAACATTACACAAAACACAACAACATTACACACAACAACATTACAACAACATTACACAAAACACAACATTACACAAAACACAACAACATTACACAAAACAACAACATTACACAAAACACAACAACATTACAACAACAACAACATTACAACAACATTACACAAAACACAACATTACAACAACAACAACATTACAACAACATTACACAAAACACAACATTACACACAACAACATTACACAAAACACAACAACATTTCAGATTACGGAAAGGGTAGGACAATACTTCTTATTTGTGATTGGACAGAATTCAAGTCAATCAATAGGCCTATTTCACAATATAGCAAGCGCAAACCGGATGTCGGGAGGACTCTTTTCCGGTGTGAGCGCTAGCTTAACTTGCGGTCGAATCAATGGCAGAGTTTATTGTTCTAACTCTAAACAGCCGTATTCATAGTTTCACAGCTTTCCAACCGACGAACATTTAAAAGGAGATGGATTTTGTCCATAAGAAGAGACGAGGGACGAGCAGGATTTATCTGCTCGTCCCTCGTCTCTGTGTGTGCCTTGCACCTCAAGGAGGCCAGACACAAATGGCCAAAAGAAGCGGTTGTGATGTGGAGGAAACGGCGGCTGATGAACCTGAGCGTGTTGATGCGGCAGTGCTGGTGCAGGATCTTGACAACGACTGTCGTCCTGCTCCGGGTGAGTGTAGCATGTTGCTAATGAACTGGATAAATACAGTAGTCACAGAGAGTCGATGACAACTGAAATATTAACACTGTAGATAATTTGTTATCTACGATAATGTTGCACAAAGTTGACAACCTTTGCAATATAAAGCAGCGTCTAGCATATGCTAGCAGTTATGCTGGTTAATAGCCAAGCTACCTGTCAGTAAAGTGAATGTTCTAACGTTACTTTTCCACTGTTTAATAATGGCACGTAGCGTGTTTAACTGCTGAAATAGAACCAACATTTAGGAAAATCTGATATGTGAGTGGCATTTTTTTTGCTTGTTGACCTGAATAAAGGATGTATTTACAGCGACGTTCTCACTGGTTTTAATTTAAATGAACAGATAATCATTCATGTCATTTACAAATTAAGCATGAGCTGACTATGTAGCCTAAGATGTATAACGTTGAACTAATATCTCTAAACATGTATATTACTGACTAACAAAGCGTTTCACTCATCAGTATGCAGTGGTTGAAAGTAAATAAGTACATTTACTCAAGTACTGTAATTAAGTACAATTTGGGGGTATTTAAATAACTGCTTAAGACTCAAAGGGTAAACGTATCCAATATTTCACAAAAAGAGAAACGTGAGAAAAGTGCAAAAGAAGAATATTTGTAGAATATTTATTTTTTTCTTCGTTTCTACCCGATAAATAATTAGTCAAATTTATCTTTTGACCCTGAGGAAGGAATCCGACACCTAGGTTGGGAACCACTGCATGAAACTACTTTATAGTATAGTATTAGGTAGTTAAAGCTAGCTCCACCTCGAGTAGAGACAATTAAGCAGTGATGCATTAGTAATAACAACCTAATGATAAAATACATAATATATCAGTCACAAGCCAGTATTTTTGATTCTCTAAGTACATTTGGCTAATAATGCTTCTGTACATTTACTTAAGTAGGATTTTGAATGAAAGACTTATACTTGTAGTGGAGTACTTTTAGATTGTCGTATTTGTAGTTTTACTTCAATAAAATATCTTAATACTTGGTATGTTACTTTTTCTTGTCTATTTTCTCCCCAGGACGACATGAATGTACGTGCCAAAGTAGAATTCATCAACCTTGGCCTTGATTTCTTTGATAGGCTGCTCATCTCTCCACACCCTCTTCACTGTGAAATCACTCCTGGTATCTGTCACTAGATCACACCAATGGAAGGTCCTCACTTGGGTCATCCGGACTGGCTCCGAGGTGTGGCGCATCAACGTGGATGACGAGACCACATGGGAGAACATAAACATCGAAGGTCTCTGCATACTGTTGAAGAACCCGTGGCTCCTCTTTTCATGGCTTTTGTTCGTGTTATACATTTTGCACTAGATTGTCATGTATTTTGCAACTGACATGCACTTTTAAATGAATTTTGAGGTCACTGTTATCAAATTAAAACTGTTGCACAAACTTCTTCCAGCAGCACAAAAGCATGAATATGCTGTCATCTCAGGTGGAACGTTTGTACTTTCAAAGGTGATACGAAGAAAGTGATGTCAAGACTTTAATATATTTCACAACTTATTTAAATAATATGAATCATTTTATATTTAAAAAAAAATTATAAAAGCTGTTATGTGTCAGTTTCATGATCACATGCTATGTAGTGAGTGTGTAGAAAGCATCACATTAAATTGGCATCTATAAATTAAGGAAGCCTGGAATTTATGAATGTATTACAGTCCTTTTCATGTGGTTTAGTTATCCACCTGTACAGCTACTGTTTCTACGGACACAGACAACAGCTTTTGAGCACAGGTGGGAAAGGAGAACCATCTGACTGTTTAACAGGAGGAATGTACCATTTAACATTAAATATTTACACGTATTTACCTCGAGCTGCTGTGGTTCCTCACTTTATTAGTGATCTACAGCATCTGACCCTAATTACAACTTTTCCTGCAATAAATACATAGTAAACACAGGTACAAACAGTGTTGACAAGAAACGTTTTTTATTGAAGCATACATTGAAGATCATCTAACTCTTGACAGGAAAGTGCTGAACTAGAAGGTAATTTAGCATTAGCGTAGTAGGCTACATACCTTGCTAAATAAATGTTTTAAATCCAATTTGTGCAACATGCACGTTATGTGTGCTTTACATGCAAATATCTGGGAGACTTGTTTTTCATCAGGCTGGCCAGTTTTAACGTTCCGGTAAGGGGCAGACGTAAACTAGACCCCAAACTCTCCGGTACAGCAGGGGGCGGTGTCCGCCGTGTTTACAATCCGACAAGCGAAGCCGCAGAGGAAGGAGCGCGTCCCGCGGTCCTCATGCAGCAGGTTTGTTTCAGAAAGTCCTCAGTTTCAAAGTTGGCCTGAAGTGAACGGGACTGTCTGTGGCGCTTCTGTGCGGGGTGTAGCCTCTTCTGAAGCCGAGAAGCCCACCAACTCTCGTCCCAACGTGCCTCCTTAAGAGAACGAGTTAGTAGAAACTACAGTAACTGTTCGCTTATTCTGTGTTTTGTTGTACCCTTGACTCTGGCGCCGTCCCCTGCGAAACAATAACACATTGTACGTTACGTTGCCGTCATGAGAAGATAACAGCTATGTTAGCTGCGAGGTAGCTAGCTCCGCCAAGGCTCTGAATAGAAACCTGACCTCAAAACAAAGCAGGACTCTCGGACTTGACCACTGTATGCAAAAACCCCAAGTAGGCGCTAACCATTGTTCTTGGTCCGATATGTGTTGCAGTTTTTAAGAACCCGACAAGCTAAATCTTTGCTATCTGCTCAGCGTTAAGTTAGCTTTGAGTGGTAACGTGTCGCCAGTAAAGTGGTTCATATCTAGAGGTTGAAGCGAGTAGCTTTATTTGTTGCTGTAAACTTTACTGTAACTTAGGTTACCTGTGAAGTTAACGGTAACGTTACACAGCTTCTCTGTCCAAACCCTCTTGTGTTACAAGCCATGTGTTTCCTTTTAAAAACTTTATCTTTGGCCACTTATTTTCTTATTACTCGTACAAAGGAGCAATGAAACCCTCCAGAATTACATGTCATACTAATGTTAGCTTGGCTCTCTATTCCACCAGCTGTGTGTGTACATTGAGACAAATTAAACTCAGTATTGGTCAACCAGAAAGTTCCCACAAGATAGGGAAAGCTACGATTAAACACTTTTTTTTTTTTGTCAATATAAGAATAAACAAGTAAAACAAACATTTCAGTCACCACTGATACAGGCACTCCTTGGCTTGTTCAAAAAGTAAAACAAAAACACATGAAACAATCATGCCAACAGCACAGCTCATTATCATATAGCCATACATGTAGAGAACCATCAGAGTCAAACATGTGAGCTGTCTATAAACATATTTTCAACTTAAATTATGTTTTATGTTACATACCAATTTAAACCATTTACCTTGGTATGTAGTGTGTTGGTGTGTTGTGTTTTGTTTTTTTGTGTGTGGATGCTTTGTCCAAATCTAGACAACATTTGTTTGCATGCTGTGACCTTTGGTTTTAGAGGAGTTAATCCCCAGAAATGAAATCAACCATAGTTGCATTAGGCTACATTGTCAGTAGAGGCTGCTTATTTTGTAAATCTTTGATCTCTGGACCATGGGAATCATCTCTGTCCTGTCGCACTCTCCTAACTCTGTTTTTATGTCTTCAGATGACTTTGTCTGGTATGAAAACTATGAATGAAGTGGGCTGGTGTTCCCTCAGAGCCTTTGTTGAGCTGACAGACGAAAGCTACTGAATTCACACAAGATAACGGAAACCAGCAGAGGTTGTGTTCATCTCGCTTCCAGCTGCCATCATCATGTCTGCAGACACCGACCCGAACCCTCCCCAGCTTGTGAATCCTCCGCCTCCTGAGGTGACCAACCCCAGCAAGCCGGGCCGGAGGACCAACCAGCTGCAGTACATGCAGAATGTAGTGATCAAATCCCTGTGGCGCCACCAGTTCGCCTGGCCTTTTTACCAGCCTGTTGATGCAGTCGCTCTAGGACTATCAGTGAGTAGTTTGCAAATGTTGTAAATGTTTTTCAGACTTTTAAAGATTCTTCCAATCCAGTATTTAACACATTTTATGTATTTAAAATTGTAATTTAACGACAAGTTATTTACAAATTAAAGTGGTGTATAGGCTTTTGATACCTGACCTATTTTTTCACACACCAGCCCCGCAGTGTAACTGTCTGTGGCCAGTCTAAAATGTCATATATATGTCTGTTTGTCTTGCCTTGTCGGGAACCGTCTGCTTTTCTCTTTTCTTTCACTGAAGTAAAACTGCTTCTAAATCCTTAAATTTCCTCAGTTTTTGTCATTCTTTCACTGCAGCCATTGATGCTGTTGTTTTTAAGTATTGTTCATCACTGTTTTTGGTTTCTCCCTTGGTTGTGGTTGCCTCCTAATCCCTCATGCACACCCCACTTAAACAACACAACACAGTGAGTATAGAGACACCGCAATGTGGCAATAAACTCCATCTTATCCAATATTTACAGCTTATAGATACATGAATCATAACAAGTAACCCTAAAAGTTGTTGAATTAACCCTGATTCTATTTTACTGCATTTTTATTATGTCTACACATGCTAGTCAGTATTTATTTAATGACATAATCATTTGAAGTAGGTGCTTTAATTCTGGAATGTAACTAATTTGATTAACTAATTAAATGGGTGCTATTTCTTAAGTAGTCCCTACTGTAGTTCTTAATTAGCCTCAATTAAAACATTGGATTATCCAGAGTAACTGAGACACTGTTTTAGAATGAGATGTTGGTGTTGAATTGAAGTAGAGTTATTATTTTTTTACTTAAGTTTTTGCACATATTACAGACACAGGTGAAGTCGCTACTCCTACCCTACTTCTTCCCTTATTCCTTTACTGCCCTCTCCCTCCCACCCTCCAAACCATTAGCGACTTATACGCATATTTTGACAGGGACGGTAATAGACAGACAGACAAACAGTTAGACATACGCATAGACAGGTGAACAGTCAGGCAGATCGAGCAAAAGATGGACGGAGTCGGATAGCGAGGAAATGAGAGTCGGGGAAGATAGATAAATAAAATAACAGAAGAGATGGGAAAAACAATGGTTGTAGTGAAAAATAAATATTAAAGCAGAATTTGAAATGAAATTCCATTCACCTCTGTTGGGGTGGATGTAGAAATCTCTGAGATGGATATATCAGATTCTGGGCAAATTAAACCAAAACTATCTGCATGGCTAGATACCTAGTGAAAGAAGCTTATTACAACTTAACTGGGTGTTATTTGCATAGTTTTGGCTATCATTTGTATCGGTTAAGATAACGTGATCACTGAACTAATTGCTCAGATCTGGGGACATGGTGACATCACTACAACAAAGTCAGACAAGATGATCAGAACATTTTAGCCAGATCACCATAAACACTTTGTAAGGTGGTAAAACTGAAAGTGAGCGGACCTGAAATGATTGTAATAGTCCCTCATTGCACAGGAAAACTGTGTGCATGGATTTCTGCAGTACACCAACAGACAATTTGTCAATACTTTAACTGTTGGTTTCGTTTTTGCATTCAGTTTCAAATAAGTTTGACTAACATGGGGGTTTATTTGATCGTCTGAATGCTTGGGTTTCTTGGCCCGTGTGACTTCATCTTAAAAATGTTGCCGTGTTCCCAGATCTCAGCATTTTGACCTATTGAGTATCACATTTTTATGACTGATAGGAATTATGGCCAAAAAATAAGATCCAAATTGTATGTGCTGTGCTGGAATGATCCTGGACATGAGACACCTTTTTAAGTGTTGAAATGCAGGAATTGTGCGCTAATTATTAAATTATAATTTAACTTTGGCAGATCCTTTTCGAAGATGTGGGACAGAAACAAAAAGCAAGAGTACATTCTTCTGACACGTTGACTTATTTTTCCCCGTCAGGATTATCATACGATAATAACATCTCCCATGGACTTGGGAACCATCAAGAAACGACTAGAGAACAGCTACTATTGGAGCGCAAGTGAATGCATGCAAGACTTCAACACCATGTTCACCAACTGCTACATATATAACAAGGTGAGGAGCTTCATTGTTGGAAATGCGCCACACTGGTTAGCCTCACAGCAACCGAACCCCTCACTGATCTCCCTCTGTCCTCTAGCCTACAGATGACATAGTGCTGATGGCCCTCGCCTTGGAGAAGATTTTCTTACAAAAAGTTGCCCAGATGCCACAGGGGGAGTTGGAGATTTTTCCCAATGCAGCCAAAGGGAAGGGCAAAAAAAGTAGCACTCCAGGTAATGAACTTACTTGCATGAACGGATGACGTTACTTCAGGCCACTTCACATATTCCCAACACCAAATAGTTAGAGGTAGAGGTAATTTGAATCTCGGTAATCAGGTCACCTGAATTCAATATACGGCACGTAGCATAGCATACTCATGTAGCAGCCAGGGGTCACATGTAGGAAGGTTGTGCATGCAATGAAGGGATGCTGAGCACCTTGTACACAGGCGTTTGTAAATGTGATAAATTAACTTAAAGTCTGTGTATAGAGAATTCAGAGATTTGCTTCTAAACACATTATACATGTTAGAAAATAATTGCTGAAAACTTGGAAAGACTGTGAACGGACACACCCCCAGCGTTCCAGAGCAGAGAATGCTTCTTATTTTTTCACGATTTTGAAACCTAATTTTATATACCTGGCGATTTTTTTAATCATTCAAATTTGATTGGGTGGTTAAGAACACATTTTTCTGTGGTGTGACAAACTCATAACACATTTATTAATGCTTTACGTGAGTCGGATTTGTGACATTCAGTTCCAGGGAAGTTTAATAAATGAAAACTTGTATAAAACTATTTAAATCAAATGTAGTAGAGAGAAGAACGATATGAACAATCGAATTAGGCATTTGGTTCAGTTATAAACCTTACTTTTCTGTTATGTTTTTTTTTTTTTTTTCTGTGTATAAAATTCATTTTTTGTTTCAATTTATAGCGTGAATGGATGAATGAATGGAAACGCTCTCTCAGAATAGTATGTGTGGTTTTCTGTGCATGAACCCATGCAGGCCCTGCTTTCAGTTTTAATGCTGTCTGAGCCTATATTCTATTAAATAAGAAAAATCCAAAAGGTTACACCAAAATCTCCCTTAAAATATATGCTTGTCCTTAATTTAGCCTTTAGCACTTAACAGTTGTGCAAAACACTGTGAATGTCATTGTAGTCATTTATCTTTAGCATGCTTTATTGTGCAAGTAAAAGGTGCATATTTCAGCCTGCGGTGTCACCATCAGGTCTCTGTCAGCTCAGCCAGCAGCAGTGATTAACTGCATCAGTAACCCTCTGCCACTCTTCAGTTTTTCTTTCTGTTTGAAATGACACTGTTCAGCGCTCCAAACTGTAGTTTCATTTTGCAGTCACTGAAATGGGGTTTCTTCCTCATTACACCTAAAATTAGAACGCACTTGGAAATGTTTAGGGCTATTAATGTGGTAATTGTGGGTGTTTCTCTAATCTTTATGTGTACATGTTGGAGTGAACACTTGCACCAAATCACTGCCACTAAGAAAAAGAAGAAGACAAAGATTGTTAAAAGACAAAATCTAAATGCATCTTGCGTAGAAAATGGAAATAATATTACTACTTAGTCTAAAATAAAGCTGTGACCACATGTTCTTCAGCCACGACACCCACATCTCAGCCGAGCCTCAGCTACACACCCTCCAGCTCATCCTCAATGCCCAAACAGTCATCACAGACCACCACGAAAGTAAGTCGCCATTTGTGTCTCTGATCCTCAGTCATATTATTTTCAAATCACAGAGCATGAGGAGCACTTTGCCTTATTGTTGTGTTTTTTTTGTGCCGATGAAGAAGAGAGAGCCGAAACAGAAGGACGACTCCCCCAGTTTGAGTGATTTGTCAGAAAGCAAGAGGAGACGTCTAAGCTCGGGCCGAGCCGTCAATCCCTCTAAGAAGGACCACGAAGAGTTTCCACAGCAGCAGAGCGAGCAGCTCAAGTACTGCAAGGATATCCTGATGGAGATGCTGTCTAAGAAACACGCAGCCTACGCCTGGCCTTTCTACAAGCCTGTCGACGCTGAAGCTCTGCAACTACATGACTACCACGACATCATCAAGTACCCCATGGATCTCAGCACTGTTGAAGTATAAACTGTGTACTTACGTATACGAATAAATTTTTCTCTATTGTTCATCAAATGATCAGGATGGATTTTGTCTTGCTAACTTTGACTTTTTAATTTCCAGAAAAAGATGGATGGAGGAGAGTACCAGGACGCACAGGGCTTCGCTGCAGACGTTAGGTTAATTTTCTCCAATTGCTACAAATACAACCCTCCACATCATGATGTTGTCACCAAGGCCAGAAAACTTCAGGTGTGTTTGGGATTATTAAAGATCCCCTCCAGATATGTTTGAACATATATATAAATTGCATGTAATTGCAAATTACATGTTTTTGAGCGGAGAGGGAACATTAAATTTATTAATAATTGTTTAGGCTCAGTTTCTTCTATTTCATTGTGCATGCATTTGCTTTAGGGTGTGTTCGAGAAGAGGTTTGCGAAGATGCCAGACGAGCCAGTGGAGCTGATTTCACTAATGAGTTCCGTGTCCGCCAATAGTGCCGGTTTTAGTGCCAACAGCTCCTCCAACTTAGACAAATCAGACTCGGCAGAGGAGCGCGACACCCGCCTTGCTGAGTTGCAAGAACAGGTGGGTGCAGAACAGGTGGGTTTCTACACAGATCTTAAACTCAGACATTCAGATGGACAGCAACCTTAGTTGCTCTCAGCTTTTCCCGATGGATTCATCGACCTCCTGTTTAATGATCTATTTAAGTTATGCCTTTCCTTACAGATGCTGGCTTATCTTACACACACTACCTGTAATAACCTTCTGTATGCTGTAAAATACAATAAAAATCTAGCTTTTTCAAATATACAGCGGGGTGAACTAGATGCATAAAGTGTATCAGATGATGTGGTTTTTTTTTTCTTCTTCTCTGACTTTGCTGACTGATAAAATCATATGCTCAGCCTCCAACTTGCTGGCACACAACAACAACTCTCTGGCTCCCACTTATCGTTTGATTTCTTAGTGCTGCTATTTATCTTGGCGCTTATTATTTTGATGCTACTCTATGGCACCACACTAGCCCGCTTCTGTTGACTCTCTACCCAGCTCAAAGCAGTTCATGAACAGCTCGCTGCACTCTCTGAAGTCCCTGTGATTAAACCAAAGAAGAAAAAAGAGAAGGACAGCTGGCAAAATAAAAGCAGTGCAAATTCCAGCTCCAGGTAGGACATTTTGCATAACTCAAGAACTCTATTTTCATAGTATGTTGCTTCCATATAGAGACCTTTCTTTGACTGCTTTGTCTTGAATTTCAGGCAGCCGTGGAAGAGAAGCAAAGACTGGGACTCGGATGATGAACCCCTGCCGATGACGTACGACGAGAAGCAGCAGCTGAGCCTGGACATCAACCGGCTGCCTGGCATGAAGCTGGGCCGCGTGGTGCAAATTATTCAGACCCGAGAGCCCTCGATGTGCGACACCAACCCAGAGGAGATTGAGATTGACTTTGAGATCCTGAAGCCGTCCACTCTGCGGGAGCTGGAGCAATACGTGAAGTCCTGTCTGTATAAGAAGTTTAAGAAATTTCAAAGTGAGTATGAAGCCTTTGCTGCCATCTTCCTTTGATTTATTTGATATTAAGATGCTAATTATTACCCCAAAAATTCAAATGCCACCAGTGCCTGTAGCATTTAATTGGTGATGGTGCTTCCTTTACTTCCTTTCATCCAGAGAAAAGCAGTCAAGCTGCGTCTCATCACGTCGGCTGCAGCAGTTCTTCGGATTCTGCCAGCAGCAGCTCCAGTGACTCCAGTTCAGAAAACAGTGACTCATGACTTCTGTGATGTTTTTATTTATTTCTTCTTTTATGACAAAAAGGGAGTTCTTCAAAATTGTTAAACATGCTTATTTTTGTATTTGTTGTATGTTCAGTATGTGGAAAATTAAACTTAATTCACACCGTCTTTTGTATTCACTGTGGCTTCTCTCACTCGGTTTCTTTATAAATCGCAATATCCGTCACTGGTGCTTCTTATCAGACACTATAAATTGGTCACAACATAGCTGGATGGCATGCTGCCGGGGCCAGGGCACATTTCATAACATCTGAGTTTCAACCAATATCCTGTGTCATTCATTCTGTCCATACTGATTAATTACAGCATAGGCCTTTCTGAAATATGTCATAGAAATGCAGTCATATTCTTTTAAACATCCAATTGTTGCACTAGACAGCTCTCAATAGCAGCTGTTTATGTTGTGAGTAGGGTCATTTAGCAGTAGATGATTATGAATATGATGGATTAATAATTTCTGTACTGTAGCACACGGTTATAAACAAAAAGAGAGATAAAGGAAAACGTGGAAAACAAGAAAACAACCTCAAGCAAGCTGCAAGTTTATACGGGCTGCTATTTGGGCCTGTGGCATGGATATTCACCTTTATGATGGGCAGTATCTTCAGCATGTTTTATTAGAAAGTAGAGACACGGGGTAGATGGAGTAACCAGAGAATTTGTTCCACTTAAGCAAAGGTACGCAGCTCCACATATTCAGCACATTAAAGGCAAAGAACATGCTCTGTTAGAGGCATTATTTGTGCCGAAATGAACAGGATTTTTTATTGAAGCTTTTAAGGGCTGGTTGGTCAAATGTGGAAATGTATGTGGCTTTAGAGTTCACACACACAGGTGCAGATTCTGATGGGGCCAAGTGTGAAAACCTGTTTTAGTTAAATGGCCGGCCATCATTCTGCCTTCTTCTGTGTGTCTGGCGGTCACAAGTCACAACAAAACATAAATCAACTTACCAAATCACATATTTATTGACTCAGAATGGATTTATGGTGTTTAGAATTCTTATAGTGTAGTAATGTCTGATATCTGAAAAAAAAGTGGATTGTTTTTAATCACTTCTCTGACGTGTTCTTTGTTCCAAATTATTGTTCAGGTCTGATCAGATGGAAAAAATGCATGTTTTCTTTGCCTGTGTTTAGAGTCCCAAGCAGGTCTAGATCACACTTTGGAAGCCCTTTATTTCAACCCCCACACCTTCTATTTAGCATTTATAAGCAGTACATAAACATCTGATAAATGATTTCACTAGTTGTAAGCAGATATAAGGTCTTTTTAAGTGTTTGTTGATGTAGTGGTCAACAACTTGAACTCCTCCTGTGAAGCAGGTCAAGTGTTACCCAATCTTTCCTCAGTGGGCTGGTAACGTTGCCTGTTTCATACATGCTCCAGCAATTTAAAAACCTTTTTCAGTCAAAAAACTGTGCCTGTGGTGTGGCGGCTTTCACATTGCAGTCACTAATGTGTTCTACAGTATGTAGGACAAATGTCTATACAGTTTATGTATTTTTTGCTGGGCTTCTTTCTCTCACAGTTGCTGTTTTACTTGCAATTTCCAAAGTTGCAGCTAAAATGTTTGTTGTAGGTTTGAGAGATGTTTTGGTTTTCATATTTTTACAAAGACCTAAGTTATTAAGGGCAATCAGCCTAAGAGACATTTTCCTTAAAAATGTGCCTTATAAATGTAACATCCACTAAGCCGGTAGCTTCCATTTAAAACGTTTGCTTATCAGATGTAACTCTTTGCAGGTCTCCCTCATGAAAATGATGAGCTATAAATGAGTATGATTAATCATTTCAGTGATGACAGTTGAATAACTTTCCTTTATTTTAGTCTGTTTAGCACTTAATGCTTGAAACAAGTTAAACCTTTATTTTGTAATTTAAAATGTTGTTTTGTTATATTTATTTCTTGACCTCTGTTTTACGTGATTATTGTTCCAACAGCAAATCAACTGTTTAACAATCCTGCTGAATGACCTTTGTAAAGGGCCACACCAGTGTTTTGCATATTTTAGTCCATTTACTAAAATGACTTATACTGAATAATTCCAACATGATGTAGTGTTTTAACTGTGTTGTTCCCTCCATACAAGCTTCTTAACACTGTGGTATGAAAGACAACTTTCAGAGACTTGAAACCTTCAGTTCAGCAATCCATCAAAGTGAACATCAGGTCTGTTGTTTTGTTGCATAGTAATGTAGTGCTTTGAAATCAGTCTGCCGTTATAACCATGTTACCATGCAACAATAATGTAACCTAGACAGAAATAAGAGAACAGCAGGAATGTAATTTGTAGTAAATGAAGCCCAGCATGAAAGAAAACACAGAAATGGCTCCTTATGTTATATGCATTTCGTTTTGTTTTCACCTATTTTTAGTGACTTAGCAAAATGTTTGTATTCATCTTCATGTAGTGCCACCCACATAGGCCTGTTTTCACAGTGAGAATGAATGACAACTTGTATGTATGTAAATGGAGCGTGTGTGTAATACATAAAATGAATATTCCAAGAATAGGCTTCTTGTATTGTGTCAGAAGAAGTCATGTTTCTAAGCCTGCTACTTGTGATAAGATCCTAACATGAATCTGTCTACTAACCTGGGGTGAGCCTCTTACAGTATGTTATATTTATTTTTTGCACAAAGGCGGCCTTGTGTTTATTTAACAGAACAGGTGGAAAATACCCTTCATATTGTGCTCTTTAGCAAACAGTGTGTGCCACAGTGGAAAAAAAGGCCCTCTTGCCTGAAACATTTACTCCACTTTCAGCTGGCCTGCCAACTGCTCTGCAGAAACTGGCACACACCCAAAGCTGACCAGTTCAAACAGATGGTGCTTCCACCAGCTTACGATCCATCCGATCTCAGTAGTTAACTTCTTTAAGCATGGGCTAGAAGCACTGGAGATGTGTAGTCGGGGTTGTTTGTAGAAGACTATGGTACTAAACACTGAGTACACAAGCTGTATGTCTGTGGCTCAACATTGCATGCAGTTCATTAATCAACCAGGAGATGGCCATCATGCACTATCCTCAGCTGTATTAAGATTACTTTTCATGGTATGACTTTGGTATTTAAAAACATACTGCAGTTGGAATGGAATGGGTTATATAGCTTATATATATCTATGAATTTCTTTTTTATCATTATTATTTGTCAATGCAGTTTAGTCCATCACCTCGTAAGAGAAATTCAGCTTAAAGTGAAATTTTCATGGGGAGAAAACAACTGAAAACTATTTTAAAGAAAGAACAGATAAGTTTATCTAAGTACCTCAGCATACTTAAGGCCCTTTTTATGAAACCATGTAAAACATACATGGATACATAAGGGCTCCAACATCAGTGCTGGGGGAAAAAGAGGAAGCTCCAACTGCATGCCCACTGTGGGGAGCATTCATCATTTACACTTTTATTTTTTTCTGCCCAGTCCAGCTTGCTGTCCTTGTCCATTGTGCATGTCGCAGGGAGACGTGCTCTTTGTGACCTGCATACCCATCATGGAGCATGGAACATGCCACCCCCCGACAACCTTGGGGCATGATTGATCAATGCCACGACTTCAATGACAACTAGTCATTTCTGCCACTTCTGGCCATCGCTCACAACGCATGAATCCAATGTTTAAAAGACCACACACATGCAACTCTCCAGACACATCACATAAGACCGTGTATGCTTTCTTTGATTAATGGAACTCTGGTTTTCATTTTCTTTTCACCACCTTGTAGAATAAAAAATGGAGACTCAATGAATGTGGCCGCACAATGTCAATTTGAATCAAGGCATGTAGAATGGACTGCACATGTACGCACTTTGGTTCAGTAAACGATTTATGCTAATGTGACATATATCAAGAATCTTAATTGCAAATTAGCTGATACTGTTCTCGATAAAGTGAGAGCCTCTTGTTTTCCAATATATTCAATTTGTAACAAAATGTATGGTGCTTATTAATCTATTTTAAAACCATTACTTATCCAAGAAATGTATGAGTATGGTATTTTGCAGCACTGCACTGCATCACATTCACATACAGTATATAAATATATTCACTTCTGACCATAAGTTTATACTCAGCATTATCACTGCATCACCTAGGGCAGCCAAGTCATAACCCTGTTTCTCTAACCTGTAGGCTACTGCTGCCTGTAACTTTACCATTTAGGTTACAGATGTTGCCCAGCTCCTCGTGTTCATATGCTGTGTGTTTTCCTTGAATGTTATCTATTGGTTTTCAGGAAAGTGCATGGAGGATTTACTGTTGTACAGACTTTAAATAAAAAGCCCTAACAGGTTCCAGCAGCATCTAGTTGAAATGTTTTGACCTAAAGTTATCTGTCTAGACAGGATTTACAGAGTACACATGCTCTCTTCTTTTAACAACACACTTTTTAAAAATTTTTATACAGCTTAACGTATTGTCATAAGTGAAGGCTAATCAAAATCAAAACCAGAAACCACAGCCTGGTACAGTTGACAATTGCAAAGTTCCTCTGAAACTGTCAAGAGATCCTTTCTCTTCAGATCTGAGGATAGGAACAAGCAACAGCTTTCTCCAAACTCTCAGCTAATGCTACTTTTTTTTGGTTGCAGTTTTTGCTCTGGACCTGGCGTGAGCTTGGCAACACAGTTCCCCCCAGGAAAAAAAAGGCCTGCTTAAAGATTTATAAGCCATATTTTAGGCTGATGGGGCTGTTCAAAAGGTCTTTAAAGGTTAAGTGATCTCATGGCTCCATCAGCCAAACTCAAAGACCATTTGTACATCACAGAAAGCATTGTGCAAAGGACATTATCAACAGCCATTCACATGGCTCTCCCATTTTTATATGCTGCAAGATTACAGAGCTTTGTCAGAGTTAGGTAAGGTTTTAGTTAACCATTAATAGTCCAGACCTGGTATCATCTTAAACCAATGGTGCGTAGCTTCCACTCACAATTACAGCCAGTCTTGTATTTGTCTGCTTGCTACACGCTTCTTGAAGGCTGGGACCAATGATATTATGGGAACGGAAACCCAGAACTGGTTTTAAGACAAGGGAAACCACAAGGGATGAAATGCCCATAGACTGCATGTATATGTTCTATAAGGATTGTATGTTTTGGGGGGCCTTATCCTGACATCCAATAGCACCCGTAGAAACTGATCTGCGGGTGATTCCATGAAGACTTTTGGTCTGCTGGTAGGTGATGTGATTAAACCTTGGGGCCCAGATGCCTGAGGTCAATTGGGGGATAAACAGGCAGCACAAAACTGCCTCAGGCTCCCTAGCGGTTCTGTCCACCATAGTGAGTAGATGTGTGAAACTGCAGGAGATGGGAAGGAGTCCCACTAGGTCTAAACTAAATCGAAATGCTCAAACCACTGTTCAGGCAAGAAGTACAGAACACCAGACTTTGCTGCGCTGCTCTATTTTATGCCTGTAGACGAATTAGCCAAATGTGTTACGTCCCTGTGGAAATCTGAAGGTGGGAACGGACGATGATGACTGAGTTGAGAAAGTAATGAGACATGACAAAGAGGGTTTAACAAGAAACAGGTGGTATATTGATGTAAATGACAATTAAGTGATTAATTGACCAAGTGTGGTTATTTTATTAACAAGGACTGACATTGGGAAAATCTAAGAAAGAGGAAAGAGATTGGGAAAAGAACAAATTATAGAAGTGAACAAAATAAAACTCAAAGTATCCAAACAGCAGAAGACAACTAGAAAAAAAAAAGGAATAATAAAAAGCTGTTATGAGTGATGGTGGCCAGGGATTTGATCAGTATTCACGGACAACATGGACAAGTTATAGAGGGCATCTAGGATCAAGGTATGTGGTAAATGTATCTGGAGAAAACAAAAAAAACAACAACATTTTTTCCATTAAAGTAAGTGAAGCCTTGACCTGTTATCTCAAAGATGAAATGTTAGATTAACTTGCATTAACTAATTTTTTTTGGCAACTTATGAGCAGCGGAAACAAGCCGTAAACACAACACTGACGTAACCTTTTAAGTTGATTTGGCAAACTTGTTAGAACACTGTTGCTTATCTGCAAATCAAGCAGATATGAAGCAACGTTAGCATTCATTTGGAGCTGCTAAATGCTCCATTGTGTTCAGCAGCTAGTCGATAACTGTCTGTCTGCCATTCGGTGCTGGGCAGGTAGCGTACAGTGGTACAGTTTTCCCACCTTTCCCACCTTTTTTGCAGAAAACAGCCACCTCTGGTGTCTGAAAATGATGCTGATGAGAGCGGTGAGAGTCAACCAGGTAAAGTTGCTGGCAGTGAAACCAAAACTATTAGCTGAAAGACGCTGAAACGCTATGCAGAGCTGAAGGGAACTGCAGAGTTGGTGATAATTCTGTGTCAAAATAAGCAAACCCTTTTCACGTAGTCATTTGATCCATCGTTTAATATAAAAATATTGATTATAGCAGCTTTAATGCATGTTATCTCATTTTACAGGGTTGTGTGACGGTCTGTTTCAAATCAGCCTTTGTGAAACTTGGAAAATGGCTACATCAGCCAGCAAAGTGCGTTAGGCCTTTTTCACAGAGGACATTCTAACTTAAAGTAGGAAAAGCACATGTGTTACTAATAACATTAACAATGGCTCCGTTCTATTCAAGTGTCCCAGTAAGCCATGATAGTGTGACAGTGAGCCAGCATGCACAATACCAGGACCCTGAAACTACGCAGCTATCATTAAGTTTATTACTTACACCTGTTCTTTGCCTACTGTGACATATTAAAATGTCTAAAAAGTCCTATCGGTGAAAGCACAAACATGGTATGAAATATGCCACTTCCAACGTGTTGGCTCAGACTTCATGGCACGACAGGTACGATGGAACAAGTCATGACAAGCCAGTCACATTTTTCAGTAGCAGAGTATGGAGAGCACTTCCAAGCATGGTAAATGTAGTGGTTTGTGTGGTGTGTTTTTTTTATGATACTCCGCCACACAGATTAGTATATCACATTACAACTTAACCTGAATCTTACTTTAACCCCCCAAAATACTAAACAAAATGTATTTACCTTATGAGTAAATAGGTGTTTTTTTTATTTGTGTTAAGACCACAGGGCTCTCTCCCCATGAGAATACATTGAACAATCGTCTCATATAGTTTGAGATATTTATGAGAACAACAACTGACATCGCTTTTACTGTTAGTACATAGAATAATCTGCAATGTCACCTAAAAATCAAAACACCAACACCGCTCTGTAATTTCAAACCTATTCTTAATAATCATCATATACCTGCCTGTGGCTGCTTTCACCAAGCCTATACTCTTCTAATGAATCTGTCTGACACTATTTTATTTCTGTTATATATTGCAACTGTTAACATGAGGGTGCTGTAAAAGACCATGCATGCTCGGCCCACCTACCCTATAAATAAAGGGTTAAATACGTAATGTTTAGTCTCATTTTGTAAATAGTTTAGCTCATCTCTCTCAGTGGTAGCCATAAACATGGCAGCTGTCCTATTAAAACACATCAGGTACAAATAGCAGAAAATCTTTTCTACTTTTTGTTAATCATTCAGGCATGGCCAATCAATGACTGTATTTGAAGTGTTTGGTTTCTGAGGGTGTGTGTGTGTGTGTGGTGGTGGTGGGGTTCATAGTTACATTAAAGGGGCACTTCAGCGACTTAGTATTGCACATAATGTTGGGACTTGCAAGAAGAAAGAAGAAATAACTTCTTTTAAAAAAAAAAAAAAATCAAGGCAGCAGAGGCTGACATATCATGACGTTTAGTCTCTGGTATGGGTCCAAAAACAGTGGATACCACATTTCCCATAATGCAACTCAATAGTGTGTTTTAGTTATAAACTGTTCTCCTGGTAAATGCCCACATCTTTCAAACTCCATGCCCCCCCTTTTGTAATGTCTGTGCACTAGCGTATTTGCTGTGACTAATTAAGTGATTTTGACATAATAATTGGTGGAATGCCCCTTAAATAATCATCAGAAATCATTGTTTTAATATAAACATGTGAATACTCGCAATAAAGTGCTTCAGTGTGAGGATATTCACTGAAAGCTATGAGCTACTTTCTACCAGAGTACACCTGCCAACAGTCAAACCACAAGACATCCCATTGAGCTCCGTTGTACCAGAGCAATATGTCCACTCCTGACCTCATATAATCACACGAAAACTGTCATCATGAATAGATCGCACTGCAGTTAAGGCAAAACATGAATTTAATTGTGTTTTTTGTTTGAATTGTCCCTTTAACCCCTTGTTTCAGTAGCCCGTGCACTGTGCGCTTCGTCCGTCAGAGGGCGCATCCACAACTCCCAGCTCAAAAATCTTCCCTGAAAGTCACATTCTTGGAGTATGGAGCCACTTTAACAAAGTGCGGACGCGCTGTTCAACTCTCACCTTGCGCATGAGATAATCGGCACGTGCGAGCACGCTCAACCACCTGGGTCCACACGCCGAGCGAGAAGCCTGGACGCGTTCTCCTCAGGTTTTGTGCAGCTCGGGGTCGGGAGTTGGGACCGCTAAACGGCTCCGTCCGAAAGGGAAACGAGGAGAGGGAGACGTGTGTGTGTGTGTGTGAGAGAGAGTGAGAGAGGACACGAACGGAAGGGAGGCAGAAATCACTGAAAAGCAAAGCTGTATACACGCGTGACGCTATTTTGGGCGTGCGTAAAGGCACCAAACAATGTAACGTTAACCGGATAAATGTAAACACTGGTATTTTTTTCCCTGGACATGTTTCCACTGCCACAGGAGCGTTGTTTAGACTGTGTTGTGGGAAGAGGGTGATCCTGACGCCGTGGAAAGACTGCTCTGTGTACCTACTATCTCTTTTTCTTTATTGTTTGCTCTGGAAATTACGGGAAGTTCTTGTTTTTGACGTTTAACTTCCGAGGAAACGTGAAATGCAAATGCGGTAGGTGACTCCGGGCTTCGGTTCATCAACTAAACAGACTTGAAACGCTGTTTTTTTTTCCCACCCACATTGTAGGCTATAGCAGACTGCGCTGCTTGGTTCACTGAAATGTGAGACAGTAGTGAAGTCGACACATGACAAACAAACCGCTGCATCCAGCTGTTATATTAGCCACGATTGTGACCCTTCATTCACGCCTTCTGGATTGGATATGCTAAGAAAAGTTTTTAAGAATGAAGAGAAGAAAATTCCCATAGCACGTCTCTGTTTTCTGGTTACATCGCCGCCGACTGCTGAGCTGGATCTGTTGAAACGGTGTTATTATTTGTCTTTTTCACGCCTTCATCATTTCCATGTTGTGGAGACAGCAGAGCTGACATGCGCCCGGGATGGGGATTTAGTGCGGCGACCTACTGCGATTAACATACAGCTGTGAAATTACCTGATTATCGAGCCGATAGTGAATGATTAAGACGTCCACCGGCGCAGGTAGGGAACCGACCTTAGTGCCTGCTTGTGCGCCGCGAACCGCCGCTTTCAGCCCGCTGTGAGCCAGTTCAAGGACTCGGTTACTTTGTGAGGAGAGTCTCCGGAGCCGATATGGAGGAGTGGAGACAATGCGGGCGGTGGTTGATAGACTGCAAGGTCCTGCCCCCGAACCACCGGGTCGTGTGGCCCTCGGCGGCCGTCTTCGACTTGGCACAGGCCCTGCGAGACGGGGTGCTCCTGTGCCAGATGTTGCACAACCTCTCGCCGGGATCAGTGGACCTGAAGGAGATCAATTTCAGACCCCAGATGTCACAGGTGAGTCGGCCCTCTGTGCAAACTTCAAACCAGCAGATGATGGGTTGATTTACACCTCCAGGTTATGTCTTGTGACTGTACACACACTCTTATATATATGCTTTACTTTACCCACCTGCCACTGGCATGTTCCATGCATCTCATTCCTGGATTTTCCCAGTTGATCCACAGATTTTAACCAGAAACCTTCCTGTCACAACAAGCCCACTTCTTGGCCCCAGCCCAGCGCAGAGCCACTATCAGTATACCTGTGATAGTACAGCAGTCTGAGAGATGTTCATGGTGCATAC
Organism: Macquaria australasica; assembly: GCA_005408345.1. Classification (NCBI taxonomy): domain Eukaryota; kingdom Metazoa; phylum Chordata; class Actinopteri; order Centrarchiformes; family Percichthyidae; genus Macquaria; species Macquaria australasica. Next base: position 146,764 of record SEMN01000106.1, read on the forward strand.
AGTAACACATGCAGGGTCCGCTCAGGTTTGCACAGGGGAAGGAAGGAACAAAGTGCCAGGGGTGGTTGCCTTACCCCAGACCTTAAGCTGACCATGTCTCTAGAGCTGTGTTTCCTTGGCTCTTCTTTCTTGTTTCATTTTCTACAGTATTGTTGAATGTCTCCATTCTCCATGCACTTCAGCACATGTAGCAGCGCAACCTTTGTAAGACTCATAGTCAGGTTATCAGGAATATGAAATGTGTCGGTGAAATGAAGTTGTAGGTGCTCTGCAATGACAGCTACAGCATCATCATGTTTGCTTTAGATTAAAGGGTGTTAATTGAGTATTATGCAGTCAGTCTAGTTCTGAGTGGAAGGGACCAAATATAATAATGTGCTGAAAGAAGAGAAAGTAAAACATTTGACCAGTTCTAGGTTAAATAATTTGAAACTTTTGTTGATGTTTTTGGAGAAGCAGGCGGGTGTGGCAGTTCAGTTGGACAAATATAGAAAAGTCCTTAAAAGTCATCATGTCTGTTGGTTGCTGCCAACTTTCAACTAGTTGTGTGGTGGTAAACAGTTTTATTTCCAAAGGATTATTTGATTTTATATTTTACTCACCTCATATAGCATAGCAGAATAGTTGCTAACTAAAGTTCACTGTAAGTCCTTTGCAGAGAAACTCAAAGAGGAATAACCCTCTTGGTATATAGTTAGACTCAAACGAAATATAAGTCTACATGGTGGTACGATTAGAGGTTTGGATCATCACGCGCCTCAGTTTATATAAAACTTGCTCGCCACTTCAGCTCCTTCATGTTTCCAAAGCCAAGATGAGGAAGTGTCGGGTGCCACAGGAAGTTTACATGACCACAGCAGCGGAGTAAATGTGCGCTGTGGCAAACATTTCTATTGACTTTTATCCACCCTGAAGTCTCGGTCTGAAGTACCACTGTGCCTCCACTACTGTATGGTGAGAAGTCTGGGGATTGGCACTGTGAATAGATCACGGTTGCCTGCATGCAGGATGTGTTTCGGTTAGTCTCATTGTCATGCCCACAGAGGCCGAAATAGCTATCATACCAGAGCGATTGCCCTTTGACAGCACATTTGTCTGATGTTCTTGGCGCACCTTCCGTGACCTGTTTCTGTCATAATAATGGGGGAAATGTGCGTGTGTATTGCATCTGTCTCCTGACTTTCAGTCTGTGTTGTTAGTTGCCTCTTTCTAGTAAATATTCCTTGCTTTTCCTTTATGTTTCAAGTAGTAATAAATCCAGTTGTCGATCAACAGAAAATAAATTGACAACAATTTTGATTCATAGAATAACCCTGAACAAGCAGCAGAATGCAGATTGAGAGCGGGGTTTGATACTGATTAATTGGCATGGCATCCAGTTGAATACTCACACAATCCTGACAAATCATACATCATTTGAAAGCACAAAGCCTTAGAATTGTATCTCCACAAAGCACAACAGGAAAATAAAAAATATGCTTATTATAGGTGGGGGGAAAAAACGTAACTTTTTTGTACCATGTTTGTGCTTCTGTAAATGTGGCTCCATAGCCTGGCATCGCCCGACCAATTCGCAAATGTTAATTAGTCTGGAACCTCTCAGATCATTTTCGATTTCCAGGGGGCGTTATCAATGGGCACAGACCAAAATGCTTCTAGACCTACAACCAATCAGAGCAACGAAATGTGTGACGTAGCCCTGAGCGAATCCTGTCGGAAGTACGGCAAAGTGCAGTTGTTTGTTCTTCTTTTAGAGAAAATATACTGTCCAGTTCATTTAATACTGACGCGATAGTGGACACGTTCCACATCAGCGGCAACCATCTTGCTTGTTTACGAGATGTCTCCTCTGTAGGCTACAGTCATCGTATCAAACGCCCCATATTAGATAAATGGTTGTGATTGGCCTGACCCAGGCCTCGTCAGCCGGAAATCTGTCTGAATGAGAGGGTGACCAGACGCATCTGCCAGAGCAAATAAGACACGAGCTCTATTATTTTCTCTATTATGTGTAGCTGCAAATTGACTTGGCTTTTGGAAAGTTTTTGGACAAAAAACGTAAGTTAAGATTGAACTCTGGGAAAGTGTGATGGGCTTCTATTTTCATAGACTAAATGCTTAAATAAATAAATAATTGGCAGATTAATTGTTGAAAATAAATGTTAGTTGCAGCTCTAGTCTCTAGCCTCTCTCTCTCTTTTTGCCTAGTAACCACCAGTAGCCTTGACTTATCAGCTCCAGAAGCTACTGACGTCCATGATTACAAGGCGAGAGAGACAGCGGTCTGGATGGCATGCTTTGATCCGCCCACTAATCCTGTGGTCCCAGTTCCACTGTGCGAATCTGCAGTGAGGGTGGAAGGGGTGTCCTCAGTGACAAATTGGGTTAAACAAAATCCTGACAGCACAACAGTAGTATGTGATTTATGATAAGGAAAAGGTCAGGGCGCATGTGCTTTAACACTCAGAACACACAGTCAGTGGCTTAGCCAAATGAAGAGGAGGTGAAGCAGAGTGATTCCATTATATGCTCTGGACAGAAAATTCTCTTCACCCTCAATGGCTCCACTTGCACGGTGATTGATAGTTTCCAAAATTGAGTTTTGTCTCTGAATATGCCTCGCTGTTAAACAGTCATAGTATCCTCAAATGTGTTTGATATGGCGAGCAGGTGTTAAACAAACTGTAGGTTATAATGCTGTGTGACCTGCATCAGAATGGGGCTTTTGGTGAAAGAGTAACATTCAGTCAAAAGGGATGTGCTTCTCCTTTTTCAAATTAATTGTATTCAGTCGCTGCTGTCAACAGGCTCTAATCACAGTCATGCTTTAAACCTTGGCATTGATCCCAGTGTGTGCATTATCATTGTGTTTTAGTGCATTCTGTAGAGCTCAAAGGGAAGTCATTGGAGCAACACTGAAGTCACACCGTATTGTTTTTGATGAAAGTGTCCATAAAATGGCACATGAACAGTCACTGAATCTGTGATTGTAATGCCACATGTTGAGTGCACCCACCAGTATAGTAGAAAACCTAAAAAAGTTATGAAAAATAAGACATATTTTGAGACTGTAAAGGGTTTGTTTGATTTGTCGTACCTGTAAAAGGGAACTCTGTGTTGACTTTTTTGAGTTTTGATAATCGATACAATTATTTATTTTATCAAGCAAAAATGTCAGACATCTGATGGTTCCTGCTTCTCAAGTGGGAGGATTTGCTGTTTTTATTTGTTTTATATCATTGCACATTGAATATATGTTTGTGTTTTGGACTGTTTAATGGAATAAAACAAGCAATTTGAAGGTGTAATCTCTGGGTACTCTGGGTAATTTCTGATAGTTTATGATGACTTCACAGTTTTCTGACATTTTATAGACAACACCATTGAAAATGATGTTGAAAATTTCTCCAGCAGGCGAAAGACATTTGGCTTAGGTGAACTGGCCCATAGATTGTCCATAGGTGTGAATGTGAGTATGGTAGTGTAGTTGTATGCATTAGCCCTTTGATAGCCTGGTGACCGGTACAGGTTGTAGCCTGCCTCTCGCCCAGTGCCCCTGTGATGTGTAACAGGATAGAAAATGGAAGGATGGATATACCTGTAACTGTGAATACACCACATTCAAACAAATTCGTAAACAGTCAACATTTGCTATTAAGAAGAGAGTGAAACGTACAAAATCCTGCACTGCCTGTGAAATAATAACAGCACTGCCGTCGCACCCTTGAAGAAGAAACGGACCAAATTAGCACCTACTTGAGCAAAGCTGAAAGGTGACTTACGGAAGCCTCTGCTTGACTAGCAAGTGTGAATGCGTCTGTAATAATGGCATAAAAATGAGGAAGGACACTGCAAAGTCTGCACCCAGCAGAATCCGACTGAATAAATAATGGTTGGAAATGTGCATTCAAGTGACTGAAAAGGGAAATGTCCATTCAAGCATCCTTCCAGTTCACAGTGAGGAAGTCACACACAGTTTATTGTGATATTCATGAAGTAAATTATAAAGCACTGAACTGTAAATACATGTAAAGCAGTAAACCAAACGTGTCTCACATCTGAAAGCAACTGTAGGGGTGTGTTGTGCAAAAGTGGTTTCAGTAGTAGTAATATTGTGGAAACAAATGGTAACAGATGGTTGGGGTGAGTAAGGGTGTGTTTGGACCTTCATTGTGTGTGGACAATGAACGTTGTGAAAATTGTGAGAAGTCGTTTTCATGTCATGTAAACTCTTGAGTTCAGATTTATCTGTACCTCTTGCAAAGAAGCTGTCAAGATGACCTTTGTTTAGGTGGTCAAATAAATCCCTGATTGTATTCTTAGGATGGCAAGGCTTTCTTCTTCACCTCAAGGTTGTAAATGGATGCTTAATGAGCACTGGTGTTTGGAGATGCTTCGGAGCTCAAAGTGTATCAAGAATCCAGAGCCTCAGGCTGCGTCTGAAAGACAAGACTGAGCTGTGCTCTCTGAAGCCCTTTGTGTGTTCTGCAGTGTTGTTTTTTGTTTTTTTTCACTTGGCCTTTCTCACTCTTTTTTTCCCCTTCCTGTTAGTGAGGTAGTTGTGAATGCCTTTGGGATGACTAAGGCGGATAAGTATGTGTGTGCTGCTGTGCTTTTGTTTCTTTGTGCGTGTGAGTGTGCGCACTTGCTTGTAATGTGTAGGTCTGTAAGTGTGTGTGAGAGAGATGTTACAGTACCTGTGTTCAGACTGAATCGCTGTTGGTTGAGCCCAGAGCTCTCCTGGAGCTTCTCAGTGCTCCACAGGGCTCCAGAACTCACACAGAGCTTGCCGCTTTCACTCACAGTAATTGAGGTTCTTCCTCTTTGCCAATATTTCTGGTGGGAGCTGGACAAACAACAAGAGCGGACTTAAATTACTATAATTATTATTTTAATATTATTTATTATTATTTTTTATTATATAACAGTTGCCTACCAGCAGACATAAAGCAACGTTAACATTCCTTTGGTGTTACGTTTATTGTCACCTGGCGAATTTAAGTAAATATTCACCCATATTTATGTTCTGGTTTGGCCTCCACCGACTTTTGAGAAAAAAATATCTGGCTCTTTAGCTTGCTGGCTCTTCAACTTTCTTCAGAAGCTGATTGCTAATCTTTCCTGTCTGCTGGTTGGTGCAGGGCAGGTAGACTACATTGGGTTTGCCACAGCTTGTTTGCTGAAAACAGATACCTTCTTCTGCTTAAATCAGTGAAGTGAAATAAAATAACAATTCTGTCAGATTACAGGCTGGGATGAATTACTCATACATTGTTTAAATTATAGCAATGTTTTAATTTTTTCATTCATTAAAGGAGGCAAGGGCTGTTTTTGACAGTTAACGGTGTGTTTATTTATCGATCGAAGCATGACCCCAGACTCATTCAAAGATTTCAGGGCTAAGCCCCGGATCTCAACTGACTTTAGACCCGCCCCTGCTTATAACACTGAAAGCCCCGTCTTAAAGAGCTCTGCAGGGTTGGAAACAAGATCAGAGAGAGTGTATGAACCTGAAAACGACATGGTAAATGCCAGGCTACTATTTTGAAATCTCTCTTTGTGACCAGTGTGGGGAGGGGGGTGGTGACTACTGTAGACAACCACCCGTCGTGCCTCCCTCAGGGGTAATTTAATCTCAGCGTTTGGTCTGCTGTTGACCCCGTGACCCCAGCGCCCACCGGATGCAGGTAATACTGCTAATGGAGCTCGTTACAGACACGTCCTGGGTTGCACAGCTGGGACTGTGCCACTGGAAGCTAATGGGATTGACAAGGAGGGAATGGGTCTAGGCCAGGGTTTTCTAATCTTTTGTGTGAGCTAATCCTACTTCTAAGGTCACGAAAATCATTTTAACTGTAACTTTTGATATTTGTGGGGCTTGTGTGTTGACATTTCCACAACCAGCCTACAAACAATGTGTCTTTCTTGAGGGGATGGAAATAGCCTTTATCTCAACCTGCCAGTGACATTGTGTACAGTTCAGGGGCAGTTGACTGTATTTAACTTTAACTAACTATTTAACAATTCCAAATTGAAGAAGTCATACTATATTTAGTTCATTTATTTAGTCTGTCTAATTTACAGGCGTAACTTTGACGATGATTCCTTCTCATTAGATTCACATTTAGATTACCAAACTCATTTAGAAGAGAAAATGAAGGTAAATGTTAAAATTAACACCCAATTGAGATCATTCAGACCTTCTTGGTTCAAAATTGATCTTCTGCACTTACTCTAATTTTTCACATACAATTACACTTCACCTCCAAATATGCGGTTTAGATAATATAACTAAATTGGAGGTTTCCTGACAACCTGTGTGGCCATATGACCTTGTTTTTCTAGTGATGTTGGCTCATCTAATGAACCTGGTAAGCAAAATTATATCATCATACATCAATTGGAATGATGGCCAAAGCTATGGAAATAAGACCCAGATAAATAAATAGATGAATAAGTAATATTCCTTTAATCCCAGGGGATATATGCATTGATCTCTATAGGGCTTATACCTCTTTTCACACTGAGGTAAGAGTGCGTAGGAGAGTACAGGGCAGTATTCCCGGGGCTGGTAGGAATTCAGTGTCCTGTTCAAGGTCAGTCTATTAGGGTGGATGCCTTGCAGCAGGAAGGAGCTTGAACTTTGTCAAGTTGAAGGACAGTCTTGGTATCCACTTGGCCTAAAAATAAATATTCCCTTAGACACAGAAGTAAAACAGTGAAGGTTTTAGACGCTTCTGCCCAGCTGCTTCTGTTCAAGTTATTACATTTTCTTGTAAGCCGAAAATAATTTATCCTCTTAAAATAAAGTTTGTCCATGGGTACATGCCAATTCCCTTAACTGCATCCACGTTCCCCTCACATGCGTCTTTTCCTTGCATCCGAAGACGCGGGGAGAGATGCAGGAAAAGATGCGAGGAGGAAACAGGGTTTTAGAGAAATGAGACGTCATTTCCTCTGAACTGTCACCTGCAGTGATGATGACAACGGCCGATGGCACAGCTGGATCAGCTGTCAGTTAGATTTTACAGCTCTGTGGTTTTGAGGGATGTTGAAAGGTTTGTTTATTCCTCTGTGGCGCTTGCTTCCACAGCGTAGTGGTTGTATGACATTCAGCCTATGGAAAGATTGGGTGAACAAGGGACATAAGAATATATTTTCACTGTACTACTAATTCTCCAAAAAATAAAATGTAATATTGTCACACCATCTAAGCATTTGAATCGAAATATGACTTCCTTTACTTGCATGATGAAGCACACAGAGCGCATCATGTAATTTGAGGAGCTGAAATCATTATTGTTTTGTATTTCTGTGTGATAGATGTAGAAACAATCTGAGCAGAAAAGTTTGAAAATACTCTAAAGTGGTAATGATATTTTTTGTCTTAGACAGAATTCCTGTTAGTGTCTGATGAACAAGAAGAAGAGTGAGATGAGTGCTTGCATAAAAGCACTTTCCAAAAAAGGAGTTAATGGCCTGGACCAGAGACCAAAGTTCAATATATAATTCAGTAAATTCAGCCTTCTTACTTCCTGGTTCCTGGTTATTTTATTTTGTCCTATATCACGCTGCAAGGAGACAAGGAAATGGGACTTGAGCAAAAGCACATTCCTTAGAGTAAATTGATATTATGTTGGACTACACGTCATTACTGTTTATTATTTCTTTACTCAAGCACTTTCTGCTTTTAATATATAATCAAGTAGTAGTTAACATCGACCCCACCACCACCAACAACCTGCTATATAGTTATTATTTAATTGTGAAAAATTAAAGCAAACTTGGCTGTGTTGTTTTTTTCCCTCTGCATTCCAATTATTTTTTTTCCACATAAAAAAACAACAAACAAAACTTTCTATTCCCCTTGCCATACAATGCATGCTATTGTAAGAGATAAATATTCCTTTCAGATGAAGAGGTTTGCCCCTAAATGCAGCACAAGGTTAAGGTTTCAAAATTTCTACACATTCATTAGTGGAATAGCATCTCACAGTCTGCCATAGGCTCTCATAAAATAAAAAAATATGAGGCTGTAAAGGCATGCGGCTAGTGCTGTTATGTGAGACAAAGAATGAATAGTACACATGTAAGTAGGAAAACAGTTAAGTACTTGTTGTATAATGCAGCAGCTGAATGAATAGTAGTAGTAGTTGAGGTCGATATTCATTAAGTGCAAATGAATGGTCTCGCATACACTGATGCAGGCCTGCTGCTTGTGCAGTGGGATAAAGAAACAGGAAGTGAATTTGGAATTCAAACAAGCCCCTTTATTTCTGACTTTCCACATACAGTAAATGCCTGGCACATCTGCACGTGCTGCAAACCACAGCTACCACAAGATGTGGTACTGATGCAGATTTCAGACACAGTGCAAACACTCAAGTTCCCCTTAAGTGTTTGCATTGTGAATAACCCAATATTTAAAGAAAGAGTGTAAATATAGATTTGAGCATGGGTTATTAATCACTAAATAAAAATCATTGAATAATAATGATTAAATGCTAAGTTATATAGTTTTACAGCTTAACTGGGGACTTTTGGTGTATTGACCCCAGTTTTCAAGCCCTGCCCTTGATTGGTACACACCCTTAACTCTTTCCACCCCAGCCAGAAGAGTCCAAATGGTCTGCATCCAAATGCAAGCAGTGAGCACTCAGCTGCACTGGCCCCAGTTTAAATGTGGGCCATGTGGGCCGCGATGCGATGTGACAATCTGGGTGGAAAGGCTGCTGCAGAACAATCGAGGGCTGAGCATTTTTGATTTAAAAACATTCTAAAAAATGTGACCATGGGTTAATCTCACAGCTTGATTTGATTCGCGAGAGGACTCATGATGATCAATGATTTAGCGGCATGGGTGGATGACAGCTTGTAGGAATTTTATATCAGTTCTATATTGTCATCTGACATTTGTTTAGTATGCCTCATCACAGGGCTATGATGTACTACGATCCAACAGGACTTGAGGAAATCAATAATACATAGGCCGGTTTTCACAAGTTGTAGTTTGTTAGTTTTGTCTCTTTTTAAATTTTTTGTGATCAATTTTAAGCTCTTTAATATTTGAAATAGTTTCCTACCTTTTTATTAGCTCTGTTCTACTCTACATGGAAGATAATGGCATAGGTTGACAAGGACTTTGAAGTCATGTTGTCATGTCATGTTGTTTGCTTTCTGTGTTTGAAGCCCATCCTAGAGTGCACCAAAGGCAAAGCCTTCAAAGTCATGAAAAGTTGCTCATCTCTTACCTAACTCGTTAGCTACTTCAAAAGAATGGACGATTTTGTGTGTGTGTACTGTCATTGAAACTAGACCCTGACCGATAAATCGTCCATGCCAATATATCGACCGATATTTGCTCATTCATTAGATTGCGGCGTATATGTAAGCCGATAAATGACAAGAAATTCAAGCACAGAAATGCCAGAGGTATGTTTCGAAACAGTGTCACCATTCTATAGTTTGTCCACTAGAGTAGTTTATTTTTTAACTGTAAAATGTCCTGCCCAGTACGTTTCTAGGTCGCAATTGTTAAAAAAAATAAATAAATAAAATAAGGGAACCTTATCAAAACTGTTCATTTATGTTATGGGTTGTGAAAGAAAATAAATTAATATCGGGCAATATATCATTATCAGATTTTATAAACTATCAAATATCAATGTCGATATCGGCCTCAAAAACCATATATAGGTCGGGCTATAATTGAAACAGGGTTGGAATTGGTACAAATGACAAAATTTACTGCATCAGCATGGGAGGGGAAGAAATTAATTTGGGACCAGGCAAGATGGAAAGAACATTTCACTCGTGTTACTGGCTAGTGATGAGTTCTGAATTATTATTTATTTATTTTTTATCTAAAAGGCAAACTAGCTTTGGTAGCAGTGCCATCAGAAGTCTAAGACAGAGTAATTACAGCTATGGCAGATAAAGTGTTTCTGCCCAGTGATGCAAGTTTTTAAACCCCATTGCAATACACCATATTATTATGTATCATCTCACCCTCTTTTTCATTTGGTATTTTACAGCGGCTTGAACATGACTCAGCCAGTCTACACAGACAGCCAGAGCCCATGCCGTTTATCATGTGTATTTAAAACCACTCCCCCACCTAAAGCCTGTGGAACATTCATGTGCCTCTTCCTTCTTTCTCTTCTCTGCATTCCTCAGGGAATGCTGTTGGTCTGAAATGCGAGGTCAGTGTTTATGCGGGGAACTCCGAGCTGACCTAATCTTTCAGAGTGAGAGGGAGAACTTAAGTGAAGTCATGTAAAGGCAGCTTACAGCACATCTAGTGAAGAGCATTTCAGTGTCAGGAGTGGAGAGTGTTTTTATAACTGACAGTAGAATTACCTTAAATTCTTGCATATGTGAAAACATCCAGTGGAGACTAGGCTCATTTTGCTAGTATCCTCTCATAATTGTCTTACCTAACTAACCTCTGGGGACACATTACACTTTGAGGAAACCGATCCACCATGGCAACGTCCTGCCAGTTTTGCCATTCCACTTGAGATGGACAAAGAGATCATGGAGCCTTATGGACACCGTCTGATTTCTAAAGAGGCTCCATCTGCATAGTGGTTGTTGGGGGTGATTAGCATGGGCATGCAGTGGAATGGCGCCTGAGTCTTCCCAGAGCCAGCTATACTCTGCTGGGCGCCATCACTCCACAGAGAAATGAGAAAGGGGAGGCCACGGCCCCATCTCTGTAGTGGCGAGCCAGATGGCTGAATCTCTCCCCTGCAGTTCTTCTCAAACCAGACCACAGAAGATCTTTTTTTTTCTTCTTCTTCTTCTTCTTCTTCTTCTTCTTTTTAATTGATTTTGACTGTTTAGTTGTTAATCAGTAGTCAGTTTTCCTTTCCAGGCCCTGACCGGCATCTGTCTTCATCCACGACTGTCAGTAATGACACTCAGCCTGTTACATGTTGAGCTGTTGTCAGAACTGTACGGTTACCGGGAGTCTAATTCAAGTTACTGTGGTGGTAGACTGATTGTGGCTGTTTCCTGTGGTAGTGAACAGATTAGGATCTGGATTGTGCTCCGGGGAGAGGCACAGCAGTTCCCATCCCCCCCACCGTGGACACCTCCAACCCCAGCTGTACCCACACACACACACACACAAACACACAAACACACACACTCTAATACATTAGCAGCCTCTTTCTGGGGGAAAGATAAACAGCTTTATATTTTCTCTATCTCTTTGCCAAATGAAACGGATAATATAAACCCATGTGACGCACTGGCTGGTGGCAGCTAAGTATAGGAGGAGTGTTTATATGTTGCACTAGCCATGGATTTTTCTGGCCCTTGCCACAGAATCGCCACAAGAAGCCCCAATATCCAATTACTGATGTGTATTGATCATATCACATAATTGGCTGTGGAACAGGAAGGGCACAAAGGTAGTGTTACAGCGTTGGACTCAGTCCCATAAAAGGCCAGTACTTATTGATCTTCGCCTCGGCTCAGTCTCTTGTTAATCATGCAAACAAAGTGGAACAGTGTGTCGCGGGTTATAGAGGGTGGAAAAGATCATTTCCTCGTGCTCCACCTTTAGCTCAGGGTGCGCTGCTCTGTGATCTGTAATTTCAACTCTTCCCCAATTTTAGTCTTGGTGTTTTGTCACAGTAGCCTTCAAACATACTGCATTTTTATCAGTATTGTCTTATACAATAATTTTCTATTTATACAATGTAGGGTTGCACTTAAATGATCAGTCAGTCGATTCTTTTTTCAATTAAGAGTTTTATTTTAGTATCTTTTACTTAGTCTGATCAGTAAGTAAGAACCCACAACACATTTATTACATAATGATGTAAAAACGAAAGAAAAGCAAGCTAATCTCAGTATTTCTAAATCTGTAACCAGCAGGTGTTTACAATGACGATTCAAAATCATAATAGATCACTCTTCTGTTCAGCTAATCAACTAGTCTTTTCACAACTAATTAACTGTACACTTTATTAGTATTATTACCTGTGGCCTGTGAATTCAATTCTGCAGGATTTAATCCAGGTTCCCACACATGAAATGTATCAATGACTATACAGTGATTATAGGCTTAGAGAAATAATCTCACCGTAATGTGATTCGTTACTTGTTGAAAATATCCCCCCCACCACCAGCTCCAGTATCTCGCTCAAGGACACTTTGGCAGGGCAGAGTCTTGTCAGCAGGCACCAAACCCAAGTTGTGCAGCTGAAGGTCGGCCCCTTTGACCACTGGACTACCCTGATACAGAGGAAACAAACCCACCTTGTCAGTCTTTAATAGACATTCATTTGTATTCTGCAGGTTTCAAGCCCTCGAAGCCCTTAAAATGTAAAAAGTAAAAAGTTTTTTTTCTCCATCAATGTATCTGAATTAAGCTGCCATCTTGCATGCTAATGAAGTTGTAATTGTCGCTGTTAACAAAGGCCACGGAAACCTACTTTAAGCTTTTATCTGCTCTGGAAGTTATCTTGCTGAATTTTCATAGCAATTTAAGCAATCCTTTCTGGTGGACAGGAAAGATGAGACAGAGAGGCTTTGGGAAGAAAAAAGTGAAAAAGCCCACGGGAAACAGAAATCAGACAATAGACAGTTCCGAGGCTGTACATATTATATTACAACTATGTAGGGTGTTGCAACACTGAAGCAAATTCCTCAGAACTGTATATGTGTAGTTGAGTTTATATTTAGTCTACTGTCTTACAGCACTGTGTGAGGGCCTATAATCTTTCATCATGCAGTTGGTGTGTCACTTTGTGTGTCCATGTGTACTTTTGAAAAATAACCTTAGTTTGATTACTTTAATTAAATCAATTAGAGCAAAGCTGCTTTGACATATTTAAACAAAATTGATTAACATAGTTTCACTGTAAGCGGTTTGTTTTGCACATTTGGAGTTGTAGTATGGTTCCGTTGTTGGTTCACGCACAAGATTATGAGATGATCTATTGTTGATCACAGCCTATTTATTTAATGTCCATCTCATTTAGTGTCCACATAAAAACTGCAGTTATTTTTTAGCATTTGTCAGCACACTCACAGCTTTAGACATATGATTCAGCTGGTGAGAAACGGAAAGTGTTTTTTTCTTCTTTTCTTTCAGACAAAATTGACTATCTCTATGGTTTTCTGTAATGCAGACAAGTTGTCCTGTCTGTCTGTGATTGATGATATTTCTAAAAACCAATTTCTCATAAGTGCCAGCCAGAGGACGGCAGGTGAGCTTCCTCAATCCCATTTCCCATCTAAAAAGGTGAAGGAAAACATTAAAGCTGTCACCAGTTTGGTGTTAGCATAATGAAAGCAACGGAGTGTGAAGGCGGGAAAGCTAAACAATTTAGAATTAATGGCAGAAGCTCCTGGGGAAAACAGAAAGAGAAACAAAAAACAAAACAAAAAAAAAGAACACAGAAGGTGGAGTCACAGAGAATCGAATTGAGAGGAAGCTTTGAGTAGCTTTCCTCTGTGAAATTGAGCATGTCCCTCACACTGACGTGCACCCCTCATCTGGTTCTCCGCAACTGGCCCTCCATTAGCAGCTGATGATTTGCCTAACTACACAAGACCGTGACAACAAGCAGGATTTACAGACCCCATGGTGGTCTCTGGGTCAGGAAACAAAACAAAAGTAGAAAGTAGACGTCTGTCTATACTGTCTTTATGCTAACCCTTTATACCTATTTGGAGACAACGGGCCTCATGTTATTGTCTTTGAAAAATTAACTTTCATCAGGTTGTTAGCTAGTTATAGTCAATTATTAATACACATTGATTTCCTTCTTACCTTTTGAAGTCTTCCACAAATCATACCCAATGAACCTTGAAGACTTGGTTACAGTTTATTAAAATGATCTCATTCTTACCTCTTGGAAATCAAATCAAAGCACTACTACTGGCTGCTGTGGGCAAAACTACACAAGGTGAAGGAACTAAAAGCGAACCTACGTAACCTCTAAATGAAATTGCATCTCTGTTTTCATACAAATGAATAGTTGAATTTATTAAAAAGAAACGTTTGTAACTGCGTTACACTTTAGCTGCTTGGGTGCGATGGATAAAAATAGCTTTTCTCTGAGAATCTTTCATTTAATTACATATTGAATCGTCGTGGTTTAATAATTCAAGGAGTAATAATTGACAATGCCATTCAAGGTGCCAGCAGTCTAAAACAACAGCCCTGCAGTGAATCCTACTTCATCAATGTTATAATGTTTTAGAGAGGTGTTTATTGTACAACCACATCAAGGTATAATAAAACTGAAATGAATTCTGCTTGTTAGGTAACTGTAAAATGCAATTAACAATGACAGGTTAATCCATGTTTATGTGTTTGTTTATCCAAGTTTTCCCTTTTCCTTTTCTGAGGACATTCACGGCTTCCCACTTCCCTCTTAGCATAAGCACTTCGTGGGTTGGAGAGTGAGTGAGTGAGAGAAAGAGTTGTGTAACCCCCTCCCCTCCCTTCCCCTGCACTTAGCCAGACAACAAGAAACATCTGGACAGAGAACAGAGAGTTCAGAACGCACCCATCCCCACCTTGGATGAGTCCAACAATGCTTGGCTCAGACTGTGCACTTGGAGTCTGGACACCCCACTGTTATCCTCCCAAAACCCTGTGCAAGTGTTGCATTCTTATCATGACTTTGCTGATTTCTGAGAAGAATGCGTGGGTGTATTCTGTTGTCGAGTGCTCGCTGTGTTGTGCAAAGCGTGTAATTTTCCCTCTCTGAGTGGGGTAAAAGGTGTTATTTTCCTCTCTACATTTCAGTCCAGACAAGCTGAAACCATTTTTTTCCCAGAGGTTTTAATATTGTGTGTATCTTCAGGTTGTCAGGTGTGTTTTCGCACTAATTTTAACATCTCGTGATGTTTCACTTTAGTCCTCCTATCATTTAAAGAATAAATTCCAACATTTTTTATGCCTGTGGATCTTGCATGCGATCACAGTAAGAGTGCTGTATTCACCATCTTCCATATTGCCCATATTTTAAGACTTTGAGCTCCAGGTTTTGTAAAGAAACCTATACCTATACCTATGTCACACACGCTTTTTCTACATCATTGATCCCATGTGATTATGCAGTGCAGGTGCAGCAGCCAGAATTAGAACTGTGGAATAAAGCAAGCTAACTTCTGCTTTTACAAGACTTTTATATTTGCCTTTTCATTCAGCTGTGTCTGTTTCAGTTTCCATTCTTTCCTGCTCGTGTTTGTGCAGTAAATTAGCACAGGCCAGCCCATCTGCCATATCAACCACACAGTGGTTGGATGCAGAGGATACGTTTCCCCCAAACTCATGCAAATTATTTAACATTTCTGCATTATTGGAGATTGTGGTTGTAAATCAGTGGTTATTATGGTACTTGGGGCCAAGACTGGTATTTATAAACCATTTTTATATCGAAATTGCAATTTGAAAGAGGGCAAGTTTAACTTGGCTCATTATATAATTGTTTTAAACTTGTCACCGTAAAAAAGCTCTGAGTCAGGACCACCGGGAGTCAGAGCTGCGATTCTGTGAAGCTAACGTTACTGTTAGCTGAAGCAGCATTCCTGCAGAGCTTTCAACAGTATAAGTTGTCGGTCAGATGTCAAAACATTATCAGATGTAACTTAAGATCGTGTATTATGTCACCTCGGCATATCTGGGTCCGTACGTCTAAATATACAAAACGTGTGAGTGTTTCGGGTTTTCGAGTAATAGGTTTCACGCACCTCTCAGGTCATGAGAGGATGTCCGGGTATTGAGTGGACGTAAAGCAAATTTACATAGCAGTTTATTTCTTTCAGGAAATCGACTGCTATGACAATGACAAATTTGACCGTCAGTTCTAGACAATATTGTAGCTATTTGTATTCACATTTGCCACACAATGAAACTGGCTCTTACCCTCCCTTGTGTTTTCCACCATGTATTCATTAACTAATTTACAATAGGCTTCTCTCACAAGAGAAATGTCCTTTTAATTTATAAACCCTGTGCTGTGACCACCGTCAGCCGCCTTCCTTGCTAAGGTTGTAGCCTTTTGTGTACAGCATATCGAGACATGTGACTGTTTCCACTTTACTGGCTAACATTTATCTGAGGGGCTGAATGTATGTTGAGTTTGACCTGCTCGTCTTTGCCCCTGGCGGTGCTCTTTCATTTCTCTCATCCTTACCTTGTTTTTCCAATATGACTTGACCTTGACAGAGGACTATAGGGGGGGAGTACGGGATCGTATTTTCCCTGACTGCCACCCTCAGATGGTCTGAGATGATGAACTGCAGGGCCTGGTGACATTCATCTTTCCCACATGCACCTCCTCTTCTCTTAACAGCTCTCCCTTCACCTCCTTTCTCTTGGCCGTCTTTGTTCCAGTTAAGATGGGGAGGAAATGAAAACCTTGCAGTCAGGAAATAATGAAACTCTTAAGAGATAGAGGGCTTATTGTTCAAATTCTAAATTCCACTGAAAGATACTGAATGATGTTGAAGTACTCGGGGTTAGGGTAAGACTAGGTTTGTGTCTTCTTCTACTAACATATTCCGACGCAAGAAGGACAGTGGAGCTTGGCAGCACATGATGATGTATCCCATTAGAGGTGTGCTCCCAGTTAATCCACACATCGTATTGGTTTAGAGGCAGTGCACACACTTATTGCATCTCTTAGGTATTTAATTGTCTTTAAATGTCAACACGAGTGATGATACTATTGGGAGATCATTACAGGCCTCGCTGGCTTAAACGAGCTTACTTCTAAGCAGACAGCTGAATGGCACTGATGATTGGCTGTTTGACTGGCAGAACTGATATATTTTCTCCTGCTGGAATTTAATTTGTGTAATCATGGAGGCAACCTTTTAGAAATCTGCAGCATTGTTGAACACTGGTTTGATTGATAACTACAAATCTGCTTTGGGCTTTGGTCTGTCAGTCATGCTCCTGTGTTACTTGTGGGAAACAAAATAGTTGACTACCCAATCAGAACTGAAACATGTTATTTTCTTTGAATATTGTAAAGGAAGACCAACATACATGTGGTTCATGATCTTTATTAATGATGATAAGGTTGATTAGTTGATCATATTCTTTAATTATGGCACAACACCAGAGCGTCTCAATGCTGTGGTGCATCTTAATCTCATTTACGTAAGAGTCTGTTAATTTACATGTCTGGACCACTTGGCCATGTAAATAATGATATTATCAGCATACTGGAAATCCTGTTGTGTGTGTGCGGTTTTAACAGACTTGAGCTGTTGTCTCCTCTCCACAAATAGTACTGTGTCCTGTGGTGTTCTTGAGCCACACGAGCTAGCATGGTTGTAGAATATAGAAGGCTGTAGAAATAACAGATATAGGATCACGTGCTATGGCCTATATAGCCTAATTTGGCAGGTTAGTGTTTTTTAGTTTTTTTTTTTTTTTTTTTTTGGGGGGGGGTTACTTTTAGAGATTTAACTCAATTTAGTAGCTCATTTCTGTTTTTCATCATTTTCCTCTTCACTTTCACTTACTGGAAGCATTTTCTGAACTGCCCTCTCCATAAATACCCTGTCTGTAAACTGTAGCAGAAAAAAATTAGGGTGAAGTTTAAACTGATCTTTTCCTCTTTAAGAATCCATGTATTTTTTTAAATCAAAATCAAAGAAAAAAAGAAATTACAGATTGTGCGGCACAATCAAGGTTTTTAGGGCGACGAAAGGAGCTTCCTCATGGAAGAACTCCATGAAACCTGACAGCTGAATGTTAGAGGCCTCCGACCCTTAGCACCCTGCTGACACTCCTGTCGTCTGTTCTTCCTCTTCCAGTAATTAGAGGAGGCTTGTCTCCCATCGCGGGCCAGTAGAAGAAAGACTACTGAAATATTTAACTTGAGTACGTTACCTCTGGTTAAGGACATCTGAGAGAATTTTTAAACATTTACAAATGTTCCCAAATGTACAGTTTTCAAATCTGAAAGTACTGAAGATTCAGTAGCTAGGAAAATAAAAATAGATGGATTAAAACATGAAAATAATACAATTTGTTGTTAAATGTTTCATTTGCACTTCACCTTGTAATCATTAAGTGCTCTAATGCTAATTACCTGTTTTACCTTGATTCAAGTGTCAGTATCATGGGCTGTTTAGTCACCATTACAAACAATATAGCTTAAAAACAGCATTGTTTCATACATGGCAGAAGTGGCTCAAGTGCAACAAACAACTCTACAGCATCGGTTGTTTGTGACAGGTGTACTTTTAACAAGGTTATGAGACAACAGGAATTATTATCTGCCCTACTTTGCACCTTATTGAGATACAGAGGATAAAACACACTGAGAGAGAGTAGTGTGGGAACACAAACACTTTAAAGCCGCTGTAACCTTGAAGCGCTTATGCCTAATTAAAACAGTCCACGAGCTTCTGAGAACAAACAGAATCCTGCGCAGAACTTTTGTCTTCAGAAGCACAATCAAACCAGCAGAATAAAAAAGAAGACATTTCCATTTTCTCATCTACTTAATGACAGGTTCCTAACGCCTCAGGACAAACAGGAGCGCAGTAATGAGAAAAACAATAGGATGGCTTGCTAGACAACAAAATGTGATGGGAACACGGGATTCCCTGCCATTTGTTTTATACCGACTTTAACGATGCACTTGATTAATTGGCCATTTTGTTTTAATGCAGTTTTAGCTGCAGCTTCTATTGCAGTGCCCCAGGGCAACACAGCTCAAAACTTTTGGCTAACGTCTTCGAGATAGCTATGCGGGCATGTTTTTCGACAGCTGTGTCCCCAAACAGTTTGATTGAGCTGGAGGATGGACTGAAAAAGTTGTCTCCTGCATGACTTCACGCTTCACTACAGCATCTGCTTCGTCAATTATTTAACTGGCTGAGATCATTAGGTCTGTTTGTGGTTTGCATAGCAGCAATCACAACTGTCATTACAGCTGTATGAGACTCACTTGTTATTGAATGGTCTGTGGTGAGGAAAGTGTACTTTTAAGACGGCCCAGATTGTAGCTTTATTAATGTGAGCATGGAGTCTCTGTCAATGAAATTACACTGTTTATTGCTGATTATGTCATGGCCACAGAAAATACTCTGATTGGATGGCAGGTTTATCTTACTATGGTATAACACAGCACCTTGAACAAAAATCTAAGTGACAGTGACCTAATCATGACTTCAACTGACTACAACCCCCCCCCCCCCCCCCCAAACTGATGCATTCCAGTGCGTTCTTATTCCCAGAGCATCAAATACCGATGCTTTGTCACGTGTGAAGCCAAAAGTCAATGCTGAGTAAGTTTTAAGTTGCATAACATTACATATGTGACTTACGCCAAACCATGATCTTTTCCTAAACCTAACCAAGTATTTGTTTTGTTGCCTAAACCTAAAGAGTACCTTGTGTGAGTATGTTGTGTATTCGCTCCACCCAAGATTTCAAACGAGCTACACAGTGCGACTCTGACCACGTCGGACAGCCAAGTCGTTTATACCTTGTCAGAAAGGCTCAAGTCGAAGGTGGGGCAGTCTGTCAAACAAAAAAGTGGAATTATAGTTGTCACAGACATGCACCATGGAGGAGAAACAAAAATAGAAGACATGGTTTGTGCATCTGATAAATTTAACAGGAAAGGAAGAGTGGCAGTACAGCTACTGCTTCAGCAGATGCACGTAATGGTTATTGATTGATTACTGTCTGGCAGTTAATGATTAATGTTCAATTAAGGATCTGAGTTAATGTATGATAGCTTACTGTATGTTCTGTGTTGTTTGTTCTTATCTTTATCTTGTCTTAAAATATGAAGTTAACTTCCATGCTTTTTACAGAAACCTGATTGTTGGTGGGACGCATAATGAAAACTTCCTCTTTTTGAACCATACATACAGTATTATCTACTTTGAACTATATCATATCTAACAATTAAACATTACAGATTGGTGCATTGGTAGTGTAAAAATATGAAGGGAAAAACCCCCTCTTAACTTTGCGAGTTGATCATCAATAGTATTAGTCAATGCTGACTTAGAGTCAGATGTTGATTTCACTGTTTAAAAGTGTTTGATTTCACTGTTTTTTATACATTTGCAGATGAATGTGCACACTTTCAGCTGTCACAGCTGAGCAGTTGAGCTGTGAGCAAGCACTGTGCGGAAATAGTTGTGTGTAATGAACAAGTAGAATTTGCAGAGCTCTGGAAACTCGGCCCCTTTTTCACACCTACAGTAAACACACCTGGCATGAAAGCACAAAGTGATGGATTGTTGGTTTTGGAAACTTTCAATAATTGTTGGCACCTCCTCCCTTACTTCCTGGTGGCGTCCTCCTCTGTACTTTGTTCAAGGCAAACGGTAGCCTTTAGCAAATCAAAGAGCGTGGGGTGTTTGTCTAGTTTGCATTTCTATCTCATTTGGCCCGTCCAGAGTGCTCGTGTGAAAGATCTGACTGTTCATTTGCTGAATATTAAAGCCATCTGTTGGCGTTTGCTTCCTCCTCAGGACATCCCCCTAATGTGTCGTGTGTTTGCCATTCATTACAGAGCACGTAAAGCACCCCAACAGTCCAATTAGATTAGCGCAGCGGACTGACAACACAATGAGGGCACACACATTTGACAGATCAACATTGGAGGGTGGGAGGACAGGGTTCTGACGTGCTCAGCCATGCACAGAGAGAGTTGTGCACGTATGCAAATTAACACGCACGTGCCATCTGTAAATCTTGACTCTAGTTAACAAGTTCACAGTTGCGCTTTTAACCCCTACCAACTCTTGTGCAATTTATCTTACTTGTGTAGCAAGTT
Source organism: Macquaria australasica (assembly GCA_005408345.1). NCBI lineage: Eukaryota > Metazoa > Chordata > Actinopteri > Centrarchiformes > Percichthyidae > Macquaria > Macquaria australasica. The sequence goes on from SEMN01000106.1 coordinate 167,553, forward strand.
TTTTCCTTCTACTTCAAAAGTATTTATTCAGTAAAACACATCCGTTTGCTGCAACTGAAAAAAAGGTGTAAATACAAGATTGAATAGTTGCTTAGGTGTTTTAAAACCACACCTCAGACGTTTTTCAACAGTATGCCGAGCCATATTTACCGACTATTCTTCTCAAAACCATCTGCATATGTTTCCAGATTGTGATGGATAGTTTCCAGGTCGAAAGCAAACATGGTGATTGGTTGCTGCTGGTGGAAGGGTGGAAAGTGAGAGCAGGCTGATAACTGCACTGTTACACAGAGAAATTGATCAGAAAGCTTGAGCGGGTGGAACTGGCTCAAGGTTTAATGAATAATTTAAATGTGGATGATGACTCAGCGCTAGTAGCTGTGCCCCCCCCCCTGGAAATATATACAGTAAAATCCCATGTAGTGTGTTTTGTTTAAGGGGTGAAGTGTCAGAAAGGAAGGTATTGCTTATTTCTATGGTATTAAAATACATCCTCTCTTTCTCATGTGATACTTCTGCAGAAATTCTGTACCAACTTCCAGTAAGCATAGAAGCATGGACGTTAAATTGCAAATATGTTTGGCAACTTCCCCAGATTGTCCCTCTACTGATATCAGTTTTATGACCACAGCAAATGTTTAGTGAAAAAAAAAACAGAAAAAAATGACTTTATCACTCTTCATTCTGACAACCGGATGTTTTCTTCAGCCTACAAAAGAGTTATTTATCTTCCCAGGGCCAGACGAACTGAGGATCGTGTGTGTGTTTAAAAAACCAAACCAAAATGTGGCGCGCTGTATCACATCCAAAAATAAATCACCAGCTTACATAATGTCTGCTCACGGTCATCAGCCAAAGCGACTTGCCCAATACTGTCAGAAATGTCCAGAGCAGAAAGGGAATTCATTAACAACTAAAAACATCATTCTGGCAGTTTCTTGGCCTGCAACGATGCCTTCTAATGGTGGTGTCTGCCTGAAAGTTTTCTGGGAATTAAATGGACTGTGGCGCAACACACTAGTGCTGAAATGATTAGATGATCGACGGAAAGCGAACCAACAACAATTTTGATGAGTCAATTCATTATTTGAGTCATCTGTCAAGTAAAAAGTAAAATTGTAATAAATCTGGACTGTTGGCAGGAGAAAACGAACAATCTGAAGATGCAGATCGGGTCTCTGGCGATTTTTATAGACTAAGCAATTATTCAATTAATCAAAAACTATAATCATCTCAAAAACAGATCTGAGTAATTAGAGAAGGAGCTTGAATCATCCATTACTGCTCCTTGTTCCTAGTGTAATCTCACTCCAGGTAAGGATAACAGTCAGATCCTTGCAGACAAATGCATAGCCTCAGATCCTTTCATTTATATTAAGAAGCCCCTTTATTCTATTATGAGCTATGAATTATGGAGTCCCACCAGTGCGTCTCCCTGTGGCTGCTCTGATTTAATGCTAGAAGCTGTTAGTCCCCCCTTGCCAATCCCGTCCGCCGCTGCAGGCCGAGCGTCTAATGGATTTGGGGAGAAAACAAGCTTGTCTATCTAATGGCCAGGCTTCTAATGTAATGCTAAAATAATCAGGAACAGGGAGGCTGGGTTGGGGGTGAGGGGGTGGTTTCCGGTTTGTGGGGTTGCAGAGGTTGACGGTGCCGGACCACGGGGCTTGGAATCTGGGAGGGACGACCCCCATAGTGACCAAGGCGACTGCTGACCCCGCTGGGAGGAAGTTGTGATGTAACTCCTCTGGGACGAACACAAACAGATTAGATTAGAAGTCATGTTGATGAATATGGACTAGGTAAAAAAAAAAAAAACAGGAAGAGGAGCTTGGATGAACAGATTAAAACAGACACAAGAAGATGAAAAACAAGATTTGGGATTTTTTGGTATTTATAGATCACTAAATAAATAAAAACATAATTTGCAGTACAAACATTCACCATTTTTTATTTCTTTTTTGAAAGACTGATTTTCAGCTTCATCAGCATCTCTTTTGCTTTTTCTCCTAATTTCTATTATTAGCTGAAAAGATTAGTCAATTAATCGGCAACAATTATAATAGAGCTATATAATTTGAGTCATTTTTCAAGCTAAAATGACGAAAATGTGCTTGTTTCTGCTCCTCTAATATGAGGATTTTCTGTTTTTCTCGGTTTTATATCATGAGTTTTGGACTGCTGATCGGACAGAACAAGATGTTTAAAGATGTCACCGTCTCAATCTTTACCCAATCTTAAGGAAATGTTTAAGGAAAAAGTTAGCCGTGATATGTAATACTAGCCCTGATTTTTTGACCTCATATTTCAGAAGTTTATGGAACTTGTTTGGTGCAATAGTACCCAGGCCACGCTCCTTTTACAACGGTTTTATTAGAGGTGAGGACATATTGGCCCTATTACTTGTTCTTTGCTCTTAGATCTCACTTTCAGACATGATTAACCAAGCTTGTCCCCAACGTTATGTAAGTTTATTGGTCAGCCGTGAGTTTCATTGCTGCATACGGGTCTTTGGAATGCTCCTGCTGCATGGGCGCAGAGGAAGTCAGGACAGAACGCTGTTTATTTATAGGGCAGAGAGGTCTTTCCCTTCTCTGTGTAACTCTCCCGAGTCAACCAAACATCCAGAGGAAGCCTCATAAATGATTTCATGTCTAGGCCTGTGACTCATTTTACAGATTCAAATGTAGCTAGTATACCAGAGTCATGTCTGTAAAAGTTTGCATTGCTTTCTTGCTCTGGGAAAACCCCTTCTGCAGCTGAGGTCATCGGCACTGGCTGGATTTTCATTTGTGGTTTGTGATGACACTGTATGTTTTCATGTTTTTAATGATAATGAACTTTGCTCTGTTTGCCATTTCACATAATTACAGCATTACGGATTGAAAGGATTACTTGAGTCTTATTGCAAAAACATTCGTCTGCAGTAACATGTTCTGCCTGGGACGGAATATCTTGAAAGAGCTACAAGACAAGCGATTCGTCCGATGTGATGAGATCAGGGAGTTCACGCTGGCCGTTCTGCGTGTTTTAAATTGAGGTTACCACATAGGCAGTCACGCCTAGAGAGGACTGCTCCAGCTCCCGCAACCATCACCGTGACAACAACACGCGCTGTGTTTACAATTAGCATCCAGTCAGTCACTGATTAGCAACATGGTGTGTTGTGGTCTGCAGAGACGCCCCTCGAAAAGACCTCTGAAAGACAGGCAGACAAACGGAAACATGCGCTGAAATTTTCAGGTGTGATTTATTTTCCTCCAGGGCATTTCAGATGATGTGCACTTTACTGTATATTAACGATAATGCAAGTGTGTATCATCTAAGCCTATAAACCAAATCAGCTGGAAACTATTTGAACCGCGTTGGCCTTTATGAAACCATTTGCTCTGCTTTACTGCTCTGCTTTATCATGCAAACAAAGACCCGCACACACACACAGGCACACACATACCCTCATTGTAACACACGAATAGGTACGTGCACATACACTGAGGTACAAACGCTTTGTTGGCACTCCTTGCCTATGGGCTATAACGGATGATATTTACATAGCAGTTTGGATAAGAGAGTGGTACCATTAGCAAGATGGATTGTTGCAAAGTGGATGGGGAATTATCACAAAGCCAAAGCCCTGTGTGAAAAATGAGGGATGTCTCTTTTCTGATCCTCATGTTTCCATTCATTGTCTTTGACTTTCTGTGTTTTGCATATGCTTGTTCTTCCTGGGCGTGGCCTCTGCTGCTCTGTCACGCCTGGGCTCTCTGCCTTCCTCCAGCAGATGGAAAAGCTCTTCTATTATCACAGTACTCCACCGCACCTCTGAGACTTCATCATCCTCATATCTCCTGCCTCATAGAGGCCTTGCACGGCCTCGTGTTGTGCTGCTGCCAGGCTCTTTGCATCTTTAAGATCCTGCGCGCGTGTATGTGTGTGTGAGGTTATCACTCTAATGCTTATCTGGTCATTTGCATTATCTGGGCACAGTGACAGCATTGTGTTGGATTTACTGATTGCTGGTAGAGAGATGTTACTGTTGTTATTCCACATGAATGGCTACAGTGCAAAGGGACAAGGAGGAGGCGGCACAGGGAAAGGCCAAACCATTGTCATGGATCAAAGATCAAAGATTGTCTAAGCGATGATGGAGAAGCAGTTAAAGCAAACAGGCACATGAAAATTCAGGGAGCAGCTTCGCCTTGCCTGAGGCTTTGAGGCAATTTGTGTGTGTGTGTATGTGTGTGTGTGTGTCTGTGTGTGTGTGTGTGTGTGAGATGAGTATGGGTTCTTTAAATGCTGCTGTATCGGACTTGGTTTTATTCTTTGTCCAAATCCTATTTGCACTGGCCGAATGGTCAATTTGAAAGCAGGCAGGCTAGAAATGGCTGATTCAGACTCATTAAACTATGCTTAAAGTGGAAACAGACAACTTTTCAACACATCGCCCCCACCAAGTGGTATTATTGTGGGTGCCACTGTTGCAAAGACAACCGGATTGCTTTCCGTTTAGCAACATGGCTACCGCTAGCAGCCTTGCTACTGTCCAAAGCAAGAAACAACCGTAAGAATCCCAATTTGAACTAGAAACCGCGGTCTCCGTGCATCGTCCGCCATTTTCACCACCTGGTGATAGCTACTGATAGTAGGGCTGCCACAAACGATTATTTTGATAATCGACTAGTCACCGATTATTTTTTGCGATTAGTCGACTAATCGGATCATACCTAAATTGCAGCGTATCGCACCAGCATGCAGCTGCTCTTATATAACCATCATTAGCTTCCAGCTTGAAGTGTTTAAGGTATGTGCTAACTAAAAAATAAAGACAATTAAGATGACAGTCCATTCAACTTTTAATGAACTTTGCAGCTTGTAGCAGCTTCATCGCCAACCATGGACAGGGGTCTCATGTCCGTCACCAACATGTTCAAGATTGCTTCAGTCAGGACATTTACCTGCCCAGGTGTGCATGTTGTTGCCTTGGTAACAAAGTTGTCCATTGAAGAGGACCGTATTTTTTTAGCACTGTAACGTAGCGTTATAAAACATTAGCGTTATCACATGTCCTATTCAAACATGACATCACTGTTATAACGTTACAACAAACACATAACATACGTGTGCTAAGGCTAATGAAATCGTTAATGTTAACGTTTACAGCTATCAATATAAGTAAGTAACTCACTGTTGACGTTAATGTTAGCAGCTAACTGTCCCTCTTCGTCAGAAATTGAATCAGACTCAGCTACAACAACGTGCTCTCTTTTCAAATGCATCGCTGTAGTGCTCCCATGGAAGGCAAGTTCTGCCTTGCAGATTTTGCATTGCACATTCTTTTCATTTCTCTTGATAAAATGCTCCGTTTGCAGCTAGCCATGATACTGTTGATACTGGGCACAACTTTTTCCGGTGACATCACGGCTGACCCCGATTACCACTACTGCGCATGTGCGTCAAGGACAGAAAGGCAGACAAGGCAGCGGAAGGTACAGCGGCAGTTTTGAGAGAAAAACAAAGCTTCAAAAAATAAACGACGACGTCGATTATTAAATTAGTCGTCGACGATTTTGATAGTCGACGTAATCGTGACTAGTCGACTAATCTTGGCAGCCCTAACCGATAGCTACCGGGGAAAACAAAAGTGCTATCCTCTTTCTTTTTTGGTTGTGTAATGGTTGACGAACTTCCTTTGTGCCATAAATCTAGCCTTCATTTTCCTGGAAGATCGTACCCGCTGGCAGACAGAATTGCACAGTGAAAGCGAGGCTTATAGGAAACCAGTCTAAACGCAGATGCTGACATTATTATATAACCATTACATTGTGCAATCAGCATTTACTTCATAATGATAAGTTAAAGCAAAGATCTTGTGTATTGCCACTTTTAATCGATTTATACAGTTACTCGTTATATAGTAATTTTCAGCCTCACAAAAAGAAAAAAAAAAAAAACTACATGTGCATTAAACTTAGCCGTTTAATAATGTTGACTCTTAGGCCTGAATTGGTTCCTGACGCTGATCCACCACCTTGTCAATATGTGCACTGATAACAGTGAAAGCAGCTCTAGGGTTAGATCTATTGCTATTGATCAGCGTGTTGAATAGAGACACAGCTGCTTCAGCCAGCAGGAGGAACGGTGATGTGGAAGAGTTGAGAATCTCTGTTGTACTCGACATCTTTGTCTCCACCTTTATTACTCAGCCTGAAACAACAGGTGAGGTTTGACTGGATTTCCCAATTACTGGCTACGTATTTTCACAATTCTAAAATTATTGGGGCGATAGAAAATTAATCAAAGGAAAATATGCTAATTTGATTAGAACTGAAATGATTAGCCGATTAGTCGATTGATTAGCCAATTGACAAATTAATAAATTAATATCAAGAAATTGAATCAACCATTTTGATAATTGATTAATTGCTTTAGTCATTTCTCAAGCAAAAAATCCAAACATTCTATGGTTCCAGCAGCTCAGGTGAGGGTTTGTTACTTTCCTTTGTCATATATGACAGTTAACCACATATTTTAGGATTTTGTACTGTTGGTCCGAAAAACCAAGCAAAGATGATCTATGTCAACTTTGGCTTTAGGAAACTTCACAATTTTCTGATGTTTTATTGACAAAACGACTAATCGATTAATTGAGGAAATAATCTGCAGATTAATTGATAATGAAAATCCTCATTAGTTGTAGCACTTAATCTGTTTGAGTCTCTGATCCAGGTTATGAAATGTTTGCTGGTTTTGGGTCTGTTTTGGAAGTTTGGACTGAGAGCAAAGCAAGTTGAGGACATCATTTTGAGCTATGGTGACACGGGCATTGGTAATTGTCATTTGTTGTGGTCTTTTCAGACCAAAAAAAAAAAAGATCATTAGAATCATCAATTCCAACAAGTAAAGTCAATTTTATTTATATAGCCCCAAACCAGGAAATGATTAGAGGGCTTTACAACCTGTACAGCTTACGACGTTCCCTATCCTGTCATATATCCCCTTTTTGAGGAACACGTTTGGGGTTGCCTCATCCTATCATTTACACAAGAACAACTAAGGAGCACTTGTCACATGGAGCCTTCCCTCTCCAATCCTGTGGTGTAGTCTGATGCAGCAGAGGGAAAGGTGTTGCACTGATGTTACCTGAGTAACTGAATTACTCTACATGTGATTGCTATTTTCACCCTTCTACCCCTGTCAGTGTCTCTGCAGCCAAACGAGAACTGGCTGCTGGCTTTGACCAGGTGGGGAAACTGTTCCATTTGGTTGACTGAAGAGCCTCTTGGGGATTCTCTGTAAAAGCTGTCTGGGGTGAATTGTACAAACTGTCCTCGCCCCCAGAGCATCTTTGATGTAAAATTGGTTATATGAGGGGGGTGATGTTGGAAAAAGGAAGGAATGAGAGGATTGTAGCAACAGTCCAAAAATCCAAAGATGTTCAGTTTATCATGGTATAAAACAGAAAAGCAGCAAATTCTCAAATTTGAGAAGCTGAACCCAATGGCAAATTGACATTTTTGCTTGATGACAATTGATCATTTCATATACTAATCATTTCAGCACTAAATCAATGAGCATTTCCACTCAGGTAGTTTTGGGTTCGGTGTCTTGCTCTCAGACACTAGCCATACATTAACTTTCTCCAGCCAAAAAATTTCATTTTATCTGCAGATTCAGTTTGATAACCTTCTCATCATACTACCTCTTATAAAAAAAATTTGGGAGGCATTTGGGGGGAAAGCACAAGCACTTAACAAACTACCAGCAGAGTAGAAGTAATGGCAACAGAAATCACGCTTTGGGATAAAGCACTAAGGTACTCCAAGAAGTGAGATGTATCTGTGTTTGACCAGCATGTTTTCCCTCCCTGGCAGCACGCCTTTCTTTCTGCCTCTGACATGGGACTGAAGCAGTCCAGCCAGGTGCCATAGAGAGACGTGGAGACACACGGAAAGAGGAAAGTCACGGCAGTGCACACGGCAATTTAAATTTTAATTGCCTAGATTTATCTTCCCCATACAGTGTGACGGGCTGATAACTGGGGCTGATAGCACAGAGAGCCTGTTTGGCATCATCCACATATCTGGGCAGGAGCCACAAGAAAGAGCAGAATGGATTTACTGCAGCGTTTCTTAACCTCCGACAAACACCCACAATGCACAGTTGAGCCAAGGTTTAAGTGCCGGGTATACCCTGAAAACCTAGTAAATTGGCTGGATTTCAGTCTGTCTGTGATGCAACATCACCTACACTCAGAGACACAGTATATTGCTCACACAGTAAACAGTTGGAGTGTGCCGTGGTAATCGTTCCTCAGGTTGCCCAGTCGAATTTTGAACATTTAGTTGTGATCAGCAGCAGTAAAAGTAATTCTGTTGGTTTGTTGGTCAGTCCCAGAAAGTTATAAACATTTTTATGTTTCAAAGCACCAAGGCAATAGATGGTATTTGTAGTTTTCTGACGCTGCATGCTGTCACCATAGCATTATGCGTCCATTATGCAGTCAATGTTTCATGATACACAATGGCATTGTGGTTAAAGAACAACAACAACAAAAACAAAACATGACTAAAAAAACATTGTAGACAGACTTGATGACAATGTAAGTTCTGGCAGTGTTGCTGTACCAGGTAAACTCCGAGCATGTTCCCATCTTTTGGAAATCTTGAAAACATCTCAGTCTGTTGGATATTTTAGTTTTTCTGCAAATAGATTCAGGCCATGGACAATAAAGTACAATTCCTGTGTGTATCTATAAGCAGTCACATCCAATAGTTTTAGAGCATGATATTCGTCCCATAGTCTGATTTAATATAGCCAATGACCTAACAGAAAATGACCTGTACTGTCCTTCTAGCCCCATTTGTAACCTCAGATTCCTTCTGTATGTTAGTCTGTGATTTGGTCACATTGCCTGTTTTGTTACCTGCATTCCGGCAGCAGGTTGTACCTTCACAAATATATTTTTTTGATTCAATATACATCATGTGTAAACAAGTAATTGAAGACAGCTGTTTGTTTTTTGGTGTACAAACTGTACAGTTAATAAATTATGTTTACACTTAAATGTTAATAATGGAACATTTCTGACTTTGCTTTTTTCTGGTGAAATCACAAACATACAGTACTCTCAGCTATAACCTTCAGCTTTAACACTCCTGTGTCTGTCAGGTTAATGTCCAAACCAGCTGCTTTATTTTGACCTACATCTCCTACGTCTTCTCAGATGAAGTCTGATTAAACATTAAAAATTTTAAAGTTTTGAAAGTTTTCCAAGTGCATGTTGGCTCCACTGGCTTACTTAAATGCATAAAACTAATAATTCAGTGATTCTTCCCTGAGAGCTGATTAATATGCTCATGCTGGTGCAGAGCCAGTTCATAGTTAAGAGGACGTGTACTGAGAACAGGAGGTCCACGGCTTGTCACACAGAGCAAACTTCATCATTTAGACCCCCTTCCCCCCTTTTATTTCCCTGCCTCTTTCACATTGTCTCTCTCTTCCATCTCACCCATCCATCTTTCCTGATCATCCTCTAGCCCCTTCTGCAAGTACATGCTTGACTTATTTTTCCACATCTATCACCACGCTGTGAATCTCTGCACGCTGGTCGCATTTTATAAGTCGGCATCAAAATAAAGATGCTTGACCTCCATCTGTGCATCCCCCCCCCTCTTCCTTACTATCTGCTAATGCTCTATTCCCAACAGCCAGTGAGATTCATTTTCAGGCAAACTCGCATCAACAAATGCAATGAAAGTGTAATTGAAAAATTTTCTTATGGGACACAGCGGCATGATGTGTAATTTCCTCAGTAAATGCTGTGCCACCATGCTGTTTTGTAATATGCTCGCACTCAATAGGCAGTGTGCCCTGGAGTTGCATCTCAAATTGCGCAATATGAAACAACAACCCAAGTGGGTGATGGTGAGGGATATGAACAACTTTTGTTTGTCCTCATATTTCCCCTGATTTTCTTCCCCTCCTGCCAATATTCCAACAATTAAAACCTTACAAATGTACTTAATTAACTACAGTAACATCCATTTAACTATCTGTTATTGGAAGTGTAATGGGCCGCGTCTGTGCTCCAAAAAATGGAACAAAATCAAGTTTAATGCATCTGTTATCTCCACCTTTTGTTCCTGGGCAGCTGAGGAAAAGGCGGGCAGAAGGAGGAAAGGAGCGAAGAGAGAGGGATTGTGGTTCGTTTAGATGACAGCTGCATGAGCTCGTCTGGTGATTGAGGGTTCATCAGGTAGTTAATTTGCTAGTGAACGTCGGCACTCCTGTGAGTGATGCCTTCTGGATGATAGCGCAACACTGAGCGGAATAACGACTGTGGCCGCTGCGGAGAAAACTTGTTATCTGACTGTCACTGGATGGATAGACCTCATTTGTAATTAGCATCAGCGTAGGAATTTACAAGACTTTGTTTAAAAAAACAAAAAAACATGGGGAATGTTAGCTTGAAGTGCTAGTTGTTATATGTTAATGAATGTCGCTTGCTCATTTGATGGTTGGAGTTTTGCTTGCAGAGAAAAAGAAAGGTCGGCAGGATCGACTTTATGAGTTCAGCATAAATCCATAGAAAACATTAAACCTCAGCTATCAAAAGATGTTACACTGGATGTATATTTTTTTATGGTGCACATCAGCAGCAGAGTCCCAGGATTGCTGTAGGAGTGTAATCATCAAAATTTGTAGCCTTGATCCAAGCATAATGCTCTCCCTCAACACACATACACTATAACCACTTAATTCACTATATGAGATTTTGTGTTTGTGTGTGTCTTAAGAAAAGAGGACAAACTCATACTGCGTCTCACTCCCTGCCGTGTGATGGATGGATGGACAGTAGTATATGTCTAATTATCATTAGCCTCCTGGAGAGAAAAGTCTGTTGTAATGGGGACTCTTATTACTGTAATGCCTTTATCAGCAAATAGCTGTTCTCCTGCTGTTATGCTAAGCCAATGTGGAGATGACCGTCTTCCACAGAAGTCCAGATACGAGCTTTGCAATGCCATTACTGCGATGGCACCTCACTTGTAAACCCGCATATAGCACTGTAAGATATGTAAAGGATTTCAGTTTTGCTGGGAAATCCATGTTTAACACCAACATGAGGCCAGATGCAAAAAAGTCAGTTTAGATTTTGGACTCAAGTATGGACAAAAGCTCAAATATGCATGTCCAGTAGTTTGATAGTCGTGTGTATGCATAATGGTGCTGTTATACGCCTTATCACCGTCATAATTTGCTGAACCACTCTGCTGGATTTCAACCCAAAGCCTGCCATTCCAATGCATTCCGATGCATGAAGATCAGGGTTGCCTCCACAGGAATAATGAGGCATCTCAAAGAATTCTTGTGTCATGTTGTTAGCCTAGTAATGTTGGAAGTTAAAATAGTTCACAGACATAGCTGCTGGTGATAGTGATAACAGGATGGGTTGAAAGCAATCTAAACCTGACTATAAAGGAAAGAAAAAATGGCTCTTGCTTTGCCAGTATCGCACTTATTGGAAAAGCCTAGCGCAAAGCATGCTTGGAGGTATGGCACATTCTTTATAAATAGCTTTCTTTGTGCAGTGTGGTGCATGCAGTCTTTTTATGTAGACACGTAGGGTACATCTGGCCTGTGGCTGGTCTGCGTTGCTTTATACCAAAGGATATCAAAGGGTGGAGAGACAAAGGCTCTTCCTTGGGATGCAGCATCTACCTGCTGCTGTTTAGGAGACAGTTTGTTTTCAGTTGTGTTTTATTCTCATTACCTTTGTCAGAGACGTGTTGTTGCCTGGTACTGTACTTTTATTTGGGAAGACATGCAGAATCTCAGGCTACGGAGTTGGATTCTCTTCTCTGTTGAAGCCTCAAGTTCAGTCGTGTATTTACACCAAACATAGCACATACACCACTCTACATTTACATAAAACTTCATCTTTCCCTGTCTAGTTTTTAAATATGACCTGATTATATGCTGATGCAAATGTCACTTCATGCACTTCAGCTCTGAATCGTCAAGATCTTTTTGCAGTATTCTACCTCAGGTTTCGCCCCATTAACTATCACAGTGAGAGCCATAAACCAAGATCTGTGTTCAGCATGCCAGCTCAGCTCACCTGAGTATACATGTCCATGCTATATCGACCATTCTATTGAGTCATTAAAGAGTGGAGTTGCCTTGAGGGCTGTGTCTGCGCTGTGTGTGTGGAGGGGATAAAAGTTGGTGTAAGTGTAGTGTTTAAGCTATATTGCGATAGTATCTGGGGTTTATTTGCCTGTATATATTTTCTCTTAGTCAGCACGATAACTTGTTCGATAAGGCTAAATGGACTGTTTGTCTCTCATGTTATCTCAGTCACATCAGAACGGACACACATACTGTACCACACGTGCACGGATGCGCACGCCCATACGCACTTGCAACAAAGGCAGACAAAACACAGACGCTCACACGAAGACACACACACACATTCAAAGCAGTGATTCCAGATAATGTTGAATGTTTGGGCAGCCAGCCCGGGGAAATAATCAGCTGAACAAGTAAAATTTTAGTTTGATTAAACCAAGATACTGTGATGCATGAAGCCAAATTTCAAATGTGGTCGTTCTCATCAATTTAATTGAGAAATATGTGTAAAATATGTTTACCATTTGGCATTTTGATGTGGCAGAAAGGACACCTGTTTGTTTAACCCTGTCTTCTAAAAATTGTGATTTTTTTTTTATCAACATAACAAGGAAATGTTTATGTTGGAGGCTGTTCACTGCCAGCACCAAATGTTTATACTGAACATACCTGCAGTTGTACTGTATTTCATTTGCTTTCTCTACTCGTATCCACTCCTGGCAACATTATTAATGTTTTTATCTTTACATTTGTTCAATCCAAAGTACTCGGTTAAGGTTATGGAAATAGGTTAAATTGTGAAAAAGTCAATGCTGACTTGAAGCATGAGACGGGACACATTGACTTTTTTGGTAACCAAAACCATAAAATTTCCCTAACTTTTAGAAAAGTGTTTTAGTAGCCTTAGCCTAACAACCAAGGGGACTGAGGATGCATGTCCTGCTCTCGGGTGTCCCGTGCTGCGTTTACCCAGCCGTTCATCTCTCCTCGTCTCTCATACAATACCTCAATAACGTAAGAGAACCAAGGTTACAGCGCTGGCTCACACAGGTCCTAGCAGTGATGCAACCTGCCATCTCCAGTCTTGTGTGAATCACTGCACACGCACATGAAAAGCACACAGATACGTAGGCCACAGGCAAAGAAATTCCACTGATTTTTGTCAGGAGCTGCAGCTGTGTTTCTCACATGAAGGCTGAGCAGATAAGACCGTGTTGGAAAGAGGAGATTATTATGTGTAACGTCAGATGAAACGAGACGCCCTTTTTATCCCGATGAGCCCCAGTTGAAGGGAAGATTGCACTTGTGATTAGCCAAGGGGCTTCATCTGGATGACCTCATATTACCTGTGTCAGTGTGTCTGTGTGTGCGGTCTGCACACCAGCGTGTCGGAATTAGGGCTAGGTGATTACAGCAATCTGTTTTCCAAATGAATGATTCTAAGCTGTCTGTAATTAAAAACTAACAAAGCGAGTTTTGAAGGTTTTGTGTGAAGAGTTTAAGGCATGACAATAGAGCACAGATCACTGTTGTGAACATAGATTTGATTATTTTATAGGTGCTTTTGCATTTATTTATCATCTGGAATATATATTGATATCAGAAATCTTCTTACTAATATTGAGATATGGCTTTTATCGTCCAGCCCTGGTTGCAATGGGTGGACCTCAGATAGTGTATGTGTGATTGGAGGCGAACAAACTTTCAACAGCTCAGGAACCAAGTGCACAGTTCAGATGTTTTTGGACAGCTGTCAGCCTGTCACATATCTGCAGGAAAGAGTCAGAAACAACTAGCTCTTTCCAGTCCGCTGTTTTTTAAAGGACTCCCCTGGGCCTTGAAGGGGGTCCCTATAGTCATAGTTGGCACTACTCAAAAGCAGCGAGCTTGCTTCTTATTAGGCCTGTGCTGTGAATCTGACTTGGGGAAAAGTATTTTATCATGCGTGCTGTATACTCTGTCAGGTTTGTTTTTTTTCGTCTTCTGTGTCCCTTGTCAGGTTAATAAAAAAAGATGACAGTTGACTTCCCGATATTAGGCCCACAGTGTTTGAGCTGTTGTGCGTCTGTGCTGATCAAATATTCCATTACTCTGCCAGCTCGCCTGCATGTAATAGAGTGGACCAGATCCATGTCCAAATAGTATTAGACTCTCAACACTCCCACTCTCTTGCAACAGTATCCAAATAATTACCTCTCCCCACATCTGCTTGCAGCAGCCAGCTACAGTCGTGGCCGGTCGTCTCGTGTGCCACCTCATGTGTACACAGGGCTGAGAGAAATGATTGTTCCATTGTGGTATACGCCAATCATCCGTCTGTCAGAGCTTGAATAATGATCAGATTTATTTTCATTTTTTCTGATCATGTGTTGATGTTGTGCTGCTTTGTTTTGGGGAAGACAAGTACAATTTTGTGGGAAGCTGCTGTTTCTTGCTAGAGGTGTATTTATTGTGTGCTTGTGTGTGTATGTGGAGAGGATGATGTACATGGTGATGTTTTATTGATCTTCATAGAGAAATCCTCAGGTGGCCTTGCTCGAGGGGATCAGAGGTCAGGGTCATCTATAGCCAAGGGGTTGAATATCAGGTTTTAAAAATAGTGTACAATACCCTGCAGTTTAACAGTTTCACTTCAGACTGACACTGCGTCAAAAAACACAACCTCTTCATTCATTTCAATGAGGCAACTGTGTTGGCACAGCCTGTGCTATTGCTAGCCAACATGTTACAGCTGTCAATCAATCACAGTCGCTTGACTGTATATAAAGATGGACGACATGACAGCTCCATGGATGTATAATAAGAACTGGATACGGTGCCACTGCTCAGCCGTGCTTCCAATTTCTTCCTGTGGCCACTCGCGGTATTGCAGCAAACAATTCCCCTGTGGTACAAAAAGCATTTTCTCCAGTGTAAAAGAGACGTCTGTAAAACTGTTTTTTGGCGTATGCGCCAGGCAAGCAATTCTTTTTGGACTGAATAGGCGCCATGGACAGCTCTCCAAAAGTGAAGCCAAAAAAATATCGATTGCCCCCTGGTGGCTGGCTACAGTATAGGTCATAAACCCCGCCTCCTCCATGTTAATGGATGGGACATGGGCCAAACTGGAAAATCAGTCAAAGAAATTTTTCACAAAGATGGTTTCTGTCATTTTAGGTAGTTCTTATCACGCTGATGTATGTTCAAGTAACACAGAAACGTCTACCTGGGTTGGGGCATTAAATCTGGCCACAAATCAGTCTAAGCCAATCTGCTCCTTTTAGGTGTCTAAATAGGGGGGCTTGAACATGGGTCTTATCTAATCTGTCTGCTGCCCTGCTGACCATAGCTGCAGGTTTATGCAAGTGTACATGACAATATATTTTGGCGCTGCACTTTATAAACATGGCTTCATTTACTGCCTGTTGGCTTCCTGCCTCAGTCAGCTGGTTTTCTCCTCTTTTAATGAGGATGACCGGTGTCCTGGCGTGGGAGGCATTGACGTCATGTCGCAGGCTTGTTCGATTAGTCCGAGAGGGGAGTTCACTCGGCTCCGTTGGTCCTCCTGGAGACAAACAGACAGATTTCTCTTCTCCTCCTCCACCTCTGCCCTCGCTTTCACTTCCGTCCACCCATCTCCTCCTCTTTCTCCCCACCCTTCCCTTCCTCTTACTCAGACACATCATCTCTCGGCAGTGTCTGACAGTAAAAGCCGACACGCTTTAGCGCTTTTCAAAAATTGAATACATGAGGAAATTCCCATATGGGTGTTGGTTGTTGATACCACGATATGGAAACCTTTAGAGGAGCGGATAAGCCTGTGATTCTAGGTGTACAAAAATGCCTCAAGGACGCTCGTCATGATGGCTGATCGCGTGATTAATGATTGTCCTTGAGGACGTCTTGTTTGTGATATGATTTACTCAACTTACCAAACTGTGCATTAGCTAAACTCACAATGGGCTTGCGTGTTAATTAATTACACGTAGACTGATTGCAGTTGAGTTGATTGCTTCACCTTGCTCCCGGCTTCTAGGAACAGCTTTATCAGCGCTGTGTGGGGTTGTGAGGTCTTTATGGCCGTTTACTGCTGGCAATTTCTCTCGGTCTGCAGGGAATGCTTACATCATAGTATAGAGATGTATCTATCCTCAGGCCCATTTCTCCATCTCTGCCTCTTTTTATTTCATTTCAGAAAATACCTTTGATTTATACTTGGACCTCTCACCTCGTAAATCCCCCAGACAGGCTTAGATGATAAGTGCCTACAAGGGAAGTGTTGATACACAGATCGATAGAAGTTTGGGCAGGGTAATACTTCTCAGCGAGTTCCTTGCTTCACACAGTGCCATCCTTTGATGCCGCTTACCTGAGCTGCTTATGCCAACATCTACTATCCGTAAACTCCTCCAAATAATCATCTGTATAAATGATAAGGCTCTAATCTGCTTTGAAATAACTGCAATCCCTGTTTTCTTAGGTCACCACACTCCACGCTGCCTCTTCCGTCTGAAGCTCTCCACTCTGTTATTCAGCAGCTTAGCAGATGCCCCTCCCTCCAACCCACTCTCTTCTTTTTTTTATGCCATCTGCTTTGAAATTAATGGGCATGTTGGAAAGTAGGCTAAATCCAGAGTGACAGCTTTTTCTCCCTCCATATTTGTAAAGAGGTGCTGCAGGCTGCGTGGGAGATGGAGAGGAGAGAGCTGGTTTATCAAGCTGCTTCTGCCTCTCCGATTTCCTCACCTCTGCCCTCTGAGGATGCTCCTGAAACCGTAGCTCATGGCATCACTTAGCCGTTGATGATTGGCTGCGTTGCTCCCTCACTGATCCTTCCAAGTTGTCGCCCATGTTGCTGTCATGGCTCAATCATCGTATGAGAGTAAACTGTTCTTTATTCTTCAAGCTCCAGGATCTCGTAGAGATTTTTGTGAGGATCAACATGAATGAATTTGCAGAACATTTTCTAGGAAATTGCACTTAAATTTTGTGTTATTGTGCAATAAATTGTGCTAATATGTTGAACTGGTATGTCACCTGTAAACACTTAATCTTAATATTCAATCATAATATGTAATAAGAGAAAAGAAATTAAGTGATTGGACGTTTTTAGTGAATGCCCTGTTGGTGGGCATTTGTATTGGTGACTGCTACCCTGTGTAGTTAGTTAGCTGGTCAGGAAGTTGAATGTGCCTCTGCCAGTGTGTTTCCCCTGAAATCAGTGTGTAAGGTAACCTTATTCTGATCATGATGGAGAGAGATGGCAGCAAATAAAACAAATGGTAATATTTGAGTTATTCATTTAGAAATCTCCAGCTTTGGTTAAAAAAATAGGTGTTAGTGCAAGAAGCTTGCCTGAGAAGACAAATTCAGGGGGAAGAAACCCCCTTTGGGGTTTGGCAAGCATTATTGCAGTTTGATCGTTTTCTGTGGAGTAATTACAGGGGAACTACAAAAAGAAAAAAAAAGAAAGATCTCACCTATTCATGAGAATCATAGCAGATTTTTCTGTTTTTATTCTTCATTCATCCGTATAGTTTTAACTGAGGTGTTATATACATTGTTAACATTACTTTCACATTTTCTGTTAAGGTTATGTGACCATAAATATTCCTCTGTAGTCTCTTAAAGTGCAGCGAACACATTGATTTGGCTGGAAAAAAGGATTCAAGACATTTTTTTTAGAGCTAATGTTAAATGTTTAATAGTGTTTCATATGAAGCACTCCCTGATGATACAGTACGCATGTTCTTAGTCTCATTCTTGACGTATAAGAAGCAGGATAACCCTGGACTTTCCTGGGTTTCTTTGCACTGTTGCCATGTTGTGGATTTCAGACATTGAACGTAGGCTAAAACCTCCAATTATAGAACAGGCCCAGTGTTACATCTGAAAGGCATAAGCAGCTACATATGGGCACACGCACACACACACACACACACACACTCTCTGCCTCTCTTACACACAAACGCAGAATATACACATACTCTTTCCATGCTTGAGGCTGGGGGCTCTGATCTTTCCAAAGGTTTCCTCCTGTGGCCCGTGTGCCAGACTGTCTGGAGAGCTGTGGAGGGGGCTGGCGTCGCCTCGCCTGCTGGATGAAAAAGCCAGTAACATTTGCTTTCTGTGGCACAGCAACCAGCCCCCCCCCCACCTCCATCTCCCACCTCCCCTCCGTCTCCTCTCGAGGAGGATTACCGACAGAAACTGGACGTTTGATCCTTGCCTTGCTCTCCACCGCTGCTATATCCGTCTGACAAGGCTCTTTGTATCTCTTTCTCTTCCAGACTTCTCTGTCTGTCTCACTCTTGACGGTCTTTTAAAGAAGATAAGAGTTAAGCCTTTTTTGCTGTCTGCTATTTGATGTCTCAGATTTAGCTCTAGCCTACCTGGGAGCAGGCAGGACAGCTCGGTCACAGATACTGTATGTGAGAAGTTAATTCAATTTCACCAGGAATGGCGCAGAGAAGATCATAGAGACAGGTGTGAGTAATTTATGACCGTTTCCTCAGATAATGTTGAAGGAGCAATGTAAATGGATAATTAACTGTCATCAAGATGAGAGGTTTTCACAACCAATACTCCCTCTACATCTTTGTATTATTGCTCATAAATACACAAATACATACACATCACCCTCCCATGCCTCCTCCGCTTAAGCTTTTTCTCTTTTTCTTTCCACTGCGACAATGCTTTTATCTCAACAGTGATTAATTGCGAGGGACAGTGCCAACAAGCTTTCCAATGTAATTTGCAGAGGAAGTATAAACAGGAAGTGTGTTCCCAATACACAATGTTGTTGACTGTGGCTACGCAGGGTGACGGGCCCAAAAACGTTATGACAATGTGATGCAATGTGACAGAGGACAGTATTCGCTGACCTTAAGCTGTCATGCTAAAGCGTAAACATAGTTGCTTCATTTAGGCCAGACTGTTGATGTGTTTGAGTCGAGGGAAGGCACCCAAAAAAGAATCACAGCCTTAATTACTGGGTCACAAACAGCTCTGGAAAGACCAGCTAAGTGTGACTCATGTGTACTGACATGGGTCTTGTCACTTTTTAGCACACTAAGCAGTTGTTCTGTCAAAATAACCAGCTCACAAATGCTGTTAATTGGTCTCTTTAGATTGCAGAATACCATGCGATGCATTGATTATGTATTTTAGAATATAATAAAATAGACTTTATCAAAGGAACTGTAGGTATTTATAGAATCAAAATATGTAGGTGCAGGTTAGAGAACAATACTACTTTTCATTACCTCACTTTGAGGGATATCAACAAGTTTTTTTCCCACAAAACCCTTTTTCTATTTGACAAAAAAAGCCAAATTTCTCAAACATTGTCTGTCATACAAGAACTGCCTAAACAGAATCGTCTGGAATTGGCAAAATTTTGACTGAAATCAGGAACTAACTGATCAATGAGTAACTAAATACTAATTACAAATCCGGTCAGACATTTGATACCAGCTTTCGGTAGTTAACAATTTTCAATACTCAATGCTATGGACACAAGGTGGCTGTGGCTCAGGAGGTAGAGCAGGTCATCCATTAATCCCAGGGTTGGAGGTTTGATCCCCGGCTCCTCCTGTCCACATGTTGAAGTGTCCTTGGGCAAGACTTAAGTTGCTCCTGATGGAGGCCAGCACCTTGCACGGCAGCTCCGTCACCATCGGTGGGTGAATGAGACCAATCTGTAAACCGCTTTTGGAACTGTTAAGGTTGAAAAGCGCTATGTAAGTGAAGTCCAATGGTCAGACTATTACAGTAATCTTTCTTTGAGGTGTTTTTTTTTAGCAAACACCTGCCAGCCAATCGGAAACTTGTATTTTTCTTGGTCATTGTATGAAAAATATCAATCTACATTAGCTACAATAGAACCATCTGTTGGCATGTGTACACATCTGCAGCCATCACCGATATTTAAGTGTTGTGTGCAAATATGACTTGTTGACTATTCCCAGTGTGTTTGTTGTCCAGGCAGCTTCACATGAAATCAAACTGTACAGCACATTTACACGTCTTGCTGTGGTTTCATATTGCATTCACTCCGGTTGAGTGCCCACTGGAAAGCTCTCCACTGTCATGTGCACCACTTGGTGGATGTAAACTGCGTCTCACGGTATCCACCCGTCGAATCACTTAATCTGTAAATTGGCTGATTGCTGTATTGTTTCGCAGCAAAGCCGTGTGATGATTGAATGATTGTTTATCCAAGCTGTGGGTATGATGATTAAAGCGGGCTGAGCTCGGCCCCAGAGCCAGTATTGGGTAATTAACAGGCTGTTCTCCATGTTAATGGCATTAGTCACCTTGGAGATAATCGCAGCCATCAAGAGCACAGAGCTGCAGCCCCCTGTGTACCTGATAGCCTCCTTAAACAAAGGACTGACAAACATCCGGCACTAACAGCGCTTTCAGCTTTTGGCCTTTAGGCTTTCTACTGTAATAATTTCAGAGGACGTTTCAAAAAGAACTGTCTTGCTTACTGAATATACAAGGTACCAGTGGAGGAAGTTATAATCAGATCCTACTAGTAGCAGTTAGGGCTGCAACTAAATGTTCTGTGTTATCAATTAACCTGTTGATTTTTTTCCCTTCTTCCTCTACTGTTTGTTTGGCCTATAAAATATCAGAAAATAGCAAATAATGTACGTCACCATTTTTCCAAACCCACTGTGACATCTTCAGATTCCTTGTTTTGTCCAACCAACAGTTCAAAACCCAAAGATACTCAGTTAATTATAATAGAAGACTAAGAAAAGCAGCAGATATTCACACTTGAGAGGCCGCGACCAGATAACAAAATGACTAAAATGATTAATTGATTGATGATTAACTTGAGGTCAATCGCCTATCGCAAATTGTCAATACAACAGTGTATAAATACTCCTACATGAGTCCTTAGTAAAAGTATGGAAGTATTAGCAGCATAATGTACCTAAAGTAGCAAAAGTGGAAGTGCCCCTTTCAGTATGTCACATTATTGATTAAACAGTCTTAATCTTGTAGCTGCTCTATATACACTGTCGGGTATTTTAATCTGTACCAATTTGTTATATTTTATGAGCTTATATGTTTTGTGTGTGTGAAGTAAATATTAATTACCACTGTAAAACAAATGAGTAGAGCGCATACCATTAAGGCTAGGTCCTTACCACAGCGGCGCGGGGTCGATTCCAGCCTTTGCTGCATGTCACCCCCCCCCCCTCTCTCTCTCCCCCCTTTCCTGTCTCACTTATCAGCTCTCACTATTGAAAAAATATTGCCCAAAAACTAATCTAAAAAAACACATATAATAATAATAAAAAAAAGATTCAAATCAAACAGTACATTCCCCTCTGTTGGGGGGGATGGAAATGTAGTTGCATTAAATTAAAGAATAAATAAATAAATAAAAATACTCATGTAAAGTAAAGGTTCCCTAAACGTAAATATACTTTTGTTACTTTCCTCCTCTGCCCAGTATACTCACAAGGTTTTTAGTGAAGGCACACTGAATGAAGTAACACAATGTACAATAAATGTGCTGGTGACACTGAGGGAGAATCATTATTGAGAAACATGGAAGAAGATCAGTTTGAAGGTGTAGCCAGCCTTGTGTTTATTGTTGTCAATTTAAGGTAAGACATGGGCTACACAAAGTTAAAGCGCATTATATTATATATCATAGCTATACGTTCATATAGCTAAGATAAGTGAGTCTCAACAAAGTAATTTGGTTTGGAGCCACAGAAGTAGCAGTCTTTTTGATCAAGCCATGTAAGATGAATTTGAAGTGTTAAGTGAGTGCTTATGTTTTTATAACTCGGCTGTGTCAAACACGTAAATCTGTTCAGACTTCAATTCCTCGTTAGTTCTTCAGCCGTGTGTGTGTGTGTGTGTGTGTGTCAGCCCCGAGCTAACAGAGCTCTGCCAAAGATCATTTAAACCTGCGAGACTTTGTGTTCTGTGAACGTGGCCACGCTCATTACAGTTAGGATCTTTATGTAAGTAATGTTTAACTTATGTGTATGATAGTAGTGTTTGTTTTGTGTGGGGGGAAAAAAGTGAAGGCTACCGTGTCTTATGGGGGTTCTAAATCACCACAATGAGCCTTAAGTTGTGAGGGAAACTCGCCGGGGAAAAAGATAGATGCAGTCTTCCTCTCCCTGGTCTGATGTCATAAATTACCTGGCCATTGATCCATGGGTGTCTGGGATCCTCGGTGGACCTCCTCCTCACATTCATCAAGCCTCGTGTCTGCAGCTAAGCCTGAGTGGAAATGCCTCAAACACACACTCCTCTTTGAGTCTCTGCAGCATTACTGGTTGCTTAGATACAACACAGATTCGTATTTACATGAAAAGTGGATTGAACCCGGAGGACTGCATTATGCACCAAGATGTTTTGGCATCTTGGCCTGTGTTAGATTTTTGATTTTATATTGTCTGACTGCTACTCAGACCTGGAGTAAAAGGGTTTGAAACAACAGTTGCAGGAAGAAAAAAATACATCTGCAGTATCCTCTCTCCCTTAAGGTTTGAGACTGCCCCAGCAACAATGTAGGAATGAAGCACAGGAAAGCCATGAGGGCATCCAGGCAGATGATGATGATATTTATTATAGGCTGTTGTGAAAACTAGCTGCCTCGGTTTGACAGTGCAAATGGAGATGGAGCCGGTCATGCAAAGGTGAAGCCTCTCCTACACAAAACAAAAACACCAAAAAACAAAAGTAGAAATCTCGCGTGTAGTTTTTACCACTTCAGAGGAAACAGGCTTTATGAATTATTTCTGGTCCACAGAGAAAGGAGAGGAAAAAAAGCATATTAAGGGTCAGGGGAAATAGAACAATCCGGTCAGGTAGAATTAAGATGATAATAGTGAAAGCTTTTGGATGGGTCAACAAGGCATAGGATTTTGCCACGGGAGACCTGTTCGTTTCCTGTTGTGGTTATTGTTGTAACCATGACAACGAGGGTCCCCTAGCCTTAAAGTAGTTATTATTACCCAATTTAAACACATTTTAACCTAAACCTAAACAACTCATTTTGTTGTCTAATTGGGAGGACTAGTTGGGTTTTCAAGGGGGTCCCAAATGAATGAATGACTGAACGGATGAACATCATGATAACCATACTTTCGTCCAATATTGATACATTAACCAAAGCATCTGATGAGGCGGTCAAAGTCCCCTGCATGCAGGATAGGAGGTCAAAGTGAACCTGTGATTTTTACCTTTCATTCTGAAATATTCACATATCCGAAGAAATCTGACTTATTAATTGCTTCGTAGACAAGACTAAGAGTCTACAGCCATGCTGGCGGCTCTGTGAGGCTGTACTTGGGCGGTGCTTTGAGCTAAATGCTAATGTCAGCTGCTGAATTGCTTTACAGTGACAATGCTAACATGCTGATTTTAAGCAAGTATAATGTTTTCCAGGTTCACCGTTTTAGTTCAGCGTGTTAGTATTCTAACATTAGCGAATTAGCACTAACCACAAAGTAGAGCTGAGGCTGATGGGAATGTGATTAGTTTGCAGGATCCCCAAAGTAATTACAATTCATTCTGAGGGGGACACGAATGGGTGTAGGGCAGCAACAACTTTCATTATTGATTAATGCCTTAAACGATGAATCAGCTATCAAAATAGTTGTTGATTCATTTTCTTTCAGTCGACTAATTGATTAATTGGCCAATCGTTGCAGCTCTAAATGTGTGTACAAAATTTCATTGCAATCCATCCTATAGATGTTGAGACTTTTCAGTCTAGACCAAATATTTAAACCCTCATAGTGGTGCTAGAGGGAAAGTCAAAGAATCACCAAAGTCATTAGGATTCATCCTCTGGGGACCATGCATGTCCATATAGAATTCTATGCCAATCCATCCAATAGCTGTCGAGATATTTGAGTGTGGACCAAAGTGATGGACCGACCATGCCGCAAGCAATGCTAAAACTCTCTACTGTAGTATTAGTGTTGAAACAAAATCTAATGAAATGATTAAAACAAGAGATGATAAACTAGACGATATACTGCTACCTAGCACCTAGCACTCCTGGCTGGCATTTTCAAGCACCCCCACACATTGAAAGTTCTCCTTTTTCTCTCCATTATCCATGAGAGCAGATTCTTTGTTCCTATCTGTGGTCGTTTCCGCTTCAGCAGAGAGAGAGGAAAGAGCAGTACCTTGAAGACATATCGCCGCTTTTTCTTTTCACCACTCTGTTTCACTCTCTCCCACACAAAAGTGTCCCTCTCCCAGGAAGGAGTCTCCTTTTTAGTAAGCTGCAGGTTCACTGCTTCTCTATTCTCACAAATGACCTAATATGTGTCCATGTGGCGAGCATGTCACCGATGGCAACTAATGCTTTCTTCCTCACGCTGTGTGCCTCTTCGGGCTTGCCCTACATGCAATTTTGAGTGTGTGCTTGTGTCTTTATGAGTAGACAGTGTAAAGGTGAAGGTGGACTTGATTTAATTATGTAGCCATGCTCTACAGTCGTGGTGACTTTCTCCCTCGCTCTGAGCTGAATTATCTTCTTTTGTAATGGAGATTAACCTCACTAAAAACCGCACTTCGCCTATTTGACTTCCATATTTTAACACGAGTCACACGGGCCTCACTAACTAAGCAGTTCTGCCTCGTCTGCTGAGGGTTGTACGAGATTTAAAACTGTGGTCAATCCATGCCTGCTTACAGGCTTTTAGGGGTAATAGGATAAGATTAACACATTTGCATACTATGCAATGCATTATTCATGCAGTGTACTCTTCTCTAATTTGCAGGAGCAGGGCCTTTCTCCTCACTGACTTTAACATCTGGGTGACCTGGAAGAGCCCCAGCGCTCATTAATCCCCTCTGAGTGTCACCCAGCACATGCCACCTAAACTTTTACTAACCTGGTACAGAGGGGCGTGCGTGGGCTTACACTTGCAAAATATAAATGTTTCCATTTGTCATTTTAAGCGATTCAACTCCTAGTTATATTCAACACAACAAATCATCTGACATTGTTTGCTGTCTTTTCTTTGTCCAACACTTGCAAGTTTGCAGCTGTGGAAAGTCAGCGGAACCATTTGCTGGTTTAAACTATTCATCAAAGCAGATATTGATTTCAAATAAGGGAATTCAAAGATCACAAAGAAGGAAGTCTGTGCTCTTGAAAAATATCTGGATTGATTTATTTTTGCATGTTTTAAACAGAAAAGATACAGCTTGGCAAACGGACAGGAATGAGTGTTTCATCCATTGACTTTGCTATTGGTTCCACCTGTTGGTGACTTGTGGGGCACAAAATCAAAGATTATAAGTTGACTCTTGTTCAGTATTCCCATCATGTGTAATTAATACCCTGACATAGACAACCAGGAATATATTATCATCCCTATTTGCTAAGATTTATCTCTGTTATTTAGTCGATTCAGTCGACCCTTTAACACCCACCTGCCTAAATGAAAACAAATGGACTGCCAGACTATATATAGGCTATATATATATGTACGCATATTAATGTAACTTTTCATAGTACTAAAAGTCGGTGAAAGTAGAGTGATGATGTGAAGATGTTTTTCAAGAGTGGATTTTCTTTTTTTCTTTTTTTTTTTTGCTGTTTTTAACTGTTTAACAAATGTCAGCTTTTCAGACTGAATGAGATATTACCAGAGTAGTATAATGGACATTTGATGCACTATAGAACCAAGCATTTGGATGAGGTTTATTTTGGAAAGTTTGAGTGCTGATTACTGCCAGGCATAAATCTATCCTTACAAGAAAGCAATCAACACCCTTGCTGCGGGATCATTAACCAAACCCGAAGATTACGAGATCCATCATCACCTCTACCTGGCATTTGTGCGTGTGTGTGTGTGTACTTTTGTGTAGGTATGTGTGTGTATAGATTGTGGGATACGGCTCAGCCAGCCTTTTCTTGTGGTCACGTGAGCTCTCTCACCTGCTGAGCTCCCTTCCTGTTGTTCTGAAGGTGCGGAATGATTCACTGCCCTAGACACAACATGAGGTTATTTTGTGTGTGTGTGTGTGTGTGTGTGTGTGAATGAATGAGTTTTTGGCTGCCTCACAGTTCCCAGACAGGCATCAGTCTCTTTCATTGACTCCAATTTTCTGACTGGCCGTCTGCGTATCTGATCATCTGTCTGACTCACTCCAGTCTGCTGGTTATAAATCCCTCTCTCCTCTTCCTCTTCCTCTCCTCTCCTCTCCTCTCCTCTCCTCTCCTCTCCTCTCCTCTCCTCGCCTCTCCTCTCCTCTCCTCTCAATAACAACGCTTAAGACCTTAATGCTTTCCTCATTGATTTAATTCTCAAATTATCATTTCTATTGATTCCTTTCTATCACTCGGGCACACAAAGTCTGTTTTCTTTTAAAACGTTTTTCCTGTTCCTCAAATTAGCTGAAATAAGTGATTTCAAAATGCAGTTTGTGTTTGAGGGAGGAAGAAAGGTGGATAGAGAGCAACTTTTTCCAAGTTAAGCAGATTTACTTTCTAAGGAATCCTGTAGAGTAGACTGCTCTTCACTGGTCTTGTCTGCTGAAGCTGAAGATGCCTTCCTTGTTTGGGTTCTGTGTCTGAAATTATGCGTGAAATAGACCTATTCTATATACCAAAACATCTGAAATGGTCTTTGGTCATGGAGAGGAAAGATTACTGTACAGTTATATCTTGACAACAATGGGCAGCAGAAACAGGCATTAATTGCTCTTCTTGCTAATTATTTCTATTCCTCAAAAAACACCTGTAAGGGTGGCGTTATGTTTCTCCTGGGACTGAGAGAGAATGACTCTGAAGTTGACAAAAAGGATGCTCTTTTCGTTTGATGACTTAATGTGTTTTATTAAATTAAAACTTAACAGCTTATTTCCCATGATAATGAAATTATTATCCCTGCCGTGGGAAATAAGATGAGCCTGAACCAAGTACATGATGTGTGTCTGCAACTTTATCTGCGAGCCACGCCTCAGTGCCTGCGATCGTGCTCGGACTCGCAGAATTGTTTTGTTTTGTTTGACCGGCTTTGTGGATTTCTTTGTTTGTCCTGTGATTCAGGGTTAGACACAGCAGGAAAACCTCAGGAATCAGTGATGCAGCTTATTGGGTTTTCCCTACCTGCACAAACTGCCCAGCTTCCATTTCCATGCTCTCCCTTGCTACTGAACCTGCTGTTTTTCTCTATGTTTATGCTTTTTTTATTTATTTCCTTTTTCATTTGCATCATGTCTGTGAATCAACAGCAGGTAACTGATCCAGGAAACATGTTCTGATTCTTGCAGTTTTGCAACCAGCTCCTCTAGTTTCTCAGCCTTACCTGCAGCTTCCTCCTCTTTTGCTATTTCTCCCCCATGGGTTGTATTCTCTCTTGGCTTTCCCCTCCTCAACCCCCCCGTCTTCGTTGACACCAAAGAGCTCCAGTTTTTGGCAAAACAACCCACCTTTCCCTCCTCCTCCTCCTCCTTCCCCGATCATCCATATCCGCACACTTTTCCTGCATGCCACTTCTTCAATTTGCTGTTGTTCAGGTTTTATGAGGAAGCCCTAATTTGTATCTCCTCAGATATGAGCATGTAGGAGTGTGCGCGGTTAAGGGCCACCCTCCCAGAGGATCAATGCATTATTCTCTGTGTGATGTAGCGTAGTGATACGGTAGAGGGGCTTGTCAGAGATGTGACGGCTCTTTGTTACCTGACTCTTTCCTCTTTGCTGCTCTTCTCCCCTCCTGCTTCCTTCCGTCTCTGCACTCTCTCCCCTTCCCCGCCTTCCCGACAACAAGTCTGCCTCTTTTAAGAGTTGTTTGCTCTTGACTGAGAAGTCAAAATCAGAGCTGTCGCTCCAGTGGAGCACACAAGCCAACTTGAAAAAAGTCTACTGCTGTACCACAGCTGAGATCTCCTACAGGCAGTCTCTCTCTATCTTTTTCTCTTTAACTCCCTCATATCACCCCACCTTTTCCTAATTCACTTTCTATCTCTTCCTGGCTTTCTCTTTTCCTCTTTCCACACAACTAAAGCGGTCTTTTATAGTTTGCAAAAAGCCAGACATAGTACACGTTTACAGTGAGAGGTGTATGGAGAGAAATTAGACTCAAAATGGTCACAGATGTGTATTACATGATTTACAAATGAAAAATAAGATTTTCAAATGTGTACAACGATTTGTGAGTCATTTTGGGTACTCACAAGGGCGTGTTCCAATTCACACACAAATACCAAGCAATTTGAACTGTTTTACAAATGCACACATCTCAACCTGAATAAATATTAATATTTTACGTACAGATCTGATCATTTTCACTTTTGAAAAGCGTCAACAAAATATTTGTGACTTTCTTTTGTATTTATTTACAGATTGTTAAATGTGTGAGCACGGATCGCCTGATTTGCACGGATCAGGTTACGTTTGCGTGTGGAGTTTTGAGACTCTTTCAACAGTCTCCAGCTCCACACAGATCCGCAAGTGCATGCTGCGTTTAAGTGCTGGTGGAAAACATCTGGGCTTTTGGTGAATTTGTGTTTAATTGAAAGTGGGAAAGATGTTTATCTAAATAGACAGAATAGCTTGTCACCCCTCGATTAGAACACATATCTTTACCACCAAGAGACTCTATACAGTAGCCTATAAATGTAAATATATGGTTTAAATAAGCTACTGCTAGATGGTGGACTTGTTCTTCTGCTGGGAAAGCAGCCAGCTCAGGTAAAAAGCGGATGCTGGGCTGGCTGAACCCAAACCCTAACCACTGAGGGGGTGGGGGTGGGGGGACGATGCATTTTGTCAGGGGGGGCAGACTTTGACACAACACCGGCATCCGCATTTTGCCTAGACTGGCTGCTTTCCCCAGCTGAAACAATTTTAGCAGCCAGTCCAAGCGTTAAGTGAGCCTAAGTAGTGGGCTTGACATGATGGTATCTTCAAAATGGCAAACACTTGAAACAAGTTCTAAACGTCTTTTGTGGGTGCTCACAAATGCACACACAGGCATGTACAGTGTGTGTGTCCACACACGTGTTTTTCCTGGTCTGTGTGGGAAGATGTCTTCATACAAATCACCTGCTCTGTATTTTCACCTCCGTTCTGCAATTTTTTTTTTTTGTTGCATCACACAGGTGAAGAAAAAAAAAGACTTAAAAGAGTCTTAGGCGACAGGTGCACAAACAAAGAACCAATAATGCAATTGCCAAAAGGAAACAAACACCTGCACGCCGCCTTCACTTGCAATCAACTTTTATTGCAATGTTTGAGTCGTAAAAGCATATGTGGGAGTTAGTTCCTTTCTTGTTGCTTGAAACAGCAACCACAGGGTTCTGGAGTAATGGAATACATTAAAACAGTATTGCGGTAATGATCCGGCCTGCAATCCTGAAAATGAAATGTTCAATCTGTTGCAGTTACTGAAGAAAAAAAAAAACAGGTGGAAATGAGTGTTCTTACTTTCATTTAGAAATCTTTTTGAAGTAGGGTAGCAATGAATGATTATTTTAAAATGTGTTGCTATATGGATTATATTTTGATTAATCATTTGGTCTATAAAATGCCAGATAATAGAGAGAAATGCTCATCACAGAGTCTGACATGACAGGTAGAAAAGCTGGAAATTAACCAGCTAATGTTTGCCGTTTTTACTTAATAAATTACTTGAAACAAATTGATGGACAATTTAATCGCCTAATTGACTAAGCAATTACGTTTAGTTAAAAATATGTTTTCATGTTAAGAGAATTCTTTTAACCTTTAAATTCTAGCAGCATTGTGGTCAATTTAGTACAGTTTATGTGTCAGAGTGCTGTCTGTGAAAGATGCAATCGCAACACTGTGAAAAATGGAGGAATATCTGTGCCTAGCCTTGACTGTGTTGCAGGCCACAGTGAGGTAATTCCAGATGGATTGTGCTATGGGCAGCCTCAGCCTAAGGAGATGACTGCGGCCTGTTTATTCCCAGGTGTGCTCACACTCTCCACTCCACAAGAAATGGTGTATTTTTTTTCATCAAGTTCATAGCAATTCTCCCTACCCCTACCCTGGCTCTCCTATCGCCAAACATATATTAGAATGTCAGCCACATCTTCCCCCTCCTGATCCATATCTGCAGAGCCTCTCTCTCTCTCTCTCTCTCTCTCTCTCTCTCTCTCTCTCTCTCGTCTCCTCTCGTCTCGTCTCCAAATCACTCCAGCAAATGTTACTGTTTCATATCTGGGCTGGGAAAATAAGCTTTTTTCCCACTGCACGTGAGGATCTGCAGACTCGATAACCTTCGCCGCTGAACTGCAAATGTCACTTCGGCTAGCCAACCAATCGCGTTTCTTCTCACTGGCCAGTGCGGCTCTGTTATGGGGTTCACACCCATGACACTGGGGCCGAGCAGATGCGCACACATGAATGAGAATGAGTCAGCAGGGCTCTCAGGTGTGGCCAGGAGAGCCTGACCGAAATGCCACAAAATACCAGGAAACCATATCAGATGAAACTGCGCTTTTTATCAGAAAAATTACTGAAGTGGTGACAATGAGTTGATTTTTTTCCAAAGCATGAAAGCTAATAAGTACAGCAGGCTGATGCGGGTGAGGTCTCACATGGTCACACTATGGCTCATCAAGCAGCGGTAAGGTTTAAATGAGAACAATGTGCACTTTTCAATGCCTGGGGAGTGGGGATGCTCTGCAGCATATTACTGCACCTGAAAACCCGCTGGTGCTGCCGATGCTGCCTTGAAGGCTTGCTAACGCTAACTAAACGTGACCTGTGGCTTGCAAGGCTGCTGGTTGCTTTACCAGTTTTATGCAACAGCCATTACAAGGATGATGTATGTTGTCAAAGCTTTCAGTAGAATAGGCAGTCAAGCATTTTGTTCCACACAGGCTCTCTCACTCGATTCCCTTTTAGTGCACATTCTGCTCCCATGGCCAGCGGTTCATATCGCTCACGCACAGGGCAATGAAAGGGCATATCTGAGCAGCATCTGGAATTTACATGCTAGGTAATGTGTTCTTCACACTCACAAGGATGGGAGATGGGAGGCAGCTTATCATTAATAATGTAATGCTCCTGTGCAGTTATTGGTCTGTTCCCCAGCCCTCAAGGTTTATCTGTGCGATGGCATATTTAAGGGACTGGGACCATCAATATTCGTGATCAGAGAGTATTTATTATGCAGTTGATTATTATAGTATTCTTGGCTGCTGCAGGGACCCTACAGTATGAATGCCACCATTCCCCCCATATTATGCTTTATTTGCATAACTGTCTAGTAGCCATTGTTGAATAAGCAGATACCAATCTGCAATAAGCTAATATCGGCCAATATATTGGCCTGGCCATTTTATCTGTCAGGCTCTAGTTATATTTTCTCTCTGCTTGACCTGATTAAAACACTGCAGATCAGACAGATTTGTTTGAACCTTTTGTAGATTGCAAATATAAGGGATTTCTCACACAGAAGAGTACATACAGACTTAAAAGTTGAGGTTAAGAAAGGGGATGATGCACACTTTTGTGAGTTGTAAATCATCTGGTGCCGCAAAGAGGTTAAAACGGACACTAAAGAATCATCTTGAATTCTCCTTGTACTCCTGTATCACCTTATCTGTATCTCTAAATACCCTGAAGTGATCAGCTCTTGGTCCCTGTCCTGAATATCTGACTCTTGACTATAAAACCAATTCTACTCATGAAAAGGCCTTCACTGCATGCTGGAGCTTCTGTGTTTTTCTTAAAGACATTTCCATGACACACGTGGTTGTTGTCTGTCAGATTTGTGACCCACGACCTTTCAGTGCGAGGTGTGCACACTCGCCTCATGAGTGCGAGGGCAGTGCTTTGCCGGTGGGCTTGTCTGAGGCTACCTCGTCTGTGCTCTGATGTCAGGAGACAGGCTTCCTCCGTGGCTCTCCTTATCTGGATCAGAGAGGCAGCCCATCAGCCTAAGGAGCAGCAATCAGCCCGCTCACCTTCTGG
This sequence comes from Macquaria australasica, assembly GCA_005408345.1. NCBI lineage: Eukaryota > Metazoa > Chordata > Actinopteri > Centrarchiformes > Percichthyidae > Macquaria > Macquaria australasica. Next base: position 199,621 of record SEMN01000106.1, read on the forward strand.
TGCTGAATAATCACACATACACCAGGAGAGGATGAAATGGAGAGCCTGCCAATCATCAGCCAGGAAATTAAATATGTACAAAAATGCTGTTGCATTGATAGGGGATATTAAACAGACTGGTGAAACATGTTTCTGAGGGCAAATATTCTGCTGGTTTAATCATAGTTTTAAACACTTGTATGTATGTTAGCTGTTCACTGTTACTAGAATTGTGGATGCAAGATTCAGTTTGAGTGTGCATTTATGTTTTTTCTTTTTTGTCTTCCCTCTTTCGTAGTTCCTGTGTTTGAAGAACATCCGGACATTTCTCAAGGTGTGCCACGACAAGTTTGGCCTGCGCAACAGCGAGCTGTTTGACCCTTTTGACCTCTTTGATGTCAGAGATTTCGGCAAGGTGAGTTAAACATTAGACGTGTGTGGATGCTCTACTTTTCATCCTCCGAAACGCTCTGCACTTGAGCTGACACTGCGATTAGCTCAGAAACGGTATTGCCCACAGGCTTTATTCTAACTACAACGGGCGCTTAGATACATGAAGCTGCTTGTTTAACTGATAATATCGTTTACAGCAGGAGCTATGTCCTTCTGTTGTGTTCTGGTGTATGGTATTTTTACGATTAGCTCTTTTCTAGATAGGCTGATACACTGTGGTTTTATACTCTTGTTTTGTCAGTGAAAAACATGGTTGTAAAATAAAACATACCCTTTTATTAATTTTACACAAGATATGAGGCGGTTTTTGGCTGACATTGCTGTTAGCAAGAAGCACGTGTGTGTGGTGGAAGAGTACAGGCATGTGTGAGTGCAAAGTTGGTTGTGCATCTCCGTTATAGCACAGCATGCCCATGTGATTTGCTTGGGTTTAAAGGTAGTTCAAAGTCAGATCTGTCAGTTACATTAACTTCAATGTGGCGCGGAGAGCTCAGATGAGCATTTGGTGTAACACTTCAGGGTCAGCAATCTCATCTCATGTCACTAAGTGAGTAGAGTTAAACTCAACTCTGCTTTCTAACAGTCTGCTGTTAGGATTCAGTGTTGGACGTGCGTGTTGGCTCAGCAGTAAAGGTGGCTGACTCACTAGCACATCATATTAGCTTTATGGAGAGTTTTTATCGGATATTAAAGTGGATTTTTGTGTTTTTTAAATGGTTCATAAGGCCACTGCCCGCAAGCTCTTTTCTTGTCTTAATCCTGGGGGAGGTTAGGGACATGGAATCTGAGTGGGTGCTCTTGGAGCACAGACATCTGGAAGGAGATAGGAGTAGAACTGCTGCTCTTTTGTACTGAAAGGTGGTTCAGCATCTGATCAGGATGCCACATACCTGGCAAGGGAATGTCTCAGGATGCCCTGTGAGGAGCTGCAGGTTGTGGCTGCAGAGAAGCAGATAGATCTAGATCTGCTGCCTCTGTGACCAAGAACTGGATAACTGGTGGAAAATGGATGGATGGTTAGATGGATGGATGGATGCATGGGATTGTAGCTCTTGAGGTGGTGCATGTCAGATATGTAATGAAAGTAGGTAGTGTATATGATAACATGAAATTACTGGCATTTCAACGCCAATACAAAACTGCTGCAAAACAGGAAAAGAGGTCACCAGGTTATGACATATTTTCTTTTCATGTGACTGAACATGGGTGGGGTTGGGGTGGTGGTGGTGGGGGTATAGCTTCTGTCTAGGCTAGTAGGCTGTTAAAACAAGCAGCAGGGATAGTATGAAGTCATTAAATTGATGATGACAGCTGATGCTGTTGTGTCAGGACAGGTGCAGTGGGAATGTTAATACTGCAGCTTTTCAGCTGATTGAAGGAACATGGAGGATTTGTACTCCAGCGGTGGGGATTACTCTGTTGAGGTGAGAGCTGAATAAACTGCATTACATCTCGCTGTGATCAATTACAAAGAGGATGTATTTGCGGAAAGTCATCTTCTCCTTTATCTCTCGTATATCTAATCCAGCACATCCACTCTCCCTGCTTTGGGCTGAGAAGAAGAGGGGCCCGGAGAAAGACGGAGAAGGTAAAGATGAGAGAGAAGAAAAAGGGAGACAAGGACTCATTTGGCATTTTGCAGATAAACCACAAGACGATGTCTGAGAGTCAATGAGCTCACAGTGAACGGTATTAAAATCCAACAGCAGTCAGGATCAATCACATAGGCCCTCCATATGTCAATTTGGAAATTGCTTTTGTATGGTCTCAGCGGTGGCGGGCTTGTCTCATCATTGATTTTCCATTAAGGCCAAACATCACATTATAATATATTGAATTGAGTAGATCCCTACTAATGTGGCATACATTTAAATAGTGAGAATGCCTCATAAACAGCAGATAAAAGGGGTCTGTTTTATTCCTGCAGTTCGAGTCTCTTTAGTTCTTTTTTTTTTTGCATCTCATCACTGGATGTGCACGTTCCTCTTTTGTTACCTTGGCACAAAAGTTTCTTTGTGTGCACATCCGATAGCAAACAAAGGGAATTCTAACTTCCATCATATATATCATAGTACGGTATCATCCATCTCTTCTTTCCATATCATTCTTTTATCACTCCTTTGTTTTCACCATACACAAAGGAGATAAAAAAAAGGAAATGCCTGGCAAAAGGATTTAGACAATTGCGTTTTATTGAAAAGTGAAACAGTGTAGTTGTCAGTGCAAATTTTGATGAAGGGATGGACCCTTTCAGAGAGCTATCTGAAAACCCTCATAGTAGATGCCACTTGTATGATCCATCCCTCCAAAGACACATCAGCTGGCAGTTTTTGCTTGAGTGCATCCAAAGGATCTTTTCTCTTGTATTGTGGTACAGTGTCGCCACAGCGGTGGTTCAGCCCTCTGAAAATGGACCTTCCGTGGGCGGCCCAGAACTGGCTGTGGGAGGTTGTTGTATGCATAATCCTGTTTAAAGTGAGGTAAAATAAAAACCGTAATAGCTAGAGCGTTCATTTTTTTGCAGCTAAAGCTAAGACGTCATTAAGCTGCATTGCGTGCAGTGCAAAATGTGGTGACAATGCAAGGTGGCGCCATGGATGTCCATGGGTGGTGCGGTTTTAATTTATGGCACAGTTTCAATAATTTTTAGTCATTATGGTTTATGGACTTGCATAACCTTTTAGTTTAGGTTGTACAGAATTTAGGGATATGAAGCATTTGAAGATTCTCCAAGAAATTACATCACAATAAGCAAAAATACCAGTGTAGTGAGTTCAAAGGCGTTAAACAATTAAAAAATGAACACAGCAGTTATGCATAATGTGTACGCGTTATATCCAGTTTGTCACCATTATCAGGTGAAGTATGAACACCACAAGATACAGTCGCCTTTGTTCCTTCAAAGGTTTTACCTCTTGTTGAGAACAAGACAAAGAAAGAGAATAAAAAGGAGAAGGGGGAGAAATTTCTCAGTGAAAGAAAAGGTGGAACTCTCAGTCTGTCCCTGGTGGCACTCCTTTTGAAAACAAATGGGGTGTTTGCAAAAACTGTAGATTTTTAATCTCGTCTGGAAGAGTGGAATTAAAACAGAGGACTTTGGGGAGAGGAGGGAAGCGAGTAGGTCTTGATAGCAGCTACCTCTATATACATTAATCAGCCCCTATCCACCTTTCAGACCTACACAGTGGCTGTCAAGGGGCCCCAGAGTTCATCTCCCCTGGCCTCTGATCGCCATCTCTTCCTCTAATGATGCCTTTTCCCGGGTCACATGCAAATGGAGACTGGGGCCAACTGGGCCCAATGCTGGAAAAAAAGTAATTGCCCCTTCAAAACCTTCCCCTACCCTTTCCAGTGGGGCTAGTATTGAAACAGATGGAGCACACACCCTGCTCGATGTCCTCTACTGATTTTTATTTTCATTACTTAACTCATTTCGACCAGGAATGCCCTCCGCCACACACAACATGAGCTAGGGCTCCCTTGTTGCATTCTCTTTTCGTAGGGGGAGAAAGGAGCTGTACAGTTCCATGCACATATCACCACACTTCCCGTCTTTGCACCCTAACCCATCCCCCATCATTAGAAATTCATTATGACATCATTAAACCAATGAAATACAGCTTATTACAGTTAGACCCCAGAGAAAGCTTTTATTTAAACACCTCCCTCCATCCAAACCCAGCCGCCTCGTTTCCTTTCTCCAAACCTATTTTAATTAACCACCAAAGGAACATTGCTGTCATTTAAATGAACATGGCAATCAGTTTATTTGGCTGTTGCCATGATTAGCATAATTAGCCTGCACCTGTTAACCATCTATCAACAGTTTGGTAATTTTCCGTGTGTGACTGGAGAGCAGCGAAGGAAGGAAGCTTTCTGACAGATTTGCCGTCTTCATTAAAGGGAATAGCGTCGTTTATTTGAGATGCAGAAAGTGTTGCACGCATCAGTTTCTATCTCATCTGAACAGCCTTGGAGTCATCACTGACTGACTTGTGAAGTGTCAGAGCCATCCAAGTGATGCTCATTGACTCGATAGTACAGTGTCAAGGTGAATGGATTTTATTTGTGCGCTGCATTTGAATGGAAATTGGTCCCTCAATGTGAGCTTGTTGTTTTATAAGACTCAGCTATCACTTGGCAGGTGGTTCAGGTGACAGCAGGCAGATTTTCCAGCAAACTCGCAGTGATGATTTGTATATGTATTTGTGAACTTTTCCACTTTACAGCTAAATTGTCCCTATAACAGAGAAATTGAAGTGGCGGTTTCTGCTTTAGCTACTGCATGTTCTTTGGATGAAATCAGATATTCCATTGTAAGATATCTCTGAAATTTGTTCTGCATCACAGCCTGTAATCGGTTTAGTTAATATGGAATACACCAAACACACCTTGAAACAGATGGGGAGTTGTAATGTGAAGGAAACACACCAATCCCCTGATTGAATTTGTACCAACTGATCCCTTTTCAGCTGCTTTTCTTCACTACCTTCACTATCCCCATCCATCTCTTTCCCCTTTCTCGCTGTCCTCCTCTCTCCACTCATTCATCTCACACCCATTCTCAGTGCGAGTATGTTGTGATAAGACTAAGCCAGCGGCAGGCGAGCCACCATTGTGTCAGGACGGCGTGATTGCCATTGGTCGGCTGTGTTTGATTAGCCTCTCTGCTGCTCTGAATCCCATGCACACTGAACTCTGCTCCTTTCATTTCCTTCCTGTGCTCTGTGGCTAAAAATAGCTTGCTGCTTAGCATCCACGCCCAGTACTACTAACATCTGGAGCGTGCCTCAGCCACCATTGGCCCGCCTGCCTGAATGCTATTTACTGAAGTAGTATTTAACCTCAGTCACAAGCCCTCAGACGTGGCCCTGTGTTCATTTGTTCTAACTATGTGAACATTTTCAAACATGCAAAGTACACTAAACCTTTGAACCCTTTGCTGCCTTTATTTGGTTTTTAAGGTATTAACAGGGTTATGGCTACATGTCTTAGGAAGGCTTGCCATATATTATGGGCATGTGAGTGACCAAATGAAAAGTATCATGTTCTAGGACACAATTTTAACATTCATTACTAAGGCACAGAATGCCTTAAAAATTTATTGATGTGTAAGTGTAAAACAAAAGTGCTCATTTGCATGGATGTTGTCACTTCTGTTGCTTCTCTTGTCTCTATTTCTAATACGTTTTGAGTTTTTGGACAACAATTTACTAAAACAGGAAGTGTACCGTTGCCTTGGAGTCATTGAGTTAGCTGCAGACTACACCTGAGGCCTGTTTTGTTGCGTAACGTTGTTAACATTTTGGTGAATTCAGTCAACAATCAACTCTGGTTACTTTTCATACTGTAGAAAACGTCTCAGCCAGATTATTGCGAGGAAAGATCTGAAGTTACAAAGGAGTTCATGGACATTCAGTCTTGATGGACACTGGAGAATGGTGTGTTCCTGTTTGACAAGACAAATTATATAAGGCTACTGAAGAATGTCCATGCACTGTGAAGGGATACCTTCATGTTGGTCTTGGTATGGATTCACACTGTGCTTTTTGGTATGAAAAAGAAAAGCTGTAGAAGAGTTAGTGATTCATGCCTGTCAAACTTGTGCTGGAGAGAGTGCAGTAAGTGATGGCGGGAGGTTTAAGGGTCAAGCAGCCAGGGTCACTCACTCAGGCCAACGTGTCCCCTTCCATTAGTGACCACGTCCTCAGCGGCAGTCCTTTACTGTCACGGCCCAAGTGGATTTTTAAATCTGTGATTCTCTATGTTACCTTTACCTTCTGGAGGGGGTGAGTGGTTCGAACAGATTTATTGCAAAATATGATACTGGAGCTCTTGGTTTAATTTAGTTTGAATACAATGAAGTCGAAATGAGGATATTTTCCCAATTAGTTGATAGAGCACCCAGATAATAAACTCTTATTTAAAAGTGTATCACATCAAATTCTTTAGTTTTGTATGTGTAAAAGCAATGTAAAGTGTGTTCTGTTATGGAAAGTAACTGACTACATTTACAGAAGTATTGTACTTATGTACACATTTTAGCTTTTTGTACTTTACCTTTGATGCTAATTTACTCTAGGCTTTACTCTGGTGGTCCATGTCACCTGAAATAAAGACCACCTTTGCTAATATTAAAAGAAATTGTTACACTTTTAGGGAAAAGGAGCAGATGTGGAGCAGATGTGTGACACACACGTCTGCTAACCAATTTCAAGGGAAGAACCATGTACTTCACTGCATTTAAGGGGGTGCATACACTACATTTGACATCTGCAGTATACTTCGTAGTTATTTTGCAGATATTTTTCATACATAACACATGATTTGTTCATAAAATATGATGCATTGTAGATGAAACTACCCAACAGCATATAAAGTAGTTAAAATTAGCTTCACCCTGGCCGGCTACAACATTAAAATGCTGCTTACATGTAATGCATCAATAATGTAATGTGGAGATTTTACTTACAAGAGAGTATTATTGCATTGTGGTATTGTTGCTTTTACTTACATAAATGATCTGAGTACCTCCTCCACTACTGCCTATCCTCCAACACCATATCCCTTGATCCAAGATTACACCCAGTGCTCCCCTAAGAGAGAATTTATCTCCATAACCTTCTCTGAAAACACATCCTCTTGCCTCAGCAGACGGTTTTGTGGCTGCTTCTTCCATCCCTGTGCCCTCTTACTTCACACCCTGTCCATCAGGACCCCCCAACTGCAAGTTTTTACATAAAGCTTCCAAGACACAATTAATAATTCATTCCAAATGCCACAGTGCTGATGATAATTCTCCTGACATGAATTATAAATGGGAGCTTCCTCCCTCCTTTCCTGTGTTTAGACCCCCTTCCATCTCTCCCTTCCACGCTCCACTCCCACGACCTCATTATTCCTGCAGCTCGTTACCGTGATACCCGCGGAAACAGGTGGTTGCTGAGCAATAGGTTGTTGTCCGGGATACGGCCTGTGCCAGGGATGCTGACTGCTGGAAGGCGCTCTGTGTCTGAGTTCACACTTATAGTAACAATAGAGATGCGATGTGATGGGTTGATGATGGCATCTACTCTCATTCAGCCCAAACAGGCCACAGTGTAGCCTGGTTTGCGTGACAGATGAGCAAAAGCCTGAGGTCCAGATGACCTGAACTGTGTCATTTGAATGAAATCTTCCCTCCAGCTGTTCCTTTACCACCTGCTCCATAGTTTGACTTTTTTGTTGCACATGAATGTTCCATTCTATGGAAGTACATTACAGTCAAAAAAGGAGAAACAAATGGAGACGTTCTCTCATAATTATGAATTCTGCTAACCTTAAATTTGACTTAGCATCTTTGTCTTTATTGCATAATTTCAAAATCAGTACATTGTGATTACAATATCCGTATCTCAAATGACGATGAGTGTTAGAAATACTTCCCTTTATAATGATTACAAGGTATTGTGATATAGTTTCCTTGTTTTATGAGATGCTAAGTCATAATTACCCGATACAGAAATCAGATTTTCGAGAAAATGTCTATTTCTTTTCCCCTTGGTGATATTAACGTGTTCCTGTACCATTCTTAGCTGTACTAAAACTATTATACCGAAAAAGCAGTACCTTCCAAAATCAGTGGTGAAGTTTTACTCACAATAAGCACTCTGTCTTAATTTCTGTAATCCCCCTCCACTTCATTTTGGTAGCGTTTTCCCTCTGACAGCATTGCACAACAGTGTCATCTAAATCCACCAGAAGAGACAGAAGAAAAGAGAAAAGTGAATAGCTGTATAAAAATCATTTATTGAACTTTGAAAGCCTGGTGCAGTCTGAATCCTATTTTGGAAATAATTGGCCTCTTTTGTTTTGGGTGGCAGTGAACATTATTGTGTGCTGCTAGACAAACTGATAGACAGAGACGATGCGATTTGGCCCAAGCTCAGCTCTCAGCCTGGCTTTTTGAAGTTCCTCGGCTCACTGTTATGCTGTGCCGGGGAACCCCAAAAGGCTGCTGAGGTGCGATCACAACCCTCTCTCGCCTTTTGGACTGTGAGTCAGTGGTCACTGGAGGGTGGGGCCCTGTTGTCAGGGTGGTGTCTTTGGAGCGCTGCAGGACTAAAGTGGGGGGATTAAGAGGAAAAGCCCCCCACAGAGCAGGAGTCTCTGAATTCCTTGCAGCTGGCGTGAGCTCTCATTATTTCTCCTCCCCTGATTCCTCCCTCCGAGGCCCCACAGGCGCGGCTGTGATGGACAGGTACATTTTCTGAGGAATCACTGGCATGAAAAAAGAAGAAAATCGCCTAAAATGGAAGTCCGTTATTTTTTCATTGCACAGTGATTACTCTCATATGGAGCTGAAAGGCAGACCTCTCATAAATCATACTTACCATGCACACATTTGAATGTGCTTTTCAATGTACACTGTGGATTATGTAATAATACCCCATTTGCCCTCAAATCGGAGATCATTTCCCAAACCTTAATTTCTTTATGCTATAAACGGTGGCTCAGCACCTTGCAGAAGATGATATTTTAGGAGATATTTGGCACACAGAGCACAGAATGCCAAGGTAACTTCTGCAGGATCATCAGAATAAGCTGCTTTTCAAAAGCCATGATTAAATCATGAGAGTTTCCAAATGGCGGAGTGTGTCACGTAAAAAAAAGAATCCTCTGTGTTTGTTTACAAAGGGGCTTCACTGGCAAAATATCCTGAAAAAACAGACAGATCGCACAGACTGCTCTCTGAATGAAATCAGGCTATTGTGTTTGTGCTTTTGGTAATTCGTTTAATGTTGAAGTGCACTGCCAACACTGGTATTAAGCGGAAAGAGCAGACAGATTTGTAGTATTAGACGGCACAGATAGGAAGCAATGCTCTGCCAGTTAGTTGCACCCTACAAGTGTTAATGGACCATGTGTTCACTGACAGCACTATCAGCCAGTCATTAAGGCTTGGCTGTGATCCTCAGAGAGCCAAACTAGAGATCTCAGCTATGTGAACACGAGCATAATGCTTCAATTTGAATAGTTTAGGGCGATAAGACAGAGCATCATGTAAGCATTACGTCTCAATGTTGTGTCCCAACTGCATATTACATACAAATTATGACAACATGAGGTGTTCTTAAAGATAACTCTCGCTCTTTGTTTCAGGTGTCGTGTTTATGGACATAATATTGTCCCACAATGCAACACATAAATGGAATTGCTCGTCTCAGCTGACAAAAAAGTAAGGACAAGCTGTGATTGGTGTTGTGACAGCTTCAGCAACAGCTTGGAAAACAAAACAAAACAAAATGTTCAGGTTGAGTATGTCACAGCAGAAAACTGTGTTACTATGACTACAAGTAGAGATGGGCAGTAAGCTTTAATAGAAACAACGGAAAACAGACAGCTCCTGTGTTAAAGTATGTTTTGTTGACCCATCCATTCACCCAGAACTCCTCCCTCTGTGGACTTAATATATTATATAATAATGTCACCTTATTTCCTCCTTTGCCCCAAGCATAATTACTGCGGCCACTAGAGCAGAGCTTTGTCACTTGCTGAAATGACTGATGCTGTTTGTTCTTCTTGGGAGGACCGTCTCATATTGGGATATTGATATTGCCCAGCCCTAACTACAGGAGAAGAAGGCATCAAACTTGTCTAAACTTGTCCATAGTTTATGAAATAAAGTCTGTGCTGCATATTAGTCATTCTGATGTGCTCCTGCTTTCCAAATTCGTATTTCCCCAAAAATACAGCCGTGTAGGTCGTCTGTGCAAGCAGCTTATTATGGCCCATACTTATGTTTATTGTTAGGCGACAACCTATAAAGAGCGCCAAAGTCCGAGTAGGGATGGATGGAGGTCGAGGTGGATGGATGGGTCAAACAACACAGGACTTTGACCCAGGAGGCCGCTGGTCGTGTCCCGTGTGAAACCAAAAGTCAACACTGAATTATTTTAACTTACGAATTATTTTAACTAACATAATTATTTTAACCCAAACCATGATGCTAAACCTAACCAAGTACTTTTGGTGCCTAAACCTAATCAAACTGTGACCGTTTCACAGCATTAACCAACGTGTTGTTGTTACCATGACCACGAAGGTCCAGTATACCTATATATGTCATTTTGGAAAACGACCTATCTTTTGTCGGTTTTCCACTGTCCATTGAAAAATTAACTTTTTGTTAGGTTTTGTGATGTAAAATTTGAGTCAATACAGTTCCAAAGTTGCAGTTTAATAGATGTCAACATACAATATCACTCCCTGTCACTACCAAACAGTAAGGTACATTGATTTCTGTTGTGCTGTTTGCCCAAATTGTACACTGCCAACATTAGTACGTACTGTATATCTCGGGACACAGCTCAGGTTCCATTCTAATCACCGGATGTTAACTTGGCTGAAGTGTCCTTGAGCAATAAACTGAAACTCTACCAGCTCCAGGGATGCTGTATTGAGGCTGACAATGACTTCTGACCTCTGGGGGACAAAAGTGTAAATGTTGCATCTTAGAGATGGGTAGAGTGTCAAAACAGAAACAAAATGACACCCACAGCCCAAGTCCTCTACAGGGTTTAAACTGTAGATGAGCAAAACAAAAGCTCACAAAAGCTGAAAAGTAGACAGTGTTATTATGATAATACAGAGACCCAGAATAAGCTTTTTTCCATATCCGTCCAAAAGGTTCAGTCGGACACATAAACGCAGGATTATCACATGCTCTGACCAAAAAATGACTGTGTCAGATATGTGTGACCATAGAAGAGGAAATAACCACTTCAGTCAATTGGAACATTGACAGCACTGTCTATGGCAGCCATTAAATTTGTCATTGCTTTTTATACGGTCCAGTTCATCAACAGGAGCACATCAGAGTGCTGGATGACACACACAGGCACAGGCAGAGATGGACACACACACACACACACACACACACACACACACACTGAAGCCCAGGGCCATAAAGTCTCTGCTGGAGCCAGTGCTCTCTGATTCAAAGGCTGTAAAATGGAAATTAGACTGAATGGATGACATGGTCTCTCATTATCCGCTGCATATATTATAGAAAGTTGTAGTAACACATTTGACTCTGATGGCGACAGACTGATATTGGCAAGATGCTCCAGCCCACTTACCTTTTACAGATCCCATTAACCCACCCTCTTCCTCCTGCCGCACCACCTTTCTCTGCCAGATTCTGCATCGTAGGGTCAAGATGTTCCCCACTGCTTCAGCTTCTATGTCTTCCTACAGCCAGACTTCATGTTCCTTTCCTTTCTCACCTCTGCTCCCTTTTGGTTATGATTATTGTGTTTTTACCTGTGGCTGTGGCTTGCGTTCAGCATGGCACATGGTAATTTGATACGGCCGATAAAAAGCTAGCAGCCGGGCTCCTTATTGTGGGGAGCTTGCCAGGTGTTATAAACGCCCCCTGCGGCGGCGACTAAACTGATGCCCTCCTCCGTGCTTCTATTCATTTATTTCTCTGCAGGTGCCTCATAGCAGGTAGTAATGATGCACAGCCCATGTGTGGCCAATGGGGTGGACTGCCTGATGTGTAGGTACAGGTAAAACTTTGCCCACTTAAGGGAAAACTACCCATGTTTTGAGCATGTATAACGTTGGCACAGGAAATATAATAGTATAAATTGCTACACACTACTGTCCCAAAATGCAACAAGCAACAGAAAAATAGAAAAGAAAAGAAAGGTAAAAAAAGAAAATGTGAAATGGAGGTGCTTAGGTGAAGAAATGTGTATACGGAATAGTGGTTTTTAAAAATAAGGATCCTTATTTTAGAATTTAGAATTTTTACCAACTTTCAAGAAAAACAAGATAGGTTTTTTTTAAAGGTAATAGAAGAGCCTGGTGTTTGGGCTGACACTGATATCTATTGTCGAGAAGTTTAAAAGTAAACAATTTCATATATAAATGTTATTATCAAAGATGACAGTAACAGTAGGCCTACATATACAGTAACAGAAAACGTCCAAAACAAATGATTAGAATTAAAAAATAATTTATTTTATATACTGTATATATATTTTTTGTTTTTCAATCGGGCAATGTTTACATCCATGTTTGCATGTTAGAAGTCTTCTTCTTCACTGCCTTTGCTGGTGCATTACCGCCAACTTACTGTCAATCAGCACAACAGCATGAAACCCAAGGCAGGATGTAATTTGCACCCCTTGCATGCTCATGGTTGTGCGCTCTTTAACGCTACTAGTGGTCAGAAACTAGTGTATTATGTTGATGTCATTGTCGTGTCCTTTTGAAAATTAAAAATTCTAAAATCAAAACAAAAAAAATAGTGGTCAGGAACTCCACAGGACCCCTGTAAAGTCAAATATACATAGAAATGGTGCCAATAATAATTTATTGCTTCAGTTTACTGCTCTCTCAGCCATCTTTTCCTTCTGCATATGTGCCAACACACACACAGATACCACTAATATCTGTGATAACCTGATGTTGGCCGATTATATCACCCAGTCCCCATGTATTGATTGGGCTCTACAAATAGATCGGTTTAACTGACTTTTACCCAAGTTAATGTTCCAATACATCATAAAAGTTGCTCAATTTCTTGCTGCAAGAGTTCACAGCAGTTCAGAATATGCTTTCAGTAACAGAAAGTGAAAACAAAGCGGGAGGAATACAGAAGAGATTAGTCAGAGTTCCCAGATGTCATAAAATAAATAGTGAAAGAATAGATTATCTTTGCTGCAACATTTTCTTTAAAAAATGATAATAATGAGCACTATTTATCAAATACTGTACCTGTATCTGACTGCAGACTGACACTGTCTTTTTGAAGAAGGGATGGGTGTATTCAAGAGGCAAAGATCATTTCTGACACTTTCTCCAACCTCTGACTTGAGAACATAACGCTGCACTTGTGCTTGGCTTCACGTGTGTGAGTGTGTGTGGGTGCATGCCTTAGTTGCCCCCATGCTGTGCGCCGTCTGCCTCGGCTGCAATTACCAGAAGAGAGAGTGCCCGTAGCTACCTGCTCATCATCCCAGAGCCAGAGCCCAGCCCTGGACAAAGCACACACAGCAGCTCCTGCCAGAGACTGCATTATGGAGATTAGGGTGAAAGATTGACAAAGAGGTAGAGGGAGGTGGAGGGAGACGGGCTCGGTGAGAGCAGTGAGGCTTCGGGGAAGGGAAATTAGTTTGCTTCTGGATGATCCCCTAAGGCTCAAGGAGACGGGGAGAGAAAGACAGAGGGATTAGGAGAGGGAAGAAGAGGGAACGATCGAGGAACGGAGACGGAGAGTGAGGGACAGAAACAGACTAATCTCGCTTAGTCAGATATCCTTCTTGTCAAGCTCACAGTGGTCTGGAGCAGTACTGAACCGATTAGAAAACTAATCAGCAACAATTCTGACAATCAGTTAATTACATGAGACATTTATCAAGCAAAAAAGCCAAACATGCTCTGGCTTCCGCTTCTCAGGTTAGAGGATTCGCTGCTTTTCTCTGTTTTATGTCGTTGTAAATTAAATATATTTCGAATTCGAAAGATGCCACGTGTGGCTCGGAGAACTTGTGATGTGACATTTTACGGATCAAATTGGAAAATCAAATGATAATAATTATGAGACTTTAACCCAGGAGACCACTGTTCGTGTCCTGTGTGAAACCAAAATTCAACTTACGTAGTCTACGTGACTTAAGTGACGTACGTAAGTTAAGTTACGCAACTAACGTAGTTATTTTAACCCAAACCATGATCTTTTCCTAAACCTAACCACGTAGTTTTGGTGTCGAACTAGCCAAACTGCAACCGTTTCACAACGTTAAACACGTGTTGTTGTTGTTACCATGACAACGAAGGTCCGATATGCCTATATATATATATATATATATATGTCATTTTGGGAGTCATTGACAAATGACCTATTCTGGAGTTTAGGTTGAAGGACTTGTTGAAAATTATTGTTATTAAAAAAAATCTTATTCATTTTACCCTTTAAAATCTAACCATTGTACCACTGCCCTATTTCAAACCAACTTTTGTGCTGGGGGTTTCTCCACCTCTGAGCTTGATAGGAAAAGACATGTGACTATGTAAGATTAAGACAGACACAGAAAGACAGAGAGAGAGAGAGAGAGAGAGAGAGAGAGATGAAGTGAGAGGACACCCGCAGAGAAACAAGGGACACGGAGGTGACACGGGCTGACGCCAAGACAAAAACACTGCCAGACAGGGGTAAAGTGTTTGACAGGAGAAAAGAGTGTTGGAAACGAAAAAAGAGCTGGAGGTAGAAAGAAGAAGACACAGACAGGAATAGACAAGCTAATTGCAGAAGATTGAAATAAGAGCATAAGAAAGAAAGATGACAAGATGCTTCAGGACATAATGGAGATGAAGAAAAGGCAGAGAGAATGAAGAGTGGCATTGCGGTCATTCCTAAAGTAGTGGGAGTCTGTTCACTCAGCTGGGCACCTTAGTGCCCTTTGTGATGAAGGACAGTGGTTTCAGTGCAGACAATGGCTGGGAGGATAGCAAGCTTATGGCCGGACCTGGGCCTGTGTCAGCCTAAATGGCAACAATCAATAATCCCCTCAGTCAGTTTCACCCTGAGAGCTGCAGTGATGCACGTGGTGCTGAGATGTGTGTGTCTGCCTGTGTCAGTCGTTTCGTTTATTCATATCAGAATCAGAATCAGGTTTATTGCCAAGTAGGTTTTCTAATACAAGGACTTTGCCTTGGTATATTGGTGCATAACAATAAACATAGTAAGTAATATTAAGAAAGATAAAGCAAGTACTGCAAGCCAAAAAGCATAAATAGAAAATTGACAATAAGATATGAAAAATCATTATAAAAATAGTAAATATGACTGTCCAGTTTAGTGCAGGGGTGTGCAAAGTATTTACCAGGGAATGTGCAAAAGTTCACAGAATAAAGTTTAAAGAATATTTGTGCAAGATATTAATTTATAGTAGATATGTTCTGGTATAAAGAAAGTTTGTTTAATTTTTCTGCCTTTTTTCCTTTGAAATACTGTAGAATTATACTTATTCAGGCCTGTGGAATTCTGCAAATGCAAACAATAATACGAATGGACAAATTATTCGTTAGCTTAACTACTCATGGGTCGTTGACACATGCAACTTGCAACGAAGGGCTTTCAGGGAGACATTAGGCCTGCAGTTACCAATTATTTTTACTGTCTAGTAATTTGTGGATTTTCCTTAACTGTGCGGTCTATACAGAATATGCCCACAACAGTTTCTCACAGTTCAAGGTTGCATCTTCAGATGATTTGTTTTGTCCAACCAACAGTTCAAAACCCAAAGATATTCGACTTGCAATGATAGACAACACAACAGCAGCAAATTCTCAAATTTGAGACCCTCCAAAGACAGCTACCAGTGCAGTATCAGGTGCAACCCTGCAGTCAGACCTTCACTGGTGTAGAAATAATTCTTGTTCGGGTGCTTTATGTACTCCACTTTCCACTTGGAAAGAGAAACATTTGTTGCTAAATTCAGCACAGTGGGATTTGCACTATGCAGAAAAAGGTGCCAAGCTGTGCACAACATTAAGCCAGAGTAAAAATTGCCATCTGCCCACACCTGCAACACTACTGCACTATGGACTGGAGTCCAACAGGCTCACACACTCAAACACACACACACACACACACACACACAGTGGAGACTTTGTTAGGCCGCTGGCACTGTCAGGCTTCCCAGTACAGCATGTTTCCACCCTGACTAGAACAGTGTGGCCGTTGTGCGTGTGGTTGCAGCATTGTGCAGACACATGCATGCAGCCAGTAGTCACACTGGATTGGATTCATTACAGAGAGATGGTTGTAGACTATCACTCAGCATAGTTCGCCGTCAATGGAAGAGTTATGTTCTGAAATGTGATCTCCGCCATTGGAGTGAAGTCTCAGTTAAAAAACGACACAATATTAGGGAACTAAAACTAATAATGGTACTTTTACAAAACTGCCCAACACCAGGATTTTATTTGAACTGACATAAATAGTTACATGAAGTTGTAAAAAGGAAAAAAATAAAAAGAATACTATTGTGATTGGTGCATTTTTATGATGTTTGAGATGTTTCTGACGCTTGACTGCAAACCACATTTCCTTCCAGAAAATATAAAGTTTGGGCTTAAATTTAAATAGTGCTTTTTAATTAAAAAGTCTTTTAAATGCAAGTCTGAAGTGGAAAAAGAAACCAGGAACAGAACACCATCCAAAACCTGAAAGTTTAGTGTGACACGGAAACAAAGGAAACTTTGCTCCACTGAATCTTGCAGCAGCAGTAGTGGGCACATTATAAAGCAACTAAAGGAACTATGGGGCTTCCCTAAAGCTAAGCCTCTGCCACACACACACGCACACATTTTTTTCTAGAAAGTGGCTGTGCTGCACTGTTCTGCTGACAGTCTAATATATCACCTCCTCCTTCTGGCTTTTCCAATATCACTTGGTTCTTTTGTTTTCAAAAGGGTTTCTGAGCTCATTCTGTGCTGCACTGAGGGATGTTTAACTGCATCTGAAACGCCTGGTTCATTCTTTTTTTTCTTCTTCTTCTTCATTTTAGGCTGTTGTGGGTTGAGCCTGGCTCCCAGAAAATGGGAAATCATTCTAGTGCAGAAAGTCTTATGGACCACAGAGAGTTGTTTCGTCTTCCTCCCAGTGTGAAAGCTCCGGCATTGATCTCGCTGCCCGGGTGTCCACACTGCACAAGTTGTAGCCAGGGCTGAGGCAGGGGGCGATGCTATGCCTCATAAACGGAGGGCTCACACACATGCAGACTCACAAACATGGAAAGCACAATTTCCACACGCACACACACACACAGACATGCTGTATACACATTTAGTCGCTTGGCGTAATTTAGTTGCATTCATATGTTCACATAGAAAACACACACAGGCCTGAACTCACACATTCGCTTTCTGACTTTTTATTGCTCTTGACATGACTTCATTTGACTCAAGTGACTCAGTTGAAGGGAACTTGATGTCTTTAGCCTGAAGTGTGTGTGTGTGTGTGAATGGCTAGGAAAGGACTCTTTGTCTAGTGTGAGTCAGCCACTACTGGTGTATAGGGAGCTTATACACAGTAACATGATTTGCTGTTCGACACCATGTGGCAGTTTGCAGGAGGAAGGTGAGACAAAAGGAAAAGAAGGAATTAACACTGATATTATCTACTGACTGAAATAACCTGAAAAAGATATTTGATTAATGATTGTACTGTATATCATCCTCTAGAAAATGAACTATTAAGTAAAATTTGATACAGATATTCAAGGTCCTCATGGAATAAATTCTAATGACTTTGGTAATCTGACTTTAAAGCGCCGTCATCAGGTCAAAACCCTCATTTGCAAATTTTAGCATGCCAACAGATGGTGAACATGGCAAACACCAGCTAAATATTATTATAATGTTAGCATTGTCATTGTGAGCGTGTTAGCATGCTGACATTAGCAATTAGCTCACGACTACATACATCCTCACAGAGCCGCTAGCGTGGCTGTAGACTCTTAGGGCCAGATGTACAAATAAAATGGAGTTTTCATTGAGTTTGCGGCTGCAACCTGTGTAGGAAGAAATGACAGCATATTGACAGCATATTGATCTTGATTACAAAATACTTACTTTGGCCAACTCCTACTTATAAAATTATGACATTATAGTATTTAGTATATAGTATTTAGTAAGAGGCAATGGACACATTCATGGTAAAAAAAAAAAAAAAAAAAAAATCAGAGATGCACAAAATATACACAAGGTACACACTGCACCACAACCAGTGGAGGGAGACAGACGGAGCAGGTGGAGTTGGTGTTGATGTGGATGTTAATGCTGAAGCAAATACAGCCAAATGCACACTTAAATGTCTTAACAAAACAAAGAGGTTTAGTTGCAGTCTCTTGTGGTTTTACAGTTCATTGATGGTCAAGTTTAAATAAAAGTTTTATGAAGACAAACCACATTCCCCCGTCCACAATTCGTTTGCATTACAGTAATCAGATATTGTGTTCATTAATAATAGCCTAATTGCTTCATTTTGGTTTCTAAAATCAGGTTTTAATTATATACATGCCGATATTTAATGCATGTTTCTTTTCCCACTGAAATCTTCCTTGTTGCTCTTGTAACTCCCATCTGCGCTGTGTTTACACCTCCTCCTCAGAGGTGGAGAAATTTCCCCACCGCGAAACTGACATTCGCAAACAGCGTGACCTCAGTAAATCCAGCGGAAATACATAATCATCCTTTGTTGTCATGTCTCCTCCTATTATTTGCGCATTCCTCCCTTAAATCAATATGCAATGACACGCAGGCTGCGACTCCAGCCTGGTGCATCTGCTTGATAAACACAGCACATATGTTTGGGGGCTGAATGTGTCAAGCCTTTGTAAATCTGGCCTTTAGTCTTGTTCAAAACACAGTTAACTCAAATCTCTTCTTTCTCTCAACACTCTCAACCCTTAAACTGAAGTCATCAGTTATCATCTAACTGCACAAATGTAATCCACTAAACCTTGCAAAAATGGCTTCAAATCTATTTCCTTGTTTTAACCCTTTCCGGCATGTTTTCGAAAACAAAAATGTCTTCCTTTCCAAGAAGAGTTGTGCAACTCATTTCATTTTTATTAACTTGTATTAAAGGTAACGCCAGTCTGCAACTGGCTTGGAAGTACAACAAAATGTTCCTCTGTTTTAGGGTTAGCATTAGGAGTTTGGGTTCAGCCCTAGGGTCCAAACTCAACCCTAAACTCCTTCCCACCATTCCCAAAATTACAGTTAAAATAATGAAAACAAAGAAAAAGGGTCCGTTCATACCCACAAGCCCTTTAAAACAAGTTGACTCATATCAAGGCGTCTCTCTGCTCAACTAAACATTTTCATTTGCCCCGAACAGCAGCTCGGATACCTTTGTATTACTCAGCACTTGGATGTAAAATGCAGTGATATTTCACCTTATATGCTGAGGCAATGCAGGGGAAAGTAATGAGATTTATGTAGCCCGGGGAAATGAAGAGCTTTCAGCTTTTTACAAAATCCTAACGTCTTGTTTTTGAGTGTGTTGCCCTCCCTCCTCTGTGTTTCCTGTATATTCTCCATAGCTCTCTCCCTCCCTTATCCCCCCCTCCGCTCTGCTATAATGTGTGCAGCTCTACTAAAAAATAGTCGAGTGAGGATTTATTTCTGATGGGTTTTTGAGGCAGGGGCAGACTCTTTATCCGTGAAAGCCAGTTTGTTACATTTCTTTTTTAACAACTGCAGCAGCTGAATATGGAAATGCTTTTCTCTTTGCCTCGAAATTATGAGAACGTTTGTCAGCTTTGTCAAACGGAGATGGATCATTCAAAGCTGATGCCTATACATTACAGCTGTTTCAGTATTTACTGTAACCTCTGTATCATGCAAAGTCATTATGCAGGTGGATGGACGGGGCAGACCTGGGTCAGCTAAACTAAGATAATCTGTCTGCATGCTGAGGCAGGGGAGGAAGTAGGCTTGTGTACAGAGGTCAGGACCCACTGCAGCTCCACCCATGTGGGGTGCTGTGTGTCAGAAGAAGCTCAGACGGGGGTCTCTGCACCCCACATGTGACCTTGACACACTTTCTGACTCACCTGCATACCAAATTTGCTTCTTTGGTCTCAACATTATGGGCCAGCGTTTTGATACTGATGCATAATGAAATAAGTGTGGAATGGTACTTTACATTGAAAATGACCCAGTCAGCATTTCACCCTTGTGGCCAAAAAAAAACAACAAGTCCTCCAACCCATACGAACACATAGATCGTTGGTTCCTAACCTCTGATACGACCCACAGGAGCGTTTCGTAAATTAGTGCCTCTACCGGTGGGAGGAGATATGACTCCAAAACCAACAGAATAGGTTGTTTGCCAATGACTCCCAAAATGACATAGCAACGTACCGTCATTTTGTCTCTGCTTCTCATAGCATTGAAAAATGACATTTAAGCATGTTAACAATAGCTTCTCTTTCTAGTAACCTGTGGCTAAAAATAAAATGCTCAGTGTTTTCCCTACTTCCAGAGGGTATTTCATGAAGTGCATTTTGCTGTCAGAAAGCTTTAATTGCCCTGCTGTGACTTGTGCGTATAAATCCCAAGTTCCATACAGAACTGAACTGGATTTTGGAGGCTTTTTTTATATTAACACATAACGTAAACATATATTTTTGATAAGGATTAAGGATCCCTTAATTTTTTGATCAAGATATATACAAACATTTTACAATTGGTTGATTTCCAAGTATGACTCACACCAACATCCATCCATCCACCCCCTACCCCACCCCTCACCCAGAGATGAAAAGTAATTTGGTCTTGATATGAGAAACGAGAAAAATGCACTTCCGTATTACAGGTGTTTGAGTCACAATATGGTGATCATTTTTCACTTTGTGGGGAGTTTTAAAAGTAAAGAACTCAGTTATTGCATCCTACATAAAGAGGAGGGTGTTGATACAACATTTTTTAGTGTGGGCTACAGAGTCAAATCCTGGCGTCATTTTAGGTTTGAATATATTCAACCCAAGTTATAAATCTATGTAATGTTATGATACATTTTTCTTTTAATGGCAGCTAATACAGCTCATACAGCAACTTCAGATTGGCAATAACATTTTACATTTTTCCCTTCCCTGCCAAAAATGTATCAAACATCTAAACGGAGGCACACATTAAATTAAGAATTATGTTAACCTTAAAAAACCGCCATCACTCAGTCCGAGTGTTTTCTAATTATGACAGTGCTTCAGCCGTGGGAAATGGATTAGTTACATTTGCATGCTGATATGCTGTAGAGTCATGATGTTAATAATGTCAGTTGCTATCAGCTGTTGCAGGAGCAGCTCTCTCTCGCTGAGGATGCTGGGCGCTGCGGAGGATGGTGACACAGACCTCAGTGACAGCGACGAGAGACGAAGAGACAGACTTTTCCTCCTTTTCAACTCTCTATCCCCCTCTGCCCCCGGGCTCCTGACCTTAATAGCAGCCTCTTTCCTGTATGACTGGGAGACATATAATCCAATAAGCATGTACGAGCACAAAAAAAAAAAAACACACACTAACAAGAGTGTGTGCAATCACTCATCAAGCCGACGTCGTGTATGTGTCATCTCATGGGAAAGTTCTGCACATGAGGAAAAGCTCTGCAGGGAGAGTAGATGTTTTGGAGCAACTTATTTACAATTCTTTGGGCTTTTTATCTTGTGTGAGGAGCCAGACAGGATGTTGTCTTTGCCTCGTTTGCTCACACTTCCTGTCTAGGAAGGAGGGCTTGCTATTTATACAACCTCTGGCCTCTGCTTGTTTTGTTTTTGCCCCCTTTCAGTCAAGGAAATTCTTAACCTTACAGAGCCCTCACTCTACCGCCTCTCCATTTAAAGGCCAACCATTTCTCACAGCTTGTCGGACCCTTTTGGCATCATCTGGGGTTTGATAAGGCCCCATCCCCCCAGCTGCAGATATATAATGAGTCTCCACTTTTTTTCTGCTCTCCTTTTTTTCATGCATGTGGTCTCATTCATTAGCCCATTTTGCTTCACATCCCTGCTTTTCTAAAAAAAAAATGCACATGTGCATACATGTTTTTTTTTTTAAAACATGTATGCACACGTCGCAGTGGATCATGTCAGCAGGTGCACAAGCTACATCAGAACTGCGTACCAGAACTGCATTAATGTCTGATTTCCACAAATGCCCTTCACCCTAAGTCATCTATGTGGATGAAAATGTACCTCTAGAGGCAGTCAGGGAGGAGCAGGGAGATGCAAAAGCAGGGAACAGTGCAGACTAGATGAGACAGGGCCAAAAGAGAGCAGAAGAAACTAAAAGAAGAACCCACATCTCCTCTCATTCTCTCTCACAGGCATGCATGTGTTTTGTCTCAGATGCACCAAGCGTCACGCCCATAGATAAGGTCTCTGGTGGGATGTTCTTGACACAAATGAATTCAAAATCAACAAAAGCTTTGGGTTGTTTTCTAAGGATGCTGGTTGTGGAGGAGGCATGTAGGTATTTGTCGTCTTCTTTCTGACAACATTTTTCCTATTGTGCATGAGAGCTGGCAGAGACAAACAGCTTGTCAAAAAAAAATATAAAGCCCCCCCAAAAAAACAAACAAGATCGCGGTGCAAATTGCTGAGTCCATTTCAACAATGTTATCCCTAGGTTCTCATTGAAAGCATTTCTATAAGGGTAATATTCTCTATCTACAATGCTGACATAACAGCATCAGTAGCAGCTGTGAGCTTTAAATATATTGTGCTCTGAAACACCACACAAACAATGAAAGAAAAAGAAAACGCCACAGCGGGACATTGGTTTACAAGCCACAAAAGAGCAGCAAAGTGTGTGAAATGGGGGCGAAAACCAAAGATATCTCAATGCTGCAGTGATCATCAGACGCATTATTAAAACCTGCCCTGCCTAATTTCAACTAATCTGGCCTGAATTGGCCAAGTCCACTTGGGAATTGGTTTGTTGAGCCTGGGAGCTGTCCCCGTAAATTGCAATGCTAATGGCGAGGCTGAACGGGCTTCTACCCCTGATAAAGGCAGATTTAATGGAGATATTTCACATGGAATCATTTATCAGGGACTGACAGGCAGGCAGTAAGACTCCCACCTTCCACCCCCACCCCGCAAAAAACTACACGCACATGCACACAAGCACCTTGAATAGGCATGGGCCACACCCTCTCTGTGAGTGCTTGATCCATGACGATACAACTTTATCTGCCCGCAGCAGATTAATTTAACTCAGTTTGTTGTGAAATTAGACAAAATGAAATAGGAAAAAAAAAAAGCCTAGCATATTTATATCAGGGTGGATCAGAGCTCATTTTTGGCACTACTGGTCCGTGACTGTGGACAGACAGAGAGGAAAACAGGCTGTGAGATTTTTATTTAAATGCTAGAGAGGATGCATCTGAAGCACGACATAGATCACTGATAAAATCTGACAGTACAATACAAATATGACTGTGGCTGAAGACAGGAGAGGCATTGTTATGCAGGGGGCACACGTGTGCGCTCATGTTGGTGGCAGTAATAGTCTTCCCAGCTAAGCACTGCAATTTGTAATGCTGTTGTCTATTGTACATATTTTTGGAAATATCCATGTTGGCTTGTACAAGATAGCTGTATTAGCTTTTTACCAGCACTGAGAATAAAAAAGGGTGTAATGTGATCTAGCATAAACAGAAACAGCTGTTACATATTGTAACCCCAGGTCTATGATTACACTGGGAGCACCCTAACTGGACTCTGTAAGCTCAGCCACTCATCCTCATGTAACTGCACGCTAAGAATGTGTATTTTGGTGTAGAAGTGTTAATTTTGGCACCTGATTTTGATTTAGTTTTTTGATGAAAAAGTATATTAGTTTTACACAAATTTTTGTAATTTGATTTTTGTTAGTTTTAGTCTAATTTTAGTCTAGAGACTACAAATTCATCTTCAGAGCTTTTTCATATAACAACTTCCAGCAAAATACTGGGCCGACAGCTGAGACTTATTATACAGAGCAGATCAGGGTTTGGGTTTTAAAATTTCCCAATGCAGCTTAATTGATAGCCATACTTCAACTATTACACATCTACTGCCAGCATCGCCATTAAAATAACAGAAGGACCTAATGCACGGAGAACGCATCAAACATCAGACAGCAATGAAAGTGGCTGCGAATGTCTTCAATAAATATATAGTTTTTGATACAAGATTGTAAATCTCCAAAATAAAAATGATGAACGTGCCAAAGCTAGATAGACTTTACCGCTCGCTGCGACTGAACTAAGATGTACTTCCAAGAAAAAAAAAGATGTATCTTAAACCAGCTGGCTCAGAAAGAAACAATTGAAAGTCTTTTTTTTATAGACTGTTAGTGATACCCTACATAGCCTGTCTTACTTGCAACATACTTGACTCTAATATTTCTCAAAATATGATTAATAGGCTCCTAAGGCAATAGTATAATATAAAATAAAAATAGAAATACCTGACCTGAATAAAATAATGGATTTAAGAACAATAAACAGGAAAATAAAAAGGAATTAAAAGCTTGAGGGTGAAATCAAACTGTCTGAAAGCCAAAGTGATGTGTAGCCACTCTTTAACTCATCATCAGGCGGGCTGCTCTAAGCTTTGGGGTACACAGGACAAAGGTTAGATTACAGTCAGTCTTGAAGGTAGACTTTGAAATGGGCAGCAGTGTCACCCCTGAGGATGTCTTTGTTGTCCTCATCATGACCTCACCTGACCAGAGCTGCCATGTTCTTCTTTGTTCATCTCATCTGTCTGTTAATACTGCTCCCGGGGGACATGACTACTCTATGTCTCTCTCTCTCTCTCTCTCTCTCTCTCTCTCTCTCTCTCTCTCTCTCTCTCTCTCTCTCTCTCCTCTATGCCTCGACTTCCCTCCTTTGTTCACCTCCCCCCACTCCAGCTATTCCTGGAACTGGTGATTTAATGAAGAGCTGGGTCACCATGAGTGACCTCTCCCATCATCATTGACCTCTCTTTTTGTGTGTGTGTGTGTGTGTGTGTGTGTGTTTATCTCTGGTTGTATTTGATTCAGCAAGCTGCAAAACTTTAGCTGTTTGCTTACTTTTGCACTTACTGTTTGCTGCAGTCAAGCGTGGGTTTTGTCCGTGAACCCTCAGCACTAACGGAGGCAAACACAAGGCTCATTAGAAGGAAAACCCTGAACTCACCCTCAGCTTGTTTCCCTCCACTTTCCCATCAGAGAGTACTAAAGTTAAGATATCAATAGCTGTCATATTTCCAGCACAATTTCCAGGAGAGCTAATTTACCCAGTACACAGATAGTCCTTTCATCAGTTGATGTCCGACAATGTGATTTCATGCTTAACAAAGCTAATGGGCTAGGGCCATCTAACTAATAACATCCATCTACCCTCCTCTGTGTGTCCTTTGAATCTAGCTGGGTGGTAGTTTTATGTATAATCTAACAGCAGAGGGGATTTGGCTATCCTGCTGACAAGGTAATGCCCTGTAATTGGCCTTCTAATTCTGCGGGATAATGAGACTAGAAGCGGATGGCAAAGGCTACACTGCTGTATTTACCTGCAACACCAGACAATTAGTCCCTGTAATGCTAATCACAGGCTGGCGGGTGGACCTTTTTAATGAGCCCCCCAAAAAACGAAAAGGATTTGTTCTCTCTACTGTCACAGTGTTAGTAAGGTTGTAATGATGATTATTGGTTAGTTACACATTTTTGAAAGCCGTTCCAGAGTTCTGTTCCTGAGTTTGTTCAATTTATTACTATATTTATATACTTTTAGTAAATTGTACTTTTATATATTTAGATATATTAGATATTTTTAGTGGCCAAGCACAAAAAGAGTATTACCATTTTCCTTTTATACATGTAAGATTAGCGCTACAAAATAATATGATCTGAAAATTGTCTTAATGTAACTGTGCATTTACAGAAATATATTTTAATTTAAAAAAGGTGATTAAGTTTTCAGTTGTAAGCTTGTGTAGAAACAAAAGCAAAAACACAATAAAACAATGGTTAGAGAAAGTTCACAGAGCATGACTAATAATAAAGCCTTAAATATACAAAAGAAACAGCTAAATTTTTGATATTAATGTATTTCTGCTGATTCTCATAATCCTTGACTTTGAACCCTGGATACCTCAAGACGCCGGAAATAGGCTCCCCTTCACACAGCCTGTCAGTCGTTCTTTTCTTGAGCAGACCACAGATTACAAACCTTTAGGGATTCTCAGAGCCACCCACCCTCAGCTGGTGCAAGTCTCTGAGGTCATTCAGCACAAGGAAAGACGGGTGCTGATTAAAGTAAGGCCCTCGTGGGTTGACAGTGAACTGTCAGATATGTCAGCTAACACCAGCCCCTGTAAATTGCCAGTTACAGATCCTAATTTAGCTGTCTTTAACATTTCCAACAATTCATTCAGCTGGGATCCCTCTCGGGTTCTCTGCTCTGAGGAAGGTTAGAGCAGGGTGGCAGGGTTTGGAAGAGGTCTGACTGTAGCCTAAAGCCGAGAGAAGAATTCTTTCAGAGGTGGAGACAATGTAGTGGGAAGGTCTGTGGCTCATTCTCACAGGAGAGGTAAAAGAGGACAGAGTGGAGGGGCAGGTGTCTCAATGGTGTTCTGCCCTCTGGACAACATTTGCTCCGTCTGATGAGACTCCACATACGGGCTCACAGTATTACATAAAGACATGCACACGTGCATGAACTGATGTACAGATGCATGCATTTGCATAATGAACACAGACATATACATGCTTCACATGTTCAGTCTGGTTCAGTCACACAAAAAATGCATGTAAACAATCATGCTTATTCTCATGTCCTCCGCTCTCTTTATGTGTGTGTGTGTGTGTGTGTGTGTATGTCTTTCACTCATCACATATGTGCAGCTGTGCATTTGTTTAGTGATTCCAGACAGATAATCAGGGACCAGGATGCTGTTGAAATCACACGAATAGGAAAATGAGTTTTCATGTTACCGTTGTCACGTTTTATTCTTGTTTTTAAAAACGCTCACATTTTCTAAAATTTAAAGCCAGTGAAAGGTCAAAAATTTGTTTTTAGTTGTTTGATGCCTGTGTTTTTCATTGGCAGATTTATCTTTAAAGTTTAAAAAAAAATCTTTTTAGCTTAAATATTCGTTTTCACTACAGGTTTTAAAGATTTTTTTTCTTTTTTATTACGATTTGGGACAGCTAATTTCACTG
This sequence comes from Macquaria australasica, assembly GCA_005408345.1. Taxonomy (NCBI): domain Eukaryota; kingdom Metazoa; phylum Chordata; class Actinopteri; order Centrarchiformes; family Percichthyidae; genus Macquaria; species Macquaria australasica. The sequence continues at coordinate 226,810 of SEMN01000106.1, forward strand.
GCATTGTTGTCCTTGTCACTGGACATCACAGCTTCCACGTATCTTCCAATACACATGGGATCCGCAGCATTATTGTCAGAATAATAACTATTTGTCCAAATTATGAAATGTGACAAAATTAATTTAGAAAACAAGAACTACTAGAAAGCTCTAAAATTAGATCTTTAAATTTTCCATATATGACTTAGACTGTTCTGACTTATATGATTTCATTGAAGTGCTGACAACAATATGTTGTTCCACTCCCACAATTTGAACTACAGTTAACCTCTAGCTCTTTATAGAAGGACAAATATAAAATTGACATAGTATTTTTCATTTCCTCAGTATCCTACTTACATAGGGACTCAAAGGTTTGCATTGGGAAGTGTTTTGTGAATGGAAACTTTTTGGTTCAATCTCCAAACCCCAAATGTCTCCTGAGCCATGTTTATTAAGTACATCACTTAAATACTGATTAGATTGGACACCCTGGGATCTTGGAGATTAAGAGGACATGGAGCAGGTCTCCTATCTGTGAGCGTGTGCATGAATGGATTTGTGTTGGCTTTTTATTTGTTGTCGTGTGTGACATTGTGATTTGTGATGCTCCTCCCGGGTAAGGATGAATAGGAATATCTCCCCGTGAAAGTGGTAACCTCAGGCTTAAAGACAACACAGTGGCAGCATTTGTTTTCGTTTGTTTTATTTATATATTTTATTTGTCCCTGAGAAACGGAGCCATTGTTTGTGCGGGAGCATAAAGTCCTAAATCAATGACAGGCTATAATTTGCAGCCCCAAGAAAAGAGCCTTTTGGATCAATCTTTGTTGCCGTCAAGACGTGCCATCAAGACATTATCAGAAGAACTGACTACTGGTTAGTTTTTATCTATTTTTCCTGTTGTTTTTTTACATTCATATAACAACTACTGATTGTTTAACACATTTCTTAAAATATGTAAAATTCATATATAATGCATGAACATGCTTTTTAGCAGTTACAGGATAAAATGAGCAGAAGAGAACAAAACACAATTTCTTGGCTTTCTTGGAACTGCAGCTTTGTTGTGAGGTACATGCAGTTGCACTACTACATTACATGTTCTACTCTGTGCAACATACTCTATATTTAGGGCTGGGTATCAACATTTCTTCAACAATAACAAAAATATGTCTGTAGTCTTGAGTATTGAAGAGTGTCAAGTATCGAAAGGTGGCCTGGTCAGACTCTTACCTTGGGAATCTTTTCTAAATGTTGACAGTATTCTATTTAGCTAAAGTTCTTTATTTAGCAGTGATGCATTGAGCAATTTCATATACTGTGTTAAACAAAAAGCAAAACATTATTTAAACATGTTTATGTTCCCCAAACTGAGGCACTGAAAAAAGTAAAATTACTAAATAATCTTTACTTGTCCTCTCTAGCCTCCCCAACCATTAAGTACTCTGCTGTTGTTCACAGGTTTTATTTAAAACAAATTAATCTAAATTGATTGTAGGATTCTAGGAAGTTTTGGCAACTCTGGTGTTAAACTCCTCCCACCTACAGTACAGCATCAGATTCCCAGAGTCTTTGTGTGTCATAGCTTTTCCCATTGAATTGCTGTACCTCCATAGCCATATTTCTGTCATCTTGTCCAGGTAGTCATGGTTCTATGAACACACTGTTCATGTCTGGGAAAACTGTAGTAGTGCCCCAGGTATACAGAGGTCAACCGCACTTAGTCTGCTATCTCCAGGGAAGCAAGCTGGCACGGTATGGGCTGTAGGATCCACCGTGCCCTTGTCACCCTCATAACTGTGATGGTCATCTCTCATCCTGTCTTATCCCAGAGGCCCTAATGTGCCATCACCATGCCACTTGCAGTGATGGCTGTTTGTTGACAGCTGTTTCTAATAGTAATGTACCTAAAACCCATTCCTGGTGAACTGCATAACAATGTGCTCATAATTGGTTAGATACAGTACAGTCTAGCTAAAAGCTAAGCTTCCCTGCAGTATATTAGTAGAGTAAAAAATGCCTGCAGCATTTATGTCTGCAGCCTCTGCATGTGAAACTAGTCAGCTACTGGATTCATCCTCCGCTGCCTCCTGCCCATCGACTGCCTGTTCGGTCCCGTGTTGACTCAGGATTAACACATAAATGACCATCTAAATGAGCTGTAATAGTGGAATAATCTCTGTGACCTATTAGAGTAATACAGCAAACAGGCACACAGAAATGCTCAAACACACATGCATACACACAGTTACACACACACAACACACTTTAATTGATTTGCTGGGGTTATTTGCTTTGTTGCACGCTTATTTAAAAGGAGAGGATGTTTTGTGTGCATGCGACGATGATAATGGACCGTTGAGTTCGTGTGTCAGGGAATGTTTCGATAATTTTATAATGACTGTGTGTTTGTGTGTACATGAATGAGAGGGAGAAAAAAAACCCTAAAACCTAAAGATTACACTGTGAGCCATAAAAGTGTCATACCAGTAACACTAATGGACTTAGCCAATAGCATGTTTTGGGAGATTATGCTGATCGCATTCAGGACTTAAGCTCTCTATAACATGAAGCCATTGCTTCAAGGATTAGCAGAGCAGCACAACAGTAAGTCACAAATAACAATGTGATAGGATACAGCTGGAGAAGACAGATACAGTAGGCAGATCTTCAAGTAAAGGCCAGTTCAGACCAAAGATTCACAGAGAGACAAGTTGAAACTTGGAACTACTTGCAATGCCCCGGTCTGCAACGTTCTGAAACCTGCCAGTTTACACCAATGCGACTAGACGAGGCGGTGTATCGTTTCCATAGCAACAACTCTCTGTACTTCCATTCTAACTGCCGGCTTTTCAGGCTTTTTCTGTAGCTGGATATAATTTGTACCTTGTTAAAACATGAATAAGGATAGTGATAGTGAGTTACTTGCTATAGTTGCATTTCTAGTATTGATGAAACGGCGAAAACATAAAAACGAGCGGGTCGAGATGACCAGCTGACTTTGCTACGAGCTGATTGGCTGTTAAAACAGGTGGCCTTATTTTCTAAAACTAGCCACTGGCGATTTAACAAGCTGAGTCGCAGGCGACACCATCAGCTTAAGTTGAGCTGAGACGGGCCAGTTCACACCGCTGCAACTTTTCCCTGCAACGTTCTAAAACGGTTTCATCTTGTTGCGAATCTTTGGTCTGAGCTGGCCTTAAGAACGATTTTTGATTAGACAAACAGAGCAATGTTGCATCTATTGTACTGCATCTATAAGGACATCATCATTTTAGTAGATTTACAGCATTGTGAAGGCTCACATTTTTATTTTTTAGGTCTGAGAGGAAACCATAAAGAGTTACTGCTTGCTGTGAGCTGAACATTCAATATTTAGCTAAATGTTTTTGTGCCCGTGGAAATGGATGATCACAGCGCTCGCCAATTTAAAGAGGAAGTCACAGGCAGACACAAGATGTTTGATGGGGAAAAATAAGACTCCAGGTGTGAGTACCAGGGAGCGTGGTTCTTAGTATTTTCAAAGGCAGTTTGATTTGGTGTTTAGAGGTGATCTAGTGGAGGGATGGATTGTCTACCATTAACCGTAAAGCTAAGCAGCCATTACAAAGCAGATTATGTCAAACTAAAAGGCACTCTGCTGAACCCATTCAGCGCTGGCACGGCTTTAGACTCTGTTTATGTTGTCCTGATAATCTGGAAGATTTACCCGGCCACCATGCAAACGGCAAATTTAATGCCTTTCCTGTTTTTTCTTTATGTCCTTTGTGCCTTTCTCAGATCTCACCCAACACACACCACCACAAGCAGACACTCATTTTAAATCCATAGGAGTCAGTGACTGGGAACTATTTGTCCAGTTAAACACACGGCCAGTAAGAACATGCACAGTTTGATCTGTGATGTAAACCTGATCCTGATTGAGAGGAAAGTCTTTTCGATGCTGTAAACTGAGTCGATGCAGTGAGTGGTAAACTTTGAGTGAGGCCAATTTGTTCCTAGCTCCATGTTACGAGACGCTGGGGACTCTCAGTTTCTCCGTTTTTCATGACCTGGGATATGATACCATGTCAGAAATAGCAACCATAATCCCTCCTCTGCCTGACACATGGCCTAGTCCGGGGGAAAAATGCTACTCTACATGCCTCAGGCACACACACACACACACACCTGCAAGGCTCTCCTGAAAACAAATAGCCCATGGGCACATTTTTCAGCTTTTTAGTCATGCACAACTGTGGTTTGAAGTAAATTTATTTCTAAATGCATCATTTAAACTCGCTGTCTGGGGAATGCATTTATGCAAAATAATGGGTATACCTGTAGGACACTGTCAGTTTAGGCTCATTAATTAAGACACCAGTCCTATCCAAAGTCAGATGATCATGTTCCTCAGATATCACCATGGCGACTGGAAATTAGTACAAGCCACCGATCTGCAGCTGCCGAGAGAACTATCTTCTAAAATAATGACTCCATTAATTACCGAGCGATGTTATTGCGCGACGGTGCTCTCCCTACACCGCGCTAATTGAATGTACCGATAATGGATTTACAGCGGAGTCGAAATGCGACAACTGCTCTCCGAGCTGTCTGTCGCGGACCGGTCGTGTTTGCCTAAATCAAGTCAAATCGGGTGTCAGATGCTGTTTTTGGTTAGGCGGCAAGTGATGAGAGAGAGGAAGAGAGCGGGTACAAAGATAGAGGGGAGTAGAGTCAAACTAATGATGGAGCATAAAACAGGCCATCTATGTTTGATTAGTGTTAGCTGAGAGACTGGAAAGTGAGATGAAACAAAGATGAAAAGGAGAGAGTCTGAAGAGCGCAGTTACACAGAGAGAACAGGGTGATTAACAACATAGACACACAAGAGTTCAGAGAAACAAGACGGTTGTCCCTTGCTTGTGGATTCCCCCCAACATTTGATGTTTGCCACTATTCATTAAACATGTAAACATCTGCTTTTTATTCAGCTTGCACAGTTTTTTCCTCTATTTTTATGACTTAAAGATGAATCACTTAATTGGGAAATAGTCAACAGATTAATTGATGATGAATATAATACTGCAGATAGTTGCAACTTTACTTTATATACACCACATGGCAAAGTAAGTCAACACACCCAAACATTACACACACACATGTGATTGCTGAACATCTCACTCCAAAATTATAGGGATTAATTTGCTTCTATAACCGCCTCCACTCTTCTGGGAAGGTGTTCCAAGATATTTTGGAACCTGGCTGCAGGGATTCACTCCCATTCAGCCACAAGAGCTTTAATGAGGTCGGCCACTGATGTTGGGTGATAAGGCCTGGCTCCAATTCATCCTAAAGGCCTCAGTGTCCTTCAAATATAGTGCTTGTCAGATGGTCGAACAACATGTAAAACCCCCTCCCCGAACACCTTTCCCATGTTGGAATCAGGGGGGATGCGTCCAACAATTTCTCCAACTTTCCGTAACTGACAATTTGAAATTCTCACCCACTTCACGAAGCGATTGCCCAGGTGCGTGGAGGTTAGAAAGTAGGCAGGGTTTGAAGTTCTCTTTAAAGGTTTTTCATTCCTTCCACAAGTACTTCTCTCATTTTCCGTTTGTACTTCGTAGAGATATTATCCCTATCCGCCCTTATCCCAGTTTGAAAGATTATTGTGTTTCTCCCCTCTCTCTCTGTAGTTAGGTTTCCATCTAAATGTGGCACAAATTTCCATCCACTACCGCTAATATTAGGGGTTAAACACATTGAGATAAACAGTTGGTGGCGTAATTTTTCAGTCGGTGCCATTGCAGAAGAAGAGGGTGTGACAAGATGGCGTCATTAAGAGCACCAGTCAAATCTCAAACAGTGGAAAACCATGTAGAAAATGTGATGGAAATATGTTTTCGTCTGCTGCTATCTGTAGTCTCCAGTGGACTTTTAAGTCACATGCTTCGTGTATGTCATGATTTATTTGCTTATTATGTTTCCATTGTACTTGCATAATTGCATAATAACAGGAGGATGGAAATGCAAGAGTTTGGAAACTAAAAACACAAGCTAGATTGTTTCGAGCATCCCCCTGCCTTAAAGTTGTTAGATGGGGTTGAGGTCAGGCCAACCATGGAACAGTCAAGTTCTTCCACACCAACCCCTGAAAACCATTTATTTATGGAAACTAAAGAACATTTTGTGTGGAGAATTGTCAATTGAAACTGTTGGCACAAAGCTGGAAGCCCAGTGTTTCAGCATACAGTGCATAAAAAAAAACACTGTATGCTGTAGCATTAATATTTCCCTTAATTGGATTTAAGGGTTCTACACCAAACCATGAAAAACAGCCCCAGACCAAAAGTAGTAGTGGTAGTAAAAATTATCTGTTTTAGAATACAAGCAGACAATACAGCCTGCCAATATAAGAGTTGGCTCTTGTGCTAAATTTGATTTGATTCTAACTTTAATTCTGTGCTGATGCTGCTCTCTATTTTGAATCCACCATCTGCAACCTGAAGTCTGTAATCTCCCTCAGTAACTATTACACAGCTTGTTCAGCAGCACATTCGCCTGGTGTGAAGGTGTGCTAGATGCCGTCTTCACAGTCATTAGTGCTTCAGTGCAGGCGCTAATGGAGTGGCTGGCCTGCTGCGTCTCTGCACGCCTGGTTAAAAGCTTCTCCAACTTTTTCATTTCACTATCTAGTTTTTCGTCCACCTCTCTCTGTGTCCCCCCCCCCCTTCTACTGTAGTGAGCTTGCCATCTTCTCCCTCATCCTCTCAGCAATTTAACTTTCAGCCTCCTCCATCTCTGTTTTTCTCTCCTGTGTGTCAGCATACGGCCGGATCAATCGCTGAGGGTGTGTAAGATGCAGTGCAAGCTGTCTGCTGTCTCCACTCACTCACTCACACACAGATGAATGTTAATCAATGCAATGAGCGATGGAGGAAACGCATCAAAACCTACCATGTCTTCCTTATTCGGGATGTGCATCATTTTTTTTTTAATACACACTTGAACGTGCACACACATTGAGTGATATTATTGCTGCTCCACATTTCAGTGAGATGCTGTACTACCAGACAGCAGCAACAGTTTAGAGCCACGCCTACTTGTTGGTGAATGGTCGGTGGCTTTTGGAGGAGTTTGCTGCTTTCATCACACGCCAAAGGTTAATATCATGTCATCTGTGTTCAGGAAGTGTAGATGTGTCATTTTTTAAATTAGAAAATACATTAATGTTGCGCAAGCAGGGACCGTTTTGAAACCTCTCCCTGCATTCAAGGACATACTCAGTGTAGGTTTCAGTTGGCAGCCTCTTCTCCTCTAAGTCTGAACTATATTGCTAATGTATATAAGGCTGCAAAGATCAGTCGAACAATCATATAGTTAATTAATAGATTAGTTAACCAATAGAAAATGTACAAGAATTTTGATAACTGAGTCATCATTTAAGTCATTTATCAAGCAACAATGCCCAAAATGTCAGTTTTTTTTTCTGTTTTACATTATTGTAAATACAGTATCTTTGGGATTTGGCTTGTTGGTCAGACAAAATTTGACTACTGCAAGGGACTTTTTTCACAATTTTCTGACATTTTAGAGACAACTTAATCTGAAAAATAATCAGAAGATCTGCGTCAAATCTGCCAAATATAAGACAACCTTGTTATAGCCTTTTCCGACACCTGTTTTTGGAAAAAGATACTAAACACTTAAAGACTAGCCCCGTTGGGAAAGATTCCCAGAGATCCTGTTAGTCCAAAGACAAGACAGTCTTCATCATTGAAGCCTTTTCTTTCGTAAAAGTGAAACATGGAAACATTTTCACCAGAAATCCCACAATTGTGTAGCTTGTCTAACAGTCACATACTGACACGTTCTCCTAGCAGCCTCTTGGTAGCTTTCTGACTTTTTGTCTTTCCTCGTTGTGACATTCTGTGACAGCTTTACAGATGATTCGGTTCCTGGTCTGTTTCTGCAATAGAGATGTCGGAAGATGACTGTAGGTTATACCTGGCTAAACTAAACACTTTTAGGGCTCACTAACTAACTAACTAACAAACAAACACACTAGCAACATACTTTAAAAAGGAATTGCTAGTGTACCGACATTAAGCTGCAAACAATGCACCACTCTCTGTAAGAGCCGGTGTTACACTCGTACTCTCTCCATTCAAAAAAGAAGATCTTCTGACTTTTGAAGAAAGGTCTTATACGGTAATAGATGGAGATGGAGTTTTCAATATGATCCATGCTTGCAGCAATAACGTACTGTAACCTTGACAAAAAAACTGTGATTGATTATTACTCTCAACTAGGTTCGAAGTCTGCATGTTGATTTTTATAGGGTATTAAAACAAGTGGCAACCAATGGCTGCCTTGACGCTAGGTTACCAATGTAAAACTTTACAGTATGCCTTGAGGGCAGACTTTGCAATTTGTGGTTCATTGCCTGAAACATGCAAAACCACTGTATGGTTCCTTTAAATCTGAGAGAAAGACAATTTAATAATCTCTTTCAATCATCATGCTCCCTTTTTTCTGTTTTCTTTGTCTCTCTTTCTCACTTTCACCTTTATGTCTGGCTCCTCTTTTCTTCTTGTGGGGTTTGATCCATTATAGATCAGTGATAAAGTCATGATTCCCCAGTCCCAATACAAGTCCAAGTCTCACCTGCTCTTCTCTTTCTAAGTATCAGTCTGAAGAAGATCAATCTCCATAAGTCAGTCAAACAGCCCTCCAGGGTACCTCTCTACCGAGCAGCTCCACCAAAGACACTTGAAGCTCGGAGACATTTTAGTCTGCCGTGTCTGTCGCATTTAACAGCCCTCATTTGTCTGAATACGTCTTCCCTCACAGGCGAAGACAATATTTTCACCCAGTGTGAATTTATTGAAGAGGCCCGGTTTTGATTTGATCTTTAATCAAAGCGAAGGTGACAGCATGAATGTCATCACACAGTGGGAACAAAAGAGGCCCTGACTGCTGCAGCATGGTTTGGGTCATTAATGGATGCTAATATAATCTAAAAGTAGAGGACACAAAGTGAAACCGCAGAGAAATGAGTTGGAGTCATGTTTGATGCAGACACCTTTCAGCTTCATTACCCGTTGCTATTACAAGTCGTGCCCGTGTGGATCAGTGCTCATGTCTCTGGGCCATCATTAATATCACAGCGTACAGGTTTTACAAAGGTATTAAGAGATTACTGTGGCAGAATGGATCACATTTTACAAGTGCTTGCGGAAAATGGATTGTTTTTTTCCACTTATCCTTTCATTCTCCTCCTCCAATCGTTGTCATTAGGATAAATTCCTGGGTGACAAAAATCCATGAGGGCCTGAACAGCCATTAGAAAATTATAATCTTGGATTATCTTTCTTTCTTTCTTTCTTTTTGGTTTGATTTGTCCAACTTGCTCACTAAGTCACGTTACGTTTGGGTCAGAGTAGCAAGTAACTGTACTAGTGTTGAAACGGTTACTAAACTGACAGAATATTAACCACAGTTTTGATAGAAATTAATTATTTTAGTCATGTATCAAGCAAAAGTACCAACTTTTCTCTGGTTCCAGCTTCTTCAATGTGTAGATTTGCTGCTTTTCTTGTTTTATCTCTTTGTAAATTAACATCTTTAGGTTTTGGACTGTTGGTCGGACAAAACAAGCATTTATTGAAAAAAATATTCACAAGTTAAATTAATAATGAAAAAAAAATCATTACTGTCTGTCCTTAACGGTCAAAGTCTACTAATCTGATCATCTTGGATGTCTGTCTCTTGAGACAGTAGCATCGAGTGTCTCTGCGAGAGTACACTGTACTGAGAGTGAGTCTGACATGATTTCACGGGTCTGGTGACAGTGATGACATTCAATAAGTGAACAGGGTCAAAACCAGTTTAAAAGCCGATGAAGCTGATACGCTGACCCACATCATGTGGTTAGGGCAAATCATTTCTAACGTGAACCTGTTTGAAATAGGAGATGGGCGGGGTTGACAATAGCCAAAAGCACACGTGAAGGTTTTGTTTTTTTTATTAACTGGTGCTTGTTTTAGGAGTCCTGTACATAATTTCTTATTTAAAAAAAAACACTTTCTTGCTGACTTCATTTCTGAGATGCTTCAGTATAAAGACACAGCTAGAAATAGATATACAATGGTGAGAAGGTGGCAACCATGCAAGTGAGTCCACAGCCCAACTATGTTACTTGTACCACTTATTTGGGAGCGAAAACAAGGGTAATGTTAAAGCTGCTGCCTAGAGTAAACCCATCATGTGTGGTTTTAGCAGTTTGCAGTTCAGTAGGCAGCTAAGTTAAACCTGGCTAAATTAGTTTGAAAGTGAAAGTTTTTAGACTTCTAGTTTACATATTATAAAGGTTGTTTCAACAGCATTTCAGTTAATGCATTTCACACTGTAGTTAGGACCTGTTTCCCTTTGAAACAACAGCATGTACAATGGCATGTAGCCAATTTTCAAACAACATTAGCAAAGTCTTAACCTAGACATCTAGATATCTTTTTGACCTGCAAATGCTTAATGAGAAATGTCCAGTGTGAACATTCAGAACTACTTCCTTGTATATTCTGGGTGCATTTAATGTGTAATAGCTGATATTTTGACATTTGACAAAGACATTGATGAGTTGGGTGATAATTGTGGGTTCATCACTACAAGCGACCACTTTCACATACAAGTAGTCATGTGATTCATTGTTAATATAAAATATTTATTACAGCTGCTTTAACTTTTGTTTTTATGTCTAAATAAGGGGTCGTGATGATAGGGTGAACTTTGGATTTGTTTTAAACCTGCTTGATCCACCAACTACTAATGTTCCTTGCGGCGTTGTACTGATCAATGATATTCAAATGTTAAATGTGATGATAACCAATAGGAATGACTGCCAAAAATACAAAACCAAAAGTGAGGTTGCAAAAGAAAATATGTCACTTACACTACAAGGTTTTTGACCCAGATCTGACGAGAGAAATAGGATGAGCATTATTCCACACTGCGGTGGTCATTGCTTTGGGAAAAGATTTTAATGAGGGTTGTCAGTGACTCACAGGTGTAAAACAGGCCACTTACGATACAGACAGATACAGATGTGCACTGCTAGATTCACATTACATATAATGTGAGAGACAGTAAGACCTAATGGACCGCTCCAGAGTCAGATGTAATGCAGCATAGAGGACAGGACATGACATCAAGCAAATACAGCAGTGTGGCTAATGCAGCATCCCATCATCACATCAGAGACTCATCAGAAAGGCAGGATGAGTCATGAGACAGCTGTGGGTCAGCAGACTGGAAGGAGACAGAAAGGGAAACTATTGCAATGCTAATGGCTACTACTGGATTATTAACATTAGATATATACAACATACATGAGGATGCACTCATTCATACTGTGCAATAAGACAAGGCATGCATTGTATTTTCAGTATTTATATCAGTGAAATCGAAAAGAGACTTTCATTTCAAACTGGCTTTGGGTTTGATGTAGAAGAGGAAGAAGAGGCAGTATGAAGAAGCAAGAGAAGCATAATGATGCCATCATCACCACTCCGCTGCCTGCTTGTTGTAAGTTGGTGCAGGGTGGCAGTGCTATGGAAAAGCAAATCAATCAACACCTGCTGTGATCATTGCGTCCCTTCTCTTTGCTCTTCCTTCCTCTTTTGTCTCAGGTGCACTGTGCGACTCTCTCTGTTGACATCTAAAGCATCATGTCCTCTGTGTCTGAGCCAGGGTTTGGATGCCAGGCAGGAACGACTGGCCTCGCAATGTCTGTGTTTTTAATGACCTCCTTTCACAGCAGCTAATTGAGCCCTGCAGTATGTGGGCAGATCTGCAGACCAAAATAACATCAAGATCAGGCCTGACAGGGAGAAAAGAACAGGAAAAAAACCACTCAGGCTTTTAGTTTTCAATTGGTGGTCCTGGGCAGCTATTTTCTTTTGTTTCTTGTTTGAGAATTTATTCATTTTTTTTAAAGATCAGTGTGTTGAATTATTTATACTTGTATTCTATATGCTCACACACTTTCCATATACTGTGCTGTACATGCCATCTCAATCTAGTGAGAGCTTTCCAGGTAAACACTTGACATCCACCTCTGGGCTGTAGAGAACAGAGCTGTGACCTGCCAAGGTGGCGCACAGTGTCCCATGTGGACTCTTGTCAGTTCCAAAGTCCCAGAGTCTCCTGTGCTGCTTCCCGCTGGGATTCACCGGACATGCCAAAGCTTCCTGGGAACTGTCAGAGTCCAGGAATGTTGTTTACCATCTCCAACCTTTTTGCAATGAAATACACAAGTTTCCTCACATGTCTTTCATATAGAATTTTTAATTATTTAAACACTATGTCAATAATAATGTTTTAGCCAATTGTCAGGATATAAACAACTTATGAGCGTCTCCTGAGAGTGAATATTTCTTCTTTGTCTTGCTTTCATTTGTCCCATGGTGCTTCAGTTCAGCATACCAAAACAGCTCTCCTCCTGCTGACAACAGCGAGAAAATTAGTCCCACTTGGGATTATTTTGAGTTAAACGGTGAGAATTCAGATGTGGGTGATTTTATGGATAGTTCCCTGGAACAGATGAGGGGATTTTTTTCAATTCTTGTTCCAAACATGCATTTAGCTTTTTAGTAACTGAGACAATACCAGATTTCTTAAGAATATGTTCTGTGCTGTCTGTGCAGCTCAGGGTTTTGTCTCTACACCATGTCCTAACAACATCGGCATTATGAAGGCTTGAGACTACCTACATATTAACTGTCAAAGTCAAAACATAAACAAAACACGGAGCTCATGCATGAGCCTCTCAATGTCAAGACGGGGGGCTTAAACAGCTGACGTGTGTGTCCAAAATAGATACATGGTGTCCATCAACACTCGTGTCACTGTCTGAGGCTCGCGGCTGATTGAGATGGCCTCATTAATCGTAATTGCCGTGGTCTGTGTTTTGTAACCCGCTGCACTTGTTTGTAGGGCGAAGTGTGGAGTCAGTGGCAGGAGAATTAGTGCTACAGGCAAGAATACAGTCCGCCCAGTAGTCTGCTTTGTACTCCCCAGATCCCTCTGCTAAGTTGACTGAACGGTGATCAGCACTGTGCTCATTTTAGAGATTGATAGAAATAAGAGGTAAAGCCTTTAAAAATAGAGAAAACTGTAAGGGAAATCTCTAAAGGGCCAGCCAGAGGAGTACAGGAGCTTACTGTTCAACAGAATGTCCTAGGGGATCTGCAATATTTGAAGCCTGGGGGATGAGGTACACTGAATAAATATTTTTTTTTGACAGTTTTTCTTTGCTTAATGGAAAACATAAAAAAAAAAGAATATACAATTTTTGTGGTGACAGGGATAAGGAGGAGGAGGAGGAAGTGGCTGAGGCAAAAAGAGAGTCTTCAGAGAGCAGAAGCAGATAAAGTGGTTGTTAGAATGACTAATTTCCCTTCTGAAATCCATCCTGTAAGACCTCCTGGAATAGAGACTTTATTGCGTAGTAGGTTATCATTACACACTATAGATAGCCCTGGAATCCCTTATAGACCTCACTAGCCTACTTTCAGCTCATCAGAAAATGTGATTGGAGATTTGAGCCGATTCTACCCGTCCCCTGATGGTTTGACCTCCGACCTGCTTGTTTATACCTGCGTAGGACATGTCTGACTTCTTTATAGTTTTTTTATTGGTCTGAATGTGACCTTGAAGCGTGGCTGTGTATTTTTTTAAATTATTTTTAGGCCTCAAGCTGAGGTAAACCTGCATTGTATATTAGCTCTGGGTTGCTAACGGGGAAAAAAGCACCAGCATTTGTGGATTTATCTTTCTGCTGTTTTCACTGTTAATCCCAAAAACGATCCCTACTCTGCCCGTGCCCTGTCCTTGAATGTAGACTGGTGTTTGTGTGCTTAAGTAGGTGTGTTTTTGTCTGTGCTCTATTCCAGCAGGACAGGAATCTAGTTAGTCTCTCCTCTTCCCACCACTGAACGATCAATTCCTCCCCGCAGCCGGACTCGCCGTCTTCTCGTTCAACCCCTACATTGTCCCAAAAGACTGTCAGAATGAGAGGAAATGGGTGGGGGGGGGGGATTAGACAGTAGAGGCAGTGAAACAAAGAGAGATACATGTAAACAAAGAGAGAACAAGAGCGAGGGAGAGAGCGAGGGTAGGAATCAGAAAAATGACAAGACACAAATAAATGCAATTAAATATAAATGGGAAAAGTCAGTGATGAGTCACTGGTTGATGAAAAGGTAGATGAATTCAAAGAATGAATGACAAACCTTTGCAGTGATTTGACGAATACAACAGACAGACAGTTCTGGCATTCAGTGTTTGTCATTTACACAAAATTCTAATAAGCATTTAAGGTTGAGTGACAAAAAAGTGCAGATTAACGTTGAGGTGACAAAAATGAAGTTGCACTTGTAATGCAATCATGCTCATCACCTCAACTTTTCTGATTTAAATGTTGTAATGTTTATCAGTTTTTATTATTCCCAAATAAGGAAGTGTCTTGTTACAGTAACCATTATCCATTACAAAAATGCAGCAAGATATAGACACTCAATGAGACAGATAAAAAACAAAATACTTAGATATTCTATTACATATTACATGAATAAACTAAAATCTGAGACTAGAAACTGAACTGAACTAGTGCTGAAATAATGAATCTATTATTAGATCAACAGAGCATTAATTGCCAAGGATTTGGTAAAGGTGAGTAAGGTTTTGGACAGTTTGTCAGACAAAACAATCAATTTGAAAACCCTGGCCTAAGGGAAATTGTGAGAAAAAAAAAAGACCTTAATTAAAAGAAAATTGTTAGTTGCAGCTCTAAACTAATCACATTTATTTATATGATAGTTTGTGCGATTCCCATCAATCATGAGAAGAGTAAGTGACAGAAAGAAAAAAACAAACATTGGAGCATTTACAGAGACAGTACAGACCAGAACGCCAACATACACAGCACAAACACACCAGACACTCCTATCAGCAGCATCTCTCTCTCTTCTCACACACACACACACGCACACGCACGCGCACACACACACACACACACACACACACACACACACACACACACGCGCGCACACACACACACACACTCCTGCCCTCTGACACACACTCGTTCTCCCCATCCGTCCTTCTATACCTTAATGAGGGAGCTCATTATGGACAAACAAGCCGCTGCTCCTCTGAATAAGCAACTAGGACAGCTCTGCCGTTCAGCCGAGTGTGGAGCCGCCGGCTGAATATTTTATTGATTCTGCAAGTCCAGCTGTTGATCTGTCTTGTGTACTTGTGTCATTAATATAGTGTGTGCCGAACAAAGCCCTGTGTCCTATGAGTTCATCAGGTTGCAGTAATTGTTAAGTGGCTGCTGTAGCGTGCTGTTTGCTCTTGCGGGTCAAGACAGCATGTTCACATGTAAAGTAAGTTTATGATCTCAGCCAATACGTCTGTCTGTTTTGGTGTGTCTGTCGTTGCTCTCTCTGCTCTTGCACTGCAGATTATCTGTGTGCATCAGGACTGAGAGTAACCCCGTATAGCGTACCTGATATCCATAGAGATGACTCTATAAAATTCCAGATAAGCAACAATATATGTACATTGCATCGTTTTTATGTATTTTTCTTTGTAATTTATTTTATTGTTGTCTTTAAGTTTGTGCTGCACGACGACAACATGAACACTTTCTCTGTAGAGCAGGAAGTATTCATTAAATAAAATGACTCAGTTACATACTGTTAGAATTTTTGTAATACAAAGATGGGAAATCTTTTCATGTTCTGTCATCACCTATCATATTTAACTGGACCAATAAGAAAGAAGGGCTGCAACAAACTAACAAGAGAGTGACGGAGATGTCAGTCAATCAATCAAGAATACTTTTAATGTATTGTCATTTAGCTTTTGTGTCAGTTTCTTCATTGCAGAGCTGCAACAGTTAGTTGATTAATCAATAATTAAATCGACAGAAGAGTAATTGGCAGCTATTTTGATAACTGATTAATCGTGTAAGTCATTTTTCAAGCAAAAATGCCAAACATTTGACAATTCCAGCGTCTCAAATGGAAGAATTGGCTGCGTTTCCTTGTCTTATGTGATAGTAAATTGAATATGTTTTGCTCTGCAAAGACAAAACAAGACATTGGATGACGCCACCTTGATCTCTAGAAAACATTTCTGCTATCACAAGCCGTTTTCACTGTTTCCTGATAGGCCGAGCCTGACATGAAAAACCACATTAATTGTACATACGGCAGATTCTCAGTTTTAGTAGCAGCCTGTCAGCGTACACACACAGTAGAGAGGCGTGTGCAGCAGTTGTTTCCACAGGGTTCAGTGATGCTGTTCCCATGTGTACTTTTTCCCTTCCCAACCCTCTTTTAGTCATATGGCAGTCAGCCCACCCCTTGGTCCTCACTTCTCAGCAGAGTTGAGTACATAACGTCACATTCTGCTGATCCCATCTGACATTTTATTTACAGTATGTCGCATTATATGTACATGGTTTCTGTCTCTCTGTGGGAGTTGGGCTTAATATAAATGCAAAATACGCAATGCAAAACACAAGCTACACACACACACAAGTAAACAGTGATGATGAGGTTAAAATAGCTATGTTTATTCACTTATCCCTGAGCTGTGACTCTTTTCTGTTCTTCCTTATTATTTCATCTCCCACTGCTGTTTTCCACTCAATAAATAGTAAAAGCTCCTATTGAAGAAATGGTGCTCCATTGTTAAAAAAAAAAAACTCCATTGACATCATTATAGATTTTATGCTGTGAATCTTTCAAAGTGAATACTATGTTATATATCTTTTATTTTGAAACTTTTTATCAACAGTCCCCCAAGCCAAAAGGCTTTTCAAAAACAGACAGTTGGAGAAAAAAGAAAGCAAGAACCTCGGGGTGCAAAAAGCAATCTGAGTAGGAGACGGGAGAGAATTGCAGAAATATATTTATTCTGGTACCTTATACACATGAAGTCCTGGTGTAAAATACAGTGTACAGAGTCTTACAGTATTTTGTGCTTTACTCATTCTTTCATAAATGTTGTCAGCTTAAAACCTAACTCAGAGCATTTGACAAGTGACATTAATCCCTATTTTCCTTTGGGGGGCATGAACATAAACATGTGAATGCACAATGACATGAAAGTAATTGCCTAAGCGTATGTGCATATTTCCGCAGTTCCGCTTGTGAGCTGTTTATATGATGAGCTTCTCAGGCTGAGGTGTGCTGAAGCCGAGGTCTAGCTAGCTAATGAAGTTTCCCCCTCTAATATAATTAATTACAGCACTTATCGGACCAGACAAAACCCAGCTCGATGGATTATATTAGGATGCAACATCTTGGCCCTGGATGGCCGACTGGGAAATGGATCATGATTATCTCGCAGTTAGAACAACAGAGACACACACACAGAGGCCCATCGCCTCATATCAGATCAATTAGCGGCAAGGCTCTCTCCCCTGCAATACTCAATATCATGATGGCAGCACCATCCAGACTGCAACAAAAGGAGGACTATGCTCTCATAAAGGAGCGATATATTTTTATGTAGATTTCGGATTAAAAAAAAGAAATGCCATGCCTTTGTGGTAGCTAAATGTCTAGTCAGAAAATCAATCCTGTGTTGGAATCCTGTAGGATATAGGACCTGTAAATCCTATTCCACTGTCTTCTTTGATTTTATGCTGTACTTTTTAATAGGCAGACAAGAACAGACGTGGATTTGCTCTAGAAGGCGCAAATTGAAGCGAAGACCATCCGTGCGAGATAAAAATGTTTCAACTTGAGCAAAGTAAATTCTCACTCTATGAATGTGCAGAGACATGAAGAAAACAGAGAAGCTGGAGGAAAATAACAGAAAGAACCGGAGTTAGTAAGAAGTTGAGATTAACTGACTTCTGTACAGTTGTTACATTACCTGTTTGTGTAATCTGAATAAACTTCGGCTACGCAAATAGTCACATTTGCCCGCATTAGGCCCAGGTGAAGAAGAACTTTGTTTACCATGTAGCATTGTAGCATTTTGATTTTTTTTGTCACGATCAATCAATGTACTGACTGCACAGACATCAGCTATCTCTGTTAACTAGCTAGCAACATATTCCAAGTTTTATTTTCCTCTAGTCCCTCTTCTTTTTGTCCTTGTCTCTGTATGCTCATGAGGATAAGTCATACATCTTTGAGATAAGCACAAGTTTTTGTAAAACATTGTCTACTCTTGCTGCCTATAGTGAATTTGTGCCCATTCATGTCTTCTTGTATCTTTATTGACTTTGTTTGCAGTTGTGCCACCTTTAAAATTCAGTTGCGGTCTATCAGTGTTTTAGTCACACCGTTGCTCACACATCCCATGACAGTTAGTTGGTTGAAACCATGTTGCATAGTCTCTGTAACACCCAGCAGCTCTGCTCTGACATGACAGTTTATGGGGTGCGATATTTGGAGGTTTAATACTTCTAACAGTATACGGCTTAGCAACAGACAGCAGCTTCTCATGGTGGCAACCAGAGCCTGTCTGTGAAAACGCTATACCATCCTTCTCTCCCTCGGGCGGGGGGGGGGGAGAGGTACCAGCGTCTTTATCTCCCACCGGCCGACACTCTCATATTCCGTCACTGAATTACTTCCTCGGCCACTGTGATGGAGAAGTAAAAGATAACGAGTCAAGTCTGAAGGCGTGAATATGGAATTTATATACTGTATAAATGGCAGTTTCTTATGGGATCCTTTCAAGCCGAGCTTTCTGACAGACTGGAGAAATGACTCTTCAGGGTCCTGTGAGTGCCGATAGGAGGAGATGCATCTGCACGGGAGAGGAATGAAAGAGAGTGTAGCATATACCTACTGTTTTCATCATCTGTTATTTGTATTTTGGTTCAATAAGTATATGAAGTGCTGTATACTGACAGGGGGATTAAAAGAACAGTAAACAAAATATTCCCAACAGCACATCATTCGACCATAGCTCCTGTAGGAGTAGTAAAGGGATATATTGTCTATTTATGAAACATCAAGACAGAAAGGGAAGTTTTATAAGAAATATGGAGTGCGAAAATATTTGTTTCCTGTAAACATCTCCCAGTACCACTGTGAAATGTATTTCATTGAAACTCTCTCTCTTAGTGCACTTCTCTGTATAACACAATACAGTTCAACAGCACCACAAACTGCAGCCTCCAAAATGACTATAAAGTTGAATCAACACCTCTTTAAAACAGTTTCAACAACAACTGAACATTACAACTATCATGAAGGTAGGATTTATTGCAGGGCTGTTGTATTGGACTGCATTAAGTTTAGCTAGGTGTACCTGATAAACTGGCAATTGAGTGTATATAATCAAATTCTAAAGCAGTTAAAAGAAGAATAACTTTTCTAATTGTATTTTTCTCTACAGAGGTGACATAATCTGTATAAAATAGATAATATGGCATGTGTTTTTTTTCAAGGTGAAGTCACTAGTCAACTAAATGTAAGGAATGCAAATTAAATTTAAACCTAATTAAATGATCTTATTTACCACTAAATCTACTGTATGTTTGACCGAAAGCCAGATGAAATGACTTGGCGATGTGGATGGATTCACCAGCTCTTGAACTTACCTCTGTATACTTGCATATAATGCTTACATGCATTTACCACGACACAGTATGCAATGTATTTGATAAGATAGCTCTATTCACTCATCCCCTAAACTGATGATGATGATGAAGAACTACTGTACAGTATTTCCTGCTGTCAAAGTTAAACTGTAGTTTAACTTAGATTTTTTTTCATGGTTTAATGTCCAACTTTAGCTGTCCTGGGCCTGTAAAGAGAATCATCAGAGGTCTTATATCAGATATTAATGTTTTCTTGCTATTGCTTTGGCTGTAATGCATCATCAAGTGGAGGATTTGGGGTGTGAACAGTCATTCTATGAGATATTGACAGATCGACGAGCGCAAAAGTGTATAAGCGTGTTATACTATGACAGATGCAGAGAAATAAAATTGTAAAATGGGTCTTAAATCATCAGCCTTTCATTGTTTTTCTTGTGCTGTTCGAGATGACACCAGTTTTTGCTCCTTGGCTTCAAATTAGCATATTCAATGTTGTTTGGTTACTTTCAGTCATTACACTCAGAAATTATTTCTCTCCGACTTCACACACAAACACCACAATGCCTGCAAAACAATGTAGTCTTGGAAAAGTTAGATTAATAAAGAACAGTCATGGTGTCATATTTCTCTGTTATATTCTTTATATTGTTGTTGTTGTGTCTCTGTTATATTCTCACCCTCATTTTCAGACTGCTGCTTAGTGATTTTGGATTTATGGCTTGTTGCATCCTTGGGTTGTTGCAGCTCAATTTAAGTCACCCAACCATATGCAATGAAAAACAGCATTTTCCTTCTGTGCATGCCCAGAAGCACGCCTGAGAGGCATCTGTGTGTGACTAAGCACATCATGGTCCCATTTGTTTGCGTATTGGGTCTTTTGCTCTTTTTTGGGGGGTTACATGGAATGAATTGAGCTAATCAGCTTGACGTCACGACAACAAAAATCATAGGCTAACTTCCGGTTGAAAAACTAATTCCAGACGCATCAGATTAAGTGTAATAATTTATGTGACTCTGTTGGCACATAAACAAGGCAGTTGAGTTAAATATGATCAGGATGTCTCAGTGTGTAGCATTTTGTCAAACTGTGTTGTTTTATCTAGAAAGAATGGTTTTGGCTGCTGCAAAGCAGTGCAACTATGCATTTCATCAAAGGCAGAGCAGAATCAAAGCTTTTGTGCAGGCATGTAGTATTAAAAGTGGGCAGCTTTATACGTGTCTGTATGTCTTTATGTTTTTCCCCTTCATGATTCATAAGACATCTAAGGTTTGTTTGTGGCCTGCAGAGCTGAGATGACGTTGCTGTAAAACATTTTGATTAAATCTGTATTAGTCATCAACACACACCCTAATCCAGTAAAAAATACATTTTTTATGTTTATGTCTTAGATATATGGACAGTTAACTTATAGCCACAAAACATGTTCTTTATTAAGCATACTTTAGGAATGGTGGAATGGTATGTTTCATTTATTTTTGGATGCGCAACAATCTTCTGAGGTTGTCTTTCAAAAGAAACTGTACATTTTAGACTGAAAAGTGTCACAGGTTAGAATTGCAACTGTCATGTATATCTAGAAGATTGTAGGCTCAGGGTGTGAAGACTGCTGGACGCTGTGATTGGACAGATCCTTCAGTGTCATAGCGAGCCTCTCAGATGCATTTGCACACATTTATAGATCTGTGAGTGCCAGACTCTGTAATGTAAGGATGAAAATCATTAAAGTGGTTGGCTGACAACCAGAAATATCGAAAGTGTATCTCGTGGGCCTTCTGATGGACCAAGTGATACAAGGGAAACGTCATGTTTGTTGTGTCCATGTGAGACACTGATCACTTCCTGCTTGGCTTCTTCTGTCTTTCTCAAAAGAAGATGCAGAATCTCTACTTGCTATGTTCGCAGAGGATGTAAACAAACCCAGGAGTGTCTTGTAACTACTAAGATGACATCATAAAGCCATTTTTTTTGCTGTAAATCCATTTTCACACTCAAACCCCACATTCACTTATACTAAGAAAACCAGCCTGACCTCCAGAGGCGGAGGTGATGAGGAACAGCTGCCTCGTTGTGATCCCTCAGCTCTGCGGCCGTCTGTCTGAGCTGGTTACTGCTGGTCACCACCTTCCTGCAGATGCGCACGCACACACACACACACACACACTCACACACGGGTATGAGGTGTAGCATGCTGTGGGCTGACCCCCACCCACTCACATAAATACCAACCAATGTGGCCTGACAGGCTCCACCTTAGCCTTAAGGGCACCAGAGCAGAATCATCAGGAAGACAGAGCTTCAACACCCTCAACTTGTGTTCATATCTGAGACTGCAGTACTCCCTGAAAAAGAGACTCTGTTGGCATCAGATATTCCTTCACCAGTCTTCACTTCTTGCCTCTTACGTTTTCTGCCTGTGAATGTGTGAATACACTGGCTGAATTTCTAGTAAACTTGTCAGATAGGAGAGGTGAGGCTGAGCTGAGCCTGCTAGGATCACACCAGAACATCTTGACTCCAAACACTTTTACCTTTTGAAACTCTCTATCTCATTACTTTGAAAGTCATCTTCCAAAAATGAATATATTAGGGCTGGGAGACGTGGCTGAAATCCATACACTAAACTTTACCCAGTGCTGACCTTTGAGGGGACAGAAAGCCGGAGAGTCCAAAAATAAAGGAAGCTATCGTGGCTTATTAGCTGTGTTGCACCATTTCTTTTTATATAACCTCCTCAGTCAAAGGAAAAACTGTTCCAGGATTTGATTGTGCAAATACATCTTTTCATCAAACTGTGTGAACTTATTGTCCCATTAGAGACAGAGCTAAGCTAATGAGCTAACAAGTTTGCTAACTGACTGTTTGCAAGCTTGTTGTATTTTCCCTCTCCAATAACTTTTTATTGAGGAAATGGTGTGCAACAAAATGTTACGGGGCAGTAAACGCAACAGTAGAGAAAAAATAGAGTGAAGCTCAGAGAGCTATTGTGACTGACTAGCGCTAGCCTGGCTGGCTAGCGAGTTAGCAGTTAGGTTGCCAGCTAAAGTAGTTAACAAACTAGCCCTCTGAGTGTATTCACTACAATGATACACCACGATATACGAAATGTGTGTGGATTAGTTTTGCTGTGCGAATTTCTGTCATGACCCGGCCTTAATTCTATTATTCTGTGTTCTTCATGCTTTGTAGCATTGCTACTTTGTAGTTCATGGTTGGAAACTGTATTTCTGCTTCATCACATTGTAATTCTACTACTTCCGTCCATATTCTCCACATGGAAGAGATATTTCTCTTCTGCTGCTCAAATTTTAGTTTTTCCTCCTACAATGATAAATGAGTTATTCCTTATACAAATCAAGGATATAAAGGTAGAACATGTCGTATGCTGTACAGATTGTAAGCCCTCTCAGGCAAATTTGGGATTTTTGGCCATATGCATAAACTTGACTTGACCAGATAAACAGCAGAGTGACGCACCTCGTACTCAGCCAGACATGCCATGGCCTCATGAAGGTCAGTGCTTGGAGATATAGGCTCCATTTTTTTGCTGAGCTCCTCTGCAATAAGCCAAAGCCTCCTCCTTCATCCCCCCCTCGCCACCCAGCCAATGTCACCTCACTCCCACTGCTAATGCATGACCTACTGGAGGTGGTTATGTGTGTATCTGTGTGTTTACCTACAGGGACAAGGCATCATGGGAACATGCTGCTTCCCTCTTTGCTTCATTTGAGCGGTTAAACCCCGTGGAGGCTCTGTTGTAAACCTCCTCTCACCTCACAGATGGTTCAGTTCAGTACAACATGACACTTGAGGGAATAGCTGTGTCGCCATACTACTCTGACACTGGATATAGCTACGAACTTATACCAACAGTAGTAATCTCCCTTCATTTTCCTCCAATTAAACTCAATTACCTCCCACTTCAGGTTTGTTCAGTAGGGGTGTGTGTGTGTACATTACTATGCAGCTCCTCAGCATGTGAGAGTCAATCTGAGATGATGTTTGATAATGCTCTGATTAATATTGCATGGTTCATCTCACTTGACTATTAATGTATTCCTGCTCGCTTGTGTGGTATCTCTGTGGTCCATCTCTCAGGCGGTTCTGCTTGTTATGCTGGTCCCGTGTGTGTTTGTATGTGTGTGTGTGTGTGTGTGTGTGTGTGCTCAGAGCCCACACACAGCAGATAAGAACTCATTCTCAGGCCCTGTGTGAGTGGCAGTGAGGAGACAGCAGAGGGATAAAAAGAAAACGATGGGCCACCCCTTTCTTTCTTATCAGACACTGAAGAAGAGGCAGCTGGATAAAGTAGACACAATGGTACAGGTATAGGCAAAGCCAGTTATACTAATACTATACTACTACTATACTACCTACTTTATCCAAAATTTGATGCTTTGTTTTATCACTAAATTCATAGACTTTTTTTTACAATCAGTCAACTTTTGATGCTCTGGTTGCAGCTTGTACTTGTATTACTGCAGTTAGGAAAGACATTTACCCAAACACAGTTGCACAATACTCTCTTTGTTTTTTTTTTTAGTGGCAAGATGCACCAAAAACTAGAACTGATTGCCACAATTACAGACTCAGGTTTGAAATTGTAATTAAAACCATCTGTAGTCACTATTTGCCATTTAATTAACATTGATTTGCTATGAAAAATGTTGTGTAATAAGATCACTTCATCTTCTGTTTCAGTCACTGACAGCTGACATTTTGGTCATTAGATTATTCTAATGTTATTACATACTGTATCTATTAACTTCATTGTGTGGTTTGCTACAAACGTACAGTACCTTATTTACAATCATACCTACTTTAGTTATTGTAATATAAACAGTTATTCGCTTGAGGGGGGAAAAAGGGGCCATTGTTCAGCTGGAAGGTTGGACAGTTGTGTCTTAATTATGTTCTTTCTACTGGAAGTGATGGGCACAGCTCTGCCTCATCTTTGCTTAATGCCGAGCCAGCCGTCTGCACGAGAGTACATCAGTCCTGAGGGAATTGTTCCGACTTGACACCCCCTGTGGATCACCCGGGGATGAGTGGAGGGAGAACAGAAGCAATGAGATGGACAGAAACAAACACAGAGACGGACATAGGCCAGACACCCCTTACGGCTGTTTGGGTTCCCTGCCACTCACACGGCTGTCATAGACCACTGACCCACACAATGGATTGAATCACCAAGTCTGAAAAGTTTTGTATGTTATTTTATATACTACATACAGTATGTAGTCTGTAAAACTAAAGTCTGAAAAACATTATGTCATTCTTAACTTAAGTTTCCTCTACTCCTTCATTCATTACTCCTTCTAAGCCATACCTCTTGGCTCCTTTTCACTCATCAGTGGCAGATCTAACATGTTCCCCATGGTTGCAAAGGGATGGAGGAATGGTTGGTATAGGGTGAAGGGAGGGTTTTATCTGGGGATGTCCCAAGCCAATCTGCAGGATCTGGATTTGGACCAATCCAGGCATTTTTTGGTGGATCAGTATGAGCCTAATCCATTTCTCATGTCATTTTTTTGCACTGCCAGCCATTGCAATTAATGATTTGGAGTGTCAGCTAGTAAAAATAGTCATTTTGCGTCTATTCTAGCAACATTTCTCAGGTGAACCAATCCTCTAAAGTGCCATGGCTGGCTAAAAAACAATGTAAACCGATATGTTATCTTTATATGAATATGTATGTGTGTGTATGTGAGTTTGAGTTTCAGTTGAAGGGAGTTGATTGTCAAAAACGTGCCTTGGAAACTGTCAAAACTCTAATTAGGGCCCGAGCACTGACCAGTGCGTAGGACCCTATTGTATTTCTAAGGATTCTTATTATTATTATTTATATAAATGAATTGCCTTTTTGAGGGCCTTAACGTGCCCGAAAACTCATGAAATTTTGCACATGCGTCAGAAGTGGTGAAAATTTACATATTTTATAGGTCTCCCACATGGGGGGGGCAAAATGGCTCAGTAGCGCCCCCTATAAGTGGAAAATAAATTGCCCCCCGCGCCATGTTTCACCTACATGCACCAAAATTGGTATACATGTATATCATGCACTCACACACTAAAAACTCCATAGGACCCCCCCCTTAACCAAACAGGAAGTGAGTTATTGATAATAGAATCTCCAATTTTTAATGATTGGAAGCCTTTTGGACCCTCCATACTTTTGCGAACTAGTCCTACAGATTTTATCACATCGCCTTCAAACTTGGACCATGGCTTCTCAAGAAGATGGCCATCAAACGATACTCGTGGATTTTGTTTTTTTTACACGGTCTGCCCGTGAGGTGGCGTGGAAGTTAGGTGTTTCGCAGCCAAACAGGAAGTGCCTTATAACTTCACTGTACATTGTCCTAGAGGCACCAAATTTACCACGTGTCATGACCCCCCCGCCCTGAACACGTCTGTATGGTCATTTTCAGCCACACCCACAGCGCCACCTAGTGACGGCAGGAAATGTCACGTTTTACAGTCTGACATGCATCTCAGAGTGGGTTGAGCAGAACAACCTCAAAATTGGCCAGGAAGGCCTAAAGACGTTGATGATGCTGTACAATCAATAATATTGAGTTTTCGCCAGAGGGCGTGGTCACGGCGGCGCGGCGAATTTCGATGTTCCATCATGAACAATCAAACTGTTGTAACTCGGCTGAAATTGATCAGATATTTTCCAAATTCCTCACGTTTGATGACATTCCCGCCCTGAACACACGTAGGGGTCAATATCGCATCTCACTCATAGCGCCACCTGTTGACAACAGGATGTATCACGCCAACTACTTTTAATCAGTACTCCTAGCAGGTTAATCACATCCACATCAAATGTGGTGAGGATACACTTAAGACCTTCATGATGCTTCACTGTGAAGATTGTGACTTTTCATCAAACGGCGTTTCCATGACAACGCCTTCTTCGCCATAAACAGGAAGTGGCTTATAACTGGACTGTACATTGTCCAAAACGCCCCAAACTTGCCATGTTTCATGACCCCCCCGCCCTGAAGGTGTCTATATGTACATTTTCACATGGGGGGGGCAAATGGCTCAGTAGCGCCCCCTAGAAGTGGGAAATAAATTGGCCCCCGCGCCAGGTTTCACCTACATGCACCAAAATTGGTATACATGTATATCATGCCCTCACACACAAAAAACTCCATGGGACCCCCCCCCCCTTAACCAAACAGGAAGTCAGATATTATCTATTTTTTTCATGATTTTATGGTTTTTGGACCCTCTATACTTTGTCGAACTTGTCCTACAGATTTTATCACATCGCCTTCAAACTTGGACCAGGCCTTCCTAACAAGATGGCCGTCAAACGATACTCGTGGATTTTTTGTTCGTTACACGGTGTGCCCGTGAGGTGGCGTGAACGCCGCCAAACAGGAAGTGCTGTATAACTGGACTGTGCTTTGTCCTACAGGCCCCAAACTTACCACATGTCATGACCCCCCCGCCCTGAACACGTCTGTGTGATTAATTTACGCCACAGTCATAGCGCCACCTACTAATGGCAGGAAATGACACGTTTTACATTCTAACATGCAGCAGCTTCTCTCTGCTCTCCTCTGCCTGTCTGTCTGTTGTTGCTGACATCTACACACACAGACAATCACGCTGTGCTACGTTTTCCTTCGCCGCCAGACAGGAAGTGGTTTATAACTCCACTGTACATTGTCCTACAGGCCCCAAACTTCCCATGTTTCATGACCCCCCCGCCCTGAAGGCGTCTATGTGTAAATGTCCGGCCACGGTCGTAGCGCCACCTAGTGACGGCATGAAATGACGCGTTTTGTGGTCTGACGCGTCGTGAAGCGGCGGACGCTGCCCTCCCCGACGCGCGCAGGTGTGCGAGGGCCCGTTCATCGCTGCTTGTTCTTAGTTATATTCTGTCAAATGAAACAAAATCCAATGTTTTTACAATGAATTCAATATTTCTCATACCCCAATCTGAAATGGTTTTTTTTTTTTTTTAGTTTTTATTTTGGAATAATATGTTTTGTTTGAACTCCAGCTGCTCCCGAGCTTTTCCTGTGAGATGCTGTCCTCTTCCACTGTGGAGGCCACTTCTCTGATTAGTGGTTTAGATGGCCTTGGATATATTGCCTCTAGAATGATTTCCTTTTTCATTGTATAAACTACAAAGCTGATACTGCAGCGTGGAGGTCACCAGACTTTTTCTGTCTTCTGTCCTCTCTCTCATCCTCTTTGGCGGTAGACGTCATTATATTATAATCACTGTTTTGGCCTGGCCAGATTGGGTTTCTGCTGGGCAACATTATGGCTAGTGTTACAGCTGACAGCTCAGAATCAGCTCAGATTCAGAATATTCTCATTTTAAAGTTAAAACATACTGAACTTCGTCTATGTGACATTGTTGGAGTGACAAATGTACATTGACAACTTACACAATTCAGAGCGCATAGTGACAAATATTTCAAGGATAACAGGAACTGACATACAGTGCAAAGGAACTACGAGAGAGGGTGATAGTATAGTAATTGACAGGTGACATCTTACTTCTTCATAAATGCATTTAACATTCTATAGGTGTTGTTGATATAATTGCCTTTCCTGTACATGTGAAGAATGATGTGAAGTGACAATCTGTGAAAGCGGGCAAGATATATGCAGCTTTTATTTTGAAATCCATGGGTGCAGATGCTATAGGCCACTTTTTCTACATGGCGCATGAGCCAAAGATTTATACTGAAAGGTTTCATTTATTTATACAAATGCAAAAATTCAGTTAGACCAACAAAACAAAGCCTCTGTCTTTCCACTGCAACAGCACACAATCTCCACACGAGAATAAATTCTGTCATCGTGCATTTTCTCTCCCTCGTGTCCTCCTCCTTTTCTTAGGAAACTGTTTGATCAGTTTGATTTGTTCAAACAGAATACGGCTCTCTGTGTTTTCCAGGCAAACCTTCCACTCCACAGGTGGCGTATCTCAGTGTACTTTTCATTTATTTTTAATGGCAGGCCCTTCAGGCATTGGACTCATGAGCCCTCTTCCCCTTGCACACTGTGGTCTGTCGTTGCTCTCTCGTCCTCTGAGGGTTCCCCTGATGCTGAGGGTAAACGGCTTGAAGTTGAGGTCGGCCTTTCGTTAAGCGTGATTCTCTGACTGCTAAAGCTGCTGTCACTTTCTCATGAGTTAAGAGATCTGTGCCTGTGCAGCAGCAGCCGGGCTCTTCACTGAACTAATGCCTAATGGATATGGAAGTCCCACAGTGAGGCTGGTAGAAAGCTGACTGTCCTCTCTCAGAAGCAAAGGCTGAAGCAGTGTGATGTTATACCGACACAAATCGCTTTATGGAGGTCTGCATGGGTGGTTTGGCGGAAATGGTGTTTGCCTTAAACACCGGAGACTGCTGTTTGCATTCTGTCTCCGGTGAACAGATGATCTTTCTATTTGATGGATTGCCATACAATTTGGTACAGATATTTGGTCCCCAGAAGATTCATCCAAATGACTTTGGTGATCCCTTGACTTGTCGCACCACCAGCAAGTTAACATTTTCACTAATCCAGTGAAATATCCCAACATCTACTGGATGGATTGACAATGATAATGTATCCTAATGACATTGGTGATCCCTTGACTTTTCCTCTAGCACCACCATGAGTTTGACCTTTGTTGTTTCGAGTGAAATGTCCTGACAACTATTGGATGAACTGCCATGAAATGTGTTACAGACATGTCCCCCTTAGGATGAATTGTAATAACATGGGTGATTTTTCTTCTGGCGCCATCATCTGGTCTAAATTTTAATTTGTCCAATACTTTGGTTTGTGACCAAACACCTGCAAAACTAATGACATTCTCATTAGCCTCAGCTGTACTTTGAATTTAGTGCTAATTTGTAAATGTTATGCATGCTAACACGCATAACTAAAATGGTGAACATGGTAAACCATATACCTGCTAAGCATCTCTTGTTTTTACTATGCACCTGTCACTGAGACTTTTATCAAGAACTTTTTTGAAATTAATTTTAAATAAAAATGTCATTTTGAACGTTCTACAGTTCTGCAAACTGTGTAGCACCAGATAGAAAATGCACTCTGACCTGTACATAATGTTTATGATGTCTCAGATTTAAGATTTAACAACAGAAGAAACAAATGACTGAATTAGTCTATAAGTCACTGAATGAAACACTGGAAACAAACTGTTCTGATTAGCTGTGTTTGATTAGCCCTTGTCTACGACACTGACACACAGACACAGAGGTCTGTCTTTTTCAATACAGTGCGGCGCCCCAGTGGAAATGTCAACTGGTACAGCTGCCTCCAGTACATGGACTCTACATAAAGTCAATACTTTGGCCACACACACACACACACACTCACACACACACACACAAAGCTGCCTCTGTCCACTGTTTTCTCTCTGCCAGCGCTGGGTTCCCAGAGGGAGGCTGGAAGATTTGGTGGCCATAGAGATGTCATACACATGCACACACAAATGTTTTATACACTGGTCATTCACATACACAGAAGTGCAATAGCTCTTAAGCACACTAGCTGACATGCACACAATGCACAAAGTGGGAAGCCAGGACCTTTCCTGGCTGTTAAATACTTGTATCTGTGCATATGTGTGTGTGTGTGTGTGCGTGTGTGCGTGCGTGTGTGTGTGTGTGTGAGTGAGTGTGTTTGCCGAGCTTGCAGTCCGAGGCACAGAGGTAGAGGCGTGTGAGGTTGGAACTGAGACAGTTTTTTTTCTCGCAGTGCAGCCCTGTCCACAGCCTGCTGCTGCGTGCTCGCCTGCCTGTCTCAAAATGAGCCTTTTCCTTAGGAAGAGGCCGGGCTTTATGACTACACTGCTGGGCACTCGGACCTGCCAATTAGGTCGAGCCTCTCCAAACTCTCCACAGCACTGCTGTTATTACACCCCTTTGGATTCACAGCAAGTCCTTACCCATTCACGGGCATGAGTATTTGCCCCTGCTCTGTTGCATCCCGACGGGGTTCACACTAGTTGGTTAGAAAGTGGTAATAAGCAAGTGAGAGGGCTGTATGTCAGGTAACAAGGGACGTATGTATGCACCAGACCTTAACCAAAAGGAACTTTCCTATGTTATCATAATAGGAATGTATGAATAACATACCACCCATGTAGGAATTACAGGGATGTATCTATAAGTACATGAATACTGTATTTGCACGTGCACATTACTATTTAGCCAGTAGAATCTCACAGTAAAGCCCACTGGCCTTTTTATTTTTGCGGTGGTCCTTAAAGAACAATATATCACTATAATAGAAAATAAATAGAAAGATTTGGTGATGGACAACAAAAGCTGCTATTGTAAATTATCTTTGAGCCATTTTTAAAACCCCACAAGCTGCTGTTTGTCGTTAGACAGCCAACCTAACTGTTCCTCAACCTTACTGCCAATTTAATGAAAACAAATTAATCAAGAAATCCGAATGAATGAATCAATGGATGAAATACCCTTTTTGCAAGGGTCTGATACAACAAGGATACTTACTGTTTTTGCCTTTTGTGCAGATAGTTATTTCACACTAACTGATGTAAGGCATCAAGCATGCTAAAGGTATCGCCAAGCCACATCATCAGCCACCTCATCAACTGCTCACAAAAGCTCTAATGGGTTTCAGTTTGTTTTTTTTATATCCAAGAGTTTTTAGCATCACTTCATTTGAATAATTTAGAAATCTCCAGAAGCTGTTGGCCAGTTTTAAAAGGCAGAGTCTCATTTCATAACAGTCCTAATGCCTTTAATTGTTGGGCTTTTTGTACTCTATCAAAGTTATTCAGATGAGCTTTTAATAGGAGCACTTGGGTGTATTTTCTGAACAAAACCTCAGTGCTTTGCTCTCTTAATAAAGTGGCTTATGGCTTGGAGAAATTGAACAGTAGGGGGAAATGGCCTCATGAATGAATTAGTCGTCTGCAACAGATTACGGCTGCAATAAAATAGCATGTTTCTCATTTCGACCTTAGCAACACTGTGGCCAACACAGTGTGTTGACTCGATGTTGTTTTGTGTTTAGCAGGGTTTGACTTTTTTTGCAAAAGGATCCACAATGGTTTTTACCACAAATCTGTGGCACAGAGAGTGTCAGATTACCTCGCAGAATCTCTCAAATTATATATGAAAACAGTTTTATTTTAGCTTTGGAGTGGAGGAGTGTGCAATTAAAACTCTGAAGAGTCGAGGGCCACAAAGGTAGAGAGAGGTTGATTTTGCCTTTCATGTTTTAAGAACATGGGAGAAATACCAGGATTTTCGGCTCTTGGTGGCCACGGTAACACAAGCATGAAGTGTGGAAGTTACATAAGCAAAGTGATTGCTCTGATAGTGTTTCTTCTAGCTAAATCACAACCCTGTACCCAATACCCTTCATGTGTGACTTGTGTGACCAGAAGGGTCACAGATATGGTATTACAGATAGTCTAATTAGAGGCTGAGAGATCTGGTTTTGTTTGTTTACGCTATTACAGTCTGAATAAAGCCACCCATCTTTCCCCTTTACGAGTTGTTTCCAAAGGGCCCTGCCACTATAAAGTGTCACCAGCACTCAACTGTCTCCTATTAAAGCACAAACTCTAAACCATGTGAGGGGACTGCCTGGAGCAGTTGGCTGTGCGTTGTATGTTTCTCTAAGGAACAGAAATGTCACCAGGCAAGAAAAACAGCAATCATCTCCCCCGCTTGCTCTTTCTCTGTGGCTTTTCCAATACTCTGTGAGGTCCAGGAAGCAATGAATAAACAGTAGGGGAAACAAGTATTACATGTGCTGCCCAGAGCCTAAACATGTAGGTCGGTGTGCTTCCACATGTCTGGCTCCGTCACGTCCGTCCTGCCTTGTGCCTAGTTGACAAGTCCCATTTCCTGGACTGGGTGGGCTCTGCCTGGTCAGGATGCACCATCTTCCATTATCAAAAGGGTATAAATCAAATCTTTTTGGGTGGGGAGATGGAAAGAAGATATGATGGAGGGAGAGAGAGAAGGAGAGAGAAAATAGGATGAGAAAAAAATAATTGAAGCGGCTTGTAGCCCATTGATCTGGAAACTGTGTATTATTGCTTTTATGTTTCCTTCCATCTGCTGTTCCTCCTATGGCACTTCCACTGTTTCCTCAAGCACACCACAACCCCTCCCATCCTCATCCTACCCCCCTTCCTCTCAGGTACATTTAGGCTAATGTACCATTTAATGAAATAGATTTTTTTTTTTAAATCATGCATTGTCATCATGTCCTTGACTGTAGCCGCTATGTAAGCCATTCAAATGCTTCATCAGTAGTCAAGGCAGGAATCCTGTGTAAAACGACTGGACCAAAACATCCCCTGGTGGTGCAAAGGTTCACCTTTGATTCGAGACAACATGTACGTAAATGAATTAAACCTTTTCCTTTTATCTACAAAAGATTGCAGGTCTCCATTCTTACTGTGTTTCTGTGGGAATCTATGGGTGCTCCCCTGGGACAATAACAGGAGAAAACACATGATTGTAATAGCCTTTTAAACAAATTACCCCTGATTCCTCTGAGGTAGAGCTTGTAACAGATGCTTTTCAGAAGGCAACATCAGCTGTCATGGAGGCTTAATGTGTTTGAACAGTGGCAGCTGGAGATGGTTGGGCACAGGAAGACTTTTACGGCTGAAGAAGAGTGAAGACTACACGTAGTCATTTACTGCATTAAGGCGCCTACAGGTTATGCGAGATAATGTGATGCAGGAAAACTGCATGGAAATCACCCATTAGAACTAGTCGAGTTATTAAAATTTCATCCCTGAAGAAGCACTTTGTTCTAAAACTAGGCAAGAAACCAAAGTGACCTACAGTAAAGGCTTGTCGTTTTCATTTTTTTTCATACAGATTTTCATTGAAAATAGTATAATTATTTGATAGGAACACAATGATTCAAGCCAATTTTCATGCAGATGATATGTTCTCACGAAAAACTGTCTTCTGCAAGTAGACACTAATTACCATAGTTTGCAGGAGGAAACGTGGACCTCCTTTCTCTCCTGGCCCTGTGTCAGCCTACACGCAATATAAAGGTATCCATCCATCCATTTTCTATACCGCTTTATCCTCAGAGGGTCGCGGAGGGGGCTGGAGCCAATCCCAGCTGACATTGGGCGAGAGGCGGGGTACACCCAGGACTGGTCGCCAGTCAATCACAGGGCTGACACATAGAGACAGACAAACATTCACACTCACACCTACGGACAATTTAGAATCACCAATTAACCTAACCTGCATGTCTTTGGATGGTGGGAGGAAGCCGGAGTACCCGGAGAGAACTCCACACAGAAGGGCCCCAGCCGGCCGGCATGTGCGAACCCAGAACCCTCTTGCTGTGAGGCGACAGTGCTAACCACTGCACCACCGTGCCGCCCGAAGTTAAATATAGTTTATTTAAAATAACAGCTCGCTTTCTGTCATAAATATAAAGGTATATTGTTCATATTTTGTACATATTTTCTATAATATATTTTTTCAAATTTTATTGTCAATTTAATACTTTATATTATTGCCTCTTGACTTAAAGTACTTGCTTTATCTTTCTTTATATTTTCTACTTACTATGTTCATTGTTAAGCACAAATATGCCAATATGTGAAAACCTACTTGGCAATAAACTTGATTCTGATTCTGATGAGGCCTACCTACAGGGTAGTGGGATGTGACAAAAGACTTTCTAACATATTGTGATCAGCTGGTATATCACTGTGAAACAAAGGACTGTAGGGTTGACCAGTTCAAATTGTAGCTCTTGTCAAGCTAAACATGCTTTCTCACTTACTCACACATTAGAGACCAGCTGACTATTGCTCATTACTGAGAGTGCGTTTACACCATGAGGTCTGGCTGAATGTGGGACAGCATAGGCCTACTCTTGTCACATACAGTACATAAGGCACCTTCTTTTATGCCTCTTGCATTATTCATTTCACAGTGACTGGCTTTATCACAGCCATGACCTTGGTCCTCCTCACTGTAGGCCAGAAGGCTCATGGGAAATGTGTCTGATCGTGGTGATGGTTCAGGGTCATGGGACAGTTGTCTAGCTGAGTGATTAGGAGCAAAGACGCCTGTTTAACCACACACAAAGGCAGGTTTCCGGACTTGAGCATGACAGTTTGAACCCTGTTAGGTACTACTCTACCATGCTTATAGGGACAAAAGAGAAAAGGGGCTGGGGTCGGAAAGGAAGGAAACTGATATTCATAAACAATAACACTGGCATCAATTTAAAGGTCCACTAATCCGTTTTTTATATTACTAAATGAATCAAATGATTATGTATGATGTAAAAGGGGTCGATTGCGGTGATGTACAGAGCTTTTTGTCCTCTTTTAGCTCATTGTTGTGGTTTTACGGCACACTTACTGTATGGTTCCGTGTCACTGCCCTCATCAACCCCGTTTACAGCCGCAGCATGCAGCTACTTTAGCAACAAAGCTATGATATAACCCACTGTACTCTGCCTGTCCAGCACCGAGTGGCTGGAGGAGAGTGTGGAACATCTGACAGCTAAAGAGCCACATATTTTGTAAGAGTAGGTAGAAAGAGACTTAAAAATTGAACCTACATTCATCAGGTGGACAAAAATATGATTCCAAATGAATGCTAAAGTTGCTCATTGTCAGCTGGATATGTAAATAGGCAACTTTTGCCAACGTTTTGGTCAAGGCAACCTTAAAAAGTTAATGTCAGGTCTGTGTGTTGATCAGCTTGTTTTGGAGTTCTTCTCGTAATCTGTCAATGCAGCTTTAATTTAATGCTACCACCATTATTACCCATGAAACCCACCAATGTATTTGCTATAGTGGATGGTAATCGTCAAGTGAAGCTATTTTTACTGTGGTTTAGGCTCACAGAATGCTATTAACAGGTCTTGCTTTAGCAATACAGTCACATTTTTGGAGGATTATGTCAAGTTATGCTTACATTTTCAATCAAGACTCAGTCTCTACTGAGAACTACTTCCAGTACCTTGTTGACCTCTCCATGGTCTTCTGTGGTTTCATCCATCCCCTCTTGTTCCACTCTTGTTTTAGCAGTGGTTTTGGAGCACTCGGTTAGTGTGTCTGGGCCGCTCTGTGTTCGGCTAATGGCGGTTGCGGTTGCCAGATCTGTCCACTGGTGTCATGTCAGCGGCGTCATGGCCAGATTACATCATCCTGAGTGCTTTAAGAGGCGACCCTTCCCTGCAGCATTGATATGCATATTGGATTAAGGAAGCATAACACACCACCTACAGTATGTGCAGAAACACACATTTATACATGTGTATCAGTGTGCACAGTGACACAAAGAAATCCATTATGAAGGACCTGCTCTGATGTAACACTGAATAGGTAAGAGGTACGTTCATCCTTGTTGTGATGTTGCAGTTTTCTCCAGAGATTGAATGGTAATAGTCTTGGATGCAAGTAGCCTCCAACCCCCCGTAGATGACAGCACCGCTTGTCAGATTCTTCCAAGGCCCCCAGAATCAGGGTTATTGAGAGTGTCACTGTCTCTTTCTGTTTGTGCTCAGGAAGTGTGGGTGTGTTCACATGCACATATATGTTTGTTGTTCTCAAAGCCTTTGACAGACCGGTCAGTGCCATCCTCAGGGATAAGCTGTCACATCAATAATAAAACCAGCTGTCAAACTGAATTGTTCGGTATGTGAGAGCGACCCCCTCGATGACGTTCCTGACATCAGTGACACCATTAAGGTGGCAAAGTTGAAGTGCAGGATATTGCCCCGATATTGGTGTGTGTTCATGTTTGCGTTTGATTTATTGTTTGGGATTTTGAGAAAGATTCTGAATGATGTGCTCTGTTCAATAAAATGGTATCAAGTGGACATCAAGAGCATGTGCGTGTATTCCTTTGTAACAATAGGTATGTG
This sequence comes from Macquaria australasica, assembly GCA_005408345.1. NCBI lineage: Eukaryota > Metazoa > Chordata > Actinopteri > Centrarchiformes > Percichthyidae > Macquaria > Macquaria australasica. The sequence goes on from SEMN01000106.1 coordinate 263,316, forward strand.
AATGAGGAGAAAACAAGAGAGACAGGCTGGTTTTGACCAGTAAAATCTGTCAAACATTTTCACCACCCTAACATGCACAAACTACATGTTAGGTATGAGAAACTGATACAATAAACATAACAAAATAATGTCTGTTCCATGATATGGCTTTCTAACCATGTGAGGAATAGGGGAAAAGGCTGGGTCCTTTGCTTGTGGTGGCCCTGCTGCAGATTGTTGTACATTATTGAGATATGTACGCCTCTTTGTTGCTCTTAAATGGTACAGGGCAATGGCAGGAGGTTGTGAAAAAGGCCTTATAGAGCAATAATGATCCCATAGCCTTTCTCATGCCCTCTAAAAGCACTGGCTTTATGAAAAAGAGCTTGGTTTAGCAATAAGATTAGACAGGTGAGATGTGTACGGTACTTTCCCAGCACTTTGCGACAACTGACAACTTAATGGATTTCCCTGGTTTGAAAGCCCTGTTTAAAATCCCTCCAGCATCATTGTTCGAGAAAAGGCAAAGCCGGCGACTCGGCTGTGAACCTGCCTTTCTGTTTGCATTTCTGTCAAGATACAAAACTCCAAGATTCTGCATTAGAAAAGAGGTATTTCTCCTTTTTTTGGATGTGACCAGGTTTAAGGGATAGTGCCATAGTTTCCTGCATTTTCAATCTGAAAGAGGAGAGAGAGGATGAGATCAAGCATGACAGTGGGTCCCATAAAGAGACATTCACTTTCATGAGGTCCCACGAGGGAGCGAGTGTTCTTAGAAAAACCCATCTGTCATCAGCCTGACATTTCTTTGTCAGTTTGAGGAAGGACGTTTACTTGTTCCACTCTCTTGTACAAAAAACCAAAAAACTCCTTTGGGGTCCTGACCAGCAGGTTGACAACCGCTGCCTTACTGGGAGCCTTTTCTGGTTGTTGGCTTCATGATTATTTAAAAATAAAGACATCCTGTGGAATTTAATTGTAAAATAATGAAATGTTCAAATTTAGCATTGTGTGCATGTACATTTGCAAAGACTTGTTTTACGTGCTTTGAAACTTCTGTTATTGTTGCATTCCTGTGGTATGCTTGTGTGTCCATGTGTACAAGATGAAAACAATATAGGGACGCACTCTTCAAACATTGCTCCACTAATGGTCAAAAACTCCACAGGGGTTTAAGGGAAGAGGTTTTCTATAGCTGAGGTGCATTTTTGATTGCTACATATTGGTTTTGAGTCCTAGCTTGAAACTTTGCTGTATGTTGTTTCCCTCTCGGGCCCATCTCTGCTGTTTCTCTAAGAACCAATACTATTTATATTCCCGGCTGGTTTTGACCCTGGGACATTGCAGTTAAATGGTTAAACCCCAAAGTCACCAGGATGGCCTTGTTCAAATGTTTAAAACTACCTTTGTGTTCATTTACCTGGCAAAAAGGAAAATGTACTCTCAGTAGCAAAGGTGGATGTAGCATGACGTTGTTTGTCCGCCACAAAAGTTCTTAGGGAGGAGGTCTGGGTGGATGTTTGGGCAAACACAATGTGTCACTATAACTGCGGCTTGTGTCGCGTACCCTGCCAACAGTCAACACTAGTTTCTTTTGACCATGATGAAAATGTTTTGGTACACAGAAGCCATATGAAGCCTCAGATTTCTGCACTTATCTAACCACACTCTGCTCGACCTGGCAGTCTCTGTCTAAAAACATTCCCTTGATACAACGTCACCGCTCCTGTGAGCTCTGCTCCACAGCAAACAGGGATCAAATACAGCGTGGCAGATAGATGTTGCATGCTTTTTCAGCAACAACACTTTGATTTCTATATTCATAATCTTGCATTTTCCTAACCTTTACCAGGTAGGCTAGTTTATGTTGCCTACACTTTAACCAGACATTAAAGGAGCTAAAATAGTTTTACATTGACAATGGATCAGATGTGTAATGTTGAAGGGGTGAAAGGGGTAGCGATGAACCCACAGAGAATTATCACCCGCCTCTGCAGTTCCCCCCAGCTTTACAGAACTTCATAGCATCTTTTTGTAACGACCAAGCAGAGCAGGAAGACCCAGATGCAGGGAACACACGGGAGACAGGTGTGTAGGTAAAAATCGGCACTTTACAAGATATTTCAGGGACAATACAAAACAACTGATACCGGAAAGGGCAAGGCAGAAACAGGTCCAAGAGACAGGCAAAAAGTCCAAAACAAGGTCCAGATGGGCAACCAGAACCGACAAGGAGCAGACAAAAGGCAAAGTCACAAAAACAGGGAAGGGTACAGTACACGGTAATCCAAACAAAGTAAATAGGTAGCATAACCACTAGGGAATCAAGATCAACTGGCAACATTTCCCAGGGAGAGGCCGGGTTAAATACCCTAGCAGTTCTGATTGGTAGAGCCAGTCAGGTGACACATGCAACACAGGTGGAGCTAATGAAATTGGCGGGAAAACGAACAACGACCGGAAGTAAAGTTGCATCAATAATACAAAATAGAGACTCTTCAAAATAAAACAGGAAGTGACAGGATGAGTTGTGACACTTTTAGCTCATTGTTCTGCCATTCACTCTCACCGCTCTCATTGGGATGTTTTATTTTTTTTTTTCGGTAGCAACAGGCTGCTGTTATAAACGAAAAAGCTCTAAAAACCCACTGCAGCTACCTGCCCAGCACCAAAAGGCAGACAGACAAAGTTAGTGACTAGCTACATGGTGAACATAGTGGAGCATGTAGCAGCTAAAAGCCCAGATATTTTCCTAAGATGTTGGTGGAGAGCAAAACAGAGCTAAAAGGGGAGTGAAAGTTGGACTTACATTAATCAGGTGGTCAGACATGTGACTGTAAGTGAATGCTAATGTTGCTTCATATCTGCTGGATGTGTAAATAGGCAACTGTACGCTATCATGTTCAGCATATCGACTTAAACGGTGATAATATGTCAGTGTTTTGTTCACAGCTTGTTTCTGCTGCCCCCAAGTGGCCCAAAAATCAGTTATGGCAGGTTGAATCATAGATGTCACATAATGAACCATTTTGTCGTTTAGGTGTGAGAATTGTTGTTTTCTCTCCCTGCAAACATTGCTCATAGTACCTGTCAGAAATGTTAGAGAGTGTGAAAGAGGTATAATGGAAAATTTATCACAGCTGTGCTCCACATTATTAACCGTAGAATCGGTAAAATACCCCAAAAAAGTCTCTGCAAGCCATAAGGCATCTTCTCTCTTCTAGCTGACTTTTGTACCACTCTTTCATTATTGTCTCTGATCCACCAAGGACTCCTCTGTCTACATCTTTTTTTTTTTGGAACTAAGAAAAAATCCTGATCGTGGATCCCCTTTTCTGTATCCTGCCCCCTCCCCCAGTCTCTTCCATGCTGTCCCTGGTGAGACATGCTGAATGGAGACCCATAATGAGCCTCTGTCTCTTCCAGCTGACACAGTGAGCTGTCTGAAGCTGTGATGTGTCACTCGTGCAGGGCCTCACTCCCTCTCTCTCTCTCCAGACGTCTGTGTGCAGAATAAAGGGATTCCTCCCTAGAAATGCTTCCAACTGCCGCGAGGGGATGGAAGAGATTTAGACCTCCTTCAGTAAGGTCCTGTGGCCTAGACGTGTTTTACACACTCCATCACACATCTACACAACAGTGCTTTTTTTTTGTTTCTTTGGAAAATTGGGATAATGGGTAAAAAAGCCTGTTTAACAGTTTTACATCACTCCTGTGGCTGCTGTACATCACTGTAGGGATTGCATTATGAGCTGTCACCCCCTTCAAAACAATCACAGCAAACTATTTAGTTTGTTGTGTCTCTGTTACTCTTGGAAGCTATGCTATGCATCGCCGCAAATTGCTTAATTCAGACTCTTCAACGCGTGGTCCCTCTAGTACAAAGCAGAGTTTGTTTTTCATTAGGGTAAGTGAGGCAGTTGGCGAGAACACGTGTGTCTGGCAGCAGCAGCAGCAGGAGCGACCGCCTGACAGCCCTTGTCTGGAAGTACAACGTCTGCTTCTACATCTGAAGGAGCATACTGATGAACTGGCTGTTTTTATCTGAAGTCATCCAGTGCTTGATACTGAGAAACGTTTAAAGGGTTGGTGAAATTGTAGAGGCTCAAGAGGCAAAGGTTGTTTCTGGAAGAACATTGGTTTAAATCCCTCTATAAGAGAAATAAGTGAGCTAAAAACATTCAATTAACCTAGAGGGTATTTTCACACAGGCCAAAAGGAGACCCAAGGCCATTTCCCCAGAGAGTCTGAAAGCTGTTGTTGAAGGTGGGATCCAGAGAGCTGGTTTCTGATCCACCGCAAAACGTTGGTCAGACAAGCTCTGGTGCGGTCCCATCAAGTCGAACAACAAGTTGAACAACATGATTAATGTCATCCGTAATCATTTTAAACACGCCATTTGTTGAGTTATATATATGTTATAAGGAAAAAAAATAATAATTGGCTGTGTTTTTCTGCAGTGAGATCACTTTGTAGGGCAAATGCTTGCACTAAAAGCACAGCACAGCAGTGTGTTGTCATGGATACGTGTCACACAATCAGTCCACGGTTTTGAGGGATATTGATGTATAAAAATGCACTCGGAAGTAATGAGTCCGCCTCCCAGATCATTCAAGAAACTAACCTGGATATATCAAGCATCCAGATCGAGTGTGAGTCACCTGAAGTTGCCATCAAGCAATGCTCGATTGCCTCCATTTAAGCAGCAAGAGTGCAATCTAGGATTGTATAAAGCAGCTCAAATGTTTAAGTGTGAATATTTCTGTTTGTTGTCCCGTGTTTAAAATACCTCCAAAGACACAGGTAGAAATGAAAACATTTATTTTCATTGATGAGCTCTGAATGCTCAGAGGAAATGTTGGGATTTTTGCTCCTATAAGGCCTTTGCCTCGCTTCAACAATGATAAGTTCTCATCAATCATCCATCGACCAGGAAGAGTGTGGTTATTGTACGCTGAAGCACTCTGTATTTGCTGTATGATGTGTTATACAGTATTTATTGATCATACACAGAATGAATGGCACAGAATGTATGGAGAATTGATTTTGTATGTTTGAATAGCAGGTCCTAATGCCTCGGACCTTTTCATATCTGCTCAGACATTTTTGCTCAAGCGTACTCCATGCCATAGCAGTGCTGTTCAAGGCCTATTATATCCATGCAGTAACAAGTGGGTCGATTGTAGTCAACTAACAGTAGACACATTGTTTAAGAGCAAATTTAAACTAATCCCAAAATGCCCACGTTGACTCATGTGTATTAAAAATACACAGACAGACAGGCGCAGTAAAGCATCATATTTTCCTTTTATATCTAGCATTTTGTCAGTTTTTTGACATATTTCTGTCTTGAAAGTGTTTTCATCTTGGGTGGAGTCTGTACGTGGTTGACACGTGCTGATCATCCCCAGGAGATTTGTGTCTTTCTGACATGTCCAGTAGCATTTTTCCATAATTTTGGTTAAAACATAAATGTTGTCTTTAGCAAACATAACGTACATCATTCTTCTCTTTTTTTAGCCGGCCCCACCCATCTGAGATTGACAGCCAGGCTGTGGTGAATCCCTTTAGAAATGTTTTTTTTTTTCTCTCAGGCTCAAAAGACACACACATGCTCATATGGAAATTTGCATGCTGACATACTGTCACACATGCTGGAGTACACACACACACACACACAGAAGTGAAAACACCAAAAAGAAAATCTTCCCACATCCTGTTTAGCGAGCCCCCTCCAAACCATAGCGAGTGTTTGCATTGCGACCACAGAAGCCATATGAAGCCTCAGATTTCTGCACTTATCTAACCACACTCTGCTCGACCTGGCAGTCTCTGTCTAAAAACATTCCCTTGATACAACGTCACCGCTCCTGTGAGCTCTGCTCCACAGCAAACAGGGATCAAATACAGCGTGGCAGATAGATGTTGCATGCTTTTTCAGCAACAACACTTTGATTTCTATATTCATAATCTTGCATTTTACCAATTATTTTGACAATTGATTGACTAATTGGCCAAGAAGAATTTATTTCAAGAGTTAAATATGAAATAAGTTAAGTGGGCCTGGTGTGTTTTGAAATGAATAATTACTGGTTTCCTTCTTAAACCTTTTTAAATTGATGCATTTTGGTATGTGGTAGCTAAGCTGGCATTGCTGCATGACATTGCCCTAGCTAATATGCTCATGTCATGCGGGGGTTACTGTAATTACCAATGTCAAACTAAATACTGTTCATGTAAAACTTCAAATCATATTTACCCACTCAACCAACTCTAATGAAGCAATTAATAGTGTGTTTTGTCAGCAAATAGTTTGTAAGCTTGGTAGTATTACTTTTTATATGATTTTAAGAATTGTAGCTAACTTTATTTTGGTAAAGATGGAATCTCCAGTAATAAAGCTGCCATCTTTTGCTGTCTGATGACGTGACCACTCAAACGTCATATACATGGGAGTCGTTCCTAACACTTACTTACATCCCACATGATGTGAACATGGCAAAAATCAGCCCTCTCGCCAGTGCCGCTGTGCTAGCCGTTACTTCATGGCTAGCATCTTGCAGCATCTAACGCAGCCGCTTTCAAATTGAAATGTTCCAAGAACTTGAAATAATTGAGATGAAACAAAGGTAGGATAGAGATCTAAGCTCGACTGTGGCAGCAACAAAATGCCACGGTGTTCCTGCGTGACATGCTGGCACTGGCAGAGACAATAAGCAGCCTCATGAGAGAGAATTATTCACCAGAGGGGAGGCATACAGTGGTGGCCACCTAACTTTCAAGCCTCAGTCCCCAATCCCTCTGCACACACCCCCTCCCCCCCTCATCAGCATGCATTATTCTTTTTTTGGTGTCTGTTCACATTGGCTGATGAGCGCAGTTTGGTTGGCGTCGCCTGGAGCTCAAACCACATCACACATACAGCGCACACATTTTCCTCACTCTCACGCTCTCGCTCGCTGTCGCACGGGCTGTTAACAGTGTTTTCAGAGTCAGGGAATGTGAAAATATTCAGCGAGAAGTGGGGGGTAACACCAGGGTGTCTGGGTGGCAGGGTGGGGGTGGGGGCTTTGGAAGTGCGACGCCACACAGACTGCCAGCGTTGGCTGATGTGTCTGGCCATCCTGAAAGGTTAACAGGCACCAACCTCCCCTCCATCCGATGTGACATGACACTCTCTCCACTCTCGTCGCCCAGTTTGATGTGTCGTTCTTTCACGGTTCATGAACTCGGGGCCATGCGCGGGATCTTTCACTTTCTGTTGTGTAGGACATCATATAGAGTGGCAGCACAAAGAGGACCCAATTTATTCTTTTCTGGATTTTTTGCCCCCTTTTGATCTGTCACATACAGACACATGAATGCATTCAGGGAATACACACACACACACACACACACACACTTGTGGCCGTAAACACACATTCATACACATGCACCACACACTCACACACACACACAGCATAATGTATTTGGTCACCCCCCCTGCAGCAGAAATGCATTGTCTTCCTTCAGAGAGGACATTAATAAGAAATGAGTCCCTTTGAAGTCTGGCTGTGAGCTGTCAGATCTGAACTGACATAATCATCCCCAAGAATAACCCAAAAAACACCTCCTCCCACCTTTTACCATACACTCCCACACGTTCAGCCTCCCCCTGTGCATATGGAGCTCTGTAAGAAGACTCTGCACCCAAAGGTGTCCTCTTAACATGTAATCCAAAAGGCCTCTTTCCAGGTACTGAAAACACACTGCACCCCCACACTTCTGTAAGCCTTTGTAGTTTTATTTTTTTCCAACTGCATGCACTTTGGCTGAAATACAAGGCAGCGACACTTTTGTTTTTTCTCGCAATTCCCTGCAGCCACTGCTCCCTTCACTTTGAACTGCTTGTTGCATTCACACCATGTCAGCAGAATCGGGAGAAAAAGAAAACATCTCATTGTTGCGGCTCGGTTTACTCATTATTCCATTTTAAACTGGATGTAAATAAACCGTGTAACTCATTTGTATTAACTATCGATTTTATTAGACAAATTATTGGATGTTATTTTCATTGATCTGGTTGTTTGGCACCAGATTATTAACAGGGGCGGTTCTCTTCGTCTTCCAGTAGAGATCCGGGGCTTAGCCCTACAATCTTTGAGTCTGGGGAAACACTTTGATTGATAAATATTGCAATGTCATAAGTGCTATATATAATTCAACTATTATTATTATTAGAACTTCAAACACATAGTAACTGTCAAAAAAGCTTGATAAACAGAAAAGATTTGGGTGTTTGCTGAAAACATTCTGGGCTTAAGCCCTGTAAACCCGGCCATGGCACCGCCTATGCTTAACAACACAACTCCACCCCCACCCCCACCCCACCCCACACACACGCATCACAGATTTGATCCTCAGTAGCATGCTGTGAATCCCCCCTGGTGTGATACAGTTGTTACTGCCCCTCACTCCTCTTTCTTTCTTTCTTTCTTTTTTTCATTGCCATGCCTCCACAGCGTGATTAGGGGGGTGAGGGTTTCCTGTCAGGTCACAAATTCAGTTGTTGCTTCACTGCCAAACTGCAAATCTAGAACTGATGTAAAATACCTTTCATACAAAAAGAATGCAGTTTATTGATTATTTTAAAAATGGCATTTGTAGCATAAACACTGTAGTTCAATGGTTTGTTTTTTACTATGTTTGAAGGATGAGCAGCTCTCTTCCATTTTCTCACCATTTTCAAACAACAACATTGTTTGAACTGTCAATATTACAGGAGGACATCATTTACTGTAAACTGAGTTGATCAGTGTACTCTTGCAGCAGAAAAACACAATAATTTTGGGTGCATGGGACATAAAATCCAGGTTTTTTTCTCATCAGGCGTTTAATTCAAAACAGTAAAAAACAATGACATTTAAATAGACCAACCCCTAATTGTAATGTGGAGTTTGATTCTATGCTCACATGTTTACAAACACAATATTTTTGAAAATTATGTCATAATGGTTAAATACATTACAGTCAAAAAATGTACTTATCATGAGAAACTTTCCAGGAGTCCTACAAAATAAGAATGCATACATGCAACCAGTAGTGCATTGTCAGAAGCCAGTGGATTAAGAGAATTGCATCAAGACATGCACACTGTGTCTATAGTATGTCACGCCACTCCATCAATCTGATAGATGAAGTCGGACTTGGCATCTCTTCCCCCTCCCCTCATACCCCCACAGCTCATTTCACACTTTCCAACTTCCTCGCCTCTCTGCCAGACTGTTAGACTGGTAAGAAATACGTCCCTCCTCCTCCCTGTGCTGTAGCTTTTAGATCAGCTTCCTCTCTTGCTCTGACTCTTTGCACTGAATGTGAGGATGTGGCGATGCCACCTGTGTCACTGTGTACTTAGTAAATCTGTAAATTATCAGTATGTCTCTGCTGTGATGCCACTAAGACAATGTATATTGACTTTACTTACTTACTAAATTGCCTCTCATTCTAATGCAGATTTCTTACTCCCCCAGAGTTTAGATGCATTGTTTGTATGCATTTTTGCATACACACACAACATGTGAACATGCCCATCTGTAGGCGCAGATGGAAACACACTTGTTCTCTCACATACTGTATGGGTCATACAACCCACACATGCAACAGAAAAGTTGACTTTTGGAGTTGATTTATTCCCTCAAGTCTTCACTAAACATAACCATAATCAATACATGCCCAACTTTAATCTAACCTTAACATACAGTAACTGCAATTAGGACACAAATGATTTATCTCAGCATTTCACTGTAATGTGTACGAATGTGTGTGAGATGAATAAATCTTTGAATGTATTTTAGGCTTTGTTCAGACTGCAGGCAAATCAGATTTGTTTCTCAAATCAAATCTTTAAGACAGACTGTCCGCACTGTTATTTGCAAGTAATCAGATCAGATAAGCGTGTCCAGACATTGCCAACCTATCTGCATGGGTTGCTGTGGTAACGACGTAGGCGTCAGTAACTACATACGCTGGTGACGCGGCTTTCCAACGCGGAAGCATGAGAAATGGAGATCCATCATCTCGCCCTACAAACAATTGCACTGTTAAGTCGCGGTGCAGAACTTTGAAGTCCAATTTGAGCTTCCTCCCCTACAAATGCGGCTTGGATCCGATTTGCCAAAATCACATTTGATGTGGGGTTTTTTTTTAAGCTGTCCAGACTTTCTAAAATCAGTCTGGATACAATCTGGATATGCCAAAAAAATGGATTTGGGCTGGCAGTCTGAACAAGGCCTTAGATTGTGCTCAAACAGTTGCAGGTTCATCCCCAGTAAGACAAAAAAATTGGTTTAAAGTCAAAAAGTTGCTGTTGTTAACAAGCCATGGGGACACAGCAAACTTGTAAAATGTACATTAGTGCTCATAGATGACTCATAGAAGTGGGATTCAGAACACCTGCTCAAGCTGCTTGCACTTTGCAAACTAAAACAAAAATCTCTCTATATGTATTATTTCATTGTTGCTCATTAATTTTTATTAAGGCTAACTTTGGATAGCTTTTGCACCAAAAACAAAAACAAAGCATCCTTGTTTTTTTATGATATCTCAGTTGTGTGTGTACCTGCCTGCATTATGTTATGGTTCATTGTTTTTATTTTTTTATACAATTTATTTTTAACCTAAAGTAACAGATTCAGTTTCAAATGATTTTCTCTTGGCTGTTATGCCCCCCACATATCCAAAACTATGCCATCTTTCATGTGCTCACGTAACCCTATGGTATCATAAGTTACACACTGTGTCATTTACTTCCCCTCTGATGGCTCCTGCAGTTTGTGTTTTCTGAGGATGAAACCGCTCCCAGGCAGATAGGATACATTACTCTGCTCCTCCTATACTGACTTCCTGCGCCCAGAGGCTCCATCTGGGCCTGGCTGTGATTGACACATCCTTCAACAGTCCATGTTGATAACGTTACATTCAGCGCGTACAGGGCTTTTACGCAAATGCCTTCACATGCAGAATTCATGTACCACTGACCTACAGATAGTCGTACAATAAAGGTGCATATATCCTATGTGGTTAGTGTCCACGGTCTATGGATGCCCACATCCCTTTATATGAAGCCATATGCAGAATGCAGAGGCAGGAAGCAGCCATGAGGGCAGACACATTGTATTGTCGGAGTCCTTCTAGGGTTGTAGATCCTCTGATCTCATGAATAATGTAAAGGTTAGGTAAAGAAGATTATTTGTGTGGATATTAGAGGATGTCTAAGGCCTTGAGCTGCATTAAGGCGTTTTAAATATTCAATCTGTCTTTTTCATTACATTTACTGTGGTCTCCTTGCAAACAGCAGGCCTTATTCATGATTTGCCAGCAGCATACATTTCAAAATAAATAAATGTTTGTATATTTAAGCATGTTTGTGGACTGAATGCCTCCATAAATCTCCAATTTATTAGAGGTTATCTATTACTTCCACTTTTATTGATAAAACTGACCTAAGTGTTGTTTTGTTCATCTTTGTTCTTTTATTCTGCAATTAGAGACTATTAACTGCTGAAACAATGCACCACAGATTTTGTGTTTTACTTTGCTTTCTTCTTCTTATGGTTTCTTGTCTGGCTGTGATGTTTTTTTATTGAACATTTTAAAATCAAACCATACTCTTTTTACTTCTTGCACCGTCCTCTCTCAGCTGTTGATGATGTCTGTGTGATCATGACCTGATCTTATTCCATTTGCCAGCTCTTTATGACACTGTAACTGGTACAGCCTTTTTTTTCCTATCTTTTTTTTTTTTTACCTCACCAATGATTATTTCAGTTCCACACTGCTAAAAATCTGCCTTTTTAGTCCCTTCTTCTGCAAAGTCATTGAAGTCTGGAGGATTATGATTATTTTCTCCGCTGAGTAATATGGCATAATTCATGATAATTAAGTTCCAATGAAAGAGCTTCCGATTTATGAGTGATTGGGATTCATGAATATACCCATCTAGGTTTGATTGAAAAGGCTTGCTTCTGCGCTTTTCAACAATCTGGGTTGAGATTTTAGTCTGAATGTTTTTATTTTATTTTCTACATTTTTGAATAAAATGTATTTCCCAGTTGGTATAAGTCCTGTCTGGTGTTGCCATAGGGGGTCAAGGAGGTGGAAGCATCTGACTGACTCAGATGATAGTAAACTCTAAAATTATAGTCCTATTCAATAAAGTTACTTCAGTTTTTAATGGGGACATTATATACAGGGTACCCGCAGTGATCGTGAGGCCCAATGCTGTTTGTGCTGAAAATCTTTCAAACTGGGGACGATGGGACCTTTAGCTCTGGACTCCCAAGTATTATAATAAAATGTTTTATTAAATTCAAGTAACTTTACTTGGTTAATAATTCTTTATAGGGCTTAAAATCCATACTGATTTTCCATTATATCGTTCATACTTTTGCCAGTATGGCCGTGAAGATGGCATTAAATTTCATTCTAAGTGGTATTAAAAAGGTCTTAAAAAGTCTTAAATTTAACTTGGAGAACCCTCGGGATACCCTGATATAAAAACAGTTTTAAACTATTCTACTCCTTTAAACAAAACAGGGTAAAATACCAAAATTTTAAAATAACCCTTATAAAAATAAAGTATACCCCACAGCAACAACCACAGAGCCTCTACTCTACCTATTTTTGCTTTTGATATTACTTGCACATTTAGGTGCAGCAGTGAAAGCAATCCGTCCTGATAGTTTAGAATGCTCCCTGTTGCCCCGCGCTCCTCTTCATCTGTCAGCAGCATTAGGTATCCCACAGACAGAGTCTTAATAGTAGCAGAGCGAAGGGGGACAGGGCCTCTAATGGAAGCCCTTTGTTCAGTTGTCACTTTCACTGCTCCCATGGAAACATCCTGCTGGCCAATCAGAAGAGCCCTCTAGGTAGTGGCCGCTGCATTTCTGTCAAAGGCATCTATCACACTGAACTATCTCAAGTTTCTTTCTTTTTCTCGCCCTCCTGCTCCCTTTTTCTCTCACCCGGCACTTGTCTTACCTATCAGTGACCATGTTTGACAAATGTTCCTTTTATATGGTATGATAAGTCAAAATGAGCTTTTGTGTCATGTCAAAACATGTGAAAGGAAAAATGGTATTTACAACGTGGCCCCCCTATGCAAACAAAACCAAAAGCAAAGCTGTATCGTTGCAGCGTCAAGATGTACAAGCACAAGAGGAATAAAAGCTTTATTCTTTTACAATTCCTTCATGTTTTGGATGCCAGAGTTCCCAGCTTATTTCCCCCCATGAACGCCTCCCACTTGACTCTCTATTAGGTGAATATAAAGGTAGGCCCGGCTACACACATCTCTCCCACCGGGTAAACACTGTGGTGCGTGATAAGGGTTTTAGAGAGGAGGGAATATTGGCAGAGTTGAAGGGAAGGGGGTGGGGGAGGGAGTTATCTGTATCTCAGTACTCAGTCAGTTGGAATATAAAGCATCAATGGGTCGCTGTAGGATTCATCTTCCAGAAATACTACTTCTCCCAAGACCCAGGAGCAGGACTTACAGTCAGGCGAGGGAAAGTCGTCCACTTGTGTATGAATAAAGACACCAATAAGCTCCACACTCTGGAGGGGCTTTAACTGCAAGAATCTGCAGCGTAAGTGTGCATGAGCTCCCGTTGCAGTGCATATGAAAATGTTACAATCTGATTGTTTATTATTTTGCCCCTAGTCTGTGGATGAGTATGCGTGCATGGATGCACATGAACAGTACGTATGTTGGCATGTGCATGTGATTGCATTCTTGTGTTTGTGTGGAACAAAACATGGCCGTTTGCACATAAATACATGCATTTCTACATGTTTTTTTGCATGTTTACACTCACATGTTCAACTGTACATACAGTATAAATGGTACATTGGTGTCTAGGGAGATGTGTACAAGATACAATATATGTAAAATCTATAGACAGATACCTGCAGATCAGGCACAGTTCTGAAAACATTCTGAGATTAAGATTATGAATGGAATGAAAGATTTCATGTATTTTTTTAAATGTCCACTGCATTTATTACATTAGATTTAACATGTATATCTAAAGTCATGTGACAGCTGTGCAGTTGCCTTCGCTATGTAGAAGAGGAATGTCCCTCCTGTCCGTTAGAAACACAATAGTGAGAGAGGAATTGATCTCCATTAAAACAGTCCAGTGCACTGTGATGCAAATAATCAAGGGGCTTTAAGATGTGGGCAGAGCTATTCATACACTATAGAAATAACTGTTACTGCACCATGGCCTTCCGACTAGCTAAAGAATCCAATTTTAGCTTTCAATTTATAAGACTTTGCAGAATTTGGTTCTTAAATGGCCAAATTCCTTAATATTTGTAAGATTTGAATAATTATATAATGATGAAAAAAAAGACAGATTAAGAAAGGAGCGGTCAGAATCAGAGAGGCAGGGGCCGAGATATCCTGACTTATTGTCCCTAAGCTCCAAAAAGGTTGGATCCTACATTTCCCATAATGCAACCATTAGCATCTTTTCATTAGAACCCTCTCTCTCTCTGGTAAACACCCACATCATTCAAACTCAATGCCCTGGGTTTTTAATGCAGGCTGATGACATCATCAGGGTTATTTTCTCAGATAGGCTTCTCACAAGGGGGGTAGTATAACCCCATAACGAATAAACTGACTTTTTGTGTAAAATTGGTGTAATTCTGCTTCAAAATAAGCTCAGATGTTTGCATGGTGTGAAGGTTTACCCCCCACCCCACCCCACCCCCCCTTCCCTGTCTTCCTTATCTCCTCCAGCAGAGGGGTGTGGGCAGGCCTCCCTCCCACAGGCCAGCTGGATTACGCATGTTGGTCTAATCCCATTCATTCTGTCAGTGCTCTCTGTCAGACCGACATGTACTGGACCATCATGTGCCCAAGTCACACACACACACACACACACAGACTCAGGTGCCTGTGTCTGATAAGCACTATGTGGTGGAGGTATTAGCCTCATCAGACCCGTCCCACCACATCATGGGAAATCCCATTTCCTCCCATGATCCCCAGTCTGCCCTTATCACCACAACCTGCTCCAAAGCCTTAAACCCTTGTGTCACCACACGCCCCAACAGCTTTGTGTCAGGGATCATCTCTGATGTACACACTAGGGCGGATCAATCGGAAAAAATTTAAAAAAGTTATTTGACCACATTAAAATACCAAAACAATAGAGAAATGGCTGCATCTTTTCTTCTTCTGCCCCTTTGTGCATTACAGCCATCATCTTGGTAAGGAGTGGGTCCGACAGTCTGGTTATACCTTTGCTTCCTGTATGATCACTTACTTTGTGTTTTAGTATCACTAATGATATAATTTAGTTTTTCTCACATACATCCGACATGCTTTTTAAATTTCTGTTGTCAGACAGTTTAGTTTGAAGTAGTGATTTGATTACAAGGTTCTGTCTTGTCAGAATACAGCGTGCCCCTCTACGATAATGTGATTTAAAAGACAAGCTAAAGGGCACAATGTGGAGGAAGAGGAAAAAAAACTCTAAGAGCTCTTCTGTCAAACTCTCTTCTGACTCATTTAAAGATGGGATAAATCTCTTAAAGAGGAAATAATGGTAGAATATAAACTCCATCTGGGCATGAGAGATGCACCCATGGTGTCAAGGATTCAATATAATTATAACACTGCTGAATGCCATCTGTTGAACTATGCTCACATATGTGCATGTCCTCGTGATTGCCAGACATTTATTCCTTAACTCTCTAACAGTTTGCCAGTCAGGGAGTTGGCCTGTGCCTGTGCACAATCCTGACCCAGGGGTGGATGGATATTTCAGGAAAAAAAACCAGAAATGTATATTAGCTTAGTTTCCTAATAGAAACTAGAGCTTGTTTATATATCTACTGTACAAAATGTACAAAATGTTTGAAATCTATAGTAAATGTGTGGCAGATGGCTTGTTTGTCACAATAATATCTAAAAGAATAGATTTCCTAACTGTGTGAGATTAAGCGTGCTGCATTTATTCCCCTGACAAGAGATTGTCCTAGGGGTGCCGTAGAAAAGAAAGATGGGAGAATGTTTGTTCAGCCTGCGTTTCTCCCAACTATAACTTTTGTCATAAGCTGCAGTGCCAAAAACTATTTCTAATTGGTTACTTTATCATTATTACATTGCTTTTTCTAAATATTGGACTTGTGCATACTTGTTATCTACTGGGAATTGAGCTAAATCATAATAGGTTTTATTTTCACATTTTTCAATTGTGGTAACAGCAGTTTTCTTGCTGTGTTAGCCCACCACGGCTGAAAAATGAGGAGCAGAGGCTGTGTAATAACTAATGGATTGGCTGAAGGCAGCAGCTGTCTGCCGTGGAGAAGTGAGCCAGACAGTGTTGTATGGCAACTTGACCGGAACTGCTCGGCAAACAGCTAGCAGACAAAACAAATTATAGGTCTGACGAGCCTAAAAAAAAATAAAACGCTGCAACATCAGGAGATTCACATTTGCACAAATACTCATATGCCAGGACATGCATGCACATATGTGGAAACAAATGCATGTGCCCCACGTGCACATACATATGTTGAAACCAGAGAATAAGAGAGTAAACAGTTCAATTTTTCTTCTTCTGTCCCCCTCAAACTAAAGAAATAAAGTCAGTTTTAGCTGTTTTGGCTTCATCTGCATGATTTGTTCTTGGTGAAGGAAGATTTTCTCGCTCTGCTTCCTTGTGAGGAGCAATAGATAGCTGACTCAGCAGTGAACGACAATAATGTTTCAGAGCTGTGCAACAAAACACAAAAAGATATTATATATAACATTTGCTAATTAGCACCAAACACAAAGTACAGCTGAGGCTGATGGGAATATCATTAGTTTTGCAGGTTTGTAGTCATAAAGGTCAGGAGATCACCAAAGTCAATAGGCTACAGTAGGGGTTTTCAAAGTCTGAGATTGTGGGTCTGTCCTGAGGCGTTTATTAGTTTCTGACTCTGGGAAAAACACACAAAAAAGCTACTGTATCTCTGAACTATCTCTTTAACCAAATCACACACATTTATGCTATTCTATGTGATCTCCTTTTGATTACTAATATAATAACTAAAGTAATATTTTTTCACTTCCATTCACTGAGCCTCCCCTGAAACTGTTGGGAGGCCCCCTGGGGAGGCCCGCCTCCCACTTTGAAAACCTCTGGGCTTCATCATCTGGCAACCGTGACTGTCAAAATAAAAAACAAAATTTTGTGACAATCCATGTAGTAGACTTTGACCTGCTTGGTATTGCTACAGAAAAAGTCAGGGGGTCACCAAAATCAGTAGGCTTCATCCTCTTGAGACCACGAATGTCTGAATTTTGTGGCAATCCATTCAACAGTTATTGACATTTCTCAGTCAGAACCAAAGTGGTGGACTGACCAACAAACTGACCTACAGACGGTATGACTAACGTGACTAAAATGTAAGCCAGAAATACATTAAAATGCTACCAATAAAGCATTCATGGCTGCAGTTTTTTAGCATATGTGCCGTTGTATCTCTGATGACGGCATATTGGGAGGTAATATCAGCTTGCCGATGCATTGGTTGGGCTCTAATCTACAGATTTCCTCTTAGAACAAAACAGCACCATTACAAACATTTTGGATTCCAGTTGCTCAGATTTTGTCTGTGATTCAGACCTAATCGACACATTTTGCTTCACTGCACAAAATTGCCTCTTAGCGTCTTTCTTAGAGCTGTTTGTGTTTCGAGACTCAGCTGAGTGACATTAAAGCATTATTCTTAATGACACATTTTGTCATAGATTGCCATGTACGCGCCTTTGCACGTGGGGCTGATTAAAATGTCAGTGACGGTCCGGTAGATTGGACAGTTCATAACAGCTGATGAAAGACTTTGAAACATGGCATAACCCTTTTCATCACAGCAGGATGTTCAGTCATTCTAGCATGCAAATGTCAAACACATGTTTGGGAAAAGACAAAAAAACTGGGCCAACCAAAACAGGCATGGAGTCACAGACAGATACACTCATGCTTGTGCACACATACACATTTTCTCATTCCCTTCTCCGTGTTTGTTTTTGCGGAGCCTTTTCAGCACTTAGAGGAAGGGTGTGATTTTTCTCAGCAGTGTTTTGAGATCATGAGTAATAGCGCAAGGAATTGACCTGCTGTTTTAGTTGGAGAAGCAGCAGTGGACAGATTGCATGTCTGATCTCTGCTCATTTCTAACTGCAGGATAACCTGCAGCCAAAGACCAAAGATGATCCCGAACTGATAACCCACCCTGTGTAATGGTTTTATAATGAAAATGTGCCCTACAGATGAATTCTAGTCATTTGTATATATATATTTTTTTTGTGTGTGTTGGCTCAGCTCTCACTTTCAATCACAGTTGCATTTTCAGCTCATTGGGAGACAATTTCATGCACTGTGTTCTGCCTCTGTGTTTTTGTGAAAGGCATCAGCTCCATTTGGCTTAAGTATTCATCTACAGAGGAGAGGGGTTGCTCTACATCACTCCTATTGCCATCATGCTCACCATGATGCCCCAGGCAGGTCAGAGATGGGCTAAAATGTGAGAGGGGATAGAGGGGTCTATTTACTCACCTCTCTGATTGAACCCTTTGGGCTTCAGGCGCTCCAGGCTTCATTCAGCCACATGTTTATCACATCACCAACAAGTCCTCCAACCCATACGACCATATAGCTCATTTGTTCCTAACCTCTAATACAACCCAAAGGAGCGTTTCTTAAATTAGCGCCCCTACTGGTGGCAGGAGATGTGATACTCCAAAAACTACGTTGTTTGCATCCATCCATGCCGACCTCCTCCCTTCGTGGACTTTGACGATCTTCATACTAGCTCACCAGACTTCCGCCTTTGCTCCCGTCATAATTACTATGGCCAATAGAGGTCGCCGTACATACTGACATAAATATGGGTCGTAATAAGCTGCTGCACAGATGACCTCTATGGACATATTTTTGGGGAGGACAGTCTCCAGATCACAGCAACACCCAATAACCTTTTATTAACATTTAATTAAACTCTCACATAAAGAATCTTCAGGAAATTATTTTGGCATCTATATGGAGGGGGCGCACACACATTCAACTCTTGGTCTCAAATCCCAACATAGACATTCCACCTCACTTATATATCCTGTTGTAAACCATGCAAGTAATGAATCAATTACTTTTCCAATTAATTGTTTCTTTGCTCTATAAATGGCAAAAGAATTGTGAAAAATGGACATGACAAGGGACCAAGATGATGTCTTCAAACAACAATGATATAAAACAGAGAAAAGCAGCAAACTCTCACATTTGAGAAGCTGGAACCAGCATGTATTTGATATTTTTGCTTAATAAAAGTTATTTATTATTAACTTATCAAATTTTCCTGTAAATCAGCTGCTCGTTTCAAGGCCAAAACCAACTAAAACCAACCACATCCCGACTTCCAGCTTTCATAGGGAGAACTTTGTTTTGTGCGTGCTCAGCAGAGCTCCTCGGTGGAAGGAGCTTTGTCCGCTGCTGAGTCACCAGATGCCTGCGAGTTCCTCTCACCACCCCCTCACTCCCAAAACCTCCCACCTTCTCGCTCAGCCTCGAGCCCAAACACTAATGTGATACTCTCAACACACCGCCTCCTTTCATTCATTATGAATGGACTGGCTTTGCAACAAATAAGCTGTGAGCATTACAATCCCAAGTGATCAGTTACTGTTGCTGTTGAGTGAAGCAGCATCTTTTTTTGTGTTATTGTTATTTGATCTGGGCTCATTTATAAGGATTATAAATGCGACTTGGCTCAGGCAGCTTAAATGTAGATTTACTCAGCGGTAGTGCGGAGCTATTCAGGCAGCGTTTCAGTCAATCTTTTAACCAAACCATTCAGCTTAGTGTATGGTGAAAAGAAATGCTGCACACAAAGAGAGATAATCAGAATCCATGGCCTCTCCCGCTGTTCTACATTATTTTCCAAACTGTATCAAGACTTTGGAATATTTTTAGTCGTTTTGACTCTAAACTCTAGCACATTGGATGTGAAATTAAATAATGACTCCTAGGTTTAAGTGCTGACTTTCTGCTTTAGTTTGAGGGTGTTTACATCCATGTCAGATGAATTTTAGGGTTTAGAGTAATAAAGCTTTTGGACTTGTTAACAAAGTCATCATATTAAATATTTAGTGTCACATCCTTTGCAGTCAATTACTTTATCCTGAGGTCTTCAACCCACACACTTGGTATCTTCTTTGGTGATGCTCTGCCAGGCCTGTGCTGCAATCGGCTTCACTTCTTGCTTCTTTTTGCCTTCAGTCTGGTCTTCAGCAGTGAAACACATCAGTAAAGGACATGCCATAGTTTGGCCATTGAACTCCTTGGCTGGCCTGTCTGTATGTGTAGGATCCCTGTACTGCTGCATTGTCCTAAAATTTAGTGAATTACAGGGCTGAGGTGAGCAGGCCCATGTGTGGTGATTTAGCATGAAATGGGACAGGTCATGGATATGGCTGCAGCACAGTGGCAGGTGATGACCTAGCCGACGCGATCTATGGAGTACAATTTGCACATATTAGCCACTGTTGCCCTTTCTCCTTCAAGCAGCACAGGTTCAGATCAAATCAATGTTCAAGGTCCTAAAGCTAAATAAGCTCTAAAATTGATCTGTAGGCATATATTCACATCAATAATTCATATTGGCGGTTTTAGGAAATGCATGGAAATCTGCTCAACTTTTCCAAAAAGGCTTTAAAACCTTTAGCACCATCTGCATTATGTTAAGCTAACTTACATTTTCCATCAGTGACATAAGTAGTAACTCCGTACATGTTGTGTGTGGGCCGAATGCCCTCTGTAGGCTTACAGCCATTTTGTCTGGCGCTGATGGTAAATGGGGTCTTTGGGTCAGCAGCAGCACTCTTTCTGGCCCCTCAGGCCAACCCGGAGGCTTTTCTTGCTTGGACATACGCAGCGAAATCCCCTGTAATCAAGCAGCTGGAAGGTCTGCTTGAAGGGGATTTAGTGCAGTGTGGGAGGTGCCAATCTGACTGCAATCAGGATTTACACAGGCCATGCTCCTGATGGCATTCAGCAACTTTAACATGACCTGATGCCCGGGGACTACAAGTCATTCTTGCGGTTTCTTGCACAGCACTCATGGTGTGCAAGAACCCATTAGAGATTTACTGTCAAACACATCCCGTGAGATTTGGATTTGTGCTGCATTTTAAACTTAAACTTTTATCCAGGAGGCTAGAAGTGTATATGTGTATTGTTGTTTGAGTATATATTTTATTGAATTAGTTATTGAGTTACTTAATAATTTCAGGATTTTATTTATAATTTCTTAATTTACCACCATTTTATTACTTATATATTTTGCATCACTCTTATGTTTATGACTGTGGTTGTTTCATTTCTATGATCGGTGCAAGCCAGATTACAGTAACTATCTCATATTGTTGTGTTTAAACTTCTTGTTGGTTTGGCTTTTTTTTCACTTTTACCATTTGTATTAATATATTTTATTTCAGTTGTAGTTTTGTATGTTTTAATGTTTGTCTTAAAGTTCTTTTTTGTAGCACTTCACACAGAGCTCACATGCAAAATTGTGTAAAAAAATTATCTGTACGACCACCTTATATGAATAAAGGTTGAATCATTTGAATAAATAAAAATTCCCTCTGGGTGTAAACTAAGATTAAAGTTATGTACTTGAACACGTACCTCTACAGAGGGAGCATATTTGCTTCATTGCATGTGTAATATTTTGGACATTTATGCGTGTGAATTGTGTGCATAACACAGAAAAAGAAACTGTGAAAGGGAGAGAAAAAAAAAGAGAGGCTGAGCCGAAAGATAAAAAAAGACAGATTAAGAGAAGGTTTGTAAAAGACAGAAACTCCCGAAGGCAGTGGGACAGTGGGACACACACACACAGACGAGCTCAGCCGTCCCTCCTCTGTCTGTCTATTATTGATGTTGGGCACGCAGGGTTCCCACTCAGCCATCTGTTCTCAGCTCGCCCACTCCGTGCCCCTTTTGCTTCATGCCTACCACTTTGGCAGGCTGGCATAAGCAGAGCAACGCTGTCGTATCAAAGTGTGAATACTTCATAAATATCTCACACTATCGGGGAGTTAGCTGTTGGAGGAAGAGCCCAGAGAGAGAAATGAGAAAAGGCATAACAGTAATGTGATGAATTTTTCATTAATTCAGCCTCTTTGTTGGATGACTTCCAACGCATGCATTGATTTGCAGTGCGAGATATAATCATGTCATGACTGCATCAGATATAAACAGAATTGGCGGTGGGGTGTGTTTTGTGATGGACTGTCAGTAGTCCTCTTCCACATGTTTTCAGATCTTAATCAAATCGCAGCCCCGCCCTCCTACTGTTAATAGCATATGGCTGCAGGTTTGATTTGATTTGACTCATAATTGATGACCATGCATTTTTGGTCAAGCATGGTTGCCGGGGGTAACGAGGTCCTGTAGGTCTTCTGATTGGCTGCAGGGTGGTCACATGAGGTTTCGCTTGGCCCCAGCTGGAACAAGGGCCACATGTGGCAAGTCTGGAGATGTGTAAGGGTGGCGTGTGTTTGCAAACACTTGGCTTCGCCTCCCAGTTAATCCATAGACGCAATCCTTATCCCTGCTCCCCCTTCCTTGTCCTGTTCTCCACACACACACACACACACACACGTGCGTACAAACTTCTTATGCAGTAAATGGATCTTAAATGTTGCATGTCAGTCTCGTGCAGAAACTACAAGCATCAGCGAGGCTGTCTGACTTAACATGTGCCTTCAATTACATCCTCCTGACTGACAGAAAGGGTCAGATGTGGGTAAGGGGATGCCAGGGGCTGTGGGGTGGTGAATAAGGTGAGATATTGGTTTGAGGCTTCAGAAATCTAAGCTATTACTCCATCGTGTGACTTGTCTTTTTCCATATTCCTAGAGGAGGTGAAAGAAGCTTTATTCTCTGGCTAGCCCGAGAGTTAAGACCCCCTGGGGAGTACGAGATGAGAGGGAAATTAATAATGTGTAGAGACTCAAAGGCTTTGACTGCACCAAAGGATCAGAAGAGGGTGAAGAGAGTGTATTAGAGGCAGAAAAGGAAACAGAAACACGGGCAGAGGGAGCAAAGCACGATCAGTCAGACAGGCCACCTTTGAGCAGAGGCTGGGAAGTAAGAGGACGGCCATTATGAGACAGATAAAAGAAGTCGGCTCCAAAAAAAGATCAGCAATTAAAGGGATACTTCACTGAAAATCCAAATCTTTTGAGTATCACTCACAGCCTCCAGGCTTGAAAGAGGGCAACTTCTAGATAGCCTTTTGGTGGAGTATTCCTTTAAGTGGTTAAATAAAATCAAATACTACACTGTATTCATCTTTTCTTCTTTTTTATCTGTGGTGAAACCATAGCTCTACATAAATAGATAAATTAGAAGTGTAATTTTTAGACACTTGTCACAATGTGAGAACAAATGTTTACTCCCTCAGTTGCACTGAAAACAGATTGCAAATTAGCATTTCTTACCAAAGCTAGAGGGAGTCACGAACTGTCAGTGCTCCCAGTATTGAGACATGTTTTTCACATTATGGCGTGTGAGTCTAACATGAACTAAAAAATGAGAACAAACTCCTTAATGTTAAGGAAACTCGAGATTTAATATTAATAGACTTTATCCGTTGATGTGTGGAAGTCACGCTAGTGTGCTCAGTGGCACACTCATGTCTTGTCTCCCTGGGCCAAGCAGGCTTTGGCCCTGCTGTGACCTCTCTGGCTCGAAGCCAGCAGCTCCGCTAGCTTTTTAACTTTGAACTCCTGGCTGAAACCAGCTGTGTTTAGCCGGATCTGACCACAGCTGATCACACTATCCGGCATAAAATATTCATCACTATTAAATGCTGAATTTATTTACCTATCTATTCATCCATCCAAGCAACTGTTTTATTCGCATTTTGCATCCTTACATTTGCTTTTCTGATGTTTTCTGTTAAAATTATACTGTCTCTCACCCTTCCACAAAGACAACGTGGGCTAATAAGACCAAAAAATAGAGCTAATAATGATTCTGGGGAAGTATGCCATATGTGATCCCTCCCTGAAGCATGGCCAGGTGGGCAGCATGCCACCCAGCAGCACAATGGGCTTATCCACAGTGATTTATTAAACACCCTAACCATTGGCTAAACAGAGACATTGAGCTAAATTAGCAATCTATTCTCCTCCACCCTCCTCTCCCTCTTTCTCCGTCTTTGTCCGTCTCTCTTTCCTTTTTGGTTTCTATCTGCAAAGTGCAGTTACAATATATGTTAAGGAGGTGTGTAATGGTAGACTGGCCCCATATTGGAACCATTAAGCATGAACACGACTGCCTATTACACGGGTCTTTAGCGACACAGAGAAATAACCCCCTATCATCCTGTCGAGCAATAGCCCCATCGTGGTTTCCCTCCAGAGAGTGGTTAGATGTAAATGAATGTGATGTAGGCTATGTATACTCCACAACAGTGCTCAGTGTAATCCCTCCACTCTCTACAACTGATTATGTTAAACATGAGAACAACTTGAATAGAGAGACTGAAAGGTTTTGGTCAACGGTGCTTCAATGCAAGTACTCCACAGTCCTAAAGTGGCGGCCTTCTCTTCACAACAGCCATTAGCAGCGGCTCATCTTGAATGTTAAATACCACAAGAGCTGAGATGCTGCATTGTGTGTTTAGACAAGAGGGAGTTTGATGAGAGGCTGTAGATGACACACCTGCCGAGGAAGAGGGGTTGAGATAACAATTGTCTCCTCCCTGTCGAGGAGACATCTGGCATTGCCACGGTGTTGCAAGCCGAAATACACCCAGGAGTGGGTAATGAGGCGTAGGAGACACGGTTTGTGTTTTGGTGTGGGTGTGTGTGTGAGTGTGTGTTTTGGGGTGATGGTTCCCTCATTTTCCCGAACTAGCCTCTGTAGACCCTGCAAGCACGCCATCTGCAGTCCTCAGCCATAAACCCATTTGCGTGTGACTCATAAGCAGCATTAAATCAGCTTAAATTCAGGCACACATTTAACCTTCTTCTACTAAAAAAAAAAAATAAAAGATAAGAAAGTAAAAGTATGGAGGTTTACAAACAAAACAAGGAAAATATGGAGATGGTCAAGTGCGTGACTACGTGTGCGTGTGTGTGTGTGTGTGTGTGTGTGTGTGTGTGTGTGTGTGTGATCTATAGTGGTACCCACACATCCGTGACTGTGCACCACATGTCTTTGGATGTCACCATTAACATGGTGGCCTGCATCATGTTTACACACAGTCCTGTTTGGCGCTGCATATGCGTAGGAGGGGTTGCTAAGAAACACGCAAGTAATGTCCGATAATCACCCTTGAAGAACAGTGACTCTTGAACTGAGATGAACACATTTTCTTTTAACTGGTAGCACATACAGTGTAGTTTGATAACGGCTCTTCCTCTCTGGAATATATCACTTTTGTTGTTGATTGTTGCCTCTGATAGTTTATCTTTTAGTTACTTTTAGTCACTTTTGTTGATGGCTGTTGATTGCTGCATCAGAGAGTCAGTATTTAGTTACTTTTACAGTTGATTGTTGTCTCTGACGATTTGTTTATTTACTTTTGTTGCCTCTGATTATCGTTTTTTTACTTTTAGTTACTTTTGTTATTGATTGATGTCTCTGACAGCCTGTTTTTAGTTACTTTTACAGTTCATTGTTTCTGATGGTTTGTTTTTTAGTTACTTGATTGTTGTCTCTGAAGATTAATCTTTTTATTTACTGTTATAGTTGATTGTCGTGTCTGAAGATTAGTTTTTTATTTACTGTTATAGTTGATTGTCGTCTCTGACGATTTGTTTTTTAGTTACTTTTAGAGTTGATTGCTGCCTTTGACTGACTGATCTTTTTATTACATTTGTTACATTTGTTGCTGTCTGTTTTTATAATTTTGTACTGTTTTGTTCGTTTTGTCTGATCCCCATTAGCTTCCCCAAAGAGTTCAGTAATCCTGGAATCTGCATGAAATAATACAGTATCACAGTATAATAACAGTGTCAATGAAACAAGAAAGGCAGAAGAAACCAAAAATAAACATCACAAATTAAGTGAATTGATTTTGCAAATAAAATGGTAAACAATAAAGAATTGTATGTTTATCTGACTGGTTCTCTCTCTCTTTTTTTCAGGTAATCTCAGCTCTGTCGAGGATCTCCCACCACAGCATTGCACAAATCAAAGGCATCAGGTATGTGTCTCATTTGTAACTCACTCATTTATCATTTGAACAGCCAAAGCACTCAAGCGTATCAGTGTCAAAGAAACCATTTGGATGATTGTATTCCACATTTACTTGTAGGCCTGCATTAAGATGGAGGTGGCTATTAACGATCTGCTGCTCATTTACAAGTTGATTTACATTTTTAGGCAATTAGCTGCAGCTTTTAGTCACTATTATCTTGCAGGGAACAAAATAATCCACAACACATTTCCATCTGTCACTCAAACAATACTGTGGTATGCTATTTATGTAGACTCTCGGTAGTACATCATAAGCACACTGTCTGAGTCAGAATACTACATTGTATGCAGGAGTAGTCATTTTTCACAGATAATGGTGAAGCTGAGAAAATCCTTCACACTGCTTTATCAGGCCTGGAATGGGCTTCTGATTTCTCTTCATTTGCTCAATCTGCTTGGAGCTTGGTGGCTCACCGGCGCCACATAAAAAGCCATTTTATCCATCTGAGTAATGAGTTGATGGAGAGCGCCCATTAGGAGCCATGCCAAGAAATGAAGGGAGAAGAAAGAGAGAGAGAGGGAGAGTGACAGAGGGAGAGCATGTCCCTTGCCATTAATAAAGACAACACAACCTACTGACTGCTGGCTAATTCACTGCCTGTCCACACTCAAAAATCAAGGCTCATTTGACCTCAGTGTAAATCACACTCTGGACTTTCTGATCCTGAGTTACTTTAATCTCAGCAATCAGAATACTGATTAAATGGTAAACTAGCATTTAAAGTTCAGATTCTCGGGTCAGTAAGAACCCAGATGGTTATGAATCCAGCTTTACCATGAAAGGAATATTAAGCTTTTACAAGCCTGGTTTCCAAAGAGGGCAGAAAAGTGTTGTTGTTGTTATTGGACTAACTATCCTTGAACTGAGGGA
This sequence comes from Macquaria australasica, assembly GCA_005408345.1. NCBI lineage: Eukaryota > Metazoa > Chordata > Actinopteri > Centrarchiformes > Percichthyidae > Macquaria > Macquaria australasica. The sequence goes on from SEMN01000106.1 coordinate 290,481, forward strand.
CAAGAACCTGACCCCAAAAGTGTCCGTGAGCAAAACACTGAATTCCTTTCAAGCCTTAAGGGGTTACCCTGACCTCTTACCCTGCTTTGGAGGTGGACAAGTGAAAACACAACTGCCTTATGGGGATCAATAAAGTATGACTTTATTAAGTCAGGTCATATTTGGCTCTTGGCCTGAACAAGGAAGCATTGATTAAGGTTATTAAATGGTAAACTGAACTATATTCTCTCAAGGGGTCTCTGTACATCTTTAGAGGCATTCTCTGGCTATTTAGTATTGCACTTCTATAAAGGGAGGCTTATGAGAAACAGATGGAAAAAAAAGTGGTCAAAATGAGGACGATGGATGGACGATAAATAAACTGAACTTAATGTGTAAAATTGGTGCATTGTCCCTTTAAGATAGGAAAGAATAAAATGTTTTAGAAAGTGATTTAAGGATCTTTTCCAGCTTTGCTTCCTCAGGTTGGAGGTCTCGATGTGCAGACAATAACCCCATCGTCTAAAATCATTTAAGTACGGACACCATATCAGGCCATCCATCGAGTTAAGATAAGATAAGATAAGATAAGCCTTTAATTGTCCCACAGCTGGGAAATTTTCAGCGTTACAACAGCCAGAAAAAGTGTCATATATAGAAATACAATAATAAAATATAATAAAATACAATAAAAAATAAATAGAAAATAGTCCTGTACACAGTAAAGACAGTAATAATAATAGTGTGACTGAGTGCATTTGTAAGTATGAACAATAGATAAGATAAAAATAAAAATATTGCACATATATAATATACATGTACATGAAAGTATTACACAGCAACAGATGAAGTAATAACATCATGAATAAAAAAAAACTAAAAAAAACAAACAAAAAAAAGGGTCCTCACTGTGTTAAATCTCTGGCTAACATTGCCACGGGCGTGTCCATTGACGTTCTGTTGAAGCCCATTGTTCTTGTCTTTGACGTCCGTTCACTGTAATCAGGCGTCGATAGTTCATGTCTCTGTCACTGTGTCAGCATTCCAGCACCGGTCGAAAATTAAGGCTTTATTTTGCATGCTCCTCTGCACATTCAGAGATGCAATCGACACACAATCAAATATTCACATGGACAGTACACTCTCTTCTCCTTCGTCCTGTTGTTTCTATTCTGTCTTATGTCAGCATCCCCATGTGGACCCTGCAACCAGCTCAAATTCACTAATATAGCATAATTTCTGCTGGGTGCAGGGGGGCATGTCCTCCTCTTATTTCAACATTCCAAAAAAAATAAAAAATAAAAAAATGTCCGCACTTTCACATTTACAGTTAAAGTTTGAGTGACTTATTCAAATCACTCTAAACAGTCCTCTCTTACTGTCCAGCTAATGTAATACAGATGAGTCTGAGTTGAAAAAATTCACGTGTTTCTCTGCTTCATGGTTTGTTTTTTTGCCCTGAGTTTCACCTCACAGGCAACTGACAGAAAGACACCATTCAGAGAGAACTTTAATATTCTCATAAAAAGATACACCGAACATCAAAGACAAAAACTTTTACTACTTATTTATTTTCCATCTGGTTGAAGAGCCTCTGACTTCATTGTGTCCCCCTCCCCCACTTTTGAAACCAAACCTACATCCTTGACACCATCTACATCTCTCCATCTCTAAACAATTTATCAATCAAAACCAAAAGTTGATCCCAGTTTTCTCTCTTTTTGTCTAAAACCCTAAATCCTCTTTGTGTTGAGGCTTCATGTTCCCATCTTTTTGTGTGTCGTGGGAGTCGACCTCGTGTTTCTCACAGCTTATCTACAGTATAAGCCTACGTCATCCTCTCTCCTGTTATTCAGCCCCCCCTTTTCCAACTGCTTATCTTTGCTGTCCTCAGCTAACCCCACGCAAACCTTCAACCCGCTCGCGCTTTACTGTCCTAGTTCATCACTGATCCCTGCTTTTGGAGTGTGTGTCGCGGGCTCTGGGGATCAGGGTAGTGGACCTCAGCTCAGCATCAAGACAGAGAGCAGATGAGGAGGAAGTTTGTTTAGGGGTTTAGATAATGATAGTCCTTTAAAATCCTCACACTGTCATATGTGCGGTATACATATACGTCCCCTGAACATGACTCTTTTTAAAAAAAAAATTTTTATGAAACTTTTTTTGTTAGACTTGTGTGTGATGTTAATATGACTTGTGTAATGGTCTTGAATGACTCTTCAAATGTAGGAGTACTTGTAAGGTAAATTATAACTATATGTAGGTGTGAATATACTTGATCGATTAAAACCACACCCATGGGTGGGACTACCTGAGATCTACACCAGAAGTGTTGGAGTTTGGACTTTTCGAGCTCTTGTTTGTTGTATATTTACTCATTTACATTGCTAGTAAAAAGCATGAGAGGCAAACAACTGAAACAGATTTCAAAGTTGTGACAACACATACGAAGCATCACGTTAGAAGAAAAACTATAAGAGAAATTCTAAGAATTAATAATATAAATCAAAATAAGAAAAAAGTATAAAGACAAAGTAAAGAATAAAAAAAGATAAGACCACACCTATAGTTCGAGCTAAGGCTAATTACTTAAATGACACTCAACTGAATTTGGGGCTGCAACTAACAATTATTTTTGTTATCAATTAATCAACCGACATTTAGTCGTTTAGTCTATGAAAATGGCAGAAAATGGTGAAAGTAATCACCACAAAGCCCAAGGTGATGTTTTCAAATTGCCTCTTTTGTCCGACCAAAAGTCTAAAACCCAAAGATTTGCAATTATTTAAAATAGGAGGAAGCAACAACTCCTCACATTTGATGAGCTGGAGCCAGAGAACGTTTGGCTTTTCTACTTCTGACCCAAAATCTGACCCAAACAATTAATTGCTTATCATAATACAGTAGATGCTGATAAATGTTTTGTTGATCAACTAACTGATTAATTATGACAAATCATAATTAAATCATTTTACAGGGTTTACAGTTTTTTTACACCGAGACAATATAGATGTGCACATGTTTCTTCATTGGTATTTTTAAGAGGAGGAGGTTGCTGATTAGGACAAACAGCCACAGTGTCAAAAATCACTGTTTGCACTTTTCCTCCCTCCCTCCCTCCCTCCCTTTCCTCATCCTGTAGTCACAGCTCTGCCCCCTCACGCCACTGAATTACATCACACACATTTGTATGCAGTTAGCACATTACACTCCTCATTTTTCACTCATGCCGTTTGAATGCATCGCGTGTGCTAATTTCACACGTAAATGTTGTGAAAACCACTCGCACATGCAAAGAAAAAGGCTCTTACTCATATGTTACTTTGCACAGACACACACACACACACACACTCCCCAGGCTTGGAAATTAAACTGCATTGCCAGGTTTAAAGGAGGAACGGGAGGGTTTATGGACAGACATGGTACAATAAGTGGCAAAGTGTACTAGCTTGCTCAAGCTCCAGCGATTTATTGACCTCTGCAGAAACAGAACCGTGTCCTGGGACATGAAACTGCTTCCAATGCTGGCCATTTGAGCTGCGTTCACACCTAACAACTACACTGCTGTTCTGCTGTTTGACAATAGTTGATCAATGGGACCGGCTCACTGCGGCTTTGTCCAGCACACGTGTTCCAGCAATTCCCTTTACGCCAGCACTGGCTCTAAGGACAGTGAAGAAGAAATTAGATATGATACAATGAAATTATCCCAAGAAAAGGCAGGACAGTGAGGAGGGAAAGAGAGGTTGTTTAAAGCATAAAGAGTTGGGTCAGAGAAGATTAGGACGTGAAATGTGGGCCCTCATTTATTGCAATCATGAAGTGCAAAATAAATGTTTTTCTTTGTTCAGTTTTGTGTTATTGTTAACATTTGTTTAACCTGGAAAGCCTCATAGAGATCATGTGTCTCTTTTTCATTTGTGCCCTGGCCCATTTATGGTTAATCAAATCAAACAACAAAAGAGACAATAACACGAACGCACGAACAAACACACAAATCCAATCCCTCATGCCACTCTCAAAGGGAAAAAACAAGTAATAGTTTATTTCACGGATCCATGATTTCCTAATAACTTGCTATGAGAACTGTGTAATTTGGTAGAAATTGTAAGAAAAATAGTCATTTCCCAGAAAGAAACAGTCAGTTTAAATCCAATTAAATATGCATACTTTGTTTTTGTACTTTTTTGTATTGATGAAATCTTTATTTGCTTTATATGTTGAATTCTATACTTGCGTGTAGGTAAATTTCAATGTACTGTACTTCCTATAAGACTCTCTAGGTTAGGTTTGCAATTAAGGGGAAGCATACTAATTGAACACTGTCTATTTTGTTTTTGTCTTATTAGTACCACGTTATTAGAAAATGATGGACCTGTAAAATAAAGCAAACATAAGAGATACACTACTAATCCAACAAAACACAATAAAGTACAATATAGCAGATCAAAAATGGAGAGAGATATACAGATAAACAAATAAAAGAAAAAAGATAAAGGAATAAGAAAGATGGGAAAAAGAAAATAATAGAAAGATTAAAAAAAAGGTTACATCAGAAAATATATCCTTTTGTCATAGACAGGTGTTCGGACCAAATACCTCAACTTAACTGAAGCTATTCTGACAAAGATAGAAACTGATACATTTTCATTTATGTGAATCAGATGTGGACACATCTAAACTTACAAAGAAAGCAATATTTTACTCATATTACCAAAAAGAATCAGTTGTAGTCAATACACAATACAGATAAAATACAAAATAAACATTTGAATAAGCCAAATCGGGAGGGCTTGTGCACAACGTCAGTGCTAGGGGATAATCAGAGGTGTAAAATATAAACAAATCCACTTAAATCCACTACACAAGACAACTGATTACTTAGAAAAACCTTTGCAAGCACCACAACATCCACTCTGGCTTACCACGCAGCGTATAGACCTGAACAACATGAAGTAACACACTTGCAGGAAAGACAATAGAGCAGTGTTGAACAGCCAAAAGACGGCTCATCATTGGAGTTCTGATGAAATTATAAACATAGTTCAATTACACCTGGTTGCATCATTTTGGCGAAATGAAAACGGCAGCATCGGACAGTGCTTGGCTCCGCAAAACAACACAGAGGTGATAGACACAAGCGCATATCTCCACAAACTACTATGTAATTAAATTTTGCCCTGCGGGACTCCATTAATAACTTATAATATAATGCACATTTCATTGGAGGGGGCCATCAGATGTGGGTGTGTTACTGCACTCTGGAGGAAGTCCCTTCTGCGCTATGCTTCCGTTCATAACAGTTGAGTGAGAAAGTAACATAAATCAGACGAGGCAGGTTTTTGTGTTATTATTTCTTAATAATAGTACATGTAATTAGCTCTTGAAAATAGAAAGGTTTTAATGAAGTCAACCACTTTAAATGTGGAAAAAAAGTTAATGAATCACAGAAGACCGTGGAGGCTGAGTTTGCAGGATTCTTTGCATGTTCATGTGTGTGTGTAAGTGTGTGTGTGTGTGTGTGTGTGTTGAGGGTGACGAGCTGACCTTTGACTATCTAGCTGAGCATTCATTAACTTGATGGCTGACACACTCTTTCAGTGTGACCAGTGCTTTAATTACACACAGGCTAATTGCTGGTGTCACACAGGTACACACAGCTTGACACACACACACACACACACACACATCTGCACAACTAAAACATGAACTACTGTTTTTATTTGTTTGTTACACTTTCACTTGTGATATTCGGCCTTTCACACACCAACAGGTCACTGCTCTCGGGCTCTTTATGAAGACGTGGTGTCACAATAAAGTGTCCCAGTCATCTGATCATATCTTGGGATTAAACACGGATTTCAAAGCTGAGTGCTTACAGAGAGCGGAGTGCTTTTATGAGAGCTTTGAACGTCTGGTCTCTGACACTGACCTCTCCATATCATCTCCCAGCTCACTTCACAGGCAGCTACAACACACAGACACAGACAGACATTTATTCTTTTTACCTTTGTTCTCTCTTTCCTGCTACAATACCTTTTTTTTTTTACTTTCCCACATGGAAACATAATTTATATTGGGGCTGCATGTTACATCTATCACCAGCAACCCCCTCCACATATTATTCAGGAAATGTATTCATTACTTTGTATATATAGCACCTAAGTTAACTCAACTCAAGTTAAGTACATTAATTTTATTTATGAGGGGTTTAACATTTTTGAAAACCTTTGACACCCTCTATCTTTAGACTCTTGATTCAGATAGGGAAAACCTCTCACACACACACGGCCATCTTCCAGCCCGACCACCTCCCCAAGACCTGCGTGTGGCACTTCCTCCACAATTTAATCGGGAAAACAAATTTTCATTATATAATCGTAAGTTTTACAAGACACACAGACAAAACTCTTCCTCAGGAAGACCAACAAGGAAGGATCCGTCTCCAGAATGTGTCACAAAAGTGCTTCACATAAAAATAAAACAATTCTTAAGAAAAGAAAAAAACATAATTAAAAAAGATAGTCAATTCAGTGGACACAGGCCACCTGGTTTAATGCCAGGTAAGCTGCTAACAACTCCACCAGCCTTTAATGTCTAATCATACTAAAGTGAACTGTTTTTACCATTTTAAATACAATATTTGTTCAGATTTCATCTCACATTATTTAAAAATGCACAGTTTGGATGTAGGAATTGTTGATCAAGAGGCAAAGCTTGTGCTCATTTTTATGCATGTGTCAGCTTGTGCAGGCTTGGAAACACAGGAATTTGTTGTTGAATAGAACTTTTAGAATGTGGTATGTCCCACTTTGCACAATGGGTAGTGGAGCGGGTTGAATAAATTGATTTATTTTGCATTCCAAACATGCTGAGGATTCCCAAAATGTAACTGGTTTGGCTACTATAGTGACATTTCTGGTAAACAGAGGCTGAATAATGTTTTGTTTTTCTTTCTGGTCATAGATTATTCTCCTTTTTTTGTTTCATTTATGTACTAAGTATGTATCAGTGGTATCTACTGGTCATAGATAAAGCCAGAGTTAGGTCAAAGGTTGCTGATATTGTATTAAGGTATAAATGTCATTGTATTAGTTATAATACCTCAGAGAATGGACTTACTTTGTTGTTGAGAATGAACACTTGCTTCAAATGTTATCACTCGATTGAATGGGTGTTGAATCGGCCTCATAGATATGGGTCAGCTACACTGACTAGTAGGTTCAGAAGGCCGTTATCATCAATTCACATGGTTGATCCTATCTGTATGACTGGTGTGGATGGATGGGTCAAACAACACAGGAGACCAGGGTTTGTGTCCTTTGTGAAACCAAAAGTCACTGTTGACTTATTTAAAGTTTTAAGTCAGCCTATATGTTACGTCACTTGACTTACTTTCTTATTTTAACCCAAACACGATCTTTTCCTAAACCTAACCAAGTAGTTTTGTTGCCTAAACCTAAGGTGATGTGACATGAGTGATCAACCATATGAATAGATGATAATGGCCTTCTGAACCTACTAGTAGGTGTATCAGGCCCCTTCTAACCCAAATCCATGAGGATGATAAGCACTGATAACGCCCATACAATCGAGTGATAACATTCGAAACGGTTGGAATGTAACAAGTATATCAAAATTCACAGTCCTGCACATGCCGTGTTTTAACTGATTACTAGTCAAACACGTAGGTGCAGCTTCACCTCTCATGCTCTTTTCTCCATCTCTTTCTTGAATAATGGTAGTCTTTTGTGTGTGTGTGTGTGTGTGGGGGGGGGTGTTTGTGTGTGTGTCTAGGAAAACAAATCATGTGTTCAGTAGTTACATTATACAGAGGGAGTCAAGGTCAACCTGACATGGCTGTTTACCGTAGCAGAAACCACTGCTGGCTGCTGCTTTGTGTGGGATTTATTGCTTGAGGAGAGGATGGTGACGGCAGTATGCAGCTATCGTGGTGAAAACAAACAAGCAGGCCTAAAAACTAACAAACAAGCCCCTTAAAATGAAAAATGTCATAGTATTGAGAGAGATACTGTAGATTCATTTCAATAATACAGGCTATTTCCGTTCCAGTAACGTTAGCGGGTTGATGATTAGCGCTAGATCATGACCTCACTGATTTTAATGAGCTTCAATTGTGCACGGCATTAAGCTAATAGGCTATAATTTGTAGCAATCATCTCTTGTGAAAGAAAAATAAAAAAAGAACATCGTAAACACGGTCGGGCAATCGAGAGCTAATCGCACTTCAGAATAGTGTTTGCAGAAAGCAGATATCTTTAAAAAGATTAGAAATAAATCCACCCTGTTTAATGAGCTAATTGATTAGTCATCCATTTTTATGCTCGGCCACTTCCCAGGAGTGTTGTGTTTGTCGACACTGCGTGAGTGGGAAGGAGAGATTTAAGAGGATCGGGATGAATCGTTCCGATTATTGCACGATGGGCTGACATGAATGCTTTTATTTACGCTAAGGTACCTTGCATTGTGTCTCCTAATCATTATGTTTGTGTACATAAGTAGAGAAGGTCACTTTTGCAGTGTAAAAAAAAAAGACAGCTCTGAACTTTGTCATTTTCAATTATTTATATTGCTCTACATTGTCCCTGAGGGTCCTTGAAAGCTGCCCAAACCCCCCTGAGAGGATTTATAAGACACCTGGCCATCCATCTGGAAAAAAAAAGAAGCTGTTTCCCTTCCTGAATTCCTGAGAAAATGTTGGCTGTGGGAAGATGCCAGGTTTTTATCTGTCAGTGGCAGTGTGTTGATGTGTTTTGACAATGTTGTTTGTGACTGATGGGATCCTCTGTTGAATACATCCTGCTGCTGTGCTGCTCAAGTGATGGAGCTAAGAGTGACAACTTGGCAGATAGAACACGCAGTTACTGACTGGTTATTTTTCTACCTGGGACACTGTGGTGTGTGTCGTAATAAAGTATGCTGTACCCTCTCTCACTCTTTGTGTGTGTGTGTTTGTGTGTGTACCAGGCCCTTTCCATCGGAGGACACAGCCCTGAATGAGGATGATGTGTACCGGAGCCTTGAGGAGCTGGCAGAGTAAGTATGCGTTCCACAACAAACACCTGCACAAACTTGTTTTTGTCATTTAGGAGGACATTTTATTGACTTAAATTCATTCTCTGGAAACTTCCCCCAACCTTAACTATAAAAACCACATGCCGTACCCCAACCCTAACCTTTACTTAACTTAAACCTAACCCTAATCTTATACAAAAGTCAAGTCTAAACCCTACATTTTAATGGTTTACCTTGTGGGGACCAGCTTTTTGTCCCCTAAAAGGAGACGAGTCCCTACTATGTGTGTATGTACACACACATCATTAAGAAAGATCATTGTTGGTTTTTAGCTATTGTAACAAAACATATAGATTTGTATAACTTTAGATAGCTTTAGACTTATTTTCATCTGGATATTATCTTCCAAAGTTGTTGTTTTCTGCTGCAAAAGCTCAGAAAATCTGTGTAAAAATGCAAAAGAGCTTCAGATTGTGCTGCAAATCAGAGTCCATTGAAATAATAATATGTTTATAAATATAAATTACGACACTACAGAATATTTGCATTTTTTGCATTATTGACATTTTATATCTGATTTTGAGTGTGTTTCTATAGTCAACATAAATACATATGCACTCCTGGATATATAAAAAAGCATATCTGGATACATAACAATTCTCTACCCATCAAGATGTACACATCTTGTGATGTTTCAAAGTGAACTGTGATTGCCACTTCTTCCAATTTACTCTAACTGCCTAATTACATAAGCGCGGAGCCCTCTGTCACTCTGCCCGTTGCCATGGTGACACCAGCTCCGGCTCAGCTTCTCGTGTGGCTGCCTCTCTGCCTGCCTCAGTGGCTGGCTGCCTGGTTTGGTGTGTGTTAGGCGGGTGGGTGGGTTTTTCCTGGGTGTGAAAGAGAGTCGTAGGGTCTTGGAGTTGGCAGCGGTTCCAGCGGTGACAGCAGCCGCTTGACTCAGATTAATGGAGAATAATTAGTTAACCGCTCTGAGATGGGTGTCATTCATCACAGAGAGATAGGACGGAGGCGAGCAGCAGATAGAGAGGAGAGCATGCGACCTATAGATATATGCCCGCTGAATACATGATTGCGGTGTTCTTTAGGGGATGAGGAATGTGCTCTTGCTAGAGGAGAAGAGTGCCAGCCAAGCAGGCTAATACTGGATTAGAGTGCAGTTTAGCCAAACATGTAGCCCTGCAAGTCTGAAACACGGGCCCTTACCTTGAAAACTGAACTGAATCTTGCACAAAAAGTGATCCCAAAGAGAGTAGAGGAATTACTAAAAACATGTTGATTTAAAGATTTTATTTAACAAAACAACGGGGATCAAAATGTGCTCACAGAAAGAAAAGAAAATAGTAGGCTCCTGTCTTTCATCATGTACCCTGTGTGCTAGTGGCATATAATCTATAGAACAGACAGTTACAGCTTTTCTTCTGTATCAAAAAAGGAAAAAGTCAGGCTCATCATGCTGACCCCTGTATTTACTGATGTGGCCCTAAATGCATCAGGAAATATAAAAGTGGCTAAAGTTAGCTTCCTCGTTCCTTATTTTACTCTAAATCCATCATAAAGAAATGACGCCAGCGTTGAATAGTGCTTACTTAAATGTGTAAATTACTACTGAATGATCCAGTGGCTACAGCAAGTGCACGGTCTCCATAGCAAGTGTCACAGAGTCCACCAGTAAAGCAAGTGAGCAGAAAAGTAAGGTTTTGATGCCCGTTATATACTGTGTCATTTCTATAGCTGGTGGTCTTTAATTAGCCTCAAACCTCTAACCTGCAAAGTCTCCTCTTTCCATAATGGGTTTCGGACCCTGTAACCTTCAATGAGCCTGAAGCTTGAGTTCATCTGTTTTTTTTTCCTGAAATGGTCAGTGGTGTTGTGACACAGGGCTCTTTGTGTAACCTGTAGGTGCAGAGGTCTGGGTCTTATTGAATTAATCATGCCACTCTGGCTGCTCTTGACCTTTTTACAAAGAACATGCATTTTGTTTCATCAATGGACGGACGCATAATTGATTCATCAGCAAGGTCCTGCACCTAATACCGTTGGACGCACTTAGCACATAGGCCACACTAGCAATAACCCTGCTCTCAAAGACTTATTAATTAGCCTGAAATATTGATGCATGCACAATTTGCAATGAGTGCATGACTGAACTGCAAGAGTGAGGGAGAGGACAATGATGATCTTACAACAGTATTAATTTTTTTACGGATGTAGTACTATTCAAGAGCACCCCAGAGGAAGAAAATAATACAATGACAGGACATATGGTATCATAAAAACAACAGCATGTAAGGAATAAAACAGCAATATTGTCACTAAAAATATTTAGTGTGAGAAAATAAGGCTGCATGGAAGAGTAAAACAGCAATATGATAGCAAACAATAAAAATCAATAAAATGGCATCATTAAGTTCAGTGATAAGACGACAAAGGATACTAACTGCTATGGAAAGCAATCTATAAAAATTGATTTTGAGGTGAGATTTAAAAAACTGAGATCATGCCAGCAGACCCAACGTTAAATGGGAGGCTGTTCCAGCAGCCCGCGCAGCAAAAGATCGATCAACCCTTCATTATAATCTGGAGCGGCCAAAAGACTTGGACCCTTGGAGGTCTCTGAGGATAGCTGGAAGTTCAATCTTCACTAATGTAATGATGGTACACTGTATTTAAAGGTAAAACTAATTTGTTAGATTTTTTTTCAAGGCTTCTGTGGGTGATATGGCTGTCGTGCATCCAGCAGCTTGGCCTAAAACATACGCGAAAATGTTTGTGGTTTGCTGTGTATCATTTTAGAGGTTTCGTAGAGGTCACTTGACTTGCTGGATGATTTCCATATTTACAGTATCATGTCAGAAGAATTCATGTCAAGTGAGGTGGATTGAGGCTTTAGGCTGTCAGCATGAGCTCACTTAGAGATGACCGCTGTAAATGAGTGGTATTGAGATTCCATGATAGGTGCAGGTTATGTATGTGTGAAGCATGCTCCAGTTTGCATTCAGTTGGACCGTATCTGTTTGCAGGAGTGTCTGAGTCAGGTAGAGGCTAGTCTCCATCTAATTGAGGTCTCCCGGGTTAATGTGGTATACCTGATCCGTACTTCCTCCCTCTGGCTTTGTGATGTCAAGTCTTCATGTCGCTTAACTCCAAGTCCTCCCTCTCTGGAATGACTCCATCCTGGAGTTGACAAAGCATGAAATGGGGGGTGGATTGGGCACAGTTGCCAAGGGACTTTTTCCTCTGCGAAAGGCACACGTAGATTTCTATTCAGAAGCAAACGGTGTCCCAAGTCCTTTGTGTCACTCTTTTGCAGTTTATTTTGCTCCGTTAATCCCTTGGGCAGGTTCACATGAAAAGCCAATAGCTTGAAAATGGATGGAGCTTAGCTGAGGTGTTATTTACTGCAAGGTATTAAGTCACATTTTTTAAAATTAAACTTTATATTACCACATGACCACATTCAGAATAAACTATTTTTGGAAAAAGAGATGGCCAGTAGGAACATATAGATCAATTTTTGAATGTAAAGCAGTGTAGATAACTAGATATAAAAACCAAAGCAAAAAGTGATGTAACAAACTTGTTTAAGGCATTAATACATGACATATTACTATGACCTTATTACTATTAAAACTGTTGTTTTTCTGGCATGATTTTTGATATAAAACATTGAATAATGCTTACAGTCAAGTAAACACAAATAATACAGTTATTATACATTAAAAAAACAGCTTACATCACATGAAACACATGTACAAAAATACATACAAACATAAACTTTACAGGCGAGAAAAGTACAAATAGATAATATATCTAAATGCACATGTAAAAAAATTGGTGCTCTGCAGTAATGGGTAAAAGTATTTTGTCTATACAGTATTTTGTTGCCAATATATGATTTTGCTCATTTGGCCAAATGCTTTGGTATTTGTGTGCCTTACATTGCTACTACTACTGACATGACTTGATACACTATAGGCTGTGTGGTTAAAGTTTTTCCATTTCAAGCAGTTATATCTCTTTAAGTATCTTAAAGCCCAGACAGCGCAATCACATCTTGGCATCACTACTCATTTGTACCCAATGTCATCTTGTTTCTGTTATGAATGCTATTATAAGTGTGTTGGAGTCTGAGTTAAGCAGTATGTGAAATAACTTAAAAGCTGATAATGTTATGTAAGGCTCATACACCAAGGATTAATTACATCCACATTTGTCTCTGTGGAATCAAAAATGTATATCTTTTGACATTTTGATGAAGACCTTTTGATTTTGATTACCACAAGTCCCTTTCCTGTAGTGCCACCCTCAGGAAAACCTTTACAATTTAGCCTTACTGATGGTAAGGCTATATGGATAGCAAAGTCATCAGTATGTTGTCCATTTCATCCACTATGTTCTTATTGTGAGGTATAGTGATACATGCAACCTCCAGGGGCCTTTGTTGTTTGTTTTATAGTGTTTTTGTTTCAGTCCAGCTTTGGGCACATATTCTCAGTAGCTCTGATATGGTGAGTCATACTCCTTATCCTCGTCCTTCCTCTCCACTGATGTAACTCTATGGCACTGAGGCCTGGGAGCAAAGGATAGCAGGCCGATAGCGTGCAAACACACTGGACACCCTCTGGCCTGTCACTGTAATCAGACAGAAAATTAGACCTAATTCATGGCTCCTCAGGACTCTACTCCCACTCTCTATCTCACTGATGCATACATATTCACAAGCACACACAAACATGCACGCGCACACACACACACAAATGCATTTGAATGATTTATTAATGTCTACTAGAGAAGCCCAAGAGACAAAGGGACGTAAATAGTAAAGTTGTGGTGCGACAGATTTACTACAGTGGCAAGAAGTTTGTCCCTCTTTTCTCACTCTCTGTCTTTCTAATAACGCAGACACAAACACACACACACACACACACCTAACCTTGAACCTCAAATCTAAAAATGGGACAGACTTTTTTTCCCATGCAATTGTCCATTTCCTCTGAATCTCTTGTTCGTGTGAAGGCAATTTGAATTCCCACGAAACTACTGAATGAAAACCACTGTACTGTATGGCGAGGTCATTACTGAAAGTAAATACATTGATAATAAGACAAAATAGAATACAATAAATACATAATCTTAACCAAGTCCTAACCCTCTAACAGCCCATTGAAGAAGTGAGCCGAAAAATGTTTAAAGCTTAAACTGGTCCTCACAAAGATAGAGGCAAAATACACACACACACACCTCAAGCTTATCCAGTGTTTTCTTTGCAAAACAAGCATATAATTGTTCATTAGCAGCAACCTTTATGGTTCTGTGAAACCCAGTACAATATGTAGATTAGGCTTACACGTTACTACATTAAGATTTTGATATGGGGTTCATTATAGTTATTTGACTTTAGGATCAATGTATATTGACAGTGAAAACGGCCAGTCAGTTAAGAAGTTCATTAATGACATCACCAATTAGAAATCTAAAGGAGGTTTCACAATATAGACACTCTGATGATCTAAAATTGTCAGGAAAAGTGAATGGGGCATAGGCAGTCAATAGAATATTGATCTCTCTGGCTAATATTTTGGAAAAATCAATGCAGGCAATGCATTAAAAGAAAAGCAGACAATTGGGAAAATAGTGGAATCGACATCCAGTTGTCTAAAATGTCATTCAAGCATCAAATTAAGCATTGTACAATGCATATTTGAATGGTTCAAAGAACGAACCTCAGGTTTAAATGATATCGCCAGTCGATAGGAAGCTTTCCTACAAACCTGTTGAGCCCTCAGCCATGTCAGTGTAATGTAGCGATCAATCAGCAGTCATTGATGAAAAGCAATACAAATATCTTGAATTGATTGATTGGCCCAAAGGAGCATTGGATAATGACAAAATAACTAACTGGGAAAGAGGAAGGGGATTAAATGTCATCAATAATCAATAGAATATTTCCCTTTGACCAGCTATCACTAATGGCTATCACCTGAGCCGGATCAATAGATTTAGATGACGGAAACCAGCACAAAATGATTCTATTCAGTTTTTCTATTTCCCATTCAGTGTTTATTCTTAATATTTCTATTCTTGTAATATTTACTACTTTATAAAAAGACCCCACTCAGACTTTCCTCCACCATGCTCTCCCTGGAGATCCAGATCCTCTTAGATCTCTCCATAGGTCATAGTCATATCACTGAACTAGACCTCCGTCGTATAATACCGTCTCTGAAGGGATTAGAGCAAAATGAAGTACAGCATCTGCTTTCTGAAAAAAACGTTCCTGCCATGCAGCACATTAGTCTCTGTGGAGCATACTGTAGTCTCAGAGTTCAGAGAGGAGACACTGATGGGACAGCGTTGGCTGGCCGTAGTCCTCCCACACAGCCTTCTCGGTATTCAACATGAGCCACTTTTACATAATGAAGAAAGAGGAAGCACGGAGCTGAGAGTGAACCAAGCCACCTCAATTAAAACTTCAAACAACCCCCGCACGAGCATGATGACAAAGCTGAATATTTGATTGAGAGCAGTTCTGTCTTTTCAGATTTTTTTCATCCCTTATTCACACAGACAGTGAAAAGAGGAATATTTTAGCAATGATGGCAGATGCAGAAGGTCATATGTAGCCATGTCACAGGGGAGAAAATCCTATAACCTGTATTTTTTTAGACCTGTGCCTATAAATATTCATGAATTAATAAAGCATATAAAATCCCTAAAAAATACCCAATTTTGGGGATCTTAAGGTGAAATATAATTTCCTGGTCTGAACCTGGTTGGTTTGGTGCTAGGACAGCAAGGTTATGGCCCCCATTTGGCAAGTATGGATGAAGTATCTTCCTCAGGAATACTCAAACAGGTAGGCGCACGTGCTGGAGATAAAATACAGATACATTTGGATGAGGCACTAACAATCCAAGAAGAGAAATCTTCTTTCCGCTTGCCCCCCAGCAAGGCCAGGACAGAGCACAAAACAGTATCCCTTGAACTGGTGGGCATTAAGTGTCTTGCTCAAGGACATTTAAGCAGGGCAGCCACTTGCCAAGCTACTCTTTCTGAAGATATCATTATCTCCATGTCCATCACGAATAATTATCCATAAATCTGCTTGGAAATCATAGAAAAAAGATGTTTCTTATAACTCCAGAACTTGCCTGAGAATCATCACGTTTTTGAGTTTTCCAGTCATAGTTGTCTGTACATCCATGGGTACATTGCTAACAGGAACTGCTAATAGCTAATTCGGCATACTTCAAGTGGTGCCAGTTTGCCAAAATGTGAACAAATATAAGTAAAAAAGAAACAGGACTCAAGTTATAGCCCACAGCAACATAATACATGAGCATTATACTGCACCCAACTCAATACAATTGAGGTGAATTGAATTTCATTTAAACAAGCAAGCAGTTGCCAAGCTTGAACCCTGCTCCTCCATTATTTAGCAGGCAGGTCTTACTACCTTTAGTTATTTACAGTCTTTAATCATTTATTTCCTTTTTGCCGACTTAAAGCTCCCTCTTTATTAACTACATCGACATGGGCCCGTTGCCAAAGCGTATTCCTGCTGAGGCTTCTCCACTGCCTCAATAAGTTTCCCAAACAATAATTGCTTTCACAGAACAGAGGGAGATACAGTGTGGCTCCCAGAGCATGAGGATCTTTCCCAGAAGACACTCTTCTCCACAGTAACTGTCTGTGCTCTGCTGGCTGCTTGCCTAATTAAAGGTCAGTTAGCTAGCTGGGTGCCAAAGCAACATAAACACATTAAAGGGAAATGTCACTCAATAGTGATGAGTTGGGGACATCGGGTACTGTGTCGCCTTGCCTGGAACACCAGTATCACTCTTCAGGTAGGGCTCATGGAAGATATTGAGTTCGTACTAGTTTGACTGCTCAGTGCCTTTCAGCTGTCAGAGCAGTTTAACATGGGCACACGAGCCGTTAGAGTTAAGTTTTGATACAGCTGTTCATCTAACTTTTGCGCATTTTTTCCACAGTGAGCATGACTTGGGTGAGGATGACATCTATGACTGTGTGCCGTGTGAGGACGATGGGGATGACATCTATGAGGACATCATTAAGGTGGAAGTACGACAACCCATGGTGAGAGCTTTGTGTCACAATCGCTGCCCTTTTTGTCATTAGGGATGTTTTTTGATGATATAATTGTCTCAGGTGTTTGGCATGTTGTGAATCTGATGCCTGCTGAAGGTCAATGTCTGAAGCATTTTCAGTAGTCACCTTAGACTTAGATGCCTGTCTACCAGGTGTCCATTAGACAACACTTAATTTGACTTATTGCATGTAAATCTATTCTCTCTTACCAGAAAGGATGCAATGACCAACGGAAACACACACTTAGACTACTACCTTAGATTATTTCTGTGGTGTGCATTGTCATTGTCTTTGGGGCTGTCGTATAGTATTTGCATGACGCCATATCTCTAAACGCACTTAGATGTCTCTTACATAACTGGTGATAAATTTGACTTTTGACTTGGCGCTGCTTTGCCTTTCCCATGCTGCAGATCAGATACATGCAGGTGAGTCCCCGCTGTGCTTGTGACTCACCCCACCTTGTCAGCTAACTCGCTCCACCACTTCATTCAAAACAAACTCATAACATCCCAAGAGAATTACCTGCCAATTAGATTACTGACCCGTGCATAGGGGAAAATGGAGACCCCATCTGGTTCAAAGTCTGACTCAGACAGTTGTGACTTCAGCTCGGTGACTGCAGTGTTAACTGACGTCAGCGAGGACCGCCAGCTGCCACATGGAACCTCAAAGCACGAGACAAATAAACATTATCCTGCTGGCTTTGAGCCCTGCTTCTGATTGGTTGACTACATGCTGGATTGAGGCCTAGACTGGACTTGCATTTCTACATTGTTAGCCCCAGTTTTTTGTATTATCAGCGCTGGTTATCAACAGCCAGCTCTCTCCCAGATGGCTTAGTTAGTTATTCCACGGTCAAGCTGCTTATATCACTGCCTCAGCATAGAAAATCTGTACAGAAATGAAACCTCTGTCTATGTGGGTTTTTCACTCACAATATGCATTACAGCATATTGTTCTTTCAAAGAAACACTTGTATATATATACATATGTTTGTTCATGGAGACTTACTCAGACATAAGGTCTCATGAGAAAAACTCTATGTAGGTAAGTTTGTATCTTTTCCCCATCCTCCACCACCCCCTCACAATGTGCCTGCTTTGCATGGCTATGACTTAAAAAGCCTTCATTCATTTACATATACATATGGCTTCTTCAGGCAGCCAGCCCACATGTACAATGACACACAAAAGCTCACTAGCTCACACGCCTCCCTTTCTCTCCAAAGCCGATGTCATCGCCACCTCACTTTACTCTAGCCATGCCTGCAGCTGCAGTCAAGTCAGTGTGGGTGGACATTTTTATCTGGTTCAAGATGATTTGGAAATCAGGTCTGCTTTAATTAAACACACTTGTTTTTTTAAAATGTTTGTAGAGCACAGTCCAACCTGAAGGACAGTGCTATAGCTCCTTAACTGCACATCGTGTTTCCTGACTATGTTTGAGCACAGACTTTGGATGTATTTTTACGTTTGTTCCAGCAGCTATTGGTTTCCATTCATTTTCAGACAGTATGAAAATCAATTAGCAAATCCAATCGATTTTATACCCAGGACTCCCTGGAAAGCAGTATCAATAATGTATGGATTATCCTGGTGAAATAAAGTAAAACAGACTCTTGAAAACCTGCTTGAGTCATGTAATCCATCACGGTCGACTGCATTCATTTTTGTCAATGTTACGTTATGTTGCATGGTAATGCAGTTTAAGTGTAAATTGATTGGAAAAGTCTGCATTGTATTATCTCACACAGATAATGCGATTTGATGGATTACACAACTCAAGCAATTTTCAAGAGTGTGCCAATAGATTTCATACTGTTTGGAAATGAATTGAAATCAATGGTTGTCTGGAATGGAAGAAAGAAAATTTCGAAAACACAAGAGAACGGTTTCCCGAATGCTAAATAAAATAATAAATAAATAAACACCGGTATGGTCCTTTAAAATCCCTAAAAGTGATTGTATGTCACAAATTTAGATACTGTTTGGGACACTTAGCATTAGCTTGATCTCTATTTTGTGCAGTTCCTTGCATGATATAGATATTATTTTTGCTAAAAACAGTTATCGCAAGGAAAATATTATCAATAATCCAAAATTGTACTGACTCAGTATATTTCCTATTCTCACCCTAGAAAATGGGTATGACAGAAGATGACAAGAGAAATTGCTGCTTAGTGGAGATCCAGGAGACGGAAGCGAAGTACTACAAGACTTTAGAGGACATTGAGAAGGTGAGTGTGACGATATGTGTGTGTGTGCTGTATGTGCACTTACATTTGAGTGTGTTGATGTGTGCGCATTTTTATCCCGGCACAAGCAATGTCGTGTTAGAGTTTCCTTTTGTCACTTCTTCTTTGTTGGTGTCTCGGGTCGCAGCATGGAAATGTCAGCTATTGGCAGATTCATCGGAGAGCACAAATGTCACAGGAGCAGATCAATGCGGTTATTATTGGCTCAGCCCCCGCAAGAGACACTGATCCCCGGGGCTTTCAGTATAGACACACACATCACAGGCGCAAGGACATATATACGTGAACACACACAGTCAACAAGTGTTAAATAAAAAGGAATCCATCCATATTACACACTTCACATATTACATCTCCTAAAGTTGTAATAAGAGGAGAAGTTTACATTATTTTCTTAAGGTCATAAACGTCCTTACCTCTTACTGGTATGCTGTTCGTCTGCCCAAACATCTTTTTATTTCTTCCTGTGTTACTGCCACATCACAGTAGTTAGTGATTACGGTAGCAGTGTTTTATCAGACACCACTATTCTCAACACTGCTGCCAACAAATGCCGATAAACTCAAGGTGCATCGCTGTAAAACAGCAAATTCTGTCTGCTTAAAGAATCACAAACTAACACACACACACACACCAGCTCTCTCAGTGTGATAATGAACCATTGTTGAGATCGGTGCTGCTAACACATCAGTTTCCACGTTGACAGATTTCACACGCGATTTGATGGAGCGCCACAAATCACCCGCTCCGCTAATTTCATTAAACTAAATGTGTATCCTGTGTTTCCCGCGTCGGACCAACACGAGACTGAATGAGAATAAATAACCTTCTTATGATCAGAGGACTCGTTAAGCTTAATTGAGTTGGGGTTAATAAAGCCCGTCATCTCTTCATTGCTTCTTAGTTGATCCATTTGTTATTATTATGATGATGGAATGTGACAACCATAAGACAGCGTTAGAGAAACTGGTTTTTCTTCTGTAAGCACAAGTATAGAAAACAGCTGTATAGTGTGTATTTATGGCAGATACAATCACACACCCTGTGAACAACAATATGGTGGCTCCATCTTTAAAAGTGTAGCCTGGTATTGATTTCCTTTGTTGCTGCAGTTGACTTTCAGTTGTGCTGCCCTTTAAATAAATTCCTACAGATCTGCTGAAAGCTTTGCCAGAGCTCTATTTCATTTTATCACTACATTTTTGGCATGAAAAACTGACAACTCTGAGTTATAGTATTTGTCTTTTAAAAGGCACTTAAGTTATATTTACTCTTGAAAAACACAAGTTTTCACTGACTTGTCTCTTGTTTCTCTTTAGAATTACATGATCCCGTTGAAGCAGGTCTTGAGTCCACAGGACATGGAGGCTATCTTTGTCAATCTGGAGGTGAGTAACCGCTCAAGCAGAGAAAATTATGTCCACGCAGCACGCCTGGATGTGTCGCACACCAAGTGAATAATTCAATATGTGTATGGATGGCTGAATGAATGACAGGGTGTGTTGTATATATGTATATTAGGGGTGTAACGGTATGCAAAATTCACGGTTCGATATGTACTGAGATTTTGGCGTCATGGTTCAGTGTTTTCATCACAGTGGGGGAAAAAGTTTCTTTTCATTTAAAAAAAAAAAACACTTAACAGTTATTCATTCTTAACTCTTGCTGTACTTGGCCAATGATTCATTTACAAGAAAACAAAAAGCAACATTTCAGTATTGCACCATTTCAGTATAATCACCATCCAATCATGTCTGTCCTTGGCCTATCTCTCACAATAGGTGATACAAACGTTTGGTGCTCATTCAGTCTACATACAACAACACCGAGCTCTGTGTCCATGCTGCTGCCTACTTTCAGAAATTTAACTCCCTATACCTCCCCAGCCTCCTCCTGTATTAGCATTTAGTCATTCGTGAGGTTTTCTTTTTTGGGAGGGGGGGTTGTGAGCTCAGGGACGGTCTGTGTCAAGCTTGCTCAGATTTGTTCCAGATCATCACATAAGCAGAGCCACACCGCCAAAGTAAAACACAAATTGCTGCAATAAATGCAGGAATATAATGTGAGTGTCCTGACTGAAATGTTTTTGTTAGCCGTTTTTTAAAGGAACGTCCTGTACTGAACATTTCGGGATGTTTACATGTACCATTTCACACCTAATGTACTCTATATCCTCGGAAATTACTATCTACAATATGTAAAGATCTATCTATGTGTGTAACTCTGTATAAAAGAAGGAATATGCATCAGGATAGGTAGATTCTAATGTTTATTGTGATGTTCACTCAGGATGTAATCAAAGTCCACTTTGCCCTCCTGCGAGCCATCGACCTGAACATGGTCAGTGGAGGAAGTGGCTTGGGGAAGATCTTCCTCGACTTCAAGGAAAGGTTAGTAACCTGAAATGTTATATGTGTTGTTGGTCTATGCACATGCACAGGTTGTTCTTTTTTAGGTTATGTTATGTACATAGAGTGTTAAAATCCACTTGTAGTTGAGAGGAAACTGCATTTTTTTTCCAATTCTTGAGGCTGCATCAAGTTGAGTATCCACAGATCTGGTGGAGGATTGCAGGGATTAGTGTCCAAAGGATAAGTCAATTAAAACAAAACGAGTTAAGAGGAAAAATGCTGAGAGAGCATATAACCAATTGTTCCCCATTCAAGCAAAACCATCAGAGTAAATCCACTCAAGACTGCATTGGCTTGTTAGTTATATCTCTGAGACACAACCACATCATTTTCTTTGTTATATATTATACTCTTTGTATTTGTAGTTCATCGTCTCTTCTAAAAATGCATTTTTCTTTCTCATCCAGCAAATTTTGTCTGTAATATTAAGTTTTATTTTCTTAAAACACACAAAAAAATAGTGCAGTAAGAATAGTTTACCCTGTTTCTGCAAAGTATATAAATAAATATAAAGTATTTGACATCAAACATTCTTGAAACAAGTACATGTTATTAGAACCAAGTTATTCTTACTGCACAGACAGATTGTTTTACTTGTTTTAAGAAAGTAATGTTTTAGGACTCTATTATAGAGAGCAGTGACTTCATAAGATGGAGATTTCTGTGTTGGGAGTATAAAAAGCAATGAAGCTGAGGTTTATTGGCGAACAGGGATTTCTCTCCGATGGATCTCCATCTTGCCCAGCTGCTGAGCAACGTGTGGATAATTTCCATCCCTGAGGGGGAGTAGTGATTTGCCTCCCTGCTGTGCTGAATGTGGCTGCTTCATAGGTAATGGTAATGATGGTGATGATAGGTTCTGGCCCCGGTCATGATTCCATACACAGCCACGGATATGCCACTCTCCTCGAATGATACAGCCATTACTGCAAGAGTGAGTCACACACTTCGCTGCGTGTGTATATGTACCTGTTCTTGCATACATAAGTATGTATTATATTCCTCTGCACAGTGATCCTGATAGGAAACATACTTTTTTCCCCTCCTCCTCATCCTTCCAACTTGAAACAGGTCACAGTATTTCTATGGGCGACGTCAGTTTGCATAGGTAATAGTCTCATTGCAGGCCTCTTCCTTAAGCCTAGAAGGCCATGTAACACAAAGTTGGTGTGACACTAGAGACTCTTTTCCTATTAATAGATAGAGGCAGGCACATACTCTCTTCCTCTATCTCACATGCATGCACACACTCCTACTGTAACTCCTTCCTCGTTTAGCTTGTCGGACTCTGATCTGATTGAGCAGTGGTCGGAAATCTTCATTTGCACGCAATCCCAGATAAGATCCAGCAAGCCAAAGGCTTGTGAAGGACTGGGAGGTTGTCACATGAACGATCAGAGGATGCACATGGAGAGACAGAAACGGGGGAAAATACAGGGACCGAGATTAGCAGAAACAGTAGTTTCTACAGCTCTATCATCCACATTGTTGACTGAGTAGATTCAACCATTTTATTCCTGATGTTTGTGATGTCAGCCTTGTTTTTTGGGTGTCTCTATACAAAAAAGGATGGAAAAACTGGTTTAGAGTAAGTGCCTTTGTTGAGGTTGAAATCATTACAAATAAATCCATAAGAAGACTTAATGTCATACTGTCTCATGTATTGCATGATTTGGTTTTGCTGGATTTTCTTTTTGAACAAAATGTTAACAAAAAATATATTAGAAAATACATTACTTGCAAAGTAATTGTACCATAAGTAAACAACACCTGAACCCTACACCCAGATGTTATTGTTGAGCATATAATTCAAAAACCATTGAAATTAATCTTCCGTGATAATCTTCTCCACTCTTCTGGGAAGCAGTAAGCCGCAAGACCATTCATAAGGTGATAAGGCCTGGGTCACGGTCTGCATTGCAATTCATCCCAAAGGTGTTGGATGGGGTTGAGGTCAGGGCTCTAAGTCTTTCCACACCAAACTGGGAAACCCATTTCTTTATATCAAAGTTGGAAGCACTCTAAACTAAAATATCATTGTATACTGTCGCATTAAGATTTCCACTCATTGGAACTAAGGGGACCTTAGTTCTTGAAAAGGAGCCCCAGACCGAAGCTACACATTAAAGGGTGGATACCTGGATACCTGGTTGCCGGGCCAGGTTTGGACAAAAATTTAGAAATGATGTTCGAGTTCAGGTTGGGTTCGATGGTGGTAAAATAAACAGATTGGAACTGAAGACATCTGCGCGGTTCTTATCGATCACCTGCAGTGGGGTACTACTCATAAGTGAATCCAGCATAGAAACAGCAAGGAAGCTACAACTTCTTCACAGACGATATGGAGGCATTTCGATTTGCTTCAGCTTACATTAACTGCGTCGGGCTCGGGTCGAATGCCTGTCAGGTTTGGGCTGGGCTCAGTTACTACTCTCTCGTACTACTCTCCCGCACTCTAGTACACATATAGTCTACCTGGTTGTTTTGCAGTGGATTTGAACTGACAGAAATATCTAACATTTACCTTCTATTCATAAACAAATTTGCGGATGACATCTCGTTCATTGTTAAGCTTTACCTTTAGCGACATTATCCAAAATGCAACAGCGGGTTATTTTAAGAAGCGGTTCATTAGATTTGCAGATTCTGTGCGTCACAGGCTTTGACTGTCTGCATGTGATTGACATGTATACCTGCCTCATTTATGAGCCTTTGCAGTGTCTTGTCTCTCTGTGGCGATAAGCAACAGTGACCAGGGGATTTGGACTCACACAGCAGTGCTCTCATCAGGCATCTTGGTTGGTTTTCTTGAGGACCTGGCTTGGCATAATTAATTTGGTTATCTATGCTTGTAAGTCCCTGTGACCTTTACAACAATGTGCTTGTATCTTTTTTTCTCACGTCGGTGCAAAAGATGAAAAGCTTTTTTTTTTCTATTTGTCACTGAACTGAATGCCACGCTGAAAATGTCACTGGTTTATCTTGACTTCTTCTCAATTCTTAAACAGCCAGAACCGGGCTGAATGGAAAAGTGCGCTCAGAGGAAGCTCTATAAACTAAATGGGCACCTAAGTACCCTCTTGTTGATATCCTCATTTGCGATATTCCCCAACTCATTTCCGGAGTAATCTGGCTCCCTGATATCCTTGCAGTGCCTAATCATGGCCACACTATGAGCCTCTTTATTGGAGGTCTTTGCTCTATGTTCTCCTCCATTTGCCGTGCGGTGGATATGTTGAGTGGAGGTGAGGGGGTCCCAATGCCATGTGTCAGAGAATATTAGCTGGCTCCACAGCCTGTCACTTCTGGTTTGCTTGGAGATTTCCTCAGTCGCCTGGCTCGTCTCGCAGGGCTCCGCGAGGGGTGGGGGTGAAGGCCCAGGGCGCAGTTACTCAAAATTGCATTTTCTGTGAAATAACATGCACGACAGCATACTCATTATGAAAGAGGCCAGCACAGCAGGGTGATATCATGGCACTTAAAAGAATACAAACAGCAAGTTTTTACTGCACCAGCAAACTCTCCAACCCAAAGGAAAACTGTATATATCTCTGCTGTTTAGAAGTTTCTGTACTTCTCTTCTTTTTCCTTATAGTAGCACCTGTTTGCAAACTTCTTTTTCAGTTTTGGACTGCTGTAGGTTTTATAATGGCGCAAGTGAAAATTTGCCAATTGGCTCTATTAGAAAAAAAAAAGTCAGCTTTTATTTGCAAGTTAATAGTTCATACTTAGACATGCACAAAACCAGCAAAGGCATGGATGAAGCTAGTAAACATGGATGTAACTAATTGTTACAAAATCAGCTTTGCAAATGTTTTATGAGGAAGGAAATGCATTCAACACTTTTGTTGGACCTCAAGGATACACACAATACCTTTTGGTGAGTAACTCTCACTGTTAACATACATTTTTGTTTGTTTACAAGAAAACTTCAGAGGGCCCCGTTAATTGGCCCACCCTGCAGGCTCAGGGACCGGGACAACTTTGTCTTTGTTGCCTCCTTGAGCATATGATCCTTCCTCATCAAACTTCCATCTTTTGTCAGGAAATCTTACCTGATTCATCTTTACATTTTTTAGTAATTAGAGGAAAATTGACATTTTCTCAAATGCATAAGAAGGTGAATGCTGAAAACTGAGAGCTGTTTAGAGTAATACTGTGATCATTTTATCCCTGTTTGAAGCTCTTAAGATGTTCAAGGTTACTTAAGTTGTTTTGGCTGATATGGAGCTTCATTAGCTTGGACTATCCAAATTAATATTTGCAATTTAATTAAGATACTAAAGTCAGAGTTTTTTTTCCAGTTTTTTTTCCAAGCAGAGATCCAAGGAGAAAACAGGATATGATGAGTCGTTACCTCCCACAACGATGTGTCCAGAAGTGGTGTCAAGTAGAGAGTGTTCTTATCACCATGTCACGGACTAAGTATGGATGACTGGGCCAAGAGTGGATGCATGCTGCACTGTTCTTGTGTGTCATTAGCTCTTTTATTCCACTGCCTGTCTCAGTGAAGAGGACAAAACCTCTGAATAGCCTCTCAAGTCTCAGATGAAAGGCTGTTATTAAATGTGTAAATATATAACTTGTTTCCACACAACATGTCGTCTGAAGATCCAGTTATTGTTTGACTAGTTGTGGGGGATTTAGTAACCTTGGGTGTGATATTTTGGTGCCAGAAATGGATGCTTTCCTTCTTTTCTTTATGCCCTGATGACAGTGTACCAATTACTGTATTATTTTCCATACACACTGTGTTTTACTCCTCGCCTTTCCAAGATGCTGAACATACAACTAATTCAATAAGACAATAACAGGGATACAGTTGTACTACACAGTCCCTTTTTCATGTTACACGTGTCTACATCCATTGAATTCCCTAACAGCAACATCTGGCTGCTAGATGTTCCACTTTCTTCACCAGCTAGTTGCTAACTTTGTCTGTCTGTTTGGTGCCGAACAGGTAGCGTACAGTGGGTTTATCAGAGCTTGTTTGTTGGAAAACAGCCGCCTGCTGCTGCTGGACACGAGGATGATGGGAGCGCTGAGACTGGACCATATAATACGCCGTTAAAAACAAAACTGTAGCCTTTAAGAGGGAAAGAGGCCTCCTTATTACATCATCATGGTGCTAGCTACCTGGTTGGACATGGGTTTGTTTGCTGCAAGTGGAAACTTCAGAAAGTGAGCCCTCAGGCAGGGGAGAAGGAGCTGCTTGCTCCAGAAACACAGTGGTACACATGAAAAGACACACATTCACAAGCACACACACACACTAAACGATGGCCTTCTTTTAGACTTGGCCGGCAGATGAGAAAACAAATCACTCTTTTGATCATTTTGCATTCACTTAGCTCTTGCCATTGCTGTGAGAGAAAAGTAACTTTGGTCCCTTTGAGTACATTTTCCTTATTAAAGCCACACACTGATGGATATATATGAGCATGCAAGCAAACTCCATAAGATCCAGCCTTCACCTTGTACAACAAGGCCATTAGGAAGACAACATTGAACATTTCTAACCACAGTTAGCTGCTTCACCTTCATTTAGTTAAAGTGTAACTCCACCCTCAAATCCAGCTAGAACCCTCTTTCCCAGCATATTTAAAAAATGTAACAGTGAGGGAACAACAATTGTAGGAGGCGTGGCCTTGTGGCTATGTAGTGTGTGGGTCAGGGGACATGGGGGAGACTGACTTTCTTTTCTTATATAGATTTCATGACGCAATAAGTCCCAACCGGTTGACTCTATGTCAGCATTGGCCTTGCAGGTTCAGGGCTGATTTAAAACAGTAGATGGCGTGTTGAGCCACTTTCAACCCATGAAATGCCGGTAATTTGATAAGAAATGTCAATATTAACACCAGCACTGATGTGTTTCATCACAGTACAGTCATATCATTTAGTTTACAGCTCAAAAAACACATTTAAGTGTGCAGTACCTCTTTAATCTTTACTTTTAAAATATTTCTATAATCGTTTCTACTCATGACCGCCAGTTATATCTCACATCACTTCAACTCATAAACTGCTATAATGATTCCCACATTCACACCAGACGCTTCAGCTCTTTGCATTCAGCTTCTTAACAGAAGACCTTCATGCCACATTGTGTCCTGATGACTTACTATATGATGGGTATCTCTGGCACATGCCCCTGGATCCTCGCTACGCTGCGCACTCCGTCTGCTGTCTTATAATTGATCATGGACCCATTAATCTCAATCACTTTGTCGTCCCGGAGGGGCTGGAGCTGAGGGGAGCTGTCTCCCTGAGTGTGGATCAAGTCTTAATCAGGGGCTTGTTAGCCAGGGGCTAGTTCAACCAGTGTAGGAGGCTCACTGCAGGGGGGCTGTAGTCAAAACTCCGCCTCAGCTCCAGTGAAGCTCCAGTGATCATCGCTGGTGGATCTCTTGTGGCGCAGAGGATGATGGTTCAGTGTTCCACCTCTGGAAAAACAGGACACTGAATCACAGCTTTACAGCCTCAACATTGCTAGAGTAGAATTATTCATTTAAAGAGATGCTTTTGTATTATAAATGGAGATTCAGTTTGTACTAATGTGTTTTGGGAGCAGTGGAGTCGAGCTGCAATCACTGCAAAATCTATTTACAGTAATAATTCTGATGGCATTTCATCATTTGTAAAATAGTGTCAGTATTTGTTTTAACCAATGATTTTCATTATCGATTAATCTGCTGATTTTGTCTTGATTAACTGTTTAGTCTATAAAATGTAAAAAAAAAAATTAAAAAAACTGAAAAAAGCACCTTGTAATTCCAATTGCCCAAAGTGACATCTTCAAAATGCTGGTTTTGATCAACAGTCCAAACCCCAAAGATATTCATTGAGTATCATATAAGAAAAATAGCATCATATTTGAGAAGCTGGAACCAGCAAATGTTTGGCATTTTTGCTTGAAAAATATAAGAAATAGGTTTTTTTCAATTTTTGATTTACTAACCACTTAATCGACTAATCGTTGCAGCTCTCATTCTGTGCATAATTAGAACCTTATTTGTATTTTGGCCCACCTGTTATCTTCAGATTTTCAGAGCTGTGCTTGTCGCAAGAGAACCTTTTCTTTTGACTCTTAAACATAGAATCAAGCACACTGTGTGAGTGGAAAGAGCAGGAATCATGTGATGTAGTTTTATTTCCTGTAGTTACACCACTGCTCCATCATACAAACTTCCCCTGGTCGGTGTGTTTGCAGTGCTGCTCTTCTCCGTGCAGCAGATCCATCAGAGGCTTGATTAGACTTCAGGGTGCCAGCACTCTGCGCCGCCTCAAAATTCAGATTAAGAGACCAGAGTGCCAACTCTATCGGGAGGGGGTGGTTTAGCACTATGCCAGCCGTGCCAATGCCCTACTTTGACTCAGTGAGTGAGCGAGAGGAATGTGTGCCGCGACGTGCAGTGGCATACTCCAGGCAAGATGACTTTGAACTTCCTCCCAGCTGAACCCACAGATCTGTGTCAGGGTCCCATTGTAATGTCTAATGAACACAGCTCTCACATCCTCACTGCTCAAAAATTAAGAGATTCTTTTCCTCACACGCTGATAAGAGAAACTCTGCAAAGCAGCTGATATGAAGCAGCGTCTTTCATTAGTGCTCTGTGATTACAGCTTATTGGCAAAGGGATGCCGCCCCTCCAAATATTGCCCTGGGATCAGAATCCAGTCATTACTTATTCATGGTATTCACATATATTCCTCATCATAATATATTTATTCACATATTCATTTATCTGCCCCCAATAGTGCCAAATGACTCTCATGCTGACCTCTCAAATTGTGTTATTAATCTTAAAATTAATGTGCGGTGTATTGCTCCAAGACACTAACCAGTTCACAGCTAATTGTGGACTCAAACATCTCCTTTGTCTCTTTGATTTTACAAAGATACGATATATTTCCCACATTTTGAAAATGAAGACGAGCCTCATTAGTCCTGATTAATCCATTAGTCCATTTTTTAGACTTCTAACAGTACAGTGAACAGGTTTATTAGCCCGCATGTCTTCAAATGTTCCCGTACTCGCGGGGAAGAAGCAGAAAATATCTGAATCAATATCTCAGCCATAGATTTCTCTTAACAGACATTAATGTTTCATCGTTTGGAGCTGGAGCATTTGTAAGATGGGAGTAAATGTAGTACATTTTAAAAATGAAAAATGCGATCAGCAAGCCAGAAACTGTGGTTATACTTCTTTCCAGTTCATATGATTAATAAACTGAATTGGGTCTTTACTCTTTTTATTACAGCTTTCTTTACTTTTAATAGAGAATTGAGTTTGGTGTAATAGAGAGCCTTCAGATGATTGGAGGTATGTTTTTAATGACACACAGCAAGGTGTGTGGATTGTGCCCACTTACTGTCCAGTCTTATTCAAGGTACAAACACAAGTGTGACCAAATTAGGGTGTAGTTTTTTCTTTTTGGGGCACAGTGGGAACAGACATGGCAGAAGGAGCCACGGTCAAACATTTAGCTACAATCTTATTCGTATCTTATTTGTAGTGTTTACTTTGTCAAAATGTGTCATTTCCTGTCTAAATCCCATGAAGGACAACAAGCTGTGTACAGTGTTTTTAGATTAACGGTTGTTGTTGAATTGTGTCCTTCGCCAGGTTGTTGATCTATGGTCAGTACTGCAGCCACATGGAGAACGCCCAGAAGACACTGGATGAGCTAATAGCAACACGAGAGGACGTCAAGATTAAAGTAGAGGTAAAGTCCTTCACCGCTCACCCCAAACAGATGGCAACCTGATTTAGTGCATCATTTTTGCGAAAAAAAATAGATTACTACTACAGCGCAGGAAGTCATCTTTTTCCTTAAAAGGAATACATTTTTGGGTCGCCCTACCAACTGAAATAAAAACACAAACTGATCTGAAAACGTTTAATGAAAAACTGGCTGAAACAAGACCAAACCTGGGATCATGGATCTCTAGCAACACAAGTAAAATGATTTATTATATGCTCAATTTAACTAATGTACTCTTGCTAATTATGATAGAATTATGATCTTTTTATGCCGAAAAGCCCAACTAGGGACAGGGGTTGCAAATTAGCCTTGGCTAGAAATCCTATTTGCAATACATCAGTACCATGTTTTTATAACCTGCTACAATGTTTTTTTGCATTGTCCCTGACAAATAACCTAATAAATAAATTAATACAGTGTAGGCAGTGGACACAAGCTTCTTTATCAGACTGAATAAAAAAAGTGAACAGGTAGGGTTCAGAACATCTGGCTGTTTATGGACCTACTTGAGTAAAAACCTGTCATCATTGTCACCGTTTCAATAATGGTGTACTACTTTCAATGAAGTAGGGATTGAACTAGCTAGGGAGAGAAAGGCTATGAATAATCTCATCATTTCTTCTCACATTGCTTGCTAGCTATTCTCCTCAGAAATCACTTCTGTTATCACAATGTTAACATCAGAGCTAAATTTGATAAACAGGAACACTGCATAGTTTTAAATGAGTGTGCAACCTAGGGCTACTTTGAAAACATTTTATTGAACTATTTACCTCAGACAAAGTACCTTGAGCTCTGCTGTGTGCACCACTTCATTCAAGATGGAGGCGGGGTGGAGTTATGAGGTTTTGCCGACAAGTTTAGGATCCAATGGAGTTACGAGATTTAGTCACAAGCTCTATATAATACTTTTCATTGATTCAGTATTTGTAAAACCAGACGTAACAGACGTAAAGGTTGACCAATCGTATTGACTTGTGAAAAAAATAAAAAAAGACGACATACGGAGATATGAGGTTTACGCCCGACAGCGACAATATGTAACCCGTAAAGGGATCATTTGGAAATGTTTGAGGTGGTATGAGCCAGGGGCTTGACTGACAAAATGACACCTGACAAAAACATTTGAAGCCACAAGACACCTTCAACAGAATATCACCAGTGAAATAACACACATATCAGGCCGCCATTCCAGATACGGGCAGCGGGACACTACGCAAAATAATATTCACAAGCTGTTAAGAAAGCAGCAGCATCTAAGTGAACATCATGACACCTGCCTGTTCAGATACAGCATATGGTAGCCATTAGAGCTGAAAGCATTACTTGACCAACAGAAAATTTATCAGCAACTGTTCTGATAGTGGATTAATCCTTTCTCTCATTTTCATTTTTTTGTCATATATGATAGTAAACTTTTGATATGGATAAACCCAGCAATTTGAATATTTTATTTAATTGATTAATCGAGAAAAAACAAAACAACAGATTAACCGATAGTGAAAATAGTCATTGCTTGCAACCCTAATAGTCATTATGTAGATTTATATGCTTATTTTGCTTATATTACATCAGTACCACATTCAATATTACAACTATACAACAGAACCAAGTTAATAAATTATAACACAGTTTAGCGTGTGTATAATATGTATAATATACTGCATACTTTTGTCTCTCCTGTCTTGTCTGTCCTGTTCCTGTTTTGGAACTGATAAAAGTTTTACAGAATGACAACAATTACAACAAAGATAGATGGGATTTAAAAACCAAAGAAGAAGAAAGCATGTTCCATTAGTAATTAGGCAAGTTTACCAGTGAAATACTACAGAAACTGACATCTCTTACAAAATCATCACACAAGTATGAAATTGAAATTTACTGTTGAATAAATGATGACAGTGAATAAATAATGACTTGAGGACAGGGACAAATTGAGATGAAATCAGAAAGGCAAATAATGTAATTTGCAAATATGCCCTCAGCTGTTTAATTCATAATGTTCTGTTAAAATGAACATGATTGAATATTACTCCATTTATATAGGCGACTAGTGTTAACAGTACAGTGGGTTTGTAGTGTCTGCCTTCAAGACGTTTAGTTGGGTAGCTTCTTGTTTATATCGTAGTTGTCTTGTTAAATCTACTCGAGTTTTTAAATTGAAAAAGTTGTACAACGTTTATGATTTAAATCTGGGTGATATTCAGAGTCCATTTCTGCTGCAAGACTGCCCTCTTTGTGCGCTACTCTTCTCTACTTGTTCAGAAGATTCTGAACTGATGAAAGAGGAAGGCTAACACACCCCTGTAGTAGTGGGATTAATGGCCAGAGAAATGGCTCTTCTAGCTGTTGACAAAAACAATTTGGTGATTACAGCCTGAGTAGTTGACTCCGAGATACTCTCTCTCCAAATAGAAGAGCTTTGTAACAGGGTAAAACAGCTTCTTACTGTCTTTTTACACAAAAAACTTGTTTTTAAAGAGGGATAAGCTGGCCCTGTTACTGCACAGTTATGGAAACTGAACAAAGAAACGCCTATACAAACCACTGTGAGGGAACCTTATAGCATGATACTAACAAAAGACAGTTTCTTACGGAGCCAGTGCAGTGTTTATAGAAATATATTCATTAGTCAGAGGAATTTCCCAGCCAGCATGTGGGATAATTTTGTCGCAAATGGCCGGCACGACCAGAGCTTTTGTGCCCCGAAAGAATAAACAGGCCTTGTTGGTGCTAATGGAATGCCCCCATGAATGTGTGGAAGCAGTCGCAGCAATGCAACAAGACACAATGAATTACTGAACAATAAA
This sequence comes from Macquaria australasica, assembly GCA_005408345.1. Taxonomy (NCBI): domain Eukaryota; kingdom Metazoa; phylum Chordata; class Actinopteri; order Centrarchiformes; family Percichthyidae; genus Macquaria; species Macquaria australasica. The sequence continues at coordinate 323,879 of SEMN01000106.1, forward strand.
TGAATGCTTGTTTGTAGGAAATGTGCAACCCTGCATTATGCAATGTGTAATAATTGCCCTGCTGCTTGTGTCGTTGCTCCACAGGAATGCACGTTGAAAGTGCAGGAAGGGAAGTTCAAGCTGCAGGATCTCCTGGTGGTTCCCATGCAGAGGGTGCTGAAGTATCACCTACTACTGAAGGTAGGAGGCGTCTCACGACCGCAAAGCCTACAGTTTTCAGTACAGTCATTTTAGCACTGTTTACTCCTACAGAGGGAAGACAAAGGAAAGGAAACAACTAACATGTAGCAGAACCATCATTTTCTTTAAGAACAGATTCAGTCCGTCTTTGAATGCTCTACAGCTCTTTCAAAGTCTGTGGTCGGATGCTGGACAGGTCTTAAAGAAAGGAAGTCTTTATCACTTTGATGATTGAAGCAGATGGGATGGAAATAGCTATTTCACACTTTACTTTCCATCTTTAAAGTATCAAACACTCACCCCCTGTAGGCTTGAAAGGTTGTAGCTTGCTTCTTCGTGGAGGAAGCTGTAGTCGCCATGGATTCACAGCATCTTCAATGTATCTGATCAGTGGTCCAGTTTCACTGCGACAAAAAAAGTGCCCAATTTTCAATCCAAGTTTCTATAGACTCTTCAGAGCATAATGTCCAAAGATAAGACAGGTGCCTCCTTCTGTGTCCATAAAGCAAAGGTAGATTGCTTGAACAGATGTGCTGTTTAAAGTATACAAGCTTCAGCGTCAGGAACAATGATGTTTGAATGCAGTAGAAGGTCCTTAAATGACCATGCAAAGCCATCAGATTGTGATTCCCATAACATGGCTACAGATGTAGATCCTTTGCCATGTTTAACAGTTTGGGGGTTAACGGCATTGGTCGGTTTTCCCAAAACTACAACCTTTTTAAAAAGTCAAGGTTTTCTTCTCTGCACACCAGGTTATTAATTTTCCTTTGTTAGCTCTAGACACAAACAGTCCTTGAATAGCAGGCCTGCTGTAAATACCAGCATTGTGAGACTCATATTTTGTTTGAGACTTTGTCACAGAGATGATGATTCATTTCTGCTGTAATGTCGGCTGATGCTTAGCAACTCTCCTATCCATCGAGTCTGTCTATTCCTGTCGGTGAGCTTTGACTGGTGACAGATATTGCTCTGGATTTGGCCATTTCTGTCATCATTCTCCAGAATTTTAGCCTTGCCACATGAAATTGTGTTTGGTTTGTTGTTTTTGTGAAACAAATTTGGCCACAGACTATTTTGCCCTTTTGGAAACTGTTACTTGCACTTTGGAACTTCAAAAAGTCACTCTGGTCACACAAACTACTCCTTGGCATTTAACCTAATGCAACTTGTCTGAGTGTCTGCCTTTGTACTTGTGCTTTGGTTCAGATTTGGTTGTCGTTTATTGTTTCCATTTCTGTTAATTGCACTGATGCCACTTGTCCTCATAATGTATGCAAATGTATTTAAGCACAATATCTGACCACTCACAGCCCAGCCCCTGGAGCTCTCTTCCTGGTGTTCGTGTATTATAAAACAAGCTGGCCACTGAAATATTCCCAATGATTAATTGACTTTGCATCTCAATTATGGATGAGCATATGAGTTTATGATGTGGTGCGTAATGGACTGGGGTGGAGGCGAGTGTTTGCGTCAGCCAGGTGATTGTAGGAGTGTAGGAGAGAGTGCTGCGACTACTCTGTTAGGTTGAATTGAACCCCTGCAGGAGTCTCAGCGAGGCACTGAGGTCAAATCAACCGCGCACTAATCAGATTAAACACACCCCATTTCACTGCTTCCCACAGCTTTGCGGTGAAACACTGCTGTATGCTGTGGCCTTGAGGCACATCCTGTCAACAAGTCCTGTTTGTGTGTGTGTGTCCAGTCATGCTTTAGGGCACATCTTCAGTTGATTTGTATAGATATCATCACAGTAGTGTTTCCCTATTTGGTCGTGGTGTGAATACTGGGCTCTCTTCATCTTTTATGTACTATAGCTACACTCCAAATACAATGAATTCAGCACAGTAATCTCATAAGTAATTCTCCTCAAGCAGGGTTTGAATATTTGATGAATTTGCAGTGTTTTTATGAACACTTGTGATCATAACTTTCATCTCAAGTTGAGTGTGTGGGCTGTACAGCAGCATGATGTCACTGGCCACAGTATTGAAAAGACCTGCTGGGTCAGCAGGTCACTTAGATAAGAATACACTTAATTAAAGTAAACTGGGGTCCAATAGTAGTACAATCCTATAGTCCTGCTGCTGGTGGGAAGCCAGTGAGGGATAATGTCCTAATGCACTAATGACTGGTACTGGCTGTTCAGGGTGCCTGCACAGTGGGGGTGGAACTGGAAGGATGGTATCCAAGGTGTTACGCCCTGAGAGGAACTACAGTTCAGCGGAATAGACCTTTTTCAAGGCAGACATTGTGATTTGTCATAGCGGGGAAAGCACATGTGTAATGAATGCCATTAAGAATAGCTGCATTCCTTTGAGGTTTTACAGTATTGTGCATTGTATTGTAATCAGATCTGTCCTTTGCCTGATAGGACAAGTCACAATCTGCCTTTCACAGGTCTATTGAACATTCAAACTGGTAAAAATGGGAAACTATCACAGAAATGAATATAACTGAAAAAAAGCAAGTTAAAATTATAGATGCTACATTCTGTTATTGTTGCCATAAGTCGAAGGATATGAGTCAAAGCAAGCAACGGAAGTGCAGCATGTCATAACGCGTCTGACTGAGTGGTAATATTTTTTAGATTTGGATAAAAATATGAAGTTCAAAATATGAAGCAGTCATGCACAGCTCTGCAGCGATGTCCTGTGTAGTCTAAATATGTGCTGCAAATGGAAATTCCAGCAACTGTGTGGTTACAATAAAACATTCTTAGTACTGACTGTGTCATTATGAAAGTTGGTTCCTTCTGTTTGCTTGTATGTTTGTTGATTTTGTTTAACAGTGTTGTGCAACACGTCATACAAAACGAGTTCAATATTGTGTCATATATGATTTTTAGGACACCGCTGATTCGATAATTTCATTTTTATTTATAAAACTATAAAACACTGTATCTCACCATAGTTCTACAGCATTTTATAAATCTACCCAATAAATAAGCTAGTGAAGGATGTAAACCATCATAGATCCAAACGATGTAACATATTTGTTATTGATTGGCTATGTAGAGGACAACATGATTTGCAGGGTACAACATGTTTACCATTATATTGTTACCATAAAGAACAGTCAGACCTGGAGGCCAGTTAGCAATCTCTTCTGGCTTCCTCCTGTATGTTGCTGTTGATGGAGCTCAGCTGAAACTTATATTTGAGCCACATCAGTGTCACATCCATAATCACAGTAAAGAGCAGCTTACATGTCTCACAACAAAGCCCTCTCATTACTATAGGACTCAATGTGTGCATCATACATTTCAATAAAGCATGCTGTGTTTGTTGCTGTTCAGGTGAAGTTAGTGTAAGTTGAAGACATCTAATTTCTTTTTTTTTTTTCTTCCCAAAGAGCAGTTACATTTTTTACAAACTAATAATAGTATTAATAATAATAATCTCCCTCCACAGGAACTTTTGAGTCACTCAACTGACCGACCAGAGAGACAACAACTCAAGGAGGCTCTGGAGGCTATGCAGGTCTGTGTTACACATGTGCTTGTATGTGTGTTCATGAGGTTGCTGACTGCATTACATAATAACTCCACAGCACTCTAAGCCAAAGCTGCATAAATTGTTTCATACAGCTACTGTGGCTCAAAGGGCCATAAGTCTACCATGATATGACAGATGTCAGAAAGATTTTCAGTTGAAAGCTGAATGAACGTTTACCTTGCTATTCTCAGGACCTGGCCATGTACATCAACGAAGTCAAGAGGGACAATGAGACACTGAAGAAAATCAGCGAATTCCAAAGTTCAATAGAAAATCTTGTAAGTACTGTGAACTCACTTCTTTTTCATCTAGAGGAAAAATCCTTGTTTAAGGGCTTAAACAAGCTTATTTTCTTAATCAGCTTCTTAATGTATATAATGGGATCCCACATGAATATGCTTTTATCTGCCAAAGTTAGAACAATACTGGTTATTTCACATAAGAGATTTTTGTATTGTGTTCTTTTGAATGGTTTGTGGGAGAGGCTGGAAAAAGGTGATGTCAGGTATTTCCATGTACCAATTATAACAATAGAAGAATCAGACTCTGATGACAGTCGCTTATGTTGCAAGGGAGACCAACCTGCAATCAAATCTAATCAAACCACACCCACACAGTCCTGATTAAGCAAATCAGAGTTTTTAGAGTTATTATTAGTTTATTAATGAAGATGTGTTTTCCAACTTTACCTTCTTTGCTTACTTAGAAACACATTTTTAAAGGGACAGTTCAAAATTTTGGGAAAACCACTTATTTGCTTTCTTGACGAGAGTTAGATAAGAAGATCAGTACCACTCTTGTGCGGTGCTCTGCACACTAAATATGAAGCTACAGCCAGCGGCTGGTTAGGTTACCTTAGCACAAAGACTGTAAACAGCTAGCCTGGCTCTGACAAAATGTTGAAAAATCTGCCAACCAGCATCTCTAACATGTTATATCTCGTTTGTTTAAACATACAAAAACTGAAGTGTAATAAGGACAAGTTGTTACGAGGGGTTGTGTGCCGGACTACTTTTTGGCCAGGAGCAGTAACTTCCCAGGGGGCCGCCGTCGCCGTGAGGTTGCTAGGACAGATATGAGAGTGGTGTCGTTTTTTATCTCTCCCCGAAATGTCAACCTATTGTTTTAAAGTTAAAGATCTGAAACCACATTTTCAGGTACTTCTAACTTTCTCTTTTTGGATTAGGAATCGTCCTCCTGCATTGGCACCTGCCTGCAGTGACATTGAACTCCATCACATTACCATTCAGTAAATAAAATATTATAAATACATTTTTTTTTGTTAACCTTGTATCATTTATAATGCAATTTTCCGGCCTCTGTTGTCATTTATAATGCTAGATTTGTCATCTTTGCGGAAGTCAGTTTTTTTGTATATAAAAACGAATACACCGGCACTAATGTTATCACCAGTCTGGAATTTAAAGTTTGTCAGTGTGATTAGTCACTGGGCATCATAGAGCAGTAACCCATTCTTGAAAATGTCCACGTTGTCTCTCCTCTGCTAAGAACACCAGCATCATCTTGCTTCCACCTGCCTTGATCCTCCGCTTTTATAATGTCCCCAATAAATCATTTAGTCTTGCAGAACATGAGCAAGAGAAGTTATGTACATTCCAGACTGATGTTCACCTCTCATAATATTTCAACAACAGCAGTCTCTCATTTTCTCTTTCTTTGTCTTTCTGTCCCTATTTTCTCCTTCCACTCTTACTCCCCCTCACCTCTCTTCTTCTGCTGTTTCCGACTGAGGTCCTACTGGGTTAATTTTGGACTCGTACATGTGCTGTAGATACAGGAAACAACTTGAAATTTGGATTAGCAAGATGGAAAAGCAACTGAGTTGTATCATTCATCATATGGATTCTCTCTGAAAGTCAAGTGTAGCTGAATTATTTATGGTTTCTCATTAAATCTAGTAGTTATAGTATGCAGTGGATTGACATTCTGCGTGTCCTTGTGACCTAAGCAGCAGGTGAAACTGGAGGAGTACGGGAGGCCAAAGATAGACGGAGAGCTGAAGGTGTGCTCCATCGTCAACCGAACAAAACAGGACCGGTGAGTCCAAACTCTACAGACAAACTACCCGAATGATATGAGAAATAAAGTAACCCAATGCCAACAATGACGAATTCTCACCATGAAATTAACAATGAATGTGTGTGTGTGTATGTCTTCAGGTATATATTCCTGTTTGATAAGGTGGTCATTGTCTGCAAGAGGAAAGGCTATAGCTATGAGCTCAAAGAGATTATTGAACTGCAGTCCTATAAAATGTCAGACGACCCAATGAACAACAGAGACATGAAAAAGGTAAGAATCATCCCTTAAGTTTGGAAAAGGCACAGAGCGGAGCACTTTTTTACACAGTGAGCTCTTTTGTAAAGGCAGTCTTGTTAGTGCAGTGGATGAAACATCCTGTGTAATCATTACAAATGTTGCCCTTGAGCTGAAGGACCTTGTTGATGGTAATTCCAGATATGGCACTTATGAGTAATGCATTGAAGTGTCAGATATGCATTTTGCCCATCCATGCTTGAAAGACCATGCAAATGCGACAAAAGTAATTTAGGATTCATGAAAACGCCCTGCAGTGCATTACGCCATCGGGTCTAACATGGCTTTTTGTTTTGAATCTGCATGTGTCTGTCCATGTTTTGCATGTGTAACTGGGTCTTTCTCTGGTGTCTTTCTTTTTGCATGCTTACCAGTCGAGTGGAAAAATGGTAAGCTCAAGTGATCTCTTTATTTAACTCATCTTCTCATAGTGGCCTATTTTGGGCAGTGGTGTTTTTGGGTGTCATGCCAGTTTTGCACGTGCGCCCACCGGCTCTGTGACTGGCACTCCAGCTTTTGGTCAGATGCATCGCTAAAGCATGTGGAGCATCTTTTAGTTCTGAATTAAATGTGATCACATTTACTGTATGTTTTTGTGCATATTTACTGGAAAACACAGGTATCACGCTTCATTGCCTGTCTCTGTCATTGCCATCCACACATCTCTCTGCCATCTGTTCCTCACTCACTTTTTCTCTCCAGTGGTCTTATGGTTTTTACCTGATTCACCTGCAAGGGAAGCAGGGCTTCCAGTTCTTTTGTAAAACTGAGGAGACAAAGAGGAAGTGGATGGAGCAGTTTGACATGGCCATGTGAGTATGATTGCATGGTAGGGTTGGCTACTTGGATAAAATCTTCTATCATAGTAATTTTAGATTGTGAGATTTGAATTGCAATACAGTCGCGTTCCTGGAAATTTTGATCAAATAACCGGATGCGAATGTCACTAATGCAGTGGATAAAACACCAGAAATGTCAAGCTACTTCATAACACAATCAAGCAAACTGTCTTGTCCAATCAATTCCTCTCATTTCATTATTATTTACTTCCAGGTCCAACATCAAGCCGGAGAGAGCCACAGCCAATCAGCATAACTTCCAAATGCACACATTTGATAAGAACACCAACTGTCGAGCCTGCAAGATGCTCCTGAGGTAAAGACCCCGATAACTCCAGCGCTGATGTGCATAACAGCACATTCGTCTTCTACAATGAATAATGAATGCATCTTCATCCAGACTTTCCAAGGACTATCACGTATCCAACAATATCAATAGTAAAAGAGATTTCTTTTTCGGTGTTCGTACTATCTGGGCAGACTGTAGAAAAAAGATGTTTTATACACCCTGACATGTAACATTTATACAAATGTACTTTATATCCATGTTTTATGCAGTGGTGGAAGAAGCTGGAAGAAGTCAGATCATTTACTTAATTACTCAGTGTAAAAATACTCTATTGCAAGTAAAAATCCTGCATTGCAAATTTTACTCAAAGGAAAAGTTTAACATTTTGGGGAACAGTCATATTCGCTTTCTTGCCAAGAGTTAGATGAGAAGATTGATACCACTCTGATGTCTAGTGCGCTAAATATGAAGCTACCACCAGCAGCCGGCTAACTTAGCTTAGCATAAATACTGGAAACAGGGGGAAACAACTAGCTTTGCCCTGTCCAAAGGGATAACAAAATCCGCTTACCAGCACCTCTGCAGATGAAGACTGTGTATTGAGATTGAATTATTATTTATTGTACTTCAACCATTACTATAAGGAACAGCACCTACACTGTAGTCAGTCTAAAGAATATAATCATGTAGGCCATATCACCTATGCAGTGGGCTATCATAACTGTGAAATACATTATAGCATAATTACTTCATAGGTTCTGCAGAATATCACCATTTTTCCTAAACTTCAGTTTTGCTTCCTAGTACTGTACCCTGTAGGTACCCAGTATTTACAAAAATACTATAATTTACTTACTTACTAATTTCCTTATTACTCCCTTGTTCCCCATACTCGTGTTTTCTTCCACTGTACCTTCATATAAGTACCAGTCAGAACCAAAGTGTTACCCTTAATTATATCTACTTAATGTACTGTTGGGCAGTTTACTGTAATTGATCATATTCTACAAGTTATTGTAACTACAGCTGCCACATAAATGTACTACAGTAAAAAGTACAATGTCCCTGTGAATCGTGGTGGAGTTGAAGTATAAAGTACTTGAAACAAGGGTAGTACTTGAGTAAGTGTACTTTGTTACTTTCCGCCTCTGCTGTTATGCAACCGTAATGTAGTACTGTACATTGTGAGCAAATGTAGTATTAAATGTAACACTAGTAAAAGTCGTGGTAAGTTGAAGAGATGTCTCAGCCACATTTGGTGAGCAACAAACAAACAAACAGACTTAAATCACAGAGGGAATATGCTTTTGGCTAACGTAGCCCCTCATTAGTGTAAAAGCAATCTTTGGAAAATATTCGACTAAGTGCGGCTGAGGCTGACGGATGATATTTTTAAAACATTCCCCTTCCCGGCACCACCCACTGTGTCCCTTAGCGCACCTCCTCCCAAGTGAGAGTGCTGCTCGACTGCAGCAGGGATAACCCGTGCAACTGAATCACCACTTTGACCTCTATTACATTCAGCAGGCTAAACTCCACTCTGTGTATTGACCCACAAATTTCATGGCTTGGCTGACCTAAATTCACAGAGCCAGTGGAAGCAGGGGCCAGCATTCTCACTCCCTGCTAGATGCTAATTACTGCTGCAGCCCCAGCGGATCCCGTCGTGATTTATGGCACTTACTATTCAACACGGCAGTGTGCGATGCATGCAGTGTTACAGTATCCGTAACAAATACAGTTCTGGAACGCGTGGTCGTAAATGGAGTGAGTTGATTTTGAGATTTTAAAGGATCACGGGGTGGAAATGATGGAGCATGTGTAACCACAATCGCAGGCTTATAGTAACAAGCAGCAGCTCCCCTTGTGTGTTGTACTTACAAGAAGTTAATTTGTGTCTGAGACACTTCCTGTTAGCATTACTGACGCGTGCGTGTGTGTGTGTGTGTGTCCTCTAGGGGCATCTTCTATCAGGGCTACTACTGCTCTCGCTGTGGAACAGGAGCCCACAAAGAGTGTCTGGAAGTCATCACCATCTGTAAAATCAGTAGGTGTTTCCTCTCATCTTCTAGATTTACTCATTTACATCGTTGATGGTTTGACACTGTGATTTTTTTTTTTTTTTTGAGCAAATTAATAATAATGATTATTAATTAATGATTTGTGAAATTTCATTCTGCCCACAAGTATAAACCTGCTGTCACTGAACACTGTCCTGCTTTTAGGCTACTTTATCCAGCAGGATAATGGGGGGTGGGTTCCTGTGAGGTTCCTGTGGGACAGTGGGACTATTTCATTGTGTTGCTGCGTTTGGTACCAACAAGGAAAACCACAACTTGGGAGTCAGGAGGAATTACTTGACCGTCATTTCACACGCCCCAGCCTTTTCAGCAGATATAGCCCAGATTATTTAGACTGGTTATTCCTGACCTCTTTGGCTTTAAAATGAAGCAATGTCTACTTGTGACCCATCTTGATCACTTCCATATGTCTAAGGGCTGGTGATTTTTTCCCCCGTGTTTTATTTGAATAATTTTTAGATGCCTGAAGAGGGGAAATGATCCAGTTATTTGCGACAAAAAAAGCAAGTTGACAAACATCTACAAAATAAATCTAATTTTGTGTAGCATAAATGGGTTTTTCTGCTTTCCTGTCCTGTTAATCGTCTCACAACTGATTCACCTCAGATTCATCTTGCGACACCTTGAACACATATAATTATTCAGGACTGGACAGAGCTGGTAACACAAGTGGGACTGATGGGGAATGGGAAGAATTAACAGGGCCAGGCACCGTTTGACAGCCAAACAAACAAAATTTAGTATGATATAGCAAACCCATAAAAAGAGCTACATGAAGTCCTGACACATATTATGAGAATTATTATACTCCTCAGCTCAGACATAATCAATAATGGTAGCCAGTTCTGCTGCGAACCCTCCCTGACTGTCACTGTTTCTTTTGTCTTGTTTCAGATCCTCATGACTTGGTGAGTAGATCCTCTATAAGTCAACGTACTGTAGCAGTATTATCATTATTATTATCATCCTCTAATTGCCATTTTCCCTCATAGAGATTTTGTCTCCATCATTAAATTATACAGGAAAGATTTCTGTTTGTAATAGTGTTGTTGATCGAGTGTTTGTTTCTCTTTTATAGGAACCTGGACTATCATCAGGTGAGAACACCTCCTGTCACCTAAACATGATAGAGAACACTTTCATTTCAAGCTGGACATTCTGTCAGCTGTCATGTAGCACGTTCTATTGAGCAGCACAGCTCTCTTCTGCCATCTAGTGGATAGACCCACTACATGTGAACCACAGCAGCATCATCAACTATGTAGAGTGGGTGGCAATACATAGATATACAGAGATACTGTACATGCTTAAAATGTTACTTGACATTCAAAGGCTTGAGATAAGAGGGACATCATAGTTGGTCTACAGTATCTTGAAATAATCAATACACAGTGGTCAGTCTGGAGAGAATGAGATACAGTTTCAAATGACAGAGTTGCTCTTGGTAAGGTTTTCTTTGTAATTCTGGGCATTTTTGCCTTATAAGATACTTCAAAGTAAACAGAAAAAGGAAAAACCATGCAACAAAGATCCTGGACCAGATTTGAACCCAGGATGTTGTGGTTATATTGTGTGTGTCTTAGACCGCCGCATCACTCAGACTTTTATGCTAAAACAGTCTTGCCTTTATCAGCCTAAATCCCTGTGTTACATAGGAAACCTAAGAGGGGAATCCAAACTACAGAGAGCAGCACTCACAAGTTAGATTTAACATTAGATCTTTTATCCCTTGCCATCAGCCTAACTGTTACTCCCACTTACTGCTATTGATCCTCGTTGCAAACACCTGTGTGTGTGTGTGTGTGTGTTGTGTTTCCAGGTCCCAAGATGGTGGCAGTGAGGAACTACCATGGCACACCAGCTCCTCCAGGGAAGACACCGCTCTGTTTTCAAACAGGAGATTTTATCGAGCTGCTGAAGGGAGATCCTGACACCTCATGGTGGGAGGTATGGTAGTCAACCGCTTCTATTTTAAACTTTATCCCACTTTGACACATAAAGTGTGAATATTATTATTAGGACAGTTGGTGGTGGCTCTGTCCTGTGGCATGACGATTCTAGCCTGGCTCTGTCCAAAGGTAACAAAATCCGACTACTGGCCCCTCCAAAGCCAACTAATTTACATTTCGTTTGTTCAATCCAGAGGTTTCTATAATGGGAGGCGGGCCTCCCCAGGGGGACATTAGTTTTTACATTATTTATCAAAAGGAGATCATAGAATAGCCTAAATCTGTGTGATTTGGTTAAAGAGATAGTTTAGAGATACAGTGGTTTTGGGGAATTTTACTGTTCCCAGAGTCAGAAACTAATAAATGCCTTAGACACACCTTTTTTTTAATGTGTTTGCTGTAGTCTGAAGTTATGTCAAAAAATATTAGGCTATCTTGGCTTAATTGTTGAGCGTCTACGGGATCAAATAACATAATCATGATCCCACAGGCATCCAGGAATTGAGCGAAACTAAGTGGGGGTGACGGAGGTCGCCTTTTCCCAAGCTTTGTCTGAGGGGAGGCCCGCAGTCTCAGACTTTGAAAACCCCTGGTTTAATCCATACAAAAAAAGTATTTTCTTGGCTGGGTGCAGTGACCTCCTGAAAACTTGTCATCACCATCAGGTTGCCGGGCAACCAGCAGAGACTCAGGAGGAAGTCAGTGGCGAGGCCAAGAAATAGTCCGGCACATAACCCCTCGTAAAACTACAAAATGTTGTTTTTAACACTTCAGTTTTTGTAGGGATTAAACAAATGAGATATAACGTGTTAATTATTGAGCTTCAGAGGTGCTGGTTGGAGGATTTTGCTACCTTTGGACAGAACCAGGCTAGCTGTTTCCCCCCCAACGCTAAGCTGGCTGTAGCCTTGTATTTATTATACAGACATGAGAGTGGTATCAATCTTCTTATCTCAGCCTCAGCGAGAAAACAAATCTGTGTATTTCAAAATGCCAAACCTTTCCCTTAATCCATTGTAATCAACTGCTGCTTACTGACGCACCTGTGTGTGACTCATCACTGAGTTCTTTCCGTTTTCATAGCAGACACTACTGAAAAACAATCTTCGGATTTCTTAGAGCAAGTTGAAGACTTCTATGCATTTTTACCATTGGCATTAACCCTCTCTTGTGTGAACATCAGTGAAGCTGTACCTGCAAACCTGGAGGATCCTCTGCAGTGAATTAGGCTGGATGACAGGAGCTGTAACACTACTTGCTCAGGGCACTTGTGACACTCCTGCTGAATCACTGACTTTTATACAGCTTCTTGTATCAGGCTAGCTTTTTCCAAAGTGACTCGGGGCAGCTTTCTGAAGCCATTCATTTAAACTCACCTATTACTTTATCCCTGTACGGCATGACAGCATAATCTCTCCATGCAATGTCAGTGGGTGTGCTCACCTTAAAAATCGATTGCTTCAGGTAGCAGACAGTGAAGGCGTTTCAACTTCTGTCTGACACCGATGGGGGAACTTGACAGATGTGTTCATTTCATATAGGTGCAACACCAAGCATCACTGTGTAACGTTATGTATGTTGTATGTAATGTGTAGTCAGTTAAAGCCAGTACTGTATGTGATTATTGGATTTTTGTCATTATCTTTACTGGCAGAAGTTTTTCTTTCTAGAAAAACTCCTGGTGAAAATTGGTGCAGTCTGTGTTCCTTTCAGTCCATACTACCACTGGGGGGTGCCAAAAGTTGCACATTTTCAAGTTATGCACATAAATCATACACATAAGTGGCTGTAAATTACTGTTTTGAGGCATTTGTTTATGACTTATGTTTTAACTATGATATTTCACAATGTGTTTATTGTTTTTCCTCTATATAAAATGACTTCTTATCTATGCACCTTTAAATTTCCTCTACTACAATGTTTTTTCCTATTAAATCTGAGGGCAAATTAACTCAGTGCAAAAAGTATGCATTTGTTTGCCTTATGCAAAGCACTTTTAATTGCATCAGTATTTGAAGTGCAGTACGAATAAACTTGGCTTGCCTTTATCTTGCAGGGAAAGCTGATACAAACACAAAAGAGTGGCTTCTTCCCCAGTTCATGTGTAAAACCTTATTTGGACCCAAAGGTTAGTCACCCAAATAGATGTATAGTAGCTATGCATTTGAGGAGAATCATTACAGTCAGTGTGTGATTTCTGAGGGCGTACCAGATCTTTTTCTCTTTAATGTACACTTAACTAGATGATACTAGAACATGGTTTTGTTATTTAATGTGAAGTTTCTGTTGGTTTTTTTTCATGACAGCCCTTCCAGTCATTATCCAGCCGGCAGTCCTCAAGGGAAGCAGACTACTATGGATATCCTTGGTAAGACCCTTGACTTCTTTTAAGGCCCTGTACACTGTATACTGCAATTACCCTGAGGTCACTATTCTTTAATTACTTCAGCTCTATTAATGTTAATACTAGTATAGTGTTAACTTCATGCACTAGTTCAATTTAAAGCAAACTGACCCCAAACATGACCGTTAACCAAGAGATTAATTACTACATGGCTGTTTGATGTCAACGATTTGTAAAGCCTTTCCAATGTCATTCAATTATATAACTTTGTATGAGGAGGTTACAATATTTATTCTCTGCTCCTCTGTAGGTTTGCAGGGAACATGGAGCGCCAGCAGGCCGACAACCTTTTAAAATCCCACAGCAGTGGGACCTACCTTATCAGAGAGAGGACAGCTGAGGCAGAGAGGTTCGCCATCAGCATCAAGTGAGTGTTTCACATCTTACAGGAGAGGAAAATCCCCAAGGGAAGGTTTTTATCCACATCTCACGGGAAATAAAAATTCTCACGGGATGCCACAGTCAGCTTTTCCTGTGCATCTTTTAGCTCCGGGCTAATTACCACTCGGTAATTGCTTTTTTCTAATCCTGTTTTTTGTGTGCGTTTCCTCTGAGAGAATGCATCTCGAAGAGAAATAATGTATGAGCTCTTACTGGAGCTGTTACTGGAGCTGATGCTTTTGCAACATTTGTCTTCAAGTCTTTAAGACAGGTGTAAAGAGGCTGTAGGGACCAGCCTTTAGACTAATAAAAAGTCCCACAGTCGGCCTTAACTTGTGAAAAGGATGTTATTTTGGTTCATTAGTCTTTCAGGTATACAAAAAAATATTTCATGTTGACAGCAGCTGAACATGTTAACCCAAAGGCGGGAGTAAAAGCTCAACAATAAGTAAAAGCAACATACAAATATGATTTTAGATAAAGAATTGAATCACTTACAATTGTAAACAATTTCTCTTCTTCTTGGTGATTTCTCAGATTCAATGATGAAGTAAAACACATCAAAGTCATTGAAAAAGACAGCTGGATTCACATCACTGAGGCCAAGAAGTTTGAGAGTCTTTTGGTAAGGCACATGTTAAACTACCAACACAAAATACCTTGATACTTGACCTTGATTAGTCAGTGTTAAAAGATATCAGATGGTCATATTTTTTAATCCTTCTATACTGTTTATTATAACAGGAGCTGGTGGAGTACTATCAGTCCCATTCACTGAAAGAAAGCTTCAAGTTGTTAGATACCACATTGCGATACCCCTACAAGTCAAGAGAACGCTCGCTAACGCGGGCCAGCACACGCTCGCCAGGTAAGCCTTCCAAGTGCCCCTCTTCTCCAGCACTTTACTTTCACCTTGTGCAGTTACCCTGAGCAAGCAGCCACAAAGTAAGAATGGAATGACTTTGAGCCTGGTATCAAATATCAGCCAATACCAACACATAGCCTGACCATAGTAAATACTTTCTCTAATGCTACATTAACGCTGCAAGCAACACAATAACTAGACAAGAGCTAGACACTCAAAATCATATAATTTCCTACAATAATGAGCTATCAGGTAAAGTCACCTGATAAATGAAAGTCAATAAGCTTTTTGGCAGAGAAAAGTTGACTATATGGACAAATATTTCATCAGGTATCAACATGGAGTTTGATGTCCATGCTTCCTTGTTACCTCGCTGATGCAATTTTGTTTCATGAACAACAGTCCCAGTCGTGTCACAGGTGTGTGCGGTCATGTGCATCCTTGTGTATGTGCACGAGATAAACAAAACAAGAACGCAGTCATAGAAAAAAAGCTCCATAGCGTTGCTAGAGGTCTAAAACTCCACAGGGAACCTTTAACATGTACCGTGCTGAGTTTTGAGTTGTTGCTTATGTTACTTGATGAACAGACTATAGACCTATAGGCCTTAGTGTCTAAATGATAACTTCATCAGAATAACTGATGCTAATATGTGGACTAACATTGGAGATGAAGTGCCTGTAATGCTTGCCTGTCTGGTTGGGTTAGAGATAAGTCAAGGGGATTGACTTTTGTAGAGCACCTACAGAAGGCAACACCCAAGACGTGAAATAGTTACAAAGAGTGAGGATGGCTTTGGAGAGAAAAGATGTAAGATTTAAGTGAACAATGTACTGTGTTCTGATAATATTTTGTGTAGATTGTTTTGGCCCAGTTGGCAATGCACACGACCCTTAGGTCCAGTCTTGCAAGTGGTGGGTCCACAAGGTGGCAGCCCCATATTGTCCCTTTGTGCTGAAACTTATCAGGCCCCTATGGGTATAGGACCGGCCACCAGGCACTCGCCAGTGAGCTTTCCTGTAAGACTGGGCTCCAGTAGAGGGCCCCAGTCCTCCTATTCTGGGTGACGTAGCTTTTTCACGATGTCGCTCCATAAGAGTTCTAGATCCGCTCTTGATTTAACAGTCGATCTAGGTTACAACTCTCACCTATTAGTCATGAGCTTTGGGTAATGCCCAAAAGAATTAGATCACAGATAGAAATCTCGCAGTGTGGTTGAGTTTACCCCTGGAGGTACGGTGAAGAGCCCAGACAGAACTGAACTGCTCCTTCTCTGCGTCGAAAGGAGTAAGTTGAGTTGGTTTGAGCATCAGATATTCAAGGCACATCCAGCTGGGAGACCACTGGGCAGACCCATAACACGCTGGAGGAATTACATATCCAATCTGACCTTGCAATGCCTTGGATTACTTCTTCCTGGAGGACATGGCTATAGGGAGAAAGATGTATGGGCTTCCTTGGTTACCCCGCAGCCATCGTGAGCCGGACCTGGATAAGAACTGAAAAGATGGATGGCAACTAATAGTACATTTTATGTCAACTTATAAATCGGACCGCTTCTATGAATGATTATGACAATGCTACTTATACAATGTTATATAGACGTTATAATGTGCGGATCCAGCTTACAAATGGAATCCCTTGCCATCTTGGCTGTGGATATAGCAAGGAAGGGTGAAATAAATGAGAGAGACTACCTCCCGCTCTTTGTGTCTTCGCTGGTGCTCTCCCCCTCCCCAGGCCAGTGACGCTCCTGACTCATACAGAGTGGAATGGAGGAAGCCGGAAGGGGAACAGGGCAGAAAAGGAGAAAAGCAGTGCAAAATAGATAAAGAGAGAAAGACAAAGAGGAAGAGTTTGTCAGCTAACTCAGAGGCCTGTGGACTGGCTGTCTGAATTGGCAGCCCTCACTGTGCATTAGACTGTATCAATACTGGCTCTGGCCTTGCACTGGCTTCTGTCCTACATTGGCTTGCCTTTGTTCAATCTGCAGGAAGAACTGGCCACTACAGCAAGATTGTTTCCCTGCTGTTTTGGCTGGATATGGAAATGAATGGAGACAATTGAGTCTTTGCTGATGATGATGTGCTCTCACTCTCTCTGTTTGAGTTTTCAAGCATACTGTTTTTGTATTTTAGTGGTTGCAGGCACGTCACACCCCGCAGGTGTGTGTGGAAACAGAGGTGGGATTAGAAAGGATCTGTTATGATGAAGCATTTATGATCATATATGTGCAGTATATTGTTAGTGGGTTTGTTCAGGGGCTGGGTAAAAGCCATGGCCAATGACATCCACTTCTGTCATTCCCTTTAAAAGCTATACTTTGTGCACCATTATGTACTGGGAGTAAGACTGCAGACAAACATTGTCTGGGAGGCTGTACAGAGTTGTGCAAATGTACAGCAGCCGAAATATTGTGCAAAGAGCAGATGATGTCACTTTTTAATTCATGTTTCACACATTAAGTGTCAGGCGGTTATTGTAACAATGTAGAATAAAAAAGTAGAAATTAAAATGTGTTCTAGTTGGTTGGTTTTATTTAATTTTCCTTAAATGACAATTAGGGTTGCGTTCAGTATAGTCTGACAGTATCCACATGCAACAATAACGCCATTACTGCCAAACTGGGAACAAAACAGGAGTCTCTTTAGGCCTTTACATCACTGCATAAACGTGACAATTCCCACATTGATCCTGTTTGCAATTAAATAACAAATTTGTTGTTGTCAGTCACACCACTAAAGCTGTTATCAAATCATGACAACACAATTAAGAATAAAGATCCTGAAAACAGAACCCTATCTTTAAGGGACAGGCAAGACTTCAATGCACAAGCTCTTTTGTTTTTAACTCTGCTTCTCTGGCTCCAGCTCTGCGTGCTCCTCAAAACATTTTCCAGCTTTGTTTCCTCCTCTTTCTCTTTCTCTTCTCCTCTCAGCAGCCACCTGCGCCTCCTACAACTTCTCCTTCCTCAGTCCGCAGGGCCTCAACTTCTCCTCCTCTCAGAGCTCAGCTCCCTTTTGGTCAGGTATACTCTTTTTCTTTCTTTTCTCGCTCCTGTTGACTTCCCACGCCTGTAATTTCATAATAAGCCTCTGTGCTCTCGACCTCATTACTCCTTCTCCGTGGCGCTTTCTTTTCATTAACAAGAACATTTTGGTTCTTCCCAGGATGACACTCCCTCATTAAATCAAGAAAAGAAAACCAATTTCCTCTCCCATCATGGTCATTTGTCATTGTATGACTACATGGTGTCATGCTGAACACTGAACTGACCCTGTCCCTTCTAATTATTCTTCACAACTAATTATTACCACAATGTCCAGTATGACCTTTCCCCTCTCAACCACCTCCCGGATGCACAGAGATCGCCACTTCTCCCTCTAATATACAAACCGTAACTGTGATATAAGTTGTTAAATTCTTACAACGTGAATGGATTGAGCTCCCATTGTTTCTGTTTCCACAGTGTTTACTCCTCGGGTGGTCAGTACAGCAGTGGCCAGGTATAACTTTGCAGCACGAGACATGAGAGAGCTCTCACTGCGAGAAGGAGACATCGTCAAAATCTACAGCAAGATCGGTGGAGACCAGGGCTGGTGGAAAGGAGAGGCCAACGGACGAGTGAGTAAACCGTTAAACTGATCAGGGCAATAATGGACCCAGACTGAAAAGCCCCCATAGAAAGAGAACATTTTGAGTACTGTAATGTTCCCCATTTGATTAAAAACAGATCCCGCTGCTAGCTTCAGTAAGTTAGGGATGTGCATGAGACAAAACTAAGTATTTAGGAACTCTACCTTGGTAGTACAGCACTGATGTTGGCTTTTGTAGGCACCAGAGATACTGAATTTAACAATTAAACCATTGATATTAAAAGCACTCCTAAAGCAGGTGGTTGAAATAGAAAAGTAAAAGCCTGGCTGCTGGGAAATGTGCCAGTTTAATAGGCTGGCAGTAAAACTGGATGTGATGTCAGCTTTTTATTTTAGGGATGTTCCCCATTAGGTTGTAAATTTGACAGTGTTAATGTGTTGCTGTGGAACCAGAGTGAGTGTATCCAATCAACTATTGTACTGTTGCATATTTAAACTGGGTTGTCTCATTTTTATTTCATTATAGCGTGTTGCCATCTTCATTTTACCTTTTATGGAAGTATGTTTTTATAAATTGACGGTGTCATCTTTGTCACTGGGTGACCAAGTCTTATCAATTCTCAGATGAAACCACCTTGGTGCCTACTCTGTGTATATAATGATATTGATTAATGACAGGATTAATTTGTGAAAAATAACATTATACAAAGAGCATATCTGGGGCAATATGCTCAGATATGTTGGTTGAATAAAGAGACACTAACATGCCATCTGAATCTGGGTCAGGAAATATGCATATGTCACTGCAAGATGTTAATTCACGCAGAATGCATTGCAGTCAGAATGTTATCAGATTAACCAAACAACTTCTGGAGGTGCTCTGGCTCGCATTGTTATCAGATCTCATCCAGTTGCAAATGTAGTCGGTACTGTTTGGTCATATTATTCAAAAAAATCCCCTCAACCAGTTGAAAGGTGACTTGACTCAACTGCAGAAAAAAGTTACAGAGGAGCCTTTACAGCAGCGTTGCTTCCCTTGACCTGGGACACACCATGTTTGTTGATAAATCAGCAAACTCCACCTACCTAATTTTAATATGTAGATCCAATCACAGTGCTGGCAGAAACGAGAAAACGAGAAGGCTTATGTCATTGGCAATGATGAGAAAAACAACAAAAAACTCTTTCCCTTTCTCTGCACATTGTTTCTAAATGTAGCAGTTCAGCATATTTGATAAAGTTGATGTACTTTCATGATTCTTGCAATTTTTTGGATTGTATCCACATGGTTGAAATGCACTTATTGTAAGTCTTTTGGATAAAAGCGTCAGCTAAATAAATGTAATGTAATTTATCCAGCCAACATATCCAGATACACACCGCATGGCGTCGCCGTATTTTTTTTCTTCTTTTAACATTTGTTTTTTTGTTACTTCAGCATTTAGTTAACTGCTGGCGCAGCAATGGTGCATTCTTATTACACATTTGATTTGTGACATGTCATAATTTCAGAGTTGTCTCTGTAAAGCCATGTACTGTACAAGGAATAAATAATTAATGCTTAGCCAAGCAGTTATGGAAACAATGCAGGCTTCGAGGAGTGTGTTATTTTTCATAACGGCATGGATCAGGGAGCATTATCATATATATATATATATATATATATATATATATATATATGATATCATTTTCATGATCTATAAATACATATGGTCTTTAAAGGCGTATTGTGTTGGAACTATCTCTGTTAGTTCAGTACTCACTTACTATTCCAGCAAGGAGGAGAAGTCGTTGCCTAGCAACAGCTGAAGTAGGATTTGAAGTAGCCTTCAAGTATTTTTTAAGAACAGGGATGAGGCTGCTACAACGGAGCTGTGCAGTTATCTGAAAATAATGCACATCCTCCAGCCGATTACAGCATTCTGTAGTATTCTGAGTGGCCTTCGTCTAATGCATTCATGCTGCGCATACAATGGATTCACTTTAGTGTTACCAAATGTTTTTCTTACTGCATGTACAGAGAAACTGGATGTAAAAAGGCATCTGAATGAACACAATTAACATCCCTTGTTTGCATATGGGTTTATATGATAATAATTACTGTTTTGTGTTTCAGATTGGATGGTTTCCCTCAACCTACGTGGATGAAGAAGGAGTGCAGTAAAGCCTGGATGTTTGCTGGCCTGGCTCCCTTTAAATCAGGAACCATCTTCTATTACTCACTCTCTCCAGGAAAATAACACAAGGACAAAAGACTTTTTTTTTGTTGTTGTTTTTGCTGGATACTCATTTTTCAGTGAGTGTTTCTACCCCGTTTCTCTGTCTTCGATTATGCATCAGCTTTGCTTATGGTTGTTTTGTTTTGGTTTTTTTGCAGGATGTCCTGTTTCATTTCTTTACAGGAAACAAGAAAAAACAGGCTTGCTGTCTGTCAGCCTCTGTGTGCTCTGCAGAGGCTTTATTGAACTGAGGACACAGCAGACACTGATTGTGGATAGCTTTACTTTAAAAAAGGCTCCCCTTTGTTGCAGGTCTATGCGAGGTGAAATAATTGTACAGTATAGATAATTTATTGAATAGAGATTATTATCATTACTAATGATTATTGTGGGGAAGTTGATTTTAGTAACAGCAAGGAGTCAGACGAGAAAAACTAAAATAAGAAAGAAAAAAAAAAAGACAGATGCTCTGTTTTCATGTTGAGAGATTTTGCCTTAGTTGTCATGGTGATGCCTTGTGGGCTGACACCAGTGGAGGGAATCGACTTTGTTGACTGGTTTTACTTCTCCATGTATGCATGTGCCCATGTGCAGCACACACACACACACACACACACACACACACACACAGAGACCAATGTACAGTACGGTGCCTTTGAAGAATGGTCGTTGCTTACTGAACCTCAACATCAGCCAGTAAAGAACATTGCCATCCCCTAAAAGACAGTTCATCCACATCCAGAGGACTTAACTAAAGGAGGGGAGAGGCACTTATACAACATACTGGGGACGGCTCGCCTTCTGAGCCCTCAAAAACAAGATGGTGAAGCATTTAACTTATCCTAACTGGTGACTGGATGGACTCGCAGAGACAGGTTTTTATAGCCAACAACCATCACATACACAGTTCACATCAGTCTTGGCGTCACAAGTCTATGGGTGCAATCACCTGGATGTGAAAGGGAAACATCAAGACATTCCACTTGACTACCACTTCACACTTTTAAATCTCGGTGTTCATTGTTTTATTGTTTGATTGTTTTTGCACAGAATCAAAATTCTTTTTTTAAGTTTTGAGAACTGGACCAACAGTTGTTTTTTTATTATTTGAAGCCAAATTCAGCCATGTTTTAATGTCTGCATGGAGTTTGATCGATTTTTATGATTTTTTGTACCTTGCCTTATTTTTACAGATGATCAGGTGATGGGAATTTTTTTTTTTCCTCAATGTTAATCATTTTTCATGTGTGAAATCCGTTTTGGTGCTGTGCAGACTGGTGAAAATTAAACACTGTCAGAAGATTTTTAATCTGAAGGAAAACTTTGTGTGCTAATTACCATGAAGCCACAAAAGGAGCCCTTAATCATTTTGTGATTTTCTAGGGGTGCAGTGCTCAGTGTTTCCCTTTACTTCCAGTAATTTCCTTGTGCCATAAATTCTTTTACAGTTTTACAGCCATTTAGACTGCAGTGTGTTGGCATACGGCTTCCATCAATTTTCTATTGAGAGCATAGATACCAGATGACTTTCTGATTCTAGTTATACAGATATTCAGATGTTTATTGATCCTGTCAGCTCAGCTATCTTTAAAAGGTTAGTTGAAATTTAGTTTACATTTAATATATACAGTATATTGATTAACTGTTTAAATGGCCTTACCTTTAACCTTCATATTTTCCACCTACACATTTCAGTAATGATATATTGCTTCAAGCTTCTGCTGAATTGTCTTTTCTTAAGTTTGAAAATTTCACAGTACACTAAAAGGAATAAAATAAGAAATGCTTTACTAAAAATAGGAAACTTTGGAAAGTAGCTATTTTTATAAAATGAAAACAGTGATCTTGCTGTAGATGGGTCAAAAATAAATCAGTTATCAAAACAATTTGAACTATCTCTCAAAGCGTTCACACACTGAACTGAGAAGTTAAGTGCAAACACTGAGCACATCAGCTCTGGCTGGTTCACAAAGACTTATGGAGCAGAAGATTCTGATATGTTTAGGTTCTAAACTTTTGACTGTTTAAAATGTGTGTTATTGCAAAGGCTGACTGCCCCGAAAAACACAAAGTCCTACCACTGTGTGAGGGAAACACACAGGAGGCCTCCATGTTGTCTAAAATAAGGGGGGGATCTAGTCGCTGTTTATGTAGTGGACAAAAACCCATTGCATGTGGCTATTGATATTTCAACTCCTGTCAGTACATCCTCGAAAAAATAAGTACTTAATCGTGTACATTTTTTTGAATGGTTGAGTATTTCCAAATGAGGTCTATCATGAAATAAATATTTCTCTTTTGGTTTAAATTTGAGACTGAATCATTTTGAATTTTTAGTTGTATTTTGAGTTTTGAATGTTCCATTGCCAATGAAAACACCCAAGCTTCCACTTTTAAATAGTTTATTTCAGTGTGTAGTTAAAAATGAAAATAAGAACATATATACAATTTGAAGATTCTTCACAGACAGTGACATTTATACGGAAGCCCTGAGATGCAAGTGAGAGAAAAAAAATTCTTGTGATCCATTTTCTAAAACTGTTTTCTCTCCTGTGTTTATGATTTAAGAACGGTTGAAAAAAAGGTTTTGCCAGGATAATCTTTCTAAGTTCCTTAAAAAAAAAATCATCTGTGAAACAGGTGAGAGAAAAAAAACTTTTGCCAGGTGAGAAAAAAAAAAATTCCAGGATAATTTTTCTAAGTTACTTTCTTTTCACCTTTTTTGAAAGTTACTTTCACCTGCATGTTGAATGAAAGATGATAAAATGCTATATTATCTAGTAATAAAAAAAGAACTTGCTGTATGTGACTAAAGATTATCTTAAAGTAATTAACATCGACAATGTTATAAAATCATCACACTGCACAGCTTTCAATTCAGTTAATTAGACTCTGTGCAAGACTCACGCTGCTCCAAATATTTTCAAATGTCCAAACTGTCTTGAAGCTTCTACTCAAACGTTACAGTTAGAGCTAAATGCTTCTCAGTTAAGCTCTGTTGTTGATCGTCACACATATTCGACTGGTGTGTATTTCACCGGCGTGTGTCCATGGCTGTTGGTGGAGGGAGTGTGTATGCGTCCTTCATTGAAAGAGCTCACCTCGGTCCCACCCACCTGACAGTAAGTAACCTGTGGGTGCTGACTGGTACTCCGGCTCGTACGGCGACTCACCGGGCGACTCTCGGGAGGCGGAGCGTCCTCCCTGTTTGAACAGAGGGAGAAAAACAACAAAGTTAAAAGATTTTTTTTACCACCAAGGAAATGATTTCAGTTCAGTCATTTGAATTCAGAGAATTAGTGCTTGATTTATTTCATGGTAAAATGGCTTAGAAGGCAACTGTAGAAGAGTTTATGGACTGATGAGCTTTCATAGTATGAAATCAGAACTGTAAAACTCAGTTTATGGAGCTTTGGGGCAGAGCTGCATTGGCCATCATGTCCATGTGGCTTAATTCATGCTAAATTATTATGGTTGAGAATAACAATAATTTTCATAATCAAATCATTGTTTGGTATGTAAAATGTCACTAAATAATGAGAATACCAAGATGAAGGTGAAGTCGTCAATAAAAATGCGAAGGTATTCCATTTACACTGATAGGAAATGTGAGGATTTGCTGCTTCTCTCTCTTATAAGCTTAAACCTCCAAATGTTTGGCATTTTTGTCTTCATACATGACTTGAAAGATGAATCAATGATCAGACTTGTTGATTAATTTTTGTGTTGAACGATTAACTGATAAAACTGTTATTTCTTATAGATAACTGAGAGCCAGGTTGTTTTGGTTGCCTTCTGTGTGCCTGTATCCATATTTACCGCAGTGGATGTGCAGTATATACCAAGCGAAATAATGCTGCCCTGTAGGTCAAAAGCATCAATCTTTGTTGTCTTTGTCTATTTGGAGGCTCTTCCCAAGAGCGCCTACTCTCACTGAGACCCTGCTTTCACTTCTTCTCTTCTACTGAAGGATAGAATTCACTGGTTTCATCCGGCAAACACTGACAAGAAGCATACAGGACAACCTTCCCCTTGTCAACATTCAAGCTTAGAAGCTACTTTGCATTCTGTATTTATGTAACTTTGTGGTAACAGCTGGGATCCACTCCCCTGTCAAAGAAAACACCCGCACAGCTGATCAACTTTGGCATTTTCTGCTCCTGTGGAGGCCAAGGACTCAGATTTTTGCTGGTAAAGGGAATAAATTTGCTTTTGTTAAGCTGAAATGGGAAATAACGTGCCTCAAGTCTTTGGGGCTGTGATACTTGGGTTTATGTGTATGTGTGTTGCCATGCAACAAGACAGGATATCTGTTAACAAGAATGTGTACAAACCAAATACAGTAAATTAAACTAAACACCAAGTAGGTATCTACTTTTTAGGGTGTTTCCACGTTTCTTTTGTTCTGCCGGTGAAATTGTTTTTCTTATCTTTTTACCTAACATTGTTCTGAAAACAATTAACAGGCAAAGAAAATCTTTTTATTGGCTGTGGCTTCATGCTGAATATTATTGTATTTTACTCTTTATTAATTTGCATCCTGACAGAAACTTTGTTATTACTATAAAATGTTCTGGAAAGAACTACATTTGAAACATTTTCTTCACTGCTTCAGGAACAACTGTAAAATCCTTCCACTATCCCTGTGGTTCGTACTTAGATTATTACTTCTTTAAAGCTATTTTAATTGACATTTGTTAAATGAATTACTTCTTTAAACCTGTTATATAATTAATATTTTTTAATTTAATTACTTATTTAAAGTTGCTATATAAGTAGTGTTATGTTAATTACTTATTTAAAGTTGCTAAATAATACATATTTTTATGTAAATTAAATCAAATGATCATGTGTAATGTGAAAGTTGAAGCTCTTAGTAACAAACTCACAGATACAGTAATTATCACCAGTCTCTATAGTTCTCCTCAACTCTATGGCGCTTTAAAGCGTCTTTCAGCTCATTGTTTGGTTTCTGTCTTGTTTTTTTTCTCACTTTTTAAACGGCCTGCAACTTTACTGTTTCGGTTCAGTCTCACTGTTGTCATTAGTGTTATTTCAAGACGCATCAGGCAGCAGTTTTTGGCAGATCAGCTCTGATCGTTGTCTGTCTGCTGATGAGCAGACTGGTAATATCTAAAGAGCCAGATATTTCCCACTGCCCCCAAGTGATCAAAAAATGTAACCTAACATAAGCTACCGCCCTCTTACCCAAAATGCACACCAGATGCTACAGTCAATCCGTTCAATCCACACAGATTTCAACCTCTGTCACTGTACTCAGAACCATCTGACCAGTCAGCAGCACAGCTGGTGGTCAGAGCTGTATGGTGTAAAGGACGTGTGACAGATGTAAAACAAAATGCTCCAGGCACATTAAAAAAACACTGCCGGTGTTGATTGCCCTTTACATTAAAATAAAAGCTGTTGACATTGTATCGATCTATCAGTTTGTCCGTCCGTCTGCCTTTCAGAATACATTTATATGTTTTGTTTTTATATTTCATGTTCAAATTTGCACTTAGAGCTCTGATGTTTTGGTCCTGATGCAGAGATGGAGTCTCAGTGTATTTATGGGTTTTTTTAAGATGCAGAGGATACAGTACTTGAACTGATTTGATACTCTGCATGACTCATCTCTGAACCCCCACGCCCCCCCACTCAAGCTGCAGTGTTTACTTTTTCCCCCGAACAGTCTGTTGTCAAGGCTGAAATAATTACTGCTTTGACATCTTTTCTATGAGCTTTTCACTCCATGTCATGTTCATGTGACGAGAGTTGAACTCCTGTATGTCACAGATATGGAGAAGCTCTTATCAGGATTGTGGCTTGAAGTGCTGCTCTGTCTCTTGTACACAACACTGTCCTCCCACACTGATGCTGTTCCCATTTCAACATCTAATTTGAAAGCATGTGGGCTGTTTTCAACTGCATGTTGAATACATAAATCAATTTTTGGGGAGATACTGTTTATTTGCAAAAGGAGAAATCCTCTCAGAGATGTCAGGATGAGAGGTCAGCTGCAGAACATCGGCCCCGGAGCACCTCTTCATTCTGCATGCTTCTCTCTGATTTATGCCATCAGAGGACCAATAAGAGGCCGAACCAGGAACTTCAGTTTGAGACACAGTGTCCCACATTGCCCTTTTCAACTAGTTACAGTTTGCACTGTTTCAGTGGAGGAGAGAGATCTCAACTCAAATAATATCACCTCAAAAATGTACAAGTGAAAATGTGCAAATTGGATACTTGCACCTGTGGATTGTGAAGTTTTGAAAACCGAGAATGTTCTTACAAAATGATTTGAGGCAAAAAAAAAAAGACTTGCCACTTGATACTGTTCATCCCATTATATTATCTTGTGTCATTTACCTACCATTATTGCTCCTTTAATATGCCACTAATTGTTCCAGCACTATAAAAACTGAAGGCCAAGTTAAAAATCTTGATGTTTTAATAGACTCCTAGCTTTAGCAGCCACATCAAGGCAATAACTAAATCATCAAATTATAACCAGGGTGATATGCTAATACTCACAAGTTTCTCAAAAGCCATAATTAGACCTTTTTACATTTTGGTGGTTACCTTTTTTTTGTGCAAAGATAACCTATTCAAATTCCTGATACCACAGAACCTAAAGGAACAAGTACCCATAATGGTATTAAACCTCGGCATGCAGCTTTAGTCTTGTGGGTATGAGATTCCCCAACCCTATGAAGGTGGTCTTTTTTCATATATGCTTTATATACATATTATTTGGTCAATTTTGGCTCTCTTTATTACAGACACGACAGGAAATAAGGGAGACAGAGATGCAACAACGGTGGCGACGTTGTGGTTCATGGTCAGCATCTTGACCCCTTAGGTATAAGGGTGACCTGAAGGTGGTGAGACCTGATACTGCATCGCTCCATCCTTCAAGGGCAACCACCTGAGCTGTTGTAATTGCTGCCAACATGCGTCCTTGGGTTCACACCCAACACAAACCTAATGTACTTTTCCTAAGAGATGTGGAGTTTGTCTTTAAGTGGTTTTAATTTGTCCTAAAATGTGTCTTTAAATGTTACTTTAACCAAACTTTCCCCAAACGACAACAAATTGCAGTGCATCTAGGCATGTGATCATTGATCTATACCATTTTGAGGCATGTTGCATTTGGCCTTGACTGGCAGTAATATGTATTTGTTAATTGGGTTCTTTTTGTAAAACACTGTATCCAGGATAATCACCGGGCAGAGGGCAAACTGTGCTGCCTGCCTCGAATGCAAATAAAATGGAAACATCACACTCCAGAGAAGACAAGTTGTCACAATACATTTATGTAACTGTGCTAGATTTTTCTCTTGCCATGTATGCATGGTAGCAGAACAGTGGTGTTTGGCCTCTACTACGGGGATATAAACATTACATTTGAACTCTTCTTTTGAATTTGTGCAGGAGTTTCTCCAGCTTCAAAACAAACAAATACTATTTATTCTCTTACATGGTTCATTGTTAACCCAAAAGTGTTTCTTGCTATGACAATAACTTCTTCTCTCTGTGGTTTGAACTCCAAGGAATTCCAAACGCATGGCCTGTCGTGAAAGGAGTTAAATGTCACAGAGAAATGATTTTATTTATATTTGTGTATGTTTTTCGCTCAAGTTGAAATATTTCAACTCGAGCGGATACGTATTTGCGTCGCTCGGCACCAGTTTGTGTCTTTGCATTGACTTTGCATGTGATGGCTTCATGTTTGATCTGAACACACCTTTAGATTGTTTTTTTTTGTTTTTTAAATCTTATTAGTTCTGGGTGGAATTTCCAATCATTTTGAACATGTAAAAAATTATGGAAAATTATGGACTAAACTTTTGCGTCTAAGGAAAAACCTTCACATTCACGTAAGGAAATAAGAGACATGGGATGGGAGAGCAGGCACGACAAAGAGAGGAAACTTGACGTGCTGTCATTGAAGAAAAGTGATAGTTATGTTTTCTTGCAACAAAATCAACCTCCCAAACATTTTGGGAAATACGCTTATTCGCTTTCTGGATTTAGAGTTAAATGAGAAGACTGATACCCCGCTTTCCGTCAAATATAAGGCTACAGCCAGCAGCTGGTTAGCTTAGCTTAGAAACAAAGACTGGAAACAGGGGCAAACATCTAGCCTAGCTCTGTCCAGCACTAACAAAATGCGCCTACCAGTACTTCTAAAAGCCTACAAATCAACGCGTTATATCTCATTTGTTAATTTCGTACAAAAAACTTGGTTTTACGGGGGTTTATGTGCCAAACTATCTCTTTGCCAGGCACTGCAGCTTCTGGAGTTTCTGCTGGTTGCCTGCCAACTGCTGAGATCCAAAAAACAGTCCAGCACATAACCCCCATAAAATGGCAAATTTTTGTTAACACTTTTGTTAACATAGTTTTTTGTGTGGATTAAACAAACGAGATATAGGCATTGATTTGTGAGCTTTAGAGATGCTGGCAGGCAGATTTTGTTACCACTGGACAGAGCCAGGCTAACTGTTTTCCAGTTTCTAGTCTTTATGCTAAGCTACGCTAACCGTCTCCTGTCTGTAGCTTCATATTTAATGGACAGATATGAGAATGGTATCAATCTTCGTATCTAACTCGCATCAGAAAGCAAATAAGAGTATTTCCCAAAATGACAAATTGTGTGGACATACAGTAGTTGTACCCAGGAAGGTCTTCTTAAAGTCACAAAGAGGAATTCTGAAATGTAACTTTCCAATGCTGTGCCAAGATTTAATAAACGCTATATTAAGTCTACAACAAGTCTAATACAAAGACACCTGTTTCCAACTCTAAAGAAACACGGATAAGATCAACAAGAAGAAAGGGTTGTAACTTGAATGAATTCTGCTCAGGCTTTCAGATGAAGCCTACAGCGGAACCGATGTTATTTATAATGTCAGCAGTTATATTTGTACCTGAGTAAAATCAGTTTGTTTCTGCACTTTACACATAAAACCTTGGATTTCAAGAGGATTTCATCAAACTGTTCTGCACAACGTGAGGCTTTACATGAGATTGTAGATGACTCCATCTGCATAATTAAGTGTATAGATGAACATTTAAAACACATAAAATCATAACATCTCGAACAACCCTGCCTGAGTGTTACCTCAAAGAGTTTTAAACTTATTTTTCTCCGTCTGTATTTTTTGATGTATTTACATGTTTCCTGGTTTTAATTCAAGTCTGGGGTTTTGTTTTATTCTTATCCGAATGGCTTTGATGTGTTTTGCTTTATATCTTGTAATACACATTTATAATTGCCTCTCTGTCTTTTAAAGTTCGGTTGTTCTCACTTGTCTTTTTTTATGTTTTAAGCCGTGAAGCCCATAACATCTTACTATTATTACTAATTTATGCATGTAAAAATCTGTGCAAGTGCACACAATTGTGTTTTATCCACGCTGACAAAGCTACTCAACACTAACAGAGGCAGAAGTTTCTTTCTCATGGGACTTCTTCATGATAAATGAACACTAGGAGAAACTTGCCAGACAGTGTGTGTGGATTTCTTCCCTCCTCGCAGCAGCTCAGTTATCTAAACGTCAAGCTGCCAACACCTTTAACTGTGCTCTGCTGTCTCTGCTGGAGCTGCAGTGCCGTACAGTACCTGATCTCATTGGAGAAATCCTTCTCATAGCAATGTCTGCTGCTCAACTTCCAGTATAGAAGCCCGATGAAGACCAGCAGGACGAAGATGAGGAGCAGAGAACCCACGACGGTGCCAACTATCACCGCTGCTCTGTTTGGAGCTGTAAAATCAGTAGGGATAACAAGGATTTATTCTCTCAGAAGCTCTGTGGCAGAAAAGAACTATTCTTATTGTCTGGTGTAGCGGTTCCTGGCTTTTATGGCTTTATCCTCAATACAGATTGTATTTTCACTGTCCAAAGAAAGTCATGTATTCCAAAATGTCAGCTTTTCATGAAATTTATTTCATGAAATAAGAAAAACAGCCTTATTTTAAATTAACAGTTCAACATTTTGGGAAATCCGCTTATTTGCTTTGTTGGCTAGAGATAGATGAGAAGATCAATGCCACTTTCAGCCAACAGCCGCTTAGCTAAGTTTAGCACAAAGACCGGAAACAGGGAAAATACCTGGCTCTGTCCAGAGGGAACAACATTTGCCAACTAGCACCTCTAAAGCTCACTAATGAACACATATCTTGTTTGTTTAATCTGTACAAAGTGTAAAAACCACCTTGTTGTTTAAATGGGGGGCTATGTGCCGAACTATTTTTTGCCAGACGCAGCAGCGTCCTTTAAGGCTTTGTGCATCTTTGCATCTTTTTCGATAATTCTTTCATAAAGCCTACTTTCATCATTTCCAATATGTAATCTCCTTGAGTCAGTGTTGGTATGTATGCTGAGAGGAAGGTGCACATTCCTCTCGCTCATCTGATCAACATTTACATGAGCCGTGAACTTGTGATGTTTTTCACGCTGCGGTGGCCAATCACGACAACAATCAGACCGGAAGACGCCCAGGTGAAGAAGAACCTTGTTTACCATGTAGCATTGTAGCATTCTGCTGTTTACCAAGCAACTGTGAAGATGGAGGAGAGACTGATCAATCGCCGACGTAATGACTGTACATCAGCTGTTCAGCCCTGCCACGAGGGAGTACAAAGACGTTAATCACCTTGCAGTTGGTTGCCGTTGTATCGCTCTTCATGTTGGGATTTCTGGTTAGTATTTCTTCTTGTGCTACAATCAGCATGGACACTCCAACACCGCCGCACAACCCTGAGCTAATCGCCACAACGCCTGATTTGGTCTGAATACAGCCTAAGTGATAAACCTAATGAAATAGTTTTTGTTTCTCCTTTTTGTGGCCAGTCTGAATCCATTTTTTTAATAGTAAAATTTCAACTCCTGCATGCTGGTCCATCCTTCCCACTCACATTACCGACCATCACAGGCTGCTCCACAGATCATGAGGCCAAGACAAACTCATTTTATGGATCCACAGAATGCAGAGGGCTTGTTTGAGTCTAAACCCAGAGATGATTTATTCCATAATGGTATGCTGAATCATTGACTGTACTCCATACCGGTGCACTTACAGTCACCAGATTGATTCCCTGTGAGACAGCTCTGGTATTTCTCTGGTTCCTGTCTTGTTCAGAACTGATCAGAGGTATTACTGCACATGGACTGCCCTCATTTAAGGGAATTTCTACATTTTCCTTTCCTCCATTTTTACACCGTGCCAACTAAACAAGGCCGATGAGGTGCTTTTTAATGAGTCCAACTCTTTTCAGCTGGCGCCTTTTTCGTGTTTCATTTACACTTTATAAAGCTAAAGCGGCCTGTTGACATTTCAGCAATTGTGACTTTGGCTCAGCAGCAGCAAGTCAGTGATACAGAGCTGATGGACAAAAAGGTTTTGTCTTCTGTGAATAAAGAGATTTTTTTTTTTTGCCATTGACTGTGACCTTGTCCTGTCATCATTAGACAGAATACATTGATGTTACGCAGCGCCGTGGTTAAAACCCTGTGTGTGAGAAGTGGAGCAATGGGGAGATTGTGGCACAACTACAAAGAGACAAGAGGGTGAAATCTAGGTCTTTCATAATCGCATGTGCGTCACGCGTGATGTATGTAGACGGGAACCTTCTGTGTGAGGGTGTGCGTTCCCTTACGTTTGTTCGCTTTCAGGTTGATCCGGCAGTGTTCGGCTCCAACAGCATTGTTCACCTCACAAAGATAGATTCCTGCAAAGCTCTGTGAGTGGTTGCTGATTTTCAGCTCCCCAGTCACGCTGCCTGAGAGAGAGAACACACACACCCACAAACACAGATTAACACATGTACTGCACATGTGCTGTACATGCAAGGGGCTAACATGAAGATACATCAGATAGGGGTGCTAGGAGGTTTCTCTACAAGCAGAATAGTTAAAGTGACACATGCTTAAAGCTCATGGTTTATGGTTTTTACAAATTATGACTTAAAACCATGAAGATTTTTTGTAAGGAGAAGACCTGCTCACACAGACTTTCTCTCATGTCTGCTTGCAGCCAAAATGTGCTGTGTCTCTGGCTGCAAGAGGACACTGATCAATGCCGTTTACAGTAAACGATGTTAAAAACATTTCAGGGAATGTTTCGTGTTGTAAAGAGTGAAAAGAAAATGGGGAGGGAATGCAAATGATCTGCTGATTATCTGATTAGGCAGCAGAATCCCTCTAAGTAAGTAGAATGTAAACTGCAGAGTGTTGTGCTGCAAATCATTATTTCTTCATCAGGTATTCACCTGGGATTTCTATCATTTTCATATAAAAATTGTAATAATAATTCCTAGGTTCCTTTCTCTTGTCAAATAAAAACTGATAAGCATGTATATATGTTTCATTGAGTTTTGCTCACAGAGAATCAAAAACTAAAGTACCACCTGTCCCCAACACACACACACACACACACACACACACACACACACACACACACACACACACACACACACACGTTCTCTTTGATGTGTAGTAGCATCATGACATCAGCAGAGGTCACACTTACTCTGTGTGGCTGCAGCAGGGATGGGGCCTCCACTTCCTCTCCTCCACGTGTATTTTAAGGGAGTGGAGCCTTTTGCAGACTTGCAGTGCAGAGACACAGCCTCGCCGACCAGCTCCCCCCCCTCCACCCAGCATTTAGGCTCAGACGGCCTCGCTGAAATAATACACCAAACGGATAATTTCACGCTGCCATTTCCATTCCATTTCTTGAAGAACAGTACAGCTTCATAGCTTTAGGATGAAACGGAACCATTTTGAGTCTGGTTTTAATGACACAGATTCTATGACACATATAGATGGGTTATACCAACAATGTGATGCATTTTACTGCTCAAAAATCCTATAAAAATTATGAATTGCTAAAGAAAACATGCCTTCATTACACATTGTAAATATACAGTATATTTGAACAGCAAAATCTATATGGAATGTAAGCTTGATGAGTTAAAGATGACAAGGCAGACACATGGAGTACTGTCCTGTTTTCAAAAGGTGAAAAGAAATTCGTAGCAGGAAAGAGAAAAGGTCTGAAGAATTTAAATGAAGCACAACATTTCACATAAATGAAGCACAACATTTCACATAAATGTTCTTCATTTATATAATGAAAGAAGGAATACTATCCATCCATTCAATCATGTAGTTTCTTAACCTTTATCCTGCTCTGGATCATAGAAAGAACCTGATCTATTAAATGACCTGTTGGCTCTCAGGACTGCCTGTGTTGCTGTTAGCATGAAAACAGCTTTAGGCTGTCTATTGATATTTAAGGCTTTGCTGCGGATATTTATTTAACATTCTGCAAGTAGTTCATCAAGAGGGAGTTGATTTCATCTGATACAGATTTTACCTCACATTGAGTGTGAGTTGAGTTGAGACCTGAGAAAAACTTTAGGTCAATAAAAGTTATTCCACGGGCTATGCAAAAGCAATGCATCCATTGATCAAAAATCTGTTTCTTCTGTGAAATAATGTGATAAAAAATCTCCAAACTCTATGCCTCAAACACTTGGACATTTGAATGCTGCTTGTAGATGACGGTGGAACATCCCGGGCTGAGCCAGATGTAGGTGCGCTGGTTTGAGGATGTTATTTTTGCACTTAGTTGGCCAGATTTGGCTGTTGACGTCATTTTAAAGCAAAAAAAAAAACAGAACAAAAAACTATTATATTATGGTCAATTTTACCCTGTTACACATTAAAGAGGTACTTTCTTGTCGCAAACCTGCGACAAGAACATTGAACTGCTAGCTGTTAGCATGAGGCCAAACTATCTACCGAGGGAATTCTCGCATGCCATCGTGATGGTAGCTTACATCCCCCCCTCTGCTAACGCTGAGGCAGCCTGTGATGTCCTGCTCTCAGCAGTAAGCAGGCTGCAGACACAGCACCCAGATGCCCTCCTCGTCATCTCTGGTGATTTTAATCATGCCCCTCCGTCCTCCTGTCTACCCACATTCACTCAGTATGTTACTTGCCATACCAGAGACAACAGAATACTGGACTTATGTTATGCCAACACCAAGGATGCATACATCTCATTGAGTCTCCCCCCCCTGGGCAGATCTGATCACAACCTTGTGCATCTCAGGCCTGTCTACAGACCTCTTGTGCGCAGGCTGCCTGCTGTCCCACGCACAGTGAAGAAGTGGTCTAACGGAGCAGAGGATGCTTTAAAGGACTGTTTTGACACTACTGTATGGGACATTTTTAGTGACGCTCATGGGGAGGATATTGACAACCTCACAGACTGTCTGACAGATTACATAAACTTCTGTGTGGAAAACACCATCCCCACTAGGACTGTACATTGTTTCGCCAACAATAAACCCTGGATTACTCCTGATATTAAGGCTCTCCTCAAGGAAAAAAAGAGAGCTTTTGTATCGGGTAACAAGGAGGAGTTGAAGAGTGTCCAGCGAGAGCTAAGGAGGAGGATCAGGGAGGGGAAAAACAGCTACAGGAGAAAGTTGGAGAGTCAACTGCAGAAAAAAAACACCAGAGGAGTTTGGAAGGGCCTTAAAACCATCTCGGGCCATATGGACTCCAAGCCCCGGCCTGCGGGGGATCAGAAGTGGGCAGATGACCTGAACGTATTCTTCAACAGATTCGATCAGGCATCTACCCCTCCCCCTGCCCCGTCTCCTCTGCAACCATCATTACCATCTACCCTCCCTGCCTACAGCCCTCCCCCTCCCTCATCTCACCACTCACCACTCCCCACAGCCCTCAGCTTACAGCCACTTAATACACCCACACCACAGCCTGGGCTGGGCCCATCTCCCCATTTCACACCCGCAAACACCCCCCATTCAGCCCTCATGCTCTCTACAAGCTCAACTGGACTGTTCCTCACAACATCCCAGGTGAGAAACGAACTGAGGAAGATAAGGGTGGGGAAGGCGGCGGGCCCAGACGGCATCAGCTCCAGACTTCTGAAGTCCTGTGCGGACCAGCTGTGTGGGATTGTTGAGCACCTGTTCAACCTGAGTCTGAAGCTGGGGAGGGTGCCAAAACTGTGGAAAACATCGTGTCTGGTTCCTGTGCCGAAGACCCCACACCCCAAGGACCTCAATGGCTATAGGCCAGTGGCATTGACCTCTCACCTGATGAAGACCCTGGAGAAACTGGTCCTTGTTCACCTGCGTCCGCTGGTGAGCCCATGTATGGACCCTCTGCAGTTTGCCTACCAACCCCGCATTGGGGTGGATGACGCTGTCATTTACCTACTTCATACATCCCTCTCTCACCTAGAAAAGGCTGGAAACACTGTGAGGATCATGTTTTTTGATTTCTCCAGTGCTTTTAACACCATCCAGCCCAGGATTCTGGGGGACAAGTTGGAGCACGCTGGGGTGGACCATCACCTGGCAGCATGGATCCTGGACTACCTCACAAACCGACCACAGTATGTGAGGTTACAGGACTGTGTGTCTGACACACTTCTCTGCAGCACAGGGGCTCCACAGGGAACCGTTCTGGCGCCTTTCCTGTTCACCTTCTACACAGCGGACTTCACCCATAACACTTCGAACTGTCACCTGCAGAAGTTCTCTGACGACTCTGCCATCGTCGGCCTCATCACCAACGGGGATGATGGGGAGTACAGAGAACTGACCCAGGGCTTTGTGGGTTGGTGTCAGCAGAACCGCCTCCAGATCAACGCGAGTAAAACCAAAGAGCTGGTGGTGGACTTCGGCAGGCGCAAACTCCCTCCACCTACACCAGTGAACATCCAGGGAACGGACATTGAGATTGTGAGATCGTACAAGTATCTGGGTGTTCACTTGAACAGCAAACTGGACTGGTCAGACAATACGGACGCTCTGTTTAAAAAGGGCCAGAGCCGTCTCTTTTTGCTCAGGAGACTAAGATCTTTTGGAGTGCAGGGTGCGCTCCTGAGGACTTTCTATGACTCTGTGGTGGCATCAGCTGTCTTGTATGGGGTGACCTGTTGGGCCAGTGGCATCTCTTCCAGGGATAGGAAGAGACTGGACAGACTGATTAAGAAGGCCAGCTCTGTCCTTGGATGCCCTCTGGACTCAGTGGAGGTGGTGGGAGGCAGGAGAATGGTGGCCAAGCTATCATCACTACTGGAGAACACTTCCCACCCCCTACATGTCACTCTTTCAGCACTGGGCAGCTCCTTCAGCGACCGGCTGCTCCACCCGCGGTGTCTGAAGGAGAGGTACCGTAGGTCCTTTCTGCCTGCTGCTGTCAGACTCTATAATCAGTACAACTCCCGGTAATCTACACTTGACTGTCAGTGTGCAGACTGTTCACTACTATACTTCATCTACTGCTGTGCATTATCTTCATACATATATTGTATTCATGATGTTATCTACTTCATATGTTGCTGTGAAATATTTTTCATATACATGTATATTATATATGTGCAATATTTTTATCTTATCTATTTGTTCATACTTACAACTGCACTCAGTCACTCTATTATTTATTCTGTCTATACTGTGTATAGGACTATTTTTCTATTTTCTATTTATTTTTATTGTATTTCTATATATGACACTTGCTGGCTGCTGCAACGCTAAAAATTTCCCCGCTGTGGGACAATAAAGGCTTATCTCTCTCTCTCTCTCTCACACTTAAACGTGTTTTTTGAGATGTAAATTAAATGATATGACTCTACTGTGATAGAGCCATAGTGACAGAGTCGACCGGTTGGGACCTGTCTACGTCATGAAATTTATATTAAAAAAAGACTAATCGGTGTCAGGCAGCCACCCCGTGTCCCCTGACCCACACACTACGTAACCACAAGGCCACGTTTTCTACAGTTGTAGCTACCTCACTCCTGTGTTGCATTTTTTAAATATGCTGGGAGAGAGGGTTCTAGCAGAATCTGAAGGTGGAGTTGCCCTTTAAATGAGTAATCAAATGTGTCCATATAATTTCCTCCAACAGAAAAACAAATAGTGCATAGATCAGATTTAATGGGAAATCTAAAATGACTGTGAAACAATGATGCTTGCCATTTTGTTGTTAATGTGTTTCTCTTATTTCCTCTCAGATTTAGGTTCTGATTGTGAAAAATAACAGAATTGTTTTAGCCATTTCTTGTAATTCTTGTCACTGTTTATGGTCTGAGCTGGCCCATATAAGATGAACTTTTAAAAAGAATCAAAGGTTGAAGGCTCAGCAATATAAAAATCTGGTTTCATGTGCTTCGTGTGTTTAGCTAATTGCAGTAAGCGATTAAGTTCAGTTAAGTTTTACAAAGAAATAAAATGAAATCCGTGTTCTATCACAGTCTGCTCCTCAGTTCCCCTCGGCCCCCATCTCCAGCCCCTGCTCACAACCCCAGGCCTCCCTTCCTCTAGCTGTCCACCAGGTGTCCTTGGACTTTCCCTCCTTTTCCCATCACCTGACTTGCCCCACCCATCCACACATCTGTTCCCATTCCTCATCAGCCCTGCAGTCACCTGAGTTTCTCCATTCATTTCCCCACCTGCACCTCATTCCCTAATTACCCCCCACTACAGTTCACTTCCTTTGTTCCATGCCACTTCGTTATGTTATGTTGCTGTGTGCTTCTTGTCTTGGTTCCCAGTTCCTGCCTGCATTACCTGCCTTTTGCCTCTTTATTGGACTGTGGATTCCTGCCTGCTCCTTACGGGATTTGTTTGCTCGTTTTGACCCTTGCCTGCCTCACCTTCCTGTAAGCCTTTCTTCCTAATTAATGTTATTAAAATCACTGAACTGCATGTGCCCTGCCTCAGTCACCTGCGTTTGGGTCCTATTCCCTGTGTTCCTTGTTACCCTACTTGCACAAACTGTGACACTGTCAACCTGTAACACTGATTTACACTGGTTACCTGAAAACATTTGAGAGAGTTGAGAAAATGTACATGTCTACGTAAGCGTAATGTATTCCATGTTTGCCCTGTTTTTCTGAATTAATGAGATTTACTCTGAATTCGGAGCAAAAATGTCATGGAAAATTATTTCTGCTGTTATTCTGAATTAACGAGGTGCCTCAAATCTTGCGAGAAGCTCTCACATGCATGGAGTAGCCTATGCTGCTGCTAATCAGCCTGACCCTCGATATGATTTCAATACAGTTAAGGTATTAATTACATACAAAGTCGACAAACTAATAACAATACCATATTACCTAAAGACACAAGTATCCGCCAATGTCTCAAACCCAAACCAAAATAAAACTGGATTAAACTAAACAGATGGGACATGTTTGCTTCTGCGAAATCGAGCGCTCAAGTAAACGAGAGCTTCTCTTGGGATTTTGAGGTATCTCAAAAAACAGTAGATTTTTTTTTTCATTAAAACTTTTCTCATAATTCTGAGAATCTTGTTAATTCAGAAAAAACAGGGCAAACCTTTTTTTTTCTCAAGTGAATTTTTTATTATTTTTTTTAAACTGGGCCAATTATTTGCTCAGTCATGAAACATCTTTGGAAAAAATGATTTAATACAGCATTCAGTCTTAATGAAATCATGATAGATAAATCTGCCAATGAGGTGACCTCCTCCTCCACTCCGGTCACTGCTCTGGCTCTTCAGACGAGATGAGTTGGACTAGAATCAAGTAAATTACTTACCCCCCAACCCCACCCCTGTAAATTTTAAGACTGAATAAACTGACAAATGGCTTTAAGTGAAATGTCATTTCAAATTACTGTCGCCTTTTTTCAGTCATCAACTGTATCCATCAGTTCACCACAAACATTTCCAAAGCCATCTTCCTTCAGTTAATTCGTTTAATCCCAGCGGTCAAAATTGTGACCACAGCTATCTTTATGAAGGCACCTATCTCTGCAATTTTTCATTGAATAAATCATTTTTCTTTTACAGAACAAAACCTGACAGGTAACACTGAGAAAGCGATTATCTTAGTTCTCCCTGACATCCATGTGACCTTTTTACAAAACTGACCTCCACATACCACTAATAAACTGAACTTTTTTTGAGTAATTTTACTTGTACTAAAGTATGTATTATCTCAAGTATTGGACGCTGAATTTCAAGTCTCATCCGTTACAGAGAAAAAAAGTTGCATGAAAATTCACGATGAATCAACAGCTGCAGCAGAGAAGAAGCTGCTGGTTTGGCTGTGGGTGCAGGAGGGCAGAGCTCCATGTTGAATGTGTGTGTTCCCGGCGAACACGCTAAGTGACCCAAATCAAACACACCCACGATGTTGTGTGACCAATAAAAGATGCATGCTCGGTCTGGCAAAGATACTCACGGCAGTGACTTCTACTTTCAGTGAGGTGTCTGAGGCCTTTCTGATGTTTCTGTCACTGCCAAGCGCTTTGAACGCTTTGAGGAGCTCATTGGGACAAGTGGTTGAGTGGACTGGTTATATTTATAGTATGAATGAGCTGAAACAGCAGACTAAGTTGACTCTGGAGCAGATTGAGGAGTAATCGCAATGATGGATATAACTCTCTCTCCAGAGGAGAACATCAACAACCACTATGTTGCGTAGCAACGTAGCGTGGTGTGTGTGCTACACAGAGCAGTGTGCAGATTGTCCTTTTGCTTTAATGTGTGTGTTTGTGGGCTGTAGCTGCTGTCGAATTTATAAGGTTTATACTTTTCTGCAGTGGTAATACTTTATTCTGTTGCTAAATGTGGTGGTATTATTTATTAGTAGTATTATTAGTATTACTTATGTAGCTTAATATTGCTTGTTGCACCCACTGTGGTATCCATAGCTCTTTCTATTTATTGTCTTCCTTTTGTGGGTCATTTTTGGCTGGTTAATTCTAGTAAGGCTATACTGAGGAAGGTGTGTGTGTGTGAGACTGATGATCAGATTGATAACCAAAATGCACTTTTTTGGTAGCCTAAGGTAAAGGTGTTAAATAGATCTATCATAACATTATCATGATAACCCACTCTCCATCCCTTTTTTTTAAAATGTTGTAGGCATTTACTCAGAGTACATTTTAACTGACCTACTTTCTTTACTTTTATCGGGGTACACTTTTACACAAGTAAGAGTACTTTCACTTGACTAAAACATTCTACTTTTCTTTCCATCCCTGACACAATGGATACAGAGTATGGAATCGTTGTAGTAGTCTTAAAAGATAAAAGCATGTCTGACAGCAGGTACCTTTTTATTTTTATTTATTATTTTTTTTTAATTTGCTGCATACTAGCATCTGACAAGGAGATGTGACCTTCAATAAGTGTGAGTATAATGACTACGTGCAGCTGCCTTCCCCTTAAAACCAAACGGTACCATTGTTGTCAAAGGTAATGGACATAAATAATGTAGCCAGGTGACATGTGTTAACCCCAGGATGCAACCCAATGCCCAGTCTTACCCATTACCACCAGTGACACCTTGCGCATGTCCACTCCAGGTGATTTCTTCACTTTACACTGGTAGGTAGCACTGTGAGCAGGTGACAACGTAGCAATTGAGAGCGACGCGTTGCCCATTGAGGGGTCACGGGCAGCAAAGCTGAGCCCTTTTGCAAGAGCGTCGTCACCATAGACGTATTTAGTGCCGCTGGTGTAGGACATGAGCTGATGGAAAACAAAGTAAAAAGAGATTCAACAAATGACACTTGTACTTGATGTTAACCAATTAAATGCGCATTTAACTTTTTTTCCCTCCATCCATATTGAATAATATGGCAAAATACAATGTTAAAGGGGTACCTTGCGGTGACACACCCACCAAGAATTGCCACCTTGGAACTCCTAAAGAGCTTTTTAGCCTCTTTTTTAGCTCATTGTTTTGGTTTACATTTACAGTGTGGTTCAGTCTCGGCACTCTATTCAACCTTGGTCGTATCAGGCAACTGGTTTCAGAAAACCAGCTCTCATAAACCCACTGTACTGTACACTACCCTGCCTGGCACCAAAAGGCAAACTGACAAAGTTAGCAGCTAGCTGGTGAAGAAAGCGTAACATCTAGCAGTTAAAGAAGCAGATATTTTTCTCTATTCATGGGAGACCAAACCAGAGAGATAAAGAACAGTGTATCAGTGGACTGACAGTGATCAGGAGGACAGAAACACGGGTCCAAATGAAGGTTAATGTCGCTCTGTGTTGTACTGGGATAATGTTTCCTGTCTGCTGGATGTGTAAATAGGCAGTTGTTTGCTAATGTATTAGCAAACATCTTTTATAGTGTGATAATGTCATGGGCTGTTCTGTCAGCTTGCTTTTGAGTTCCTCTGCCCCCTAGTGGCCAAACATCTATTAAGGCTGCTTTAAGTTGGCAGTAGATAAATATTTAGAATAAAGAGTAGGTAAGAAACGTTGAAGTGTACAGTGTGCAGTACAAAGCCTTCACTTCACAAGAACCAATAATATGCACTGGTCACTTGTCTAAAGCGGCACATACCGGACCTGGTCAATCCTTCTATTGACTGTGATCAAATGTGTGTTGCCTGAGGGTAGAGTTGAGGGGGAAAAAACATTCTTTCAAGTCTCCAACACTAATGACTCATTTAATTTAAAAGGCAAATGGGATAAACAACTAATTCCTGTGAAATTAAAAAGGTGGTAGGAGTTCATCCACACTCCAGTCTCCTGGACTGAATTCTGATTTAGACTTGTAGAGCACATCACATGAGGAGGAGGAGGAGGAGAAGAATTTGAAAGGATGTGTGAAATCTGAATGAATTAGAAGTTTTAAATATGTCATTATGGCATGTGTCATGAGACTACAGTTGTATGGGGGTTTCTAACCTTTGTCTTGACTTAGCTGTGTTCTGAATCCTAATTATCTCAAATATGGAGGAGCTCTTTTTCTCATTTTACAGGTCCATCATTTTCATTACCTGGAAATAACTAATTTTAGGGAAAGATGGAGACAGCATTTAATTGGTACACTTCTAATTAATACCAATGAATTGCTTGCATAGCCTACAGCAGGTCAGCTGAAAAAAACAGAACTACAGGCAAGATATCTTCAACATGTATGAAGTATACATGTATACATGTATAACGTTTTCAAGAATAAATGTAGAATGAAATTAATACATGGACCTTTTTTAATTCGTAACTATTTTCCCTACAATTTGTACCAAATAACATCTTGTAAATTATTGGAAAGTTTTTTTTCCAAGCTTTTCCAAAGGGTGTCTTGGCATAAATAAGTGACTTTATAATAATCCCTACATATACGTTTATAGTAACCTGTAATTTGCAGCATTCTCATTCTGCTTCTTACCATCTGATCTTTCTGCATGGTGTCTGGGCTGACCACGGACCATTCAATGTCAAGTTCTCCAGTGTCCAATGGGCTCAGTGTGTAACTGCAGCCCAGAGTCACACTCTCTCCCTCTGCCTTCTGGATGGTCTGCGGGCCCGTGGACGTCACCTGCATCCCTCGCGTGCATTTCAGTTCTTAAAATTAGATTCAAGTCTTGTATTTAATCAGACACACATTAGCTGTTTCTTAATCCTTTGTTGTAATGCTCAAGGATAAATATTGTGTTCTCATTCAGCAAAGCCTTTTTGCATCTTCACTGAGCCATAGTTTATGGTTTCCATGCACAGCTTTATGTAGCCTATACATTTAATATTGATTCAGTTTCTTTTCTCAAAGGAGGTCTGGCTAAGAAAGCAATAAAAAAACAAAGATAATAGTTGCAGCCAAATGTCACACACATATAAAAATGACTTACCAGAATGTCTTTAAGAGCTATTTAAGACTTATTTCATACAGTAGTTGCAATAGAAAGAGCTCAAGTAGCAACAAATTTGAATCAGAGGTCAAGTATATGAATCTTGGTAATACAAATCCTACTCAGCTTATTACCTTTTTTCCCCCTAGGTCCTTCACAGTATGTTAAAGTTCAGCAAGAGAAATTAGCTTTAGTTTGCAAACATCTTGAATAGCTCTATGAGGAGGGAGTCCAATGAAATACCTATTTGCCTGATTCAGTTTGGACTATAGAGACACATTAAAGTCTAGAGAAAAAAAATTCCATTAAGGTTTCTTTCAGTTTTCATTTTTGTGCACATAAGGGAGCTAGAATTAAACTCAAAAGGGCTTTTCAAGAGTATGTGGCCCAGAAAGGACCCAATAACTATGCTGTTCAGGGATTCAAGTGTTCAGTTTAGTTCAAGAAGTGTATAAAAGTATACTGTAAAATGAAAGATAATTAGTGTAACTAGCTGTACGATGCGTTTACTCCTGTGCTTATTCCAACTGTTTCATGTTTGTATTAATGTACAAGTAAAGAAACTATCATTTTTAAATATAACTCTAAACATATTGTACATAAAGAGAAATTTCCATATATAATTTTTTCAAACTAGATGTGTATTTGATATCTGCAGCTGAGTTGATTAAGAGCCCCACCCTGAAGATGAAAACATACGAGCTCAAATCCCTGGAACATCAGGGAGTCAACAGTCCTCTGGAGGCATAATCTCAAAGCCTGATTGGACAGACTGTGAGCGCCATCATAACACATTGGGAAGCTTATACCACTGAGGCCTAACGGCTCAGCAGAGAAGAGACATGAAGGTCTCAATGAAAGATGCTTCATTCAATACCATGGCATACAAATGCAGTGTAGTAGATAACACAGGGCACAGTCACTGCACCTGTATGTGTGCTTGTATTTATATGCTTGTGTCTGTATTCTTACCTGTGCTCAAGAGACTTGCAGTGGATAACAAGAAGACAGGCAACCAAGGTGAGCAGCTGAGGAAGAAAGCTGACGCCAAACGACTGCAGCTTTGTCTGAACATAGTGGTCCTGTTTGAAATAAAATCATTAAGAGCAAGTGGTCAAAATGACCATGAGATTATAACAGACAGTATAGTATACATCTATAATATATATTGGCATGTGAAATTAGTTTTCTAAACTCAAAAAAAAAAGATGAAAAAAGCATGGATGTAAAAAAAGCTAAGATTATATTGATACTACCTGAATGCAGATACTATATCCAAACGCCTGGCAGCGGAATACAAAGGAGCAAGCAACAGTGTGCTGCCTGGTGTTCTTGCTTTACAGGTGACTCCTCCTCATTACCGTGAACCCTTCTGATTGGATGGTTGCTCCACCTGTTTTA
Organism: Macquaria australasica; assembly: GCA_005408345.1. NCBI lineage: Eukaryota > Metazoa > Chordata > Actinopteri > Centrarchiformes > Percichthyidae > Macquaria > Macquaria australasica. The sequence goes on from SEMN01000106.1 coordinate 368,592, forward strand.
CTGGTTTACCAGGAGGTTTCCTTGGTATTGCTAATCAGCTGTTAATATTGCCTTTAACACCTTATAACCTTCTCAAATGCTCTGTAATTACCACAACCACCAAAACTAAAGAAACAAAATTATGGAAAGTAAGATTTTAATCAAATTAAACAAAACCAATGGAAATGAGGAAAATAATTGACCTGACAGCTGAATAACAATACAATCTCTTGGTAAAAAAGTGAAACTTGGGGAAGCAACCATACAATTGGATGGGGTTTCTGATGGTGAGGTGGTTGGAAACTCAGGGTGCTAATTTGATGAGAAATGCACTGTACCGAAAGCAAAACATCTGCAACACAGTGCTGCATTGTCTATAGCCAATAATAATTACTTGCTAGTCTGTATGCCTGTCTGCACATGGTCACATCAAACAAAAGAAATGTCACAATTTTTAAACTTAAAAAATAGAGGAAATAATCAGCCTCCACCTGCACAAGGAAACACACAGCTACTGTACACTCCCTCTTATTTGTTGCATACACAATGCACCACACACCACTTCAGCACCTTACAAACAGAGAAGACAAAGAGAGAACGTGAGGTCTCAAGTGACAAGAAACTGGTTGCACAGCCAAAAACACGAGCCAAAAAGGTTTGTATACATTACCAGGATGTTTGGAAAAATATACTACAAAGCTTATCTCTGTGCCACATCTCCAAGGAAACAGCCTTTATAAATGAGAACTGGTGGGGTGTCCTTCAGTAGAAACATGCAGAAAAATAGATTTGTGATAACGGATAGAGCTTTATCTCCAGTTGTATAAAAATATCAAACACTTCTTTTAAACTTGTGAATTTTCTCTTGTAGTCACCACATTTATTTTAAAAGCTTTGGGCAAAAAACATTTTTATTTAAAGCCACCAGCTGCTAAAGTAGAGTTGTCAAAGACGGAGCCAGATCCATCTAAAAACCAGCTAAACTCCTCCCTGACCCCACACGCCCACTCTTTTAAAAATTTGAGCGGCTCAGTTCATATGCACTACTCTGAGTAACTGCTTTAAAGACAGTATTATGGAAAGCAACATTTGTCTACGAATGAGGTGGATTTTGTAGAAAGAAATTTATAATTGATTTAAAAACATGAAACTGGTACTCCTTATGTTATCCTAATTACTTTAATATGAAGAAAAAGAACCACTTGAACAAACTGTTCAGGACTTCCTCTTGTACGCTACCTGCCAAGCACCAAACACCAGACAGACAAAGTTAGATAAGGTTAGATTAGATTTAACTTTCCTGTTATTGCACAGTGTTTCCTTGTGCTGGTGTATGCAGCTATGTTATATTCATTGTTATATACAGTACATATGTTTCTGGAGTATACCCTGCGCAAGTATCGCTTGTGTTGGAAGTCCATGATGGTGAGGAGCTGGGAGGCGGAGACAGGGGGGTGTGAAGTGTTGTGGAGATGGTGTCCTCTGTTGACCTCTTTGAGATGAGCCAATACCGGCTTCTCAAAACAATTGATGATAGCTGGCGACTAGCTGGTGAACATAGCGGGGCAAAAGAGACAGATATATCCTTTGGGAACCAAGGACCACAAAACAAAACCATGTGGACCACAAAACAGAGGTAAATGGAGAGTGAATATTTAACTTACATTCATCAATGTTGCTCCATGTCTGCTGGATGTACAAATAAGCAATTGTTTGCTCTAGGTATTTTACCAACTTAGAATCAAATCCAAAACAGGACAGGACAGAACAGGTCATTGGAACCCATCCCTACTCACAACAGCAGAGTTGGTAACTGTTGCTCGGAGGAGAGCCGGTCGAAGCCCCTGTTCTGGCTGACTGGAGGTCAGCTGCTTTGTGCAGGAGTCCCCGGAACCGAGGCTGCTGAACATCAACAAAAAGAACTAAAATTCCAAAAAAAAAAAAAAAAAAGCTCACTGAGGATGAATGTGCCGCCATCCATTGGTTCCTCCACGGCTGCCTCGGTCTCTGCCTGAAGCAACTGCCTTCCAGCAGCCTGGAGCAGAAGCTCTGACTGACTTAGCTCCGAGCTTCAGAGCTTTCTGACTTTCTCCTCCTTGGGAGGAGATGTTAACCTGAAAGCCAGGACAGCTCCTATTTATACTCTAGGCCAAGTTAGAACTAGTGACATCATTGTTACCTCTCATATCATTCTATAGACCCTTTTACAGTTTTTAAACAATAAGATAAGATAAGATAAGATAAGCCTTTAATTGTCCCACAGCTGGGAAATTTTCAACGTTACAACAGCCAGAAAAAGTGTCATATATAGAAATACAATAATAAAATATAATAAAATACAATAAAAATAAATAGAAAATAGTCCTGTACACAGTAAAGACAGTAATAATAATAGTGTGACTGAGTGCATTTGTAAGTATGAACAATAGATAAGATAAAAATAAAAAATAATGCACATATATAATATACATGTACATGAAAGTATTACACAGCAACAGATGAAGTAAATAACATCATGAATAAAAAAAAAAATGTATTAAGATAATGCACAGCAGCAGATGAAGTAAAGTAGTGAACAGTCTGCTTATTGACAGTCAATGTAGATTACCGGGAGTTGTACTGATTATAGAGTCTGACAGCAGCAGGCAGAAAGGACCTACGATACCTCTCCCTCAGACACCGAGGGTGGAGCAGCCGGTCGCTGAAGGAGCTGCCCAGTGCTGATAGAGTGACATGTAGGGGGTGGGAAGTGTTCTCCAGTAGTGATGATAGCTTGGCCACCATTCTCCTGCCACCCACAACCTCCACAGGGTCCAGAGGGCATCCAAGGACAGAGCTGGCCTTCTTAATCAGTCTGTCCAGTCTCTTCCTATCCCTGGAAGAGATGCCACTGGCCCAACATGCCACCCCATACAATACGGCTGATGCCACCACAGAGTCATAGAAGGTCCTCAGGAGCGCCCCCTGCACTCCAAAAGACCTTAGTCTCCTGAGCAAAAAGAGACGGCTCTGTCCCTTCTTGAAGAGAGCGTCCGTATTGTCTGACCAGTCCAGTTTGTTGTTCAAGTGAACACCCAGATACTTGTACGATCTCACCATCTCAATGTCCATTCCCTGGATGTTCACCGGTGTAGGTGGAGGGAGTTTGTGCCTGCCAAAGTCCACCACGAGCTCTTTGGTTTTACCCGCATTGATCTGGAGGCGGTTCTGTTGACACCAACCCACAAAGCCCTGGGTCAGTTCTCTGTACTCCCTATCATCCCCGTTGGTGATGAGGCCGACGATGGCAGAGTCGTCAGAGAACTTCTGCAGGTGACAGTTCGAAGTGTTATGGGTAAAGTCCGCTGTGTAGAAGGTGAACAGGAAAGGCGCCAGAACGGTTCCCTGTGGAGCCCCTGTGCTGCAGAGAAGTGTGTCAGACACACAGTCCTGTAACCTCACATACTGTGGCCGGTTTGTGAGGTAGTCCAGGATCCATGCTGCCAGGTGATGGTCCACCCCAGCGTGCTCCAACTTGTCCCCCAGAGTCCTGGGCTGGATGGTGTTAAAAGCACTGGAGAAATCAAAAAACATGATCCTCACAGTGTTTCCAGCCTTTTCTAGGTGAGAGAGGGATGTGTGAAGTAGGTAAATGACAGCATCATCCACCCCAATGCGGGGTTGGTAGGCAAACTGCAGAGGGTCCATACATGGGCTCACCAGCGGACGCAGGTGGACAAGGACCAGTCTCTCCAGGGTCTTCATCAGGTGAGAGGTCAATGCCACTGGCCTGTAGCCATTGAGGTCCTTGGGGTGAGGGGTCTTTGGCACAGGAACCAGACACGATGTTTTCCACAGTTTTGGCACCCTCCCCAGCTTCAGACTCAGGTTGAACAGATGCTCAACAATCCCACACAGCTGGTCCGCACAGGACTTCAGAAGTCTGGAGCTGATGCCGTCTGGGCCCGCCGCCTTCCCTACCCTCATCTTCCTCAGTTCGTTTCTCACCTGAGATGTTGTGAGGAACAGTCCGGTTGAGCTTGTAAGGGGTAGGGGGGCTGAAAGGGAGGTGTTTGCGGGTGTGAAATGGGGAGATGGGCCCAGCCCCGACTGTGGTGTAGCTGTATGAAGTGGCTGTAAGCTGAGGGCTGTGTGGAGTGGTGAGTGGTGAGATGAGGGAGCGGGGGGGCTGCAGGCAGGGAGGGTAGATGGTGATGATGGTTGTAGGGGGGACAGGGCAGGGGGAGGGGTAGATGCCTGATCGAATCTGTTGAAGAATACGTTCAGGTCATCTGCCCACTTCTGATCCCCCGCAGGCCGGGGCTTGGAGTCCATATGGCCCGAGATAGTTTTAAGGCCCCTCCAAACTCCTCTGGTGTTATTTTGCTGCAGCTGACTCTCCAACTTCATCCTGTAGCTGTTTTTCCCCTCCCTGATCCTCCTCCTTAGCTCTCGCTGGACACTCTTCAACTCCTCCTTGTTACCCGATACAAAAACTCTCTTTTTTTTCTTGAGGAGAGCCTTAATATCAGGAGTAATCCAGAGTTTATTGTTGGCGAAACAACGCACAGTCCTAGTGGGGACGGTGTTGTCCACACAGAAGTTTATGTAGTCCGTCAGACAGTCTGTGAGGTTGTCAATATCCTCCCCATGAGCGTCACTAAAAATGTCCCATACAGTAGTGTCAAAACAGTCCTTTAAAGCCTCCTCTGCTCCGTTAGACCACTTCTTCACTGTGAGTGGGACAGCAGGCAGCCTGCGCACAAGAGGTCTGTAGACAGGCCTGAGATGCACAAGGTTGTGATCAGATCTGCCCAGGGGGGGGAGACTCAATGAGATGTATGTATCCTTGGTGTTGGCATAACACAAGTCCAGTATTCTGTTGTCTCTGGTATGGCACTTAACATACTGGGTAAATGTGGGTAGAGAGGAGGACGGAGGGGCATGATTAAAATCACCAGAGATGACGAGGAGGGCATCTGGGTGCTGTGTCTGCAGCCTGCTTACTGCTGAGAGCAGGACATCACAGGCTGCCTCAGCGTTAGCAGAGGGGGGAATGTAAGCTACCATCACGATGGCATGCGAGAATTCCCTCGGTAGGTAGTATGGCCTCATGCTAACAGCTAGCAGTTCAATGTTCTTGTCGCAGGTTTGCTCCTTAACAGTGATGTGCCCAGGGTTACACCATCTGTCATTAACAAGCACTGCCAGCCCTCCTCCCTTCCTCTTACCGCTCTCCTTCGTCCTGTCCGCCCGAAGTCAGAGAACTTCTGCAGGTGACAGTTCGAAGTGTTATGGGTGAAGTCCGCTGTGTCAGACTGCAATAGCTTGTCAAGCTATGCAAGGGCATTATTCAACAAAGACCGAGAATGCTACCTAAACAAACTGACTTTGACAAATGGTGACCAACTTCCAGAGTCGTGTGCTATTACTGAGTAGGTAAAAGACATTATCAAGTGGCCCAACATTCAGTGGCCAGATATATACACGTATTCTATGACTCTGTGGTGGCATCAGCCGTATTGTATGGGGTGGCATGTTGGGCCAGTGGCATCTCTTCCAGGGATAGGAAGAGACTGGACAGACTGATTAAGAAGGCCAGCTCTGTCCTTGGATGCCCTCTGGACCCAGTGGAGGTGGTGGGTGGCAGGAGAATGGTGGCCAAGCTATCATCACTACTGGAGAACACTTCCCACCCCCTACATGTCACTCTATCAGCACTGGGCAGCTCCTTCAGCGACCGGCTGCTCCACCCTCGGTGTCTGAGGGAGAGGTATCGTAGGTCCTTTCTGCCTGCTGCTGTCAGACTCTATAATCAGTACAACTCCCGGTAATCTACATTGACTGTCAATAAGCAGACTGTTCACTACTTTACTTCATCTGCTGCTGTGCATTATCTTAATACATTTTTTTATTCATGATGTTATTACTTCATCTGTTGCTGTGTAATACTTTCATGTACATGTATATTATATATGTGCAATATTTTTATTTTTATCTTATCTATTGTTCATACTTACAAATGCACTCAGTCACACTATTATTATTACTGTCTTTACTGTGTACAGGACTATTTTCTATTTATTTTATTGTATTTTATTATATTTTATTATTGTATTTCTATATATGACACTTTTTCTGGCTGTTGTAACGCTGAAAATTTCCCAGCTGTGGGACAATTAAAGGCTTATCTTATCTTATCTTATCTTATCTTATCTTATCTTATTTGTTGGAGACTGTATATAAAGATGGACAATGCATCTCCACTTTCTCCCATTGTAAAAAATGAAGCCACAATACCCCGGATACGGGAGCTGCCATCTTGCGCATTAGGAGCCAGAGTCTGCACAGTAGTGATCTGCAGTGGAGCCACGGTATCGAGTTCCCACCTATACAGCTGCCTGAGCCAATCACAGCACACTCACAGTTGTCAATCATGACGTGACACCCCTTTTTTTTATAGGATGAAATAACTAATTAAAAACAAACTTATCAGAAAAACGAACACTTGAACAAACAGCGTAATAAGAACTACCTAAAATGACAAAAACTATCTTTGGGAAAAATGTATTTGATGTGTTTGACTTTTCAGTTTGGCCCATGTCCCATCTTCTAACATGGAGGAGGCGGGGTTTATGACCTATACTGCAGCCAGTCACCAGGGGGGCTTCACTTTTGGGGAGCTGTCACGTTGTCCATCTTTTATATACAGTCTATGGAGAAACCTAGCGTGTACACCAGCGAAACTACGAGCATACAAGTCACTAGATGCTTACAACTACGTTATCTGTGGTCATGTACAGGACGTCAAATACCATGACATAGACTCAGAGTTTTACGTCTTGAAATCAGAAATACTCACCAATTATTCACTCACTCTTCTGTGAATCCTACCGGTCTGCCACAATACCCACCCTGTGGAAAACTGCCACAGTGATCCCTGTGCCAAACAAACCCAGACCCACTGAACCCAATCACTATAGCCCCATTGCCCTCACATCCATAATAATGAAGTGCCTGGAGAAACTGCTGCTACAAATCATCATACCTATTGTCAACCCTCAACTGCCCCCCCTCCAATTTGCCTAAGGCCAAGGGGGGCACAGAGGACGCTGTGGCCTGCCTGCTGCACCTCCTCCTCCAGCACCTGGTTTCCCCAGGCACCTTTGTATGGAGTGAAAATAGTCTCAATATTTGTAAATGTGTATTACATGATTTGTAACTGAAAAACAAGATTTGTAACTAAAAAACAAGATTTGTAACTGGGAAAAAAAAGATTTGAAAGTATTTTACTTACAGACTTTTAACTTCAGCTTCTCATATCTGATCCTTTTCACTTTCAAAAAGCTTCCTGCGCATACAAATGTCTCGTGTTACGCACGGATCAGGTTACTTTCGCTTTCGGGATTTTGAGACTATTTTAACGCTGGTCCCAGCTCCACAGATTCGTAAATGCATGATGCGCTTAAGTGCTGCTGTTACTGTTGTTGCTCTTGTTGTTAGTATTGCTATTATAGTGTTGCTCTTAGTGTTGTTTCTGTTGGTGTTAACATCAATGTCATTACCACAGCTATTGCTTTACATCCCTATGTGGAACTGTATTGTGCTGCTGTATGTTCTCTTTCCTCCTGCGCTCTCTCTCCCGCTCCCCCCCCCTCCCCCTTCAATCCAACCGGTCGAGGCAGATGACCGCCCACCTAGAGCCTGGTTCTGCTCGAGGTTTCTACCTGTTAAAAGGGAGTTTTTCCTTGCCACTGTCGCATAGTGCTTGCTCATGGTGGGAACTGTTGGGTCTCTGTAAATATAAAAGAGTCGGTCTAGACTTGCTCTATTCGAAAAAGTGCCCTGAGATAACTTTGTTATGATATGGCGCTATATAAATAAAACTGAATTGAATTGAATTGAAGTGCTGGTGGAAAACTGGGACATCTGGGCTTTCGGCGTATTCGTGTTTAATTTCAAAGTGGGAAAGACGTTTTTCTAAATAGACTGAATAGCTTGTTGCCCCTCGATTAGAGCACATGCATTTACCAACCACAGACTCTATACAGTAACCTATAAATGTAAATATATGGTTTAAATAAGCTACTGCTAGGTGGTAGAGTTGTTCTTCTGGGAAAACAGCCAGTCCAGGCAAAAAGCGGATGCCGGCTGAACCTACCCCTAACCACCGAGGGGCGACGCTACGGGAAACACAATTCTAACAGGAGGGAAACGCATTTCGACGGGGGAACGGGCTTTTTGCCTGGACTTGCTGTTTTCAAATCGTTTTTTTTTCAGTTACAAATCTTGTTTTTCCAGCTACAAATCTTTTTTTTTCAGTTACAAATCATGGAATACACATTTACAAATAATATTGAGACTATTTTCACTCCATAAAGGTGGTAGTTCTTGTTTCATAACAGACCATAGAATTTACAGAGTACACTGTTGTGCCCCTGATCTGATTGATATTACATATGGAAGTTTTTTTTACTTATAAGAATCACTTTGGTTTCTATACACTCTTTTTCAAACTACCTCTAACAGTCAAACTACCTCTCGATGCCAGGCCTGATATTTAACTCTTTTCTTTTTTTTTTTCTTCAATATATTATTTATTTCATGTAATTTCTTTTAAAATTTTGCAATTTTGCTGCTGATATAGGATGGATTCATAAAGAGTTGCATTATGACACAACATTAACATTTGGTTTGTTTCATGGGCCTATGGGCCTAAGACATTTTTTTTTTAGATGTTTTTGTCCGTAGTTTCAGTTTGTAGGTAATTCCACTTCATACACTTCCTTTAATCTGCTTGTCCATTCTCCTGTGAAAGATACATCCTCGCCGAGCCAATGTCCAGTTGCACATTTCCTTGCCTTAACTAAAATAATATTGTATGAATGTCTACAATCTTCAGGGATTACTCTCAGTGCTGAAGATTTAGGTTTAATTTGCAGGGATATTTCCAGAACACCATTTATAAAAAGAAAGACTTCGTTCCAGAAGTTAATAACTTTGGAACATAACCAAAAAGCATGCAAGTAGTTTGCAGATTGTTCTCTCACACTTCCTCCAGCAGGCTCCTGTTAGTTCTGGATTTATTTTTTACCATTCTATCCATTCTGTAAAAAATGTCTGTTGATAATTTATAATGTTTCATTCTCCGTATGTTCACCAAGATCAAACTTTTATTTTTAGACAGACATTTATCTTAGACATTTATTTTTAATTTGCATAGTACTGTCTTGTGCCATACTGGCAATACCTTGACATAATTTTGCTACTGATTTACTATTAATTACTCCATTCTGTGAATCAGTTATATATTTTTCTATGGGTGGTGGTTGGTTTTTTAAGTATGTCCCACTTAGAATTTTCAATAATTCAAAAATTCTCTTAATTGTAAATACTGAAAAGTCTGACTTTTACTCCTTTCAAAACAGTCAGAGTTGGCTTATTGGGCGAATCTTGCTTCTTTCGGGCTTGTCTTGGAGCTGACGGTGTCTGTGACAGCATAATAATTTGAAATATAAACACATTTCCATAAAATTACCACTCATACTGGTATTACAAACATACTGCTTGTTAACAGAATAACTTAACATTCATATTTTGAACATTTGCATGGTTTTTTGTTAGTGTTACAAATGCATGACTGACATTGTCTCTACTGTTCAAAAATCAAAAGCCTTCTCCTGGCTTTTATTGCTGGAATTTACACAGCCGATTCTCTGCCAAGTAGGTCAGAAGCTCGGTTGTTCACAGTTCCAAAGTGCACTCTTATGAAAGCAGCCCAGGCTTTGAAAGATAAACTAACTGATACGGAGAAGAAAAGGGAATACAAGTTGGATTTCGGTTCCTGACTCCACGGTTTACCAGCACACACTATAGTGGCACACAAAAACGTAGTCACTAGAGCTCGACTATGACTGCAGAAATTTGGGACGTTATTATTGTTGGTGCCGGACTATCTGGACTGAGTGCAGCTCATTTGCTCAGAAAAAGGAATGCCAAGTTGAGAATACTGATAGCAGAAGGAAAAGGTTTGTAAAATGGTATCATGATTGAATGCAATTGGTAACCTGAAATGGTGAGTCGTTTTTATACTGGATTCTTTTAGTTAGAGCAATTTTCAACAATTTCATGACTAAATCATGTCTTGCAGATCGGGTTGGAGGTCGCACGGTCTCCACTGAAATACCAGCAGCCAATGGTGTTGATCGATGGGACTTTGGAGGGCAGTGGGTAGGAAGGTAATGTTGATCAAAAACTACAGAAATAACAAAGAGAGCAGACCAAGACAATTCACGCTTAAGTAACATTTTAAGCGTTACTCAAGTTGAGACCACAAGGATATTTATCATTCTATTGTATTACAGGTGTTTTCTAGTTGGCAGGAACAGAGGTTTATGTTTATGATACTGAAAACCATTTAGAAGCAATTGAAATGCAGCAGAGTTGCACTGAACATGAGACACATTAAATCAGTGATTCTGGAGTGAGCTGCTAGTATGCAATTGAAAGTGAGTCAGACATTTCACCTTTTTCATCATGTAGTCATAGAAAACATGAAGTAAGATCTCTCTTAGATCCCAACTACCAGTCTAATTTCTCATAAGTTTTGGAGGAATTATTCACTTAGTCACTTATTATTAGTCACTCAACTAAAGTCCTATTTGAACGAGGATGTTTTTATGAGTAATTTCAGTCAGGATTCAGACCATTTCACAGCACAGACTGTTCTGATCAAAGTAACAAACTCTCACATGTTTGTATCTAGAAGCTGTCTAGCTAATAGTCTACAACCTGTAGTTAACTGGTGCCAACAGAACAGCTCAAATAGAGAGCTTGTTAAATGCTTAGTTCAAGAGCACTTTGATGACAGTTTAATTAAAACAGGAGAGAGCATCTCTCAGGTGCTTCATGTCTACATTTGACCAGTTTTCAAAGATTCAATCAAGAGATGTTGTCATCTCAAGCCCACTTCTCTAATTCTATTCTAATCAGAATAAATGCATTTATGATTATGTATCAGCTGAAATTGCAATAACCCTACAGTGCGTCCTGAAACACTGTAAACATAAGCACAATAAAAATGGCTCCCTTTCTCTTTCAGCACCCAAACACACATCTTGGAGCTCATAAAGGAGCTGGGCTTGGAGACCTTCCCGCAATTCAGTACTGGCAAGAAGGTGCACCACATGGGCGGGCCAGGTGCCAGAGTTCGCACCTACAGAACCAGTATCCCTGCTCTATCCCCAGTGGTGGTAATGGATCTCACCCAGTTCCTGTGGAAGGTGAGGCAACAGACTTACATGGCAATATTCTGTACTTAGGGTTATGTTCAGTCAGAGCTGTCCTCCCCCAATGCTTAGAAATGTCTCTCTCAGTGGACAAATATGATACTTACAAAGCGCTGATGAGTGGTTTAATTAATTTCTTGTTGACTTTTGCATGTGTGCCAAGAATAAGATGATATACAGCATGTATACCAGCATATATCCTACAGTAGTTCTTTAGAGGCCAGGTTTTACAACCATATTTTTTTAATCAGCTTTACTGTACAATATCCTCACCGTGCTGGGAATCAATGGGAAGTCCCAAATGGATGTGGTAATGGTATTTTACATTTATGATGCAGTGTGCTTATGGATTGATAGGAAAGGAGTACATTTATTGCACAAGAAATTTCCTGCCCAGGATAAATGGTTAGAACAAGTGGGAAGTCGGAAACGTGGGGGGAAATGTCTTGCTAGAATCATATTTGGCAGCCTCCAACTATTTTTTTTTTTGTTCTTATCTGTATCAATGGGATGCTTTTGGTTCACAGTGGTAAATCATCATGTGTGGGTGTGTTGTGGTGACTATATTTTGCACTCAGATTGACAGATTGAGCACCACAGTGTGTGTCCAGGATCCTTCGAAGACTCCCAACGCTTTTGAACTAGACAGCATGACCCTGCACTCGTACATTGAGCAACATGCCTGGACTGCAGGTCAGGGTTAAAAGTAGCTTTAAATATCACCTCCTCTATCTTCCTCAACTGAGGACATTCTTTCTACTTTGTGTTGGTCTTGGACAAAGTTGGGGATTTATGGTAAGACATTTGATACAGTGTAACATACAAACCTGACCCTCAAAAAAATAAAATAAAAATTATATATATATATTAATTATTGTTTTTCTAATTTGGAATTAAAACATCTAATTCCAAATTAGATGTTTTTAATTTTGGTGACAGTATTTTACAAAGACTATGAGTCTACAGTCATGATAATGGCTCTTTGAGGCTGTGATGCTCATTGTAAAAATGAAAAATTAAGTTGAATAAAAGTTGAGGTTCAAAGTTTGTCTCCTTAGCAGTCATAGTGAAGTAATGTAGAAATGGTAGTAGTTCATAAAGTAGTGGTTGCCATGCTAATAAGCTCACAATGCAGAAGGTATCATGTTGGTCATCATCTTAGCTTAGTGTGTTAGCATGCTAACGTTTGCTAACGTGCAAACAGCCGAGGCTGATGGGAATTTCATTCGTTTTGCAGGTATTTGGTCATGAACTAAAGTATTGAATCCATTGAATTTGACCTAATGGTGCAGTAGATTAAAAGTCAAGGGATCAACAAAGTCATTAGTTCATCCTCTGGAAATATTGAAAGTCTGTACCAAATCTTATGACAGTCCATCTAGTATTTGTTGAGAGATTTCAGTGTGGACCACCGACATTGCCATTCTTGGAGCCATGCTGGTAGAGTTTGTTGTCAGTCCATAAATAAGTATGGACTCTAATTCATGCTGAGATTTTTATGCCAAATCAAATAATATATTGAAGTACCAGATTTATTGACAGCAGTATAAAGGCATCTACATTTAACTACAGATTTGATTTGACTTAAATAAATAAATAATAATCACTATCCTCTCAGATGTCTCTACCCTGTCTGTGGTTTATCAACTGGTCAATGGTACAACAGTTGACCTTTGTGGCAGAATAAATTGCAGTTTTTTTTGACAATGCACTGTATAGTGGTTAGCTATGTAATGGTATATAACTTTGCAGAACACTGTTATTTTATATCATTACATGCGTGTGTGAGAGCGGCAGTATGTATTCATTCATCCCTTTCTGCCAGAACTAAAAGAGGAGATGGGATTGTGTAGCAGGTCTGTCTTTGGCATGGAGCCATCCCAGATGTCCTTCCTATTCTTCCTCATGTATGCTGCGGCAGCTGGAGGGGTACTGCCGCTGCTGGAGAGCACTCCAGGTTCTGCTCAGGAGTTGAAGATAAAGGTACACAGCTCATATCCTTCCCCAGACTGCATGTTGTTGACTTGAGTGCTTTTTCAAAACTGGAGACCACGCTGGATTTCTTCTTTACCCTATTAAAACATCAAATCCGGTCCCTCATTACAGTCTGCACATCTCAGTCAAGCCCTGTCCCAACAAACATTGCCTTTCTTTGTGCTCGATGCGTCATCGATTGGGAACGTTTAAACACTTGAAGCTGTGGTCTTGTATCGGATTTTCCTGTTTTCTATGAGCATGAAAGTTATGGTTCCTTACTGTTCTATTTTTGTGCTATTGCTTTTGAACCTTCTCTCTCCTCAAAGTGGTGAGGGTGTAAAAGGGCTGAAGGCCAAAAAAAAAAGGACACCCATGGGTGGCAACAAATCTTTTCTAGTTCCAAACTCGTATTGGCACATTTCCTTCACTTTCTTTTCACCTGCAGCAATTTTCTTATCATTGCATTTCAGCAATTTCCTAAAGGAATTACTATGAGTAGCACCACAAGCATGACAACACCACAGATGCAGTAAAAGCAGCATCAAATGTGAACTGTAATCAAGGAATCAAGGGGTTGTTTGTCATTTTACAGCACAGGGTTGCACAATGAAATGTAATTTGTAGCCCCTTCATGCTACACACGCATAGAACATATATACAACCATTTTAAATTTAAACAAATATTATGAATAGAATGAAATAAAATAAAAAAAAATAAAAAAAATATATACTGTTATTTACATACATATATGCCTATATACGTATAACTACACCCAGAAAGTAATAATTATGTAGTGGATTTTTTGAATTTGCATCTGGGGAAATGTAATAATGTTGATGGTATGGTCAGCATCTTAACATAAAAAAGAAAAGTTTGAAGGAGCTACTGGCCGCTGCATCTGCATGCGCCACCGTCACCATGGTAACAACTGGCCCTGCTCTTATCAGTTGAATATGGTGAAAGAGTCTAACAGAGGTACAGCTCGCCTCTGCAATATTTAATCCTGTTTTGTTCCTCTTCAAACAAATTTTGAATTCCTTTTTATCTAAAATTTCATAAACAAGTCAGTACTCCTTTAGTTGCATGTATTTCTCCTTAATACACTCAAGCATACATTCAACTTTTATTTTGTCCTTTTTGTTTTAAGTTTCTCACATAAAAAAAAGTCACTCTGTGAATAATTGAGTATTTTCTACCTTTGGAAAAAAAAGTTCCCACTTAAAACTGTTCACAGCCAGTTTTGTGGCTTATGCAGAATAACCAGGACATTGTTTCCAGAAAGAGATGTTGCTGTGAGTTTTTCAAATGTCATTTCTAATTGCTTGAGCTTCACAAACAAAATGTTTTATTGCATTGGGGTGTCGGCAGATACATCAAAATCAAATATAACTGAATTATCTGCATGGCTGAGTAGAAACCACCAGGGGTTTGATGTTTTGTGAAGTGACCCTTTAACTTCAAGAGCATCTATGAGTTTTAAGCCCACTTTGAAGTGTGATATCTGTCTCCCCACAGGGAGGCACCCAACAGCTTTCAGAGTGTCTGGCAGAACGCGTTGGGTGGAAGAATGTCCGGCTGGGTTCTGCTGTGACGGCCATATGGCAGGTAGTGTACAGTAACGGCTCACTCAGGGATTGATGAGGCGCGACACCGAGATAACAGCTTCCTCAGAGGGGAAACAGGCCGTCTCCTCTGAAGGCACTGTCTGTTCCGCCTGACTTTCTTCCTTTTCCACAGCTGAGAGGCCAAGAAGGCTCCATGCACCCTTAAGTGTAGAGCTTTACCTCAATATGTTGTTTATTTCTACTGTTTATGTATTTCTTTGTCTATTTATTGATTGTTGGAGGATAAAATGTTGAATTTTGATTACTGGATGATAACTTATTGAATTGCAGGCTATAGAATACTGAATTGAACACTGAATTCAATCAGTTAGGAGGCTGTCATTTGACTCTCTCTGCATTTGCATTCCAAAGTAGAGCTGAAACGATTAGTTGATAAATCAATTAGTACAATCGACAGAAAATTATTGACAACAATTTTGTTGATTAGTTTGTTGTTGATGTCATTCATCAAGCAAATCAAATGCCAAGACTTAACTGGCTTCAGCCTCTTGGTTTATATCATGGTGAATTGAATATATTTGGCTTTTGAACATATGGTGGGACAAAACAAGCAAACTGAAGATGTCACCCTGGGCTCTGGGGGATTGTGAGGAATATTTCACAATATTGCATTACTTTATTAGAGCTATCTTGTTAATTGACCAATTAATCTTCATTTTCACGAGCAAAAATACCAAAAACAAAAACACAGGTTCGAACCTTTCAAATGTAAATATTTGCTGGTTTTCTTAGTTTTCTGTGATATTGAACTTAATATCTTTGGATTTCTGACTGTTGGTTGGACAAAACAAGCAATTTTAAAGAGTGTACCTGGGGTTCTGGGAAATTGTGATGAGCTTTCTTTACTATTTTTAACAATTAATCATTTAGTAAAGAAAATAATTGGCAGATTAATCAATAATGAAAATAAATATTATTTGCAGCCCTACATTTTATACATGACTAAATAATGAATTGATTAATCAATTATCTGAAAAAATCAAAATCAAATCAAATGAATCAATATTGAAAATAAGGATTAATAACAGTCTTACGCCAAAGTAAAGCACAGTAATAATCAGAATGAGAATGAGGAAAGGAAGAGAAAGAAGAGGAAAAGAAGAGGAAGACAAGTACTTTTTTTTATACCCACTTATCTTTTGCAGGGTCACAGGAAGCTACAGCCTATCCCAGCATGCACTGGGTGATAGGAAGGGCACACCCTTGACATTTTGACAGTCTATCACAGAGCTAACACATATTGACAGACAGACACATTTACACCCACGCACACAGCTACAGGCAACTTAGAGCTTCCAGTTCACCTAAGCTGAACCGGAGGATCCAGAGGAAACCCACACAGGCAGTGGGAGAACATGCAAACTTCACACAGAAAGGGCCCAGTCCGCCTGGTTGGCTTCACACCCAGCGCCTTCTTGCCACGAGGCAGTAGTTTATAAAATCAACATTTTATGAAAGTGTAAGTGGGAATAAATGAAATAGCCTCCTTGAGATTTTGTCCAAACTCGAGGACCTGGGGCACCTTTAATTTTCCGCCCTGACCTTGGAAAAAACGAACAGTCCCTGTGCTGAAGAGCTGAGGGTTGTTTCAGTGGTGCTGGAAGATATGAACTCCTAATTACAGAGGGGCTTTGCTGTGTTAATGCCTTGTGAATAAAAATAATTTAAAGTAAAGTTACTCGGGAGCCGGTCTAGAGAGCTAAAAATATAGCATCCAAAAATATCTACTTGTTTTACAGTCTCAGAAGACAGGAGCTTTCTATGTTGCACCGTGACGTTCTGTGGTGGGTGAGTTTTGAATTATCACCAGAGGCTTAAGTTTGGGGAAATACGTGAGACCAAAGGGAGCTGGCACATTAAGAGCCCTGCAACTGTAAGGGCAAGGCTGTCTGCAGTGGTTCAAAAATCAGTGACATACAGCAGAACACTTTTAAAGTTTACTTTTACCACACAATTTGCAGAATTTGTTGTATTTACATCCATAACAACACAATCTAATGAAAAGAAATCAGTTTTATTTATATGCCTCATCTCCTAAGAAGCTATTTTTCCTTCACTGTTCAATACATGCTTAATGAACACAGATGCTTGTCCGGGTAATTATTTAGCCAATGTAATTTCAAATATGCACAGTTGGATACTTATGAAAACATCAGCTACTCTAAAGAAGTAATGCCTCCAGTTAAGTTAAATATAATTTGTACGTACTATATTTGAAATAAATTGTGTTCAAAATTAATAGGCAAATCACACTTATAAATGGCTCCACCACCACCCTCAAACAGGATGTAATGTACTAACAAATCTGTGCAACTTGCTTATTAAAGTGAAAATAGACAACCTTTTTGCTTTAACTTATCATTATGAAGTAAATGGTGATTGCACAATGTAATGGCTAGCTATAAAATAATGACACCATTGGCGTTTAGACTTGTTTCCTATGAGCCTCGCTTTCACTGCGCAATTCTGCCTGCCCACAGGTACGACCTGCTGGGAAAAAGAAGGCTCGATTCACGTCACAAAGGGAGCGGGTCAGCCATTGCATTGCGCAACCAAAAAAGGGGACTTGAGAGGGTTCCAAACTGACTACTGGGTGTTTTACTCTGCCTCAATCATCGCACTGAGATCTGGGATTCTTATGGTTATTTCTTGCTTTGGACCAGCCAGGCTGTTAGCGGTAGATACACCTAGCAGCCTGGCTACTGTCCAAAACGCTACCGGTAGCAGCCAGAAAACGAACCAATTCAATTTTATTTATACAGTGCCAAATCATAACAGAAGTTATCTCAGTGCACTATGGAGCAGGTCTAGACCATAACGTTACTCTTTATGTTATTATTTTATATACGATTTCCACCATGAGCGGCATTAGACAACAGTGTTTTCTTCTACTCCACCCTTCACCCCTGTGCCAACCCATTGTAGTCACGTACACTCAAACTATGTTATTATATTTATATATATATATTATAAAATTATGACAATTGCTCTTTACCTTTTCTGTGAACATGCTTCTTTCCTCTCTTTTATTTCCAAAGTGGTGTTGATGGTTTCTTCACGGAAAATTGGAAACAGTGTGTTGTGTGTTGTCGGTAGTAGCTGGGCTCTGAGGGAAACTGAAAGCGATCTGCTTGACTTTGCGACAGCGGCGCCAACAATAATACCACTTGGAAACGTTAGCCAGGATAAATACTGAAAAGTTGTCTATTGCCACTTTAAATAAAGCTGTATTTCTGTTTATATGTTTTAACAGGATGCTGAGTGGGCCAGGGTGACGACCGCCACCGACAACTTCTTGTGCAGAGCTGTGATTGTCACCTGCCCCCCTCATTTGGCAGGTCAGTGTGCGTCTCCCACCTCTGCTGACTCGCTAAACGAAATTCTCACTGATGCAGGAGGCAAATCTCCTCCTGTCTCACCACGTCTGTCAAATGTGGCAAACTGTGCATCCATGCAGATAAATCTTTGATTTCCCTAAATCTTTTTTGCTCTCGGGTGTGGCAGTCACTTTGGCTGAAGTAAATTCCGTCTGAGGTCGGGCCCTGGGCTGAGGAATTGCCTGGATTGGATTTTGAACCAGAGCAAGAGTTGAGGCCAAAACTTTAACTGGGGGCTAATGTGCCATTCGTTACAGTCAGCGGTGGGAAGTTGAAAGTGACAAACACGTCATTACCGACCTCTCTGCTTTCGAGCTACCGGGGAGGGGGAAATATGGACCCCTGCAGTAAAGTGGTTTTTGGCTGTTCACAAGAACCAGAAAGTTTTTTATTGAACCAACATTTAAAAATGTTGAAAAAATTTTTAATTAACAACATACACACTGAAAACATGATGTGTTTACTCTTGTCTGTGTGGCCAGGCATTTGACATCATGCTGTGCAAGTGAGTTTGAGAAAAACATATCCAACCCCTGAGTAGAATCCACTTTTTTGTTTGTTTTTCCTGGTCAGAAAATAGAAACCTTACAATCATAGTGGTGACTTGGAGTTATGACTGATTTAATTTTTGCAGTTTGGTTGGTGCTTGTCACGTGTATAGGACACATACTAAGACTGGAGTCGGGGCTGGTTGATGTTGAGGCTGGGGCCGGTGTGCACGTTTTTGCCAGGGTTGCGAGGGGGCCGAAGCTGAATCTGAAGCTCGGGCTTACTCTGGGTCTGTGCCTGTTTGTACTAAGCTGGCAACAGATCTGTCACTCAAAGCCTCATGCTCCGAGCCATGGACCATGGCCAGGATCCTTAATGAGACAGGTTTGAGAGCAGTGTTGAATTATGCAGCATGGATTGCTCTGGCTCCGATGCCACAGTGCCACGCTTCGGCCTTAAATCAGTGTGGGGATTGACAGGGACTTTCAAAAGGCAAAGTCAGGCCAGTGATTGAGACGTCATCTCTCCCATGAATTAAAGAGGGGAATTGCTGCTTGAAGTCATCTGTTTCGTTTTTATTTTCTGGAAGCAGGCAAACCTGAGCAGCTTTGCAGTTAGCGGGGGAGCGAAGAAGAGAGCTTAACACGGACAGTGGGAATGATGATAATGACTAGATGATTCCAAGCCTCCCTCAGACAGTAGAAGTGTAAAGCGCTGTTCACAGTATCCACAACCTCTCATGTTTGGCTCTTCTTTTACAGACGCTTGTTTCTGACATTCCTAATTAATTCTCTAGTCACTTCCTTTTGAATCAGTGAATGGCTAGATGAATGAATGAATACTCTCTGGGCTCCAAGAGGTGCTTGGCATCAAAAGACACCACCACTGCATTCACACACACATACACACAAACGCAAATGCTGGATATGAGCTGCGTGTTCCCTAATATATCACGTTTGTCCTGTTCTTGGCTCCTGGATTTATCTCCCCAGTCATCCATCCATCTTTTATAATGAGTTCCGTCAGGTTTTATTTTTTTTTTGTTACCACTTCTCTCACTCACCTCAATGATTTATGAACTGTTTGTTTTCACTGCATATGAGATTGCTATGCATGGAAAGGATGAGCTTGAAAATGAGAGTGTTGGCCATGTGTTGACTTTAGAAAATGTGGTTTAGGTATGTGCAAGTTTTAGTTGGGGAAATAAGATTCCCATGTACATTCATTCTGAGACTGCATATCAAAAAAAAAAAAAAGAAATCCTAATTAAGCTTTCACAGCATGCAGTTGGAGTATAATGCAATTAGGTGCACAGTCTAACGTTCAGTGATAGTAACAGAGACAGCTCTGCAGTTGCTAAATTAACATTTTGTTTCAGTGTGTTTTTCTGTCTCTCTTTATCAAGTAGGAAGTCTGTGGCAGAGCTTGCTAACTGTCTGGCTGTGTATTCACATGTTTGTCTGTGTGGGCATGTGTATGGATATTTATTGTTAAGTGGGTGAAGCTAAAGTTCTTCACGTCACGTGCAGAAGTCGTTGTACCCTACTAAAGGGGGATTCTATCTGATTGTAAGCGAACCTGACAGGCAGCCAAGCAACACTACATCCGATGTTGCCATCTATCTTCTCATGGAGGAGGAGCTGCGGTAATGACAGCAGGAAACTATTACATCTGCCACTCACGGCGTTAGTCCAGAGTCTTGTTTACACTAGTAGAAAACAGGTAAGCAGTGCATTAGCATTGATTTGCCAACTGACACTGTGAGCCAGGATTCTAGGCCAGTATCCGCTGTGCTGTGAATGAAACTAATGAAGCCTAATTTAGGGATTAAACACGAAGTGGGAGATGAAGTGATTGTGAAGATAACTAACGTAACGTGATTTTTATCTCGCTGACTTTAAACTCTGTGGGAATGAATTTGGCTATCTGTGAGTACTTTTTCCTCTCCTGATGAGCAATATAGCAAGCGCTGATGAGCAGGCAAATATAGCAAATGTGGCTTTGCAAAGCTTTGTTCACCAATGGAAATGGTTAAAATCTCAAGAGGACATACCAGTGTCAATGCTCTCTCCTCTAAAGCTCTTGTCATTTCTGTGTGGAGCCTGACAATAATGGGATTTTGAAACCAATAATGACATTGATATTAGAGTTTTTCTAAAAATAAAAAAAAAAGATAAAAAGTATTGTCCAATATTGTTTAACATCAACACACAACATTAACAAGAATGTTTGTCAAAAATCCTTTAAATTTGGCTATCAAAGAATTGTGACATTTTACAGTTAAAAACAAAACTTGCTCTCTGGTGGACAGACTTTGTAATGGTGACACCGTTTCTAAATTACCTCTAACATATTCTTGGCATTTATGTGCTACAATTTCTGCCCAACATAGACTGATATGCTGCATCTGTGTATCTATTTCACTGTATATTTTTCTATAACAGTTCTACTTAGTAAGAGAGTTAAACAAACCTCTATTATTAAAGATTTAAGAGTCTAAAGTAGCAACAGTCAAAAAGAAAGTTTGACAATAAGTCCTTATCATAAATGAATAACACCTCGCACTCGAACGCAATCTGCTTTCTCTGGACTGTGTGTGGTGTGGTTTGATTAGATCTGACTGACAGTGGTGTCTGTCTGGCAGCATAAACAAACAGTCCATCAAATTAAACACAACTTGTCTACAATATACCATGCTTTCTTTCACAAGGTTTTTTTGTGTGGCTATCTTGCCTTCATCAGCGTGGGAAATGTTTGGGGGAAAAAGTAGGGCTGCCCCCTAAAGTTGACTATTCGAGTCATCAGTCAAGAAGATCCTGAGTCAATTTGCATTTTGTCAGTTGAATCACTTTTTATTTTAGCTGTGTCATTGTACACAGAGCAATGCAGGAGCAAAAGCATGGCAGGCTTTACACTTTATAAACAGAGTCTTGTCTCAAAATGACCTCACCAAAAACTGTGATGGAAGTAGAGAAGGGTGATGGGTGATGGAAACACAGGGCAGCACGACTCGTGTCTGTTGGCTGCTCCTGCGCTGACTGTCAACAAAGTGAGCTAAACTACTTTTGAACCAGACGCTGGTACAACCTCCTGTACTGCCGTCCGGTGTGACTAAGTGTTCGGCTCACAGCGCTGTCAGCAGCCCGGCAGGGGAGAGACGCTCCGTGGTGCGTTAAGATTGTATAACCAAACTATGACTAGGATGCACATTTTATCTGACTGTGTGAAATCACATCACGGATGATGAACAAAGGCATTAAAACGTGGGTCTAACAGGTAAAACATCAGACTAATGAAGGCTGATATAGGAGTTTAGTGTGGGATGGACTGACAACTGGGCAGAGGGGTGAATAATATATTTGTCATACCTGTAGGTAAGGTGTGTTGAAGAAAAAACATTAGTAATAATGTTGAGGGCTTATAAAAGTGAAAAAATATAGAAGAAAAAGCATGAACCAAAGAACCACAAGTCGACTCTGAAAGTCCTGATCTGGGGACAGCACTAAAATAAAACATGGTATATTGGAGGTATATTGGTATACTCACACTGGTCTACACCTCACTAAAAGTTAGAAAGTTGAGAATAAGCAAACAACCCAACAACTGTCAGATTTCAATTCTTATATTTCTAGATTCTGACATCACCTTTTTCCAACACCGGCCTGCCCACTTCAAACCAGCGAGAAGAATGAAAACAAACCACAAATACAGAAATCTCTCATGTGAAATAACCAGTACTGTTCTAATAGTGTGTTCATATAGGACCCCATTGCTTTTAGTAAGAAGCTGATTTGAGGAAAAAAATGTTTTCAGGCCCCTTTAAATGAGTAGTCAAAATGAATTAAATGCATCTTCTGCTTGTGGTCCACCAGCTATGTGTAGTCAAGCTATTTATTCATAGGAGAATAAAAGCCATGCAATATATAAAACCACAGTTAAATGAATTCCTAAACTAATGAGGGCAATTTTAGCCAAAAGGGTCATACTCCTTGAGTCTATTTTTGTCAAGACAACCAGCAGAAATGATTAAGTAATGTTGGAACTGCAGTGTGTATGGAGAGACGGGGGAGGGTATCGGCTGCCACTACCGAGCCTTCCATTTCAGTAAGTGTCAAGGGGCTACGTATGTAATTCAATAAAAGATCTGTGATGCAACGTAGATACAGGACTCCATCTATAACATTTGGATTAAGTGGTTGGTGAATAGTGCTGCCTATTTCTGATGGCCTTACAGATTTATGACAGTGAGGGCTTTTATTTTTTTGGTATCCATCAGCCGTTATTGCCTCATTCTTCTGAATTGACCCTCTGTATGGACACCTGCCCGGCGTTATGGCACAAGAGGTTCTCATATTTCTATTTTGATTAAAATGTTGACACATTGGAGTCCCTTACTCTTAACATTAAAACTCTTCCACATGAACATTCTCAGCCACACACCTAGCAAGAGGTTATGCATTTAATTACTTCTTCTTTTTCTTCTCCACAACAGGTTGTTGCATCATATGCTGCACGCTGCTTTATTGGCTTTTTAGGATGAAAGAGATGATCCAATTTCACAGCATACACAGGCACAGCTATGAATTAAACCTCAACTCTAGCTAGCTTTAGCTGTTTTCCTACTTTTTAAAGATTCTTTGCACCACTCTTTATAAATTGCCATTCGGAAACTGCATCTCTGAATCATCATCCCTTTGATGTTATGTCTTGATTTCAGTGGCTTTTCATGTTTCACTATTCTCATCCTTCTGACAGTCAAAGACACTCAAAGTGCCTGTGCGCTATGATAAAAGTTCAGAGTGAGAAAGTAATGGAAATTTCGAAGCCCCTTGCTGAAGGCAACCACAGATGTGTCTCACAGGTCAGTGACAGAGGAACTTGAGAAAGCAAGGTCAGCGTTGTCCAGTAGTGCATTCACAAAAATGAATTGAGAGGATCAAATGCCACAGTATTTTAAAAGGAGAAAGTGAGATTAAAACAGACAGAAAGACGAGGAAAAGACTGAAAGGAAACTACTCTGGGTGATTGGGGAGCAGTGTCCTTAGACACTTCCCCAATCCCAATCCTTAGTGTTGAGGGTCAGGAGCCAGCAGTTGCGCACATTGCTCCGGAGCCATAACATGCTCTTGAACTTGCAGTTTTCCAAAGGTGTCAGAGTGATGCAAAAAGCAGTCTGATGAACTGTCAAGAGAATGAGAATTGTGCCAGTATCCTTTAGAGGGAACTTGATGTACTCCTCCACGTCTGGACCAAGGATAAACCCTGTCCACAATGAAAGACCATAATTAATACAAGGCACTTAGTAATGTGAAGTGAAATTGAGAGTTATAATGAGAGGTCAAGTGGAAGCAGCACGTCCAGGTCCAAAATGTCAGGCCATATCCAGGTGTGTGTCAAGGCTCAAAACATGATCATTTCATTATTTATTCCTGCACTTGTGTGAAGGGTTCATCAAAAAATGTCAAAAAAAGATCTCCACACCTTAACAAACTGGCTATGTTTTCAACAACAAAATATAAATTAATGAATAGGTTGTAACTGACTCAGAATGTGTGTAGCTCTGCATATTAAGGTCCAAGCGGTAAGACCATATAAATTGTACATATTCAAATACTGTGTGTAAAATGATGGTGCTGGGGAACTCTGTTGTTTCAGTTTTGAACAGATAAAGTCAAATATACACAAAGCTGTCAAACTCTTTAGAAACTCTTTAGCTTAGAAGCTTGGTAAAGGTCAAGTGCAGTATTTCTTTAGTACACAAGGTGCTGATGTGTAATCATTACAAAATCCTGCAATAGTAATTAAGGAAAACATAATGGTGAAAAGAATATTCTCAAAGGTCAAATTAATATAAAGCTCTATGGCCTGTTGTAGTAAATGTAGTGGCGTTTTGGTAATTTTTTTATTGACATTGATAGCTGATAAAACACTAAGTACCCCTAAGTGTATATTACATGTAATTACATACATACATTTCCAATTATTAATGGCCATGCTATTACCATTAGACCTACTCCATGGCTGCCATGGCTCTGTGAGGCTGTACTTAGGAATGGTGGTGCTTTGAGCTAAATGCTAATGTCAGCATGTTAACATGCACACAATGAAAATGCTAACTATAATGTTTACCATGTCCACCATCTTAAGTTTAGCATGTTAGCATGCTAACATTTTCTAATTAGCACAAAACACAGAGTATAGCTGAGGGTGGTGGGAATGTTATTAGTTTTGCAGGTATTTGGTAAAATACCTTTGGTATAAACCAAAGTATTGGACAAATTTAAATCAAATGGATGGACAAATCCATCCAACAGTTTGTAGAGACATTTCACAAAAACAGAAACAAAAGTCAACCTAATGGTGGCACCAGAGTAAAAGCCAAGGGATTCTGTAGAAAATGTCATGGCAATCCATCCAATAGTGGACCGACTGACCGAGCGACCCTGCCATCTGAGCCATACTGCTACATGGCTAAAATTGTGAATATGCTACACTCCCACTTACCTCATCAACCCCTAGGTAAATAAAATGATAATAAGCTTGGTTTTTGGAGAATTTTGCTATTTTCTCTAGTTACCAGCATCAGACAAAGCCACGTGTGCCTCCTTTTTGTCTGTTTGTGTGCGCAGTTTAAAAGGTATGCCAACCCAACAGCAAACACTGGACTGTTGTAAGGTTGAATATATTTTATCATTTTTTTTCAAGTGCATCTTTCAGTCCTAGTGACAAAGAGGAACTCTGTGGAGAAGCCAAGCCCTATAGTGGATAAGGTTTGTAATTTAGGCCACCTTTTCATAAAGTGCCGAAAGTGAGGCACCTTCAAAAGTACAAGCCTGGAAATTGCTGGATGCCAGAAAGAATGTATGACAATAGTCTTATTTTGTCACTACTGCAAATGTCTGTTTACAAGCAGTAGTCTGTCCCCAGTCATCAGCTAGCCACCTTTTGAGCACACAGCAGCAGATTTGTGTGCTTAATCTTAAATTACTTAAATCTATCAACTGCCATCCCATTGAACCTGTTTATTCACGTCACCATGATTTAACTGTGATGCTGAGTTGTGACGAAGTTACACGAAAGTGTCACAGCAGATTTGAGCATGTAAGAGAGGATGACAGTGTTGTCACCATAGAGCATTGTAGTGTTCAAAGGAATAAGTTGCCAGAATACGTCTCATTTAGCTATCGACAATTTAACATCTGCCTGACAAATAATGAGGTATAAGGCATTTCCTGCTATCAAATTAGATGGCTTTGGTGTCGAAAAAACTGGCAATATGGATATGACGCCACTTGACAGGTCTTAAGTCATGTGTACAGTGCTGTCAGTTGAACGTCTAAGTGACCATGTCAAATTAGTTTGGAGCCACTTATCATGTCACTGTTTTTCAATTTTACTGCTTCGGGCTTATCAATTTTGTTTAGCATTAAGGGCATTATTTTGAGGTTGGTGACAGGCTCGTGACAGTTTCTAAATGATGTTTCACATCTTCCACTGGTTCATTCATTAAAAGCCTGGCTTTTGGCCAGATGTCGCTTCATCACTTGCCAGAGTAAGCACAGAGGCGGCCTGACTTCTCTGCATGCGTGACATACACTTACCTCTAACGGTTCTGATGAAGTTACTTGACTGCTCTCAGATCAGTGAGATGGAGCTTTTACAGATGTAAGTGCTGCGATTAGTACTCTGGAGCACAGCAACAGCCAGAGTAGTATTAGGTCATGGGGATTTCTTTGCAAGAAATGCCATTAATGCTTTAATGCATTCATTCATGATTCAAGATAAAACCACCCTGATCAATAGAGGGATTAGCTCAAATGTGCTATCCGTCTTCACTTATTTTTATTCCCCTCTTTTACTCCGTCTCTCAAATAAAGCATTGATTTCTCCTACATGTTATATATAAACTACACCAGGTGAGACTGGGAAGGTGGATTAAATGGGACTAAAAACAGCATGAAGTTTTTAGGATTCATGATGTACTGTTGTTTTCCCAACAGCAAAGATCCACTACCAGCCAGCCCTGCCCAGCCAGAGAGAGTTCCTTACCCAGAACATGCCTCTGGGCCACATGATAAAATTCATTATTACCTACCAGACGGTGAGTAACAGAAGATAAATCATAATTGAACAGACATTTACATGAATAATATTATGAAGATTTAAATGCAGAAACAATCATTTTAAACAATCATTCTTTGTCTTCTAAACAGTTGTTGCAGCTTTTACCTTTTTCTTGTGTTTTTCTTGCACGTCACATCCATATAGGAAAAAAAAGATTAGTTTATGAAGTAGGTTGGCTATGGTAGATTATTAAATTGGTCATACTTACAACGGGTTGTTATGTGAAGCTATTTTAATTTCTTGTACAAAGAAAACAGCATTTGTAACGGGTTGATTTCCAAACTCAATACAGTTGATAAACAAACACTATTTAATTACACTAGATGCTTGTCAAACGTGATATTTTACAGTTGCAATACAGGGGCCCATTTCACAAAAGCAATTTGCGAGTACTGCTTACACGCAGATCGCAAATGGTGGCAGCGTCACGTTTCACATTCTGTAAATTGCAGATACATTTGTGAGTCCTACGGGGCTCTTGCATGCTTATGCATGGGTTACAAGTACGGTGTTTGTTTAGATAAGTAACATTTGTCAAAATAAGCGGGAGAAGAAATGATCACATGTTGCAAATTGCAGCTTGCATGTCGCAAATCTGGTGAAATGGGTCCCTGAATTTGAATAGTTGTAGTTTTCAGCCATTCATGACCAAAAATACATTTAAAATCATATTCAAGTGCGCAGTGTTTTCTTTCATGTAAAATGCAAGGACGATTCCTAGCACTGGCATCAGCAGAAGTGTGGAAATATCGTTTTCAAATATGTATTTGTTTACCTATTTTATGAAAATAGAAGGCCTGTGGCAGACTGCACTCAGCTCATTTGGCACAAGTTCTTTATAGATCTCAATAAAGAGCTTCTAGCACATGAAATTTGATTTGTTTAATCTTTTCCATTTTGCACTTTACAACCACACAATTAATTAACAAAATGCTTGTGCACCTTGTTAGCAGATTAAATTTGTCTACTGTAATGAACACAAAATCATTAGTGCTCATGCAAACATTTATCAGAATCTAAATGCATCTTGGCAAGACACCAATGCACAGATCTAATAAACACATGTGAAAACATCGGTCACTGATCTAGAATATGGTTTATTTGATACTCTCCTTCTCTCCATGTTAGTCTGGAGTCAGTTCTGCATGATTGGAGAGCATTTTCTAACTACAGTTATTAATGTGACATGTTTTTCTCCAGAGTGTAAACCGGAGGCGGGGCTCACGTGACTGAAACATGCAGTACTTTAATGCTAAAATACCATGATGAATATTAAAATATTAACGGGGTGAAGGTTAGCAGTGTGGACGACAGTGTGTATACATTAAAAGCTTGAAACAAGTGAAATACTCTAACATAAGAACTGCCTATAAGAAGAAATATCTATCTATATCTATCATTTGATTTTAACCCATTTTTAATTTTTTTTTTTTAGTTGTTGTAGGCTCTTATTTGTTTGTTATGCAAAACCATTAAATATGTAATCTCAAGGTGAGAAAAAGCAACCCAATTCCCTTTCAACTCAGCCCTAATTATCTTTAACTCTGTTATCTGTTTGAATACATTGATTAAGAATCAGATCTAATTTCACCCAGTCCTTCACGATGTATACCTTACAAACCTTGGCCCTTGCCATCAATTGTAAGTGTCAGTATACTGGGTAAAGAAGCGCATTGGCCATGGTGAAAAGCAACTTGTAAAAAAGTTATTGAGCAGAACAGAGTCCACTGATCTGCAGGCCTTTCACCTAGGCCAATGTCCCTTGAGATGTTCTTTTAGGACCTGAGAAAAGCTGCTCATGCTTGAAAACCCACAAATGACATTGACTGGAAGCAGTTCTGCATGAAGCAGTGGGTCAAATACCTCCATAGGGTAGTGAGAGACTGTTCAGTTTCTACAGGAAACATCTGTAGTTATTGCCACTTATCGAGCCCAAGGGGTAATGAATGTTTTTACACATGAATGTTAAATTATTATTATTGTGATGACTATTATTGTGATTGAATTTATTAAATGACCTGTCTATTCACTGAGGGTCTCTACCTTGAGATAATCCTTAGTGAAAAATATCGAAACACTCAAGTCCATATTTACTAAAGTTGTGTTCTAAGAGAAATTACGTACGTTTTTGCTTGCAAAACCTTTGATAGTAAGATGCACCCAAAAAATCACATGGAATGCAATTTTTGCAAATCGGATCCAAGCCACATTTGGAGGTGGTTTGAAATGAGATTGCAATCGGATATCTACAGATGCGTCTCAGTCCGGACGCTCAAATTGAATTTCAAAGTGTCCTTTGTGTCACTCACAACACGAGACACAATGGCAATGTCAAATCCAGAGTGACGGAAGTGCATCAGAGCGTCTGTATACCAGCCTCCTCCGTCGCTGAGTTTGTCTGGTGCGACGGAAGAGTTCTGACAGTGCAATTGTTTGGAGGGCGAGATGATGAATCTCCATTTCTCATGCTTCCGTGTTGGAAAGCCGTGTTACCAGCATACGTAGTTAGTGACGCCTACATCGTTACCACAGAAACCCATGAAGATAGGTTGGTGATGTCTGGACACACAAATCCAATCGGATCACTTGCAAATAACAGTGCAGACAGTCTGTCTTAAAGATCTGATTTGAGAAACAAATCTGATTTGCCTGCAGTCTGAACAAAGCCTATCTGATTTAGGCCCACACATGAAAGAGGCCCAAATCAGAATTGAAAAGATCAGATTACATTTGATTTGTGCTGTTCACACTGTTCTGAAAAAATCAGATTTGGGTCTGCAGTCTGAACAAAGCCTTTGATAGCAGATGGCAGCAGACATCTCTATAGTAGAAAATAAATAAATAAAAAAAGAACACTGAGCTGAGTGAGCAGTTCACTTGAACACTCTTGTCACATCACTTGTGCAAACCCAAGGATTTTGCCTTTTCAGCATAAATAGTCTGCATTCCTGCCTTGGATTATCTTCTCCACAGTGGGGGACAATCCTAGAAGAACCAGCTTGTCCCTCTCAGGATCCAAGTCCTTAGAGGCAGCCTCAGGCTGGGTATCACATCTGTCTCTATTCCATTTACCTGTGACAGTGCTCCCCAATGTTGGGTAATTTTCCGGGGCAATGCCTACAGCAGCTGAATCATCTCTGCATTATATGGAGCTTATGTGAAGTCTGGATGTAAAAGACTGAACATCAGCAAATTCTATAGCCTGAAGGAAGCCTGTTTGTGCATGGTAATGTAGGCAAACCCGTCCAATCCCAACAGTGGATTGTTGTAGGGTTGACAGGTCAGGCTACAGATGGTAGCAGGTTTCTTGCCTTGAGGTAAAAAGACCTGTGTATGCCTACCGGAAACAAGGTCCAACAATGTCGCAATCATGACCAGGGAGGTAGCTGAGGCAGGATCCTCACTGATGTTGTGCACTTGCAGAACTACAACCTTTTCCAGCACGCTGTGCATCTGTATTGCCAAGAACTGCCTCTTTTCCTCAGAATGTCTCCTGAGGTCTAGAATAGGATGAAGGTATGCCATCATATGTCATGCTTGCTGATCACTCAAATTAGCTTCTCTGAGAGTGCTCTTCAGCAGGACTGCTGATATGGCCCTGAAGAAACGAAAGGATGGCGTGTCGCCATAGCTATAAGACTTCTTAATCCCACATAATTCAGTGCTTTTTGCTACTTCAAATTATTATTTTATTGTAGTGTTAAATTATAATGCAAAAATGTTGTGTCTTCATTATTCTTAAAGCAATACTTGTGAGAGTGCAAGCACAGTGCAATGTGAACAGGTTTTGATATTTACTCTGTTTGGTTACTGTAAGTTTAGTTGTTCTTTTGCAATCTCAGACTTCAAACTAACAACTAGGCAAGATAATGCAAGACAACTGGAATACTGAATTCATTTTTTCAATGATCATTTATCATATCTACTCAGTATTTATTTAGGATACAAAAAACAGTTCAAAACAAGAAATAGAAGTAACACATAAATAATATGCAACAATTAGGGTTTCAGGCTCACAATTACTCTGATCTCAGAGTAAATCTGCTCTACTCTGAGTAAATCTGCATGGATGAATAAATGAACATACATTCAAACACACATGCATCTAGATGTAGGCATGCATATCAAAATGTAAATGCACATATGCACACAATAGGTAGCAGAAGTAATACAAAGATTGCTGAACATCTAAGTAAGTCACAAAATGAATATACGTATACATTTAAAAAAAAAAAAGTCAATTTGATGCATAGTCTGTACTGCTCAAAAGCCTTAGTGCAGGTACATCAGAGTCACTTATTATTACATGAGGCAGCAAGTCTGCCAGCAGGCAACACATAGAGTGTGCAAGAGAGCCAAATACTTATTATTTTATGAGACATTTTTATAACATTTGCAGGTCCCATGCTATTTTAGGAGGTACCATAGAATGGTCTTAACATTAGATGTTGAAATGATCAAATCTGCCAATATGAAATGTATCCAAATCAACTATGTTGTAATACAAAAATTTTTTACTTTGCATATGAACAATGTTTGTATATATAATTGAAGATAAAGTTGGCCCCTTTTATACAGATCTCACAAAAGCTTATACTTTATACTGTATATGTAGTTTTGTATATGGTAGTTTAGTACCACATAGTTATACTACGCTGTATATTTTGTGAATGACATGTATTTCTCACACAGAACGAACTTCCATATAATACAATGGTTCTAATGCTTTTTCTTCAGATGGGAGCCAAACTTTCACTACTGCTTCTTATGTGCACTCTCTGCAGAGCAATACTATGAGCAAATCAGCTGCGCAGCATTCAATTTGCAGATTATTCATTCATAACCAGCACACACTCGTGGGATGTGGGGTCTCTTTTCAGTTTATTAGGCTGAGTGATGCTATCTATGCAAAACTTAGCTAGGTAGAAAAAGTGAATACATAAAAGTGACTTGCATGCTCAACAGGTTAAAGGTTAGTTTGAAATACATATCCAATTATGTATTGTTTATGATAAGAGTTTGAAATCTCTACATTTCTAATTGTTTTAAATGACGAGTTGCTGTTGTGCAACACACCGCTGCGTCATGCAGCTTTGTGTAGTATCCTTTGACACCCATAGCACACACTGGACGTGCCATACAGACGGAAGTAAAAGTCAAGGTACAGTAGCTGGGTTATCAATCTGAAGGATGAAATGACTGCTTTTCTGGTGCATTGACACGCGCCAACGCCAGGAAATAGGACATCGGCATATGTCAACACTGGTGTAGGCTTATACAGAAAACTTGCTGACCTGCATTGTATTACAATGTAGAATACAAATTGCACTCAATATAACTTGTGTGCATGTGATTTCTAGTTGGGTTTTGTGTTAAACTGCCGTAATTATTGCTATATGGTGAAGCTGTGAACTGTCTGTTTTTCTACAGGCTTTCTGGAAGGAGAAGGGCTTCTCTGGGGAAATAGTGGCAGGATCCTCCACTGACTGTCCATTCTGTGTTACCTTTGATGCCACCAGCCCCAGTAGTAATGCTGCTTTGGTAGGCTTCATTGCCGGCCAGCAGGCTTCTCGATGGAGCTCCATGGAGGTAATGGGTTATCAGTCTGGAGACAGATACAATGATTAGTAAGTAAGTAAGTAAATAAAACTTTACTTATATAGCACCTTTTTTAACACAGGTTACAAAGTGCTTTACATCAACATCAATACACATAAGGAAAAAATGACCACCACCGCCCAGAACACACCCTGAAGAATTATAGAAATGCCAATCTAAAGAAGTGTGTTTTTAATTGTTGTTTGAAAGAGTCAACAGACTCAGCTGATCTAATGTGAGGGGGGAGATTGTTCCAAAGTCTGGGTGCTAGGGCGGCAAAAGAACAGTCGCCTTTGGTTTCGCGTTCTACATGTGGTACAGCCAACAGCTTTTGGTTGGATGACCTAAGTGGCCGCTCAGTGGTATAAGGGTTTAGTAGCTCAGAAATGTAAGCAGGAGCTAAGCCACGTAGTGCCTTAAAAGTAATTAAAAGAATCTTAAAATCAATCCTGAACTTCACTGGGAGCTAGTGCAGCACAGCTAAAATGGGAGTGATGTGGGATCTTCGGGCGGTCCTAGTCAGAAGTCTAGCTGCTGCATTTTGAACAAGCTGAAGCCGTGCCAGGGCCACTTGACTAAGGCAAGTGAAGAGGGCATTGCAGAAGTCGAGACGGGAAAAAATGAATGCATGAATTATTCGTTCTAAATCAAAAGCTGATAATAGTGGTCTGATTTTTTCTGAGTTGAAAAAAACAGAATTGAACCAATTTTTTGACATGGTGTTCAAATTTCAATTTAAGATTCCTGCAATTTGGTTTGACATAGGGGGCAAGTGGACCAATACACTGGAAAATGCAATTTGTTGCTTTTTCAGAGCCAATGATGAGAAGCTCGGTTTTGTCAGAATTAAGTTGAAGAAAATTGAGTGACATCCAGTCTTTTATGGCAGCTAAAAAGTTGTGGAGAGTGTCTAGATTGCTGAGATCATCTGGTTTTACTGACACATATATAACTGAGTGTCATCCGCATAACAATGGTATGATATACAACCAAAGCGGGTGATTATCTGGCCCAAGGGAAGCATATACAAGGAGAAAAGAATAGGACCAAGAATTAACCCCTGAGGCACCCCATAAGACAGTGGAGAAGATGAGGACACAAAGTTACCCATAGAGATAAAAAAACATTTGTTTGACAAGTATGACACAAACCATTCCAGGGCTTTCCCTGAGAGACCACCACAGCTGTTTAGGCGATTAATGAGGATGGTATGATCATTGGTGTCAAAGGCAGCACTTACATCGAGTAAAACCAAGATGGACTGTTCCCCCCTATCAGCCTGCACAAGGATGTCATTCGTGACTCTTAACAGAGCAGTTTCAGTACTGTGTTTTTGGCGGAAGCCAGATTGAAATTTATCAAAAATATTATTCCCTTCAACAACTTGAAGGAGCTGCTCAGCGACAAGTTTTTCCAGTACTTTAGAAATGAAAGGTAGTTCTGAAATGGGTCTGAAATTGTTGAGAACGGATGGATCAAGGCCGGGTTTTTTTAAAAGTGGCTGGACACAAGCAATTTTAAATTGATCAGGGACACAACCAGAGGTGAGGGACAGGTTTATAATGTTCAGTACAGCAGGCCCTATGACAGGTAGGACCTCTTTAAAGAATTTGGAGGGTAAAATATCAAGACGGCAGGAGGACAGGTGCAGATGCGAAATGGTCTCTATGAGGTTGTGCATGGTAATGGTGGATAATTGGGTTAGTAAATTTGTTAAGTTTTGTCTTTTTCCATCTGTGCTCAGCCCTCCTGCAGTCTTGCTTACAGCTGCGGATAGCATCACTTATAAACGGTGATGATTTGGTGGCTGCTACTGACCTGGTTATAATAGATGCAATGTTATCTATCGCCAAGGAACACAGGGTGTTAAAATCATTGACCAGATAATTAATGTTAGATGCTTGATTTGAGCTATTATATAAATTAGTGAAAACAGATGCAAACTTTAGAGCAGTCTGGTTATTTAGCATGCAGGAACACACAGTTCGCTTCAGAAATGGAGAAGTTGCCTGGATGGAGGAGTCAAATAGAATACATTTATGATCTGAGACAAGGTCTATCAATGAGAGGGAGTTTATAGTCAGGCCTAAAGTAAATATGAGGTCAAGGGTGTGGCCTCAGTTATGGGTTGAACCAGAGACATGCTGCACCAGACTGAATGAATCAGTGATATTTAGGAATTCTATGGCATAATGGTTAGATGAGTCATCAAGGCCTCCACCACGGCCCGGGCACCTCGGGGAGTTCAGATAACTGTAGTTGGGAGGGCAGAGTTCGACTAAAGGGCAGCAGTCCCCAGACTTTAGCCAGGTCTCAGTCAAAATTAGAAAATCCAAATTATGGGATGTGATCAAAGCATTCAGGATAAATGTTTTGTTTGCCAAAGACCTAGCACTGAATAGAGCGAATTCGATGTATTGAAGATTGTTTTTGTTGACCTGCTTAGGCCTACCGGTGGAAAGTGGACGAGGAACCCTATTCGTTACAACAGTCTTAATAGTCTTAAAAGGGCAACGAACTGGTGAAGGTGTTGGGGACAGAAGGACAGTAGGGGGTGCTAATACACAAGTCAGTAGATTGAGGCGGGATCATAGAAGAAGAAGACGAGATTTCCGATGGGCATGTGAGAGATCTAAACAGTCAATCACGTGGGTGAGACAGCAGTGTATACTGCATATTAGCAGTCAGCATCTGAGTACCTGATTTGTTTGGGTGGATACCGTCCTTATTAAAAAGAGACAGATGATTCCAGAACAGGTTAAAATTGTCAATAAAAACCCATGCCATGGTCTCTACATGCAGACTGCAGCCAGGTGTGGAGACTAAGAAGTCTGCTGAAATGACCAGTACCGCGGCCTACTGTGGAAATGGGACCTGAGATAAAAACAGACTTTCCACAATGCTTCAGGAAATTAAAAAGATGGTTAAAATCAGATTTGGTCAACTCTGACTGTTGAAGAGCTGTGTCATTTGTTCCCACATGAACTACTATTCGTCTAATGGAGGACGGAAGTGATGGCAGTAAACTCTGAAGCTCTTTTTGAATGTCAGAGGCTGTGGCACCGGGAGACAGTGTGTGGATGTATTAAAGAAGCGTGCATTCCTAGTTATGGAATCGCCGTCAATCAGTGTTGTGGGGGAGAAAAGTGGCTGAGGGGGTGTAGGCTGGGCTCTGTCAGGACATGTATTTATCTATAATTCAGTGGGTTAAATGTAGGTGTATTTTAAATTATGCCTCTGAAAACTGCCTTAGTTTCCTATGTACCATGAAAAAAAAAAAGAAACTGGATACATTACAGTTGCACCACACAGTGCTTTAACCATTTCTCATGCATGTTTAGCGTTAAGCCTGGTTAACATTTCATGTGGAGACAAAAGCAACATAGTGAGCATTGTCAAAATGATGTTACTATGTTAAACAAAATGCTCAGGGGCAGCATTATGAACATTGCATGTGAGATTGTGTACCACCTGAGCATATAGACTGAGAAGAACAAGTGGGGTGGTCCCGCCAGCTTTCAAAAATTGTTACTATGGTAAATACAGGACATAATGGTCTAAAGGTACTATTCACACCAGGCACTGAGGTTCTTTTTGGTCATCTCTATTTCTGAGGTGTCAATTATTTGCCTTGAAAACAAAGACAAGCTTTCTAATTGCACATGGTGGGAGGTGAAACAGATTCTCATAAAATGGAGAATTGTGTTACTGTAATGTAAGGAGCCACTTGATTGTTAATGGGTAAACAAGTTATCACATAAGCATTGGCCTTGAAAATACCAGACTGAATTATTATAGTATAGAATGAACACAGTATCAAGTGTTGATGAATTTCTTTCTGCAACAGATATGGCATTGGATTCATACAGGCTTAATATCCCTTTATGCTTATGTTGCTGATTGTTATGGTTACATTTCATATATTCTGCCAGTAACTGAATGTTGCTATTGACAGCTGTAATCCTCCCTGTAATTGTTCTCCCATACACACTTCTCACACACTCAGCCTACATCCTCTCCTCCAACATTTTTTATCGCTTTCTTTCTGTGCTGACATTTTCATTTAGCCCCAGCGCTTTCCCCTTTACCTAAAAAAATAAATAAATCCAGCCTCGTCTCCAGTGTTGTTTTGGCATTTTGGTCATTAGCCTGACTTGCTACAAAGCTGGAGAGTTGCTCTCTCTCCCTGCTGTGCCATGCTGCACAGGGTGCAAAATAATTAACCCCCACTTGCTACCTCCCTGCTAAACAGAGGAAAATAATGTTGGTGTATGTGAAGCAAGTGGACATCAAGGTTACAATTACACACAGTTTGTGCTGTTTAAGTATGATTTAGCTGTATATATTGTGAGAACGGTTATTTTTTTGGTTCTCATAGACTGAATATGGTTGGATTTAATTTGTTGGATTTTTAGTTCATCAATTGTTTTGGTTTGCGCGGGTGGAGTCATAAATTAAAGAGCATTTTTTGCTATGTAATTTCATAGGATTTTCAGCTGACACTATTAGCAGTCCTGCAGCAAATTAACAGTGAGGGTTTTTTTTTAAATTTTTTTATAAATTCCTCATCGAAAGCAATTTGGCACAAATGCTTCAATTCACTCTTTGTTCTTCTGTGAGGAGTGTATTAAGATACTATGAGTTTCAGCTCCAAATTATTGCACAAGGGTGTGCTGAGAGCAAAGGTAGAGTGAGAAATCTTAGACAGTTTTGCAACATCTGTCAGCATGTTTTATGGTGATCTGTCCTTTTGGTCCTCGGGCCTCAGCTGCTCTGTACATAACTCACCGCGTGAACTAATACAACCAGGAGCATGTGCTGACCATGCTTGAGTTATTCAAATTGACTGCTGTGTCCAGCTTGGATTGGTTTCTATAATATGCATTCATATTTCAGCAGCCTGCTGTTATATTTCTGAGTGATGAGCAAGTGTAATGTAAGTACCATGTTGGCACAGGCATTTCCTTTCTGTTTGCAGGGTGGAGAGAGAAGAAAAGCTGTGCTTTCCAGTCTGGTCAAATACCTAGGTCCTGAGGCCGCATCTTTCATCCACTATGAGGAGAAAGTAAGTAGTTTAGTGGCAGATGTTTGATCTAATAAAACAATAATGTTTTGGTTTGAGGCAGAATTTTGTACTGCCAAAATTCTGTCTCATTTTTTACCCTGGATCCCAGAGAGGAAAGCTATTTTGTGTAGCGAAAGTCTGCATCTCTGTCAGCAAAACTGAACCATATCGATTTATTATTTACCTGTGATAATCACATTTTTATTACGCCTTTGTAGTGTATTCATCAAATGTGCTAATGTGGACCACAGATGTTATAAACATCTGGTCCATACCCAAAAAGATCCACCATGCAAGCTTATAGACAAATGTCACAGATATGATTATAAACACAAGTGTGTACTCCTGTATTAACAATGACATTGTCTTAATAGGAAGGTGGGAAGCCAGCATGGGATCACAAAGTGTTTTGAAATGGCTCAGGGACAGAAGGCAATTTTTTTTCTAGGATGGCAGGGGAGGCCATCCATCTTACCGTGCTGCAGCAGTGGATCTACATGCCTGCTAGAAGTAACTTTCTGAAAATAGAGGCTCATTCCTAAACAGTTTTTTTTTATGTCAAAGCATACAAATGGAATACATTATAATAAATCCCTGGAAGGTGGGCATGGAAAACCTGCTGAAGGAGGGCGGGCCAAGTACTTCCAGAGGTAGCGCAACCGTCCATTATGGACACACATGAGCTTCTACTAGTACTACTACTGGGAAAGAACATATTACACGCAGTTGATATCCTACTTTCCTAAATCATTTTCTGCCACAAACACAGAATAGCTACTTAGTTCCATTACATGATGTACAGCATACATTGGTAGTCTGGGAAACAGCACATTAGTCATTCAGATAAATGATTTTAGTCCCTGGCCTGCTTTATCCTTGCTTCACTGTTGAATGGCAAGCTGAAAAGCAAAATTTGTCCTGAGGAAACTTGAGGCAAGGACATTAAGGGAGACATCACGACTGTGCTTTGTAGAGACTCAGTGGGAACATAGAATTATAGAATACGAATAATAACAACTCAGAACTTAGTGAAGAGAAAAAAGATCAATTGATGGCACAATGTTGAGAGACATTATTTGACCTGCTTTTATGGTAGCCCAGTGGGTATCAGAGTTTCTTGATACCAAATACTAATTATTTTTGTAATCATCATTTATCTAAATGGAAAATATACTGATGAGCCAACCCACAAGTTCCAAACATAATTTTCATTTCTGTTATGCATCCTACTGTACTTCTTTCCACATGACAAGCTGAAGGGTTTAATTCCACTAATCTGCATCTTCGTTTTAGAAGAAAAGTATTGAGTGGTTGACGTGGACGAGTCAGCATTTACTTATTTAATATGACTACAGGTAACTTTACATCTTGAATAACAACGAACCATGAGCATTATCATATTTTGATACAAGATGTCGTGTTTACAAATGTCTACGTCTACAATTAAAGTCAATTTTGGGTGAAAAATATTTTGGTTGGGGTGGGGAGCGGAAAGCTATTAATTGTAGTTTGACCCTTTCTTTTGGCCCACTTATCAACACGATCAGCACTTGGTGCTGCAGCAGCTCATTGAGGCAGTTAAGTTACTTTAAATCCCTTAGTGCCCGATCCATAAATCAGGTGGGAAATCTCCTAGACGCTCCTATTAACTCCAGAACTTGCCTGAGAATCATCACGTTTTTAACTTTACTTCAGTATCAAAGTAATCCAGTGATAGTTTACATCCATTGGTACATTGGAAACAGGAACTGCTAATAGCTAATTCAGCATAATAGACGGGATGTAGTGGGGGGTGCAGTTCTCAG
This sequence comes from Macquaria australasica, assembly GCA_005408345.1. Taxonomy (NCBI): domain Eukaryota; kingdom Metazoa; phylum Chordata; class Actinopteri; order Centrarchiformes; family Percichthyidae; genus Macquaria; species Macquaria australasica. The sequence goes on from SEMN01000106.1 coordinate 407,899, forward strand.
TATTGTCTGAAGTGGGGGCTCACAGTGTCAGACCATGGACCAGGGGTTTTCAAAGTCTATGTTGTGTTTTCATGTGCTGTGCTATCAAATGAAATTAGGCTAGATTAGATTTCGGGAGTGCCATGAAGCATCATTGTGTTGAAACAAAGCCATGCTTTTGTACTGTGCTTTGAAATACTACAATGTTAATGTCATTTAACTTTTCTGCTTTACAGGATTGGGCTAAGGAGGACTACAGCGGGGGTTGCCCTGTTAATGTCATGGCACCAGGTCTGCTAACATATTACCATCCTAGCCTGAGGAAGCCCTGTGGCAGGTAATCACCCCACTGATGACAAATACACCACAGCATCACACCTTTCCTTCTCCCTATCACCTTTCCTCTATGCTCTCGCCAGAAGATACGGGCATGACAGTTTCTAAATCTTTGAGATAAATCTTTTCAAGAGCTAAATTTAGAGTTTATAGTTCAGTAAATAGTATCATTGTACACTAGATGACAGTGTGAGATAGATTGACTGTGGTTGCTGGATGCTGATGCTATTTGTATACCACAGAAACAATGTCTGCACTTCCCCCTGTCAACCAGGTATTACTCGCTAGCACCCTGTGCCTACAGATCATTGACATGAGTCGTGGGAGGGATTATGCCTTCACTGATACATATTATTCCCGTTCTAAAGAAATGGCAAGAGGTCGTCAGGGATGGTGTTCTCATAGGAAAACGTCCTATAATCCATTTCCTAATGGCCTGTTCGGAGATGCACAAAGCTGAACGAATGAGAGTTGAGAGGTGGGGAGGGGGATCCAGGTAATGTATTTCCATAATGACATTAAGTCTGTGGGGAGCAGAGGAAGCTCATTACATAACGTAGCTCAAACAGCGGTAGCCCTTATCCACACTCCTACCCCATATAGAAAATGGATCCTCAAGGACATGCTATGACCTTGACACAAATCCAGCACGTGTAGGGAAGACAAGCCCATGCTTGGTCGACTAAAATGCTTCAAACATACTGTATCTAACAGCACAACGGATTCAAGTAGTGTCTGATGGATTATTGGATTTTATTTGGGATAAAATGAATCTCAATATCGACCACAGTGTGGTTTTTACAATTAGAGTAAACATCCTAGTTGGATACTATGCCCAAGTGGTCAGTATGTGAGATTTTTACAGAGAAGAGAATGAGTAAGAAGTAGGAAAAGCTGCCAAGAACTATGAATAAATTGACCTCAGTGGGTTCATGCTTTACTAACTTAACAGCTCCAAAATGCACGCAGAATAAACACTGCACTGACAAGAGTTGCTTAGTAGGATGCTGAAATTTTTCCAAACAAACAAAAAAAAAGGTTGTTTGTGCTGCTCCTCACATTGTTTGGATTAGTACAACCAACAGAGAAGGATTAGTTCATTCAACCTATCATAGAGAGTGTAACAGAATAAATGTAAAATCTTTTAAAACTGTGTTAGTTTTACATGCAGTGGACTTTATGTTTTGCAAAATAATATCAGATCTTTATTCTTCCCTATTTATGAAATTGGTGCTGAGAATGATAATTAGGTGCCATATCTCTAGTAATGGCACCTAATGCTAATAATTGCAAGTATAGCTCTCCATCAGAGCTCTATAGGCTTAGTAGCTCATCTCTGTGTGTCCGCACAATGAAGTTTGCATCCATTCAGCCATTTCAGGATTAGCCATCAGTCCTTCTCCACTCTCTGTTTGGTAGGACAGCAGCAACACTGCTCCTCATCCTGAAACACCAAAATGACTCCCCAGGGAGCCTCACTTGTGTTCAAAGAAGCAGAGTTACAATATGTAGTATCATTATTTTTTTTACACAGGCTTCTGCTTCTTGCAGGGCAATACTGTGTGTGCATCATAATTTTGCAGAGCAACATACAACAGCACAGCAAGAAATTATCACCACCTATCCATCCTGCTAAGAATAAGGTCACAACACAGTAGTCCTTGTCCTCAACACATGATCTTCACTGGGCGACATATGGTTAGCGATCTGAGGTGCACTCAGCTAAGATCAACGCTGATATGTCTTTAAAAAAATTATGATTTATAAGAAAATAAACTTTTGAATTTGTGCTGTGTTTAAGCTAACCTGACGTCAATGGCGTAAAGTATTAAGGTTCAAAGGGTTTAATTTTTTGTCTAGTAGCATCATACTCAAGTCCCCAACAGTTAAACCCCCAAACACATCTATCCACGTTCCTTAAACCAAAAGTTAGCAACACGCCCTACCACACAGAAACTTCAGGGGACTCTGTCAACACAGTTCAGGAAAATGACTGTGTCATATGCTTCGCTGGGGGTACAAGTGACAAGACTGTACAGTAGGAGCAGTTAGGGACCAATTGCAACACAACCAAAGTCTGAGCATTTGAACAGATCTCAGTTCAGAACATCTGTTAGATCTGTGTTGAAAGGCCATATGATCAGAGTTCAGGCTGCACCACAAGTTAATTAGTGTCCACCATTGTAGTCAATTAGGTCATCATGAGGACAGATATACATTAGTTTTTGGGGTACTGACTGTCAGATACACTTCATTACTGTACATAAAAAAATAGGAGGGAGAGGGATAAAAACAGTCAGACAGTTTATGCAACACTTCATATTTCCATGTACATAATGAGGCTTTTAAATATATTATAGAACAAGTAACACAGTTTATTCTAGAGAATGCCATAGTCGGTGTGATCAAAATGCTTGAGAAAGGTCAATGACAGAATAGAAAGAAAACTTTATTCTTTTTAGACTCTGTATTTGTGCTTAATGTGACAACAGTTTCTTTCAAAATCCATTTTGTTCATCTGCTGTTATAGTATCTGACTCAACCCACTGGGAAATGTGATTACATTGAATACAGCAGAACCATTTGTATACAGCGGAGGTCAAAGTGATATCCCACTAGCTCAGAGGGATTCTTTTATCTTTAATTCCCAAATTTAGAAACTGGATTAATCCCATACTGCTTCTGTGATTTCTGGAATCACCCATGTTGGAGAATTGAAATAAAATGGTAGACCACCATATCCACATGCTTTACTTTTCTCACCAATTTACAAAAACAAAGCACTGCATTAACGTCGCGGGTGCTGTCAGTTGATCAGTTTCACTTAACTATTATCTTATAATAACCTATTTAAACACGACACCAATCAAGTTCAATCAAGACCACAAGGCGGCCTTTTAAATCTGACAAGCTCTCAGTCTTCTCATCATAATGCTGCTGCTCATTATACTGTTTACTGCCACCTGCTATGAATGCCGCTGTAATGGTTGGGATGATTGATTTCTCACAACTCCACTCCTGCCTGTTTTTTAATTTTTATTACCATACTTGGTGAATGCATTGCTTTCCTTGTTCATTATCATTTGTATATAGTATATCTCAGTGATCTTTGGGTTTATTGCACTCTGGCACCAGCTGAGTCACTGCTGGATAAATCCGTTACAGAGCATCCTCAAACAAATGTTTATCACCATGTGTTGCAGTAAATAGCCCTATATTTTGGGGTAACGTCAGGCAACTTCAACAAACACTTTAAATGCAGTCTTTTTTTTGTTTTTGTTTGAGGAGGCCCCCTAGACCTCACAGTTGGTAGGCAGGTGGTGTGCATTACCAACTGCAAGCTTGATGACATGTTGCCAAAAGGCCTTTCAGTCGGAGGTCTCAAGGTCTTGGATCTTCTGCTGATGAAGTCTCAAGTGGCATCTTATATTAGGCTGGCCTGAACATTTCTCACTGCAGCTTTGGCACACACTGATCCTCTGTTTACTCCTCCTGACTACTCTTTTTGTAGTCACCCAATTTCTTGTTAGCACCCTTGCTGAATAGTAACGTCCCTTTGCGAAATCCATTGTCATAGCGTGCTTTACAACATCAGAGAAATGTGTGTATATGGAGTTCAGAGGAAGCTTGTTTGATGCTGAGGCCTCTGGCTCTGCTGTTCAGATAACATAAATGAATCACCAAGGATACTGGCCAGATTAAAGGTTCTAAGGGGGAGCCCCTCTCCATTCCTCTGATTGGTGGACAGGGGTGGGGGCTGGTATAGTAGAGCAGCCTTGGAGCAAATATGATGGGCAAGTGAACACATGAGTAGTAATCCGTTATACGTGTACACTACCCTTTGAATAGCGAATTAGTGGAAAGTCTTTGTGGTACATTGATATGAAAGGATAGAATCAGTTGGTGTGAACTGATTAGGTAGTTATTATGGTTCTCCGAAGATACATGTAACACGTACTAAGTAATTACACTTAACATAGTGTAATTATTGCTGAGTGTCAAACAAACTGATTGGTTGATACTGTTCAGGAGGCGGGTCTGTAACAAAAAACACATACATGTTATATTCCAAATCTGTAAATGAAAAACAAACAGCCAATTGAACGTGTCTAAACGGTTCCCATGCATGGTGGCCTATGTGCAACCCGGATTAGCACCTTAAAGGGAAAATCCGCTGCCTGTCACGTGGATGTCCACTCAGTGTTGATGGTAAATGTCATCGATTGAAGCAATACATTCCTCAGTGAGTGCTATGTTGACTGAATAAAACTGAGCTGTCCTGCTCGCGGACCTGTACCGGCAGTGCCTACATGCATCGCGCGGAAGCTTCTAAACCCTCTAAGCAAGCTAGCTGCTGATCAAAGTTACACAACGTTGCCAAGCCAATGACTTCCTGCAGTTTGACCATTTCTTTTTCACACATAGCTATAACGTTACCTTCAGGGCATGTCTATTAGATACAACAGCAACACACACACACATACCGGCAAGGAGCAGAACAGGCTTCCGTATGACAATAAAGCTACCGCTAGCTGAGCAAGCGCTGCAGTATAAAGTTCCACAAAACCGCAACATGAAAAAACAGTTACCGGCATCCAACCTACTACTCTCGTTATTTAGTTGGCTTCAAAAGAGGCTTAACGTTTACACAGTTTCTCCTGACAGTCCCTCTATATTACAACATTAGTCCAACATCGCCCCAGCCTGTGGGACCAGCCTTGCCTAGCCTATAACTGTTACTTTGTTAACCAAAACATAGCGTTAGGTGACAAAAATACAATACTAGTTTACAAGCTAAGAGAACAAGTTTTGTTTTTGAGCGGCAGCACGCCCCCTGGCTCCCCACAGGCTGAGACAAGAAATCCAAGCTGAAATAGCCTGTAGTTCTTCCGCGCCTCCATCTACGTCACTATGATGGTGCTGGTGCCGGAAGAACAACAGATTTTGCAGCAAGATAACTCTGCTTTATCGGCCAACATAGCACGCACTGTGGAGTTATTGCTTCAGTTGGCTATATCATCAACACTGAGTGGACATCCACATGACAGATGGCGAATTTTCCCTTTAAGGCATGCAGAATCACTAGCATTCAAAGAGCGCAGATTATTTATCTACTAGAACATTATTGCACTACAGACAGTGAAGAAACTGCTACTTTCTGTAGCACTCTTAAACCACCTGGCCTCTCTTTTATGTGGAAAGGCTGTGAGTAGACTCACTCCTTCAACTCACCTCAAAGGAAAACGGAAGAACATAACATAATCCAATCAAAGTGTCCATCCCCTCCATTAGAACATGCCATCACATTCGATAATATCTGTCAGTGGCTGCAGGGGGGCAAGCTGTGAAACAGAAGCTAGGAATCTCTCACATGCCACCTTTGCTCTAACCTCTGCTTCTCTGTCCCCAACAGGGAGAGTAGCCAATGGAAGACTTAAGCTGAAAGAGTGTATCATTCATGTTGGACTTGGCTCAGCCTCACCTCACCAATCAGTAGGGCCACAGAAACTAGCCAGAAGATCAGCCCCTTCATCTGTATCCCACTACAGTTGCCTTTACCGTTTCACCGAACCTGCAGTTTAGGAATAGCATTGCTTTTTCTCCTTTCTTCCCCTCCTCGTACATAGTGCTGTGGGGTGGTTTCTCAAGACCAAGGCTGGATATTAGCTTGTTTCTCCAGTGGACTCACATTTGGTTCCCACCCAGCTAGACCGGTTACAGGGTAGACTACAAAACGTTCTTTACCACTCCCGTCCCAATGGCTTCTACGGCCAACGGACTGGAGCTTTAAGAAAAGTAGCTAACCTGCTGCTAAGGTGCCTCCATTTGAGGGTGGATAGTGGTATGTTTTCTCAATGTGACTGGTAGAAAGAGATGGTTATGAATCATCTTCAGTTCTGCAGCCATTGTCTTCAACCTCTTGGGGGGCTGGCAGTTGGCGGCAGTAGCATCCACTGCCACACATTACCTCCCAAGCGCTGACTCCAATGCTCACTTTTCCTTTTTTTTTTTATTGCACTAGACTGCTAATTGTTCTACAGTGCTTTTTTGAGTGTCTGTTACACAATCAAACCCACAATGCTGTCATCTTGCCAATGACAAAGCCCTGCAGTCTGCATACTCCAGCTGAAGTTTAACTGTGACAACAGTACGTGCAACTCTGAGGCACATGATGTCGATTGATGTTGACAACAAGCCTGCGCAATACTGGCAATAATTTATAAGGTTTATAAAACATCCTTGACTTTATTGTCAGTACATGGAGCAGAAGAAAAGTGGATGAGGAGTAGCATCGTTAGTGAGCAACCCCTACAGGGTTGAACATGCTCAACCTAATTTGCTGAGCATATACTTGGAAATTTCAGTCTAAGCCAACAGAGGGCAAACCTTTATCAGTAAACTGTATCGGTTCGTCAGAGAGGAAATCTTATCAGTCAACAGCTTCACAGTATGTAGTGGATAAAACTTATAATGCCAATGAGTGGCTTTAGTCACTATATAAATGTGCTAAAAAGGGTGTAATCATTCCAATAGAGAATAAAATAAATGCTTTTTTTAAACAGAAACATAAAGCTTAGTGTTTAGTATATGGCTCACTGATTTTCTTTCATTTACAGGATTCATTGGGCAGGTACAGAGACAGCCACCCAGTGGTGTGGGTATATGAGTGGTGCAGTACAAGCTGGTCAGCGAGCAGCTCTGGAAGTACTGGCTGCACTCTGCCCCATGGCCCTGACCCAGGAGGAGCAGGAAGCAGTGCAGCACAGTCAAACTGTCAAAGGTCCTGCCAAGCAAACACCATCATCCAAACTCTCGTACCGGTCTACTTGCAAGGCTATGGTCATAGCAACGCTGACAATAAGTGCTGCTCTCTTGCTGGCTCAGCATCAAAATGCATTGCTAAAAGTCAAAAGTTACTTGGCAAATGTATTTTCAAGACAAGGTATAATATATTCCTAGTTTAACAGAAACCTGGTGTACATTTCACCTGTCTGGTTTTGATTTAGACAGAATGAACGAGTACAGTTTTTTCTGGGTTGCTCATATTTGATTTTTCTTTTCCTTTCTTTTTTTTTTTGCTTTTTGGCACAGAATGCATATTCATAACACAGTTAGAAAGTCAAACTCAATTAGATTAATTTTCATTATATTGTATCATATTACAATATAGGTCAATTGTGGCATTACTTAATGTTATATCAAAATTACTATATATTGATTTAGAATGTGCAGATTAAATACAAAGTGCTCTTTTAGCAGTTGAGGCATGTTCTCTGCCGTTGTGTTTCTTTTATAATTACAGTATAATTATTTTGTGGTAGGCTATAACATGTATTGCATTAGGAAATGTTGATTAATAATTCTTTTTCATGTCTAATTTACTTATAAAACTAATTAAAACATATAAAATATATAAAACAACTTCTTTTTTAAAAAAAGAAAAAAGTAAGGCTTTCCCCTTCTTGTTTGCAAAATTACACCTCTGGAAGAAAATGATTTAATGGCTCCAGAAACTTCACTTGCATTTTTCTTTCTCTTCAAAGATTTTATTATTTGCTCATGACAAATGATAAGAAAATTATTTTCTGTAGCAATACCTATGTAATACCTCTGTAATAAAAAAAAATCAACTGCAGATATGTGCAGTCTAAACATCATCTTATCTCATTTGCCTTTGTAACGTTTTTAAAATGTTGGCTGTGCTTGTAAGCTTATAGGGCTTCAGAGTGATCATGTTGTGTTTAAACCAGTTTGCAGTGAGAAAATTGAGCTTTCATACTGCATGCCTTCCTTTGTTTCCCAGAGAGCCATAAAACCTGCTTGAGAGGCTTGGAGCAGAGCCACACACGTGTTTGTGTGCCAACAAAACCACCAACAGACATTCGAATGAGCGTAAGATGGATGAATCAGTCACCCAATGATAACATCCCAGAAAAAGTGATTTAATCGCTATCACTTGATTGCACAGTTGATTGAAAGGATTTGTGTCGGCCCCCATGTCTCTCTTAGAGAGTATCTCAAACACCCACCGATCATTGGACGGTAGTGTGTGACTCCATGGCTTTCTATTTGTCTTTGTTATCACTAGCTTGCACTGAATCAACTGTCTGGTCTTCCTGGTTTCATTTAAGCCAGTCCAGCCTGAGTCGAGACCAACAGCCCAACATCTCCAAACATGTGTGAGGTTTTTGCACCGTTTGGTCATTTTTGGTTGACATTCACAAGAGTAATGGTTCTCATCTGGTTCTGAGTTTCTGACCAAATGTCATGTAAAATACAAAAGATTATATACTTCCCTTTTTCCCCGACTTGACCTCACTGAGATAGGGTGACCATATTTTCAAACCCCCAAGCTGGGGCCCTTACATGTACTGCACGTTCATGCACGCGCTTACACGTGCACCATAGGCATTTTCATCAGGATGGATCCAGATGGACCTTTCAACACCATGAACACAGCATTTTCGTTGCCGGGTACTTTACGAAGGAAGGAGGTTCCGTCAGAAAGAGTTGCACGCGTCATAGCTTATGAAGCATTGGCCCATAGGCTAGCAACAGTCTCGTTTTTATAACATAGGTTTTTATGGGTTAGGTAATAATGAGTGGTACGTCCATGTAAGCGCTGAAAACAAGTATTTTTATTGTGGTGAAAACTGGGACAATTTTGTAGTGAATGTTGAAAACTGGGACATTTTAGTGTTTTACAGATATTTGTCAGAACTCGGGACACCCAGCTTGACAAACCGGGACGTCTGGTCACCGTACACTGAGAGGAAGGGTAAAGCGGATGGGTGTGCTATTTCAGGGACTCCACAGTGATTTTCAGAGGTTCCTTCTTATATATGTCATCGCCAGCTTCAGGCATGCATGCGGTAATGTACCATCTGGGTGATTGGCTGCTTGCCTCGTCACTTGTTGTTTTGTCATCATTCAGTCAAGTTCTTTGGTTCGATGGTGAAGGTGAATGCATGATCATTGTGAAACGATGAGCATTTATTAGAACAAGTCTACTAAACTATTGTGTGAATGAATTGTAACACCAACATGACATAAACTCTATAGTCACAAATGGCTCCGCTTTTGAAACCTACACTGTCGAAGGCCAAATGGTGCAATACAGGAGAAAAAGAACTGCTGCTTGAAATGACAAATGTGAGAGATTTAAAGCAACAGTCATCTTTGTTAAACAGGCCATGGTCAAATTTCTCCACTGTCACCTTGATGGAGTCTGAATTCTCATAATCATTTGGTAATTTCATTGTGAAAAGAAGATATAGAAGACAGAAGCCAGCAGCCTTTCATTGAATACTAAATCATATCATCATACAGAGGAAATATTGTGTTTCATAATGAGTCAGGAAGGATTTTGATGCTCCCAAGATAAGGTTGAAATGCAATAATCATTTTTTGAGCCCCTGAAAGTTTGAAAGCCCACAATTTGGTACATAAATACAAAACAAACAAACAGAAAAGACAGATCAACATCTTTCACTATCACACTCTACTCTGCACAGTGGACTGTGTTTTTGTGTGCATTTTATGCCTATTTTCTTTTTACATATCCATTAAAAGATTCCAGTAAAGGCTCTAAGTAATGTTGCTGTAATTACTGCACCCTATGTAAACACCTGTCTTAGCACTTGCCTTAGTGTTTGCCTCCGGGCAATAGCAACTTTAAAAATTCATACATTGCATCAACTCTTTTTTCAGAACTAAAACCAGAGCCTATTTGTTTAAGCAGCTGTGCTTGCTATCATACTACATGTTATGCTGACTTATATCTAGTCATACATGCTTGTGATAACAACAGTACCATTACAATGCAATTCAGCAACCCTAGAATAAATGCTGCCTTTGTGAGGCTTATAATGTTTATTTATTTTAAATTATGTCAGCAAGGGGTTGATTCAACTCTGGCAATTGTGTTAAGACTGCATTTTGCAGTATTGTTATGCAAATATGCCATTGAGTGCCTTTCAGTTAATGTTGGCAAGGGTTTACTTACGGCCTCTGCTCCTCTTCACCAAAGCAGCTTTCCTGTGTTTAACATACATCATGATTTTTGAGGCTGTTTTGAAAAATTAATGAGTCATTTATGCAGCTGCCTTTGCAGCTGTGATTTAGTTGCTTCAAACTTAAAGGCCTATTTTCTTTGATGCATGATTCTGTAAAAGTAACAGCGTGGAACTCAGGCGGCCCGATGGGCATGTAGCACATCCGACATTCACGCTGGTATTCACGTCCCACCTTAGATCAACAATTAAAAGAGTGCTCCACCAATTTAGCATTGCATTCTTGAAACATTTTCAGACTCATGATGGACGGTTAAAAAAAGAGAGGATTAAAATTGATGCAGCAGAACTAGAGATATTGTTTATAATTCGATGCATTCTTCTTCCTTTTTTGGTCAGAGATGCGGGTGTGTTACGCAAGTAGCGGCTAATGTAGCCTCGAGCCGCTAGCCTCAAGCAGAGATGAGGAGGGGGCTACAGAGGTCTGGTAAGCTCACTTCTTTCTATCTCCACACCCCCGGATTTTCTTTTTCATTTTCAAACCTGTAGTCTTCAGCCCCAACCGACACTACCTCAAATGACATCATTCGAAGCAATTTTTTCAATTTCACGCAGCTCCCTCTGGAGTGACATAAGGGTTTATACAACTTTTTTTACGTATGCAGTAGTGCTCCCCAAGACCTGTAAACAGACTTTGATGTGTAAAATCAGTGGACTTCTCCTTTAATACTGTCTTTTTTTTAAGCATGACCACACACGTCCTTTAATCTTAACCCAGTATTTTAGCTGTCTAACCTTAACCATACCTTAATACATACCATACATTTTCAGAATATATATATTGGCATTTTAGATAATCTGGGGTTTTGCAAAACTCTCAACCTTCTGTCTGAAAATTACAAAATCCAGCTGCACAATCGATGTTTATAGATCATTTTTATGAGTGTTTTTTGAAGGGGATATAAGTCAACTCACAGGGGAACAACAAGGCCAGGTAGTCAGGATTGTAGACGGTGTTCACTCTTGTAGATATGGCTGCATGAACCAATCATACAATGAAAAACATCCAACGGAAAGTGATTTAATCGTTATCACTTGATTGCACAGTTGATTGAAAGGATTTCTGTCTGCTCCATTTCTCACCTAGAGAGCATCGCCAACACCCACTGATCACTGAACAGTAGTCTGGTGCCATGGCTTACCATTTGTCTTTGTTATCACTAGCTTGCACTGGATCAACTGCCTGTTCTCCCTGGTTTCATTTAAGCCTGTCCAGGCTAAAACAATGCCAACAACCCAACATCTCTGTATACAGTGCCGTGTCTGCCCCAGAACAAATCTGACAGGCAGATTTCCACTCAGATTTCCAAATGGGGGACACACATAAAACAACTCCATGAGCAACAAGGTGTATAGATAGCCTCAGAGGCTGTTGGACAAGAAGAAATTACCAAGCCACCAGGTTCGTTCAAGGGCATTCAGACCAAACCAGAACTAATGTTCATGAATACACAACGAAATTGAGCCACAGCCACACACAGCCACACACCACAGAAAGAAAAAGACACATTACCTGTGCATTCCAAACACACCGCTACCTCCACGGTTCAGCACCAAGGACAGCGACAGTGTTGACTAAACACAGGAAAGCAGACGGATGCGGATGTGAGCAATGTACAAATCAATCTACTGCAGAACAGAAAAATAATAATGCCAAGGGTTAAAAAATAAGCTTCACTCACCATTAAAAGAAGATGAAGGTGGCGCGTGTCTGCATTGAGCTGTGTGAGGATAGCATCTTTCCAGTCATTAGTGCACTCCTGTAAGTTCCCTCTCAAAGGCCATCTGCACTAACTGGGCCCCCCGTGAGTGAAACATAGCTTGACGAAGTTCAGTGAGAATAGAAAACAACGTTTTCAGATGTGTCAGTGAAAGAAAGAGCATGTTTGAATGCAGTGAAGAATCACCCGCCCCAGGCAGTGCTGCAGTTACTGCTGGGAGAACAACGTGCGCTTGCATTGCATTGCATTGGTTGGTTTCCTTCACTAGCCTGAGTCCCAACTGTTCCCTTAAGCACTGCAGCGTCTGACCTTATAGCTGGTGTAGACTTCGGGGAGAAAACCATTTTACAAAGTCAGTTCAATTTAGGCTCGTTATACACTTCCTGTCACATTAATTATCACCTGTGTGGACACTCCGCCCACCAGCACAAACAGGAGATTTGATCATATTAATTGATTATTTATTCATCTAAAATGTGTATTGAAATGTGTAAATTATTTACACAGGTAACACAGGTAATCGTAGATACTGTTCACTGATTTGACTGTTGAGGGTGACAAGTTACAAAAATCATGATTCTACTATGAATCAGATGCACTTTATTTAAGTTGAATTTCTGGTGTATCACTCACAAATCCTAAAGTTACTGTTTTTAGTAACTGTTTTTTTAGTGGCAGGAGGAAAACTCTCAAAAAACATCAGGACACATTCCAAACACAATAGGCCAAGAGGAGCAGTGGTCACAAGTGGAACCTCATAAAAACAGACTAAAGGACACAAAAAAATGTTGTTTATTTTCTTAACAACAACCAAAAACCGCAGCCTTAGACTCAAATATTACATTTACTTATTTTCAAATCCTGTGTCTCAACAACAATGAACACTATAAGCTTAGCACAATAAGTGTATATCACAGATGTAGAAATATTGTGATTGAGCTTCATCCTGTCTTGATTTCACACTGAAATAAATATTTAGGCTTTAAAATGTATTGTACCAAGTAAACAGAGTAATTATAGACATCCTGATTTCATGTTGAGAGATTTTTCTGAGCTCTACATTCTGTACAGCTGTGGGATATTTTTTTGGATATCCTTGATAACTAGTTTGGATTTTGTACTTCAGTATAAAAGGACATGGATAAATGACTGGAGAAAGATAACAAATGCAGATGCTTCCAATTAAGCAGTTAACATCCTGTTGTGCTCTGTGCAGTACAAAGCAGGTCCAGTTGTGGCTCAAACAAGAAGAGTGACTTTGAAAGAGGGTTCAAATAGCAAGGACTCACCATATGTCCCCCATATATATATATATATATATATATATATATATATATATATATATATATATATACTGTATTGCATATATGATATAGGAAGTGCCTGCAAGTCTCAGTGGCAAGATGATCTCAAGCTGCTCTGTGAATGTGTGTGCAGGATGTGAGGCAAACACACGCTCATTTCCTCACTCATGTGCATGTAGTGCTTAATTTTATATCATAGTTATTTACGGCTTGTGATAGACCGGTGACCTCTGAACTCAGCATCTGGCCCAGTGTGTGCTGGGATAGGCTCCAGCCCCCCATGCGACCCTGAACAGATGTATATATGCAGAGAATGGATGGACGGATGGGTATGTAATTATTTTCACTTGAATTAATGCCAGTAGGAACTGCAGGAACACTCAGCTTTTTTACAAAGAAAAAATTATAAAGAAAATCATCCATGCAATAACCAAACCAGTCAATTATTTAGATATTTATTATGTATTTAACTTCACCTGCTATACCTTTGCCAGTCAATGTTCTGACAATATCTGGTGTGAACCCCAGAGTGGGTGACTATTCTTCTTTCCAGGACTTTTTTTTTTTGGAAGGAATATTTCAAATTTGTTCAATAATTACTAAGGTCATTTGGATCAAGGTTGAATTTTTAATGCAGAATTTCAAGGAATAAGAGCACAAGAGACAGAGAGAGGGAGAGAGAGAGAGCCCGGATGCTGGCCTTCCTTATGGAACACAATGTTCTGAGTAAAGGGCACCGCACCACTGACCACATTTACACTCTACACACTCTAATTAATCATCACGTACACCAAAAAAACAAGGGTAAAATTTTTGCATGTTTTATTGATTTTAAAAAGGCTTTTGATTCTATTTGGCAAGAGGGACTATATTATAAAATTCTCCAAATCGGAGTAGGGGGAATCTTTGACATAATTAAGTCAATGTAAGTCAATAATAAATGTGGAGTCAAAATTGGTAACAAAACTACAGATGTCTTCACTCAAGGGAGAGGCATCTTTCAGGGCAACAGCTTGACTCCAACTCTATTTAACATCTACATTAATGACCTAGCAGTACTGTTGGAGCAATCTGGAACCCCTGGCCTAACCCTTAACAATAAGGAAGTTACATTCCTGCTCTATGCTGATGACCTGGTGTTGCTGTCATCCACACAACAAGGACTACAGCAGCACCTGGACCTCCTGGAGGAGTACTGTCAGAACCGGGCCCTGACAGTCAACTTTAACAAATCTAAAATCATGACCTTCCAAAAGAAGCCCAGATCTCAGGAAAGCAAATATTAGTTCAAATTAGGAAACACCCACCTAGATCACACCCTACACTATGATTACCTGGGGCTCAAAATCAGTGCATCAGGTAGCTTTGGTCTGGCAGTGAATGCACTGAAACAAAAAGCATGTAGAGCATTTTATGCAATTAAAAGACAATTTTACAAAATAGACATACCAATTAGAATTTGGACTAAAATATTTGACAGTGTAATCCAACCAATCGCCCTCTATGGTAGCGAAGTTTGGGGTCCACTGAGTCATCAGGACTACACTAGATGGAACAAGCATCCCATAGAGGCCCTGCATGCAGAATTCTGTAGGTCCATATTAAACATCCAAAGAAAAACACCAACCAATGCATGCAGGGCAAAATGAGGTCGTTACCCATTGATTATTAACATTAAAAAAAGAAAAATTACATTTTATGGGCTACCCCGGATGGTCATTCACAAGATCCAATTCCAGGTCTAATTTATCCTTAATATACCTCCCTTAGGAGACACAACCCATTGATTTCAGTGTGTTTGGTAACTTATCATTGCTATGTGGAAAATACCCAGCACTCTGTCTCCTTAAACCTTTCATATTTTAGCAGATAATCAATTGTATAAAATTCCCTGGTTAACATTACACAGTGGAAGGCACAGAATATCATGCAGTGAAGGTCAGATAAAACAGATTCTCACTATATAGGCTCTGAGAATGTGACAGATCATGTATGTGTGTCCTTGTGTCCTAAATAAAATCTTCTTTCAAAAAGGTTGGTTTGATCTGTGATTGAGCCCTCAAGTGTGCCAGAAAAATCAAATACACAGTGATAAGACCTTCAAGGCAGAATTTATTTTTCTGAAACGTCTGAATAAAAGCGCCCACACCCGCATCTTCTCCAATTTGCAGGGTAACAACAACATTAGTTTCCTGTTCGTGTCTTGTCTACAGCTGCTGTAGTACACTGCTTTTCAGCTCTTGCTGCACAGGGAGATGACATGACCTCATCCTGGTACTTCATTCCCCTCAGTGGGTCCCAGTTCGACTCTGTGTTGACTGTAGGGCCTGCTGCTTGTTTTGAAGGCTTTAAATGGGCTGGATGGCCTAGACCTTTTAGGTTAGCTCACAGAAAACTCTTAGTGATTCCACAGAGAGCTCAGGCCTTTGAGGTGACAAGCCCTAGACTGCGGAAGAGCCCTTTCTGAATCAAATCTGCAAAACTCATTTATTTCTTAAGCATTCTTGTGCAAGTGACCATGGCTGTGATTGTAGTCATGTCTGTGTTGTGCATGTATGAGCAGTTGTTTTGCAACCCCTAGAGTTTCAATTGTATTTGGTTAATTATTTTACAGCATTTTGATTGCCCATGGTGGTTTTCAGCTTTGATTTAGTTATAAACTGGACTGAGCTACCAGAGCTTTTCTTTTGTTTTCATCTATGTGGAATGAATAATATGCAATGTTTTCTATGAAAAGTTTTTTTTCATGCATATTTTAATAATTCTAGTCTCATTTCAAACATCCCAGTCTCCCTAAAGAAATCCAGTCCTGAAGTTAATTGAGTCAACATTTAAATCACTTTGTTATGGGGAAATGCTCAAGACAGCTATTACTCTGGAGAGCAGCAAGAATGTCACAGGACACATTCAATGCTCACACACACACACACAGTCACAGTCACATAAACTGTCCGGAGGCACCGCTTAACAAAATGTACTTCCAATGTGCATGCTCATCTCAAATACATGCCCAAGGTAAATCAGCAACAAACATTCCAGGCATCTGCTAACAACAGAACGATAATGGACACAATTTGGTTAATTTAGTCATTACAGGCCCATTACATTTGGCTTGGATGGGATCGGATAAAAATCTAAAACCATTGGCAGCCATTAAAAATCCTGCCAAGGTAACATCATGAGGTGGTGTTAAAGATAAAGTCAGTATTTTAACAAGGAATTAGATCATTTCCAGGGCCAAAGAAAACAAGTTTGTCGGCCAAGTTTCAAATGACTTCTGTTATATCTTTGAACTACCTTAAACTAATTAGGCTATGAATAAAATGATTTTCTGTATTAATACAGAAAAACAAACACTTTTGGACAAAATCTTTTCAAGGCAAGGTTAAGATTTATACCCAAAACAAACGATATAAGATACTCAACACATATAATTACATATGAAAATCTATTATTAATATATTTAAGAACTGCTGTCTTAAATGTGATAATTCAAATGTCCTGCTACAGTCACATGACTCACTCCACTGGCTGCAACGTATATCCAACACACCCTTTTGTAAAACAGCGGCCCATTTAAATGATCGTAGCTCGAAGGTCGACTTCTTTGCTAACTCTGCAGAGGGAAGCTGACGTCACGGTAGCGTGTAGCAACATTAAGCTCATGTAAGAAAGTCACAGTGTCAGCATTAAGCTAGCTAGCTTGCAAACAGTCCAACCGTTTTTTGCTTCAGAACATTTTTTTGTGGAGGAAAAAACAAACAAACAAACAAAAAAAAAAAAGCAGGCTTCTGGCAGGCTGTTTATATAAGCCTCTTCAAGCCAGAAGCTGAGTTGTCAATGCCTCAATTTTCCAAAAAGAGGGATTTGGCATCAGCTAGGATGCCAGAGATCACCGCTTCACTTCAACAAGGTAAGTGCTGCTGCTGCTAACAAGTGTCAGATGCCTTGGCTCTGTTTAGTAGCTGCGTGTTATCCGCTGTGCTATTTTCTCAGGTGCTGCTGCTTCTGTATTGGTAGGCTGTAGACCTTTTGTGTTATTGTTTGTCTGGGGCATTATGATGCTTTCCTGCTGTTTATTTACTATTTATTTAAAAGTGCTCATGGTTGAGCTTCATGGGTGAAATTGGTTTCGCTGGTTGTTGTTTTCTGTTTCTTCAAACTGATCTCTAGTAGAGAGTAATGTATGTTGGCTGTCTTGCTCAAAGCCCATTCACGTAGTTATTTCCCATAACTGGCTTCATGCGAAAATCAGAATGTCTCATATAGGAGAGGTATTCACATTCCTATACTCTCCACACATTCAGCTGAACATTAGATACTATTTCAAATATCTCAAAGCAATGTGCTAATGTGACAGCTTATGTCACTATTCTGAGTATTTCCATTTAAACTCCTATTCAGTGGTTTACTTTGCTGCTCCACTCAGCTGCATTCAAGGCCAATCATAAGTTCATTCCCATACTGATGGTCGTCCGCTGCTTGTCAAAGCTACATGGCATTTCATAAAAAGAGACTATCTGCTCCAAGTCCTGAATTTCTGATTTTAATATCCGTAAGTTGATAATAATCATCTGCTGCTGGCGTGTCTTAGCCTGCTGCTGCATATCAGGTTGATTATTCCATTTAGATTTATCCATCTCAGTTCACGATGGTATAGATAGTGTATTCGCCTGCAATAGTTGGAGATGCTTTGTTTGGGAGTGGCGGCGACTACTTGGCAGCTGGTGCTGCTGGCCCACAGATGGTAGATTCCTTATCATAGCTTTATATAGCCGTATCTCATGCAGTTTTAGGAATTAGGTTTATTGCGTCTTCCAAACCACTGTGGCGCTGAGTTTGAGTTTCTTGCGGGGAGTGACTTGGCCAAAGTCACCAAATATCATTTCTGTACATACTCTGTATTTATTTTCTATATATTTCCAGAGGTGTGGACTCGAGTCACATGACTTGGACTGGAGTAAGACTTGAGTCACAAATTTGATGATTTTGACTCGACTTCACCAAATCAAAGAAGACTTGCAACTCGACTTGGACTTTAAAGCCCAGTTCAGACCAAAGATTCACGATGAGATGAATTGAAAC
Organism: Macquaria australasica; assembly: GCA_005408345.1. NCBI lineage: Eukaryota > Metazoa > Chordata > Actinopteri > Centrarchiformes > Percichthyidae > Macquaria > Macquaria australasica. The sequence continues at coordinate 426,397 of SEMN01000106.1, forward strand.
TTGCAACTACTTGTGATGCCCCGGTCTGCAACGTTCTGAAACCTGCCAGTTTACACCAATGCGACTAGACGAGACAGTGTATTGTTTCCATAGCAACAACTCTCTGTACTTCTGTTCTAACTGCCGGCTTTTCAGGCTTTTTCTGTAGCTGGATATAATTTGTAGCGTCTTAAAACATGAATGAGGATAGTGATAGTGAGTTACTTGCTACAGTTGCATTTCTAGTATTGATGAAACGGCGAAAACATTAAAAAAATGAGCGGGTCAAGATGACCAGCTGACTTCGCTACGAACTGATTGGCTGTTGAAACAGGTGACGTGCCTTACACTCATGGCTTCACTTGGACTTGAGGCTTTTGACCTGAAAATACTTGATACCTTCCCCCAAGCCCAAAGATTAAAAAGTATGTTATTTAAATACAATAAGACAGGACAGAAACATACACAATTCATTCTGTTGTGGTGCTGTTTCATAGTGCTATATGCTATGAAAGTGCAATATCAGCACTTTTTTATGATTAAGTTCAGTTGCACTTGTTTTAATTTTATTTATATTTGTTTAAATCTTATATATTATTACTCTGTTGTTAAACTGGCACTACATTTGGTGAAGAGCACATTATGACTTGTTTAGGACTCGAAACTCAAAGTTTTGGACTTGCAAAGACTTAAGACCTACTTGTGACAAAACAATGATTTGGTCCCACCTCAGTCTATTTCCTCATGAGCTGACTGATTGAAATACAGCAGACTGCCTTTTTCTAATTTCTTCCCAGACTCCTAGTGTGTTCTTTTTGGAATAGCTCTTAAAAAACATTGTGGAACAGTTTTATCTCGCCGTAGCTCAGAAGGCTAAGAGTTCTTGGGCTATGGAGGAGGTTGCGGATGTTTACTTTGATGAAAACTAAGGAATGGGACATGTGTTACAGGCAGCCTTCTCAGAATTAATGACACATGGACAAAAAGCAAACATTTCCTTAGTTTTCTTGGCACTGTTTGCTCATCCCAGTTGAAGGTTGGGGGGGAGAAAAAGGAGGCAGAAACAGGAGAAGTCATCATCATCATCATCAAACCCAGCAGTTGGCGATGATGGTATCGGAGATGATCTCACTGAGGACCCTGCAGTCCCCCAGTCAGCAGCAGATGGCCGAAGCACATGATCTGTTGGAACGTCACTTTTGGTGTGGGTTGCGAAAGCAAAGATGTGACTGTTTGGAAGTATCTGGTGCTTACATAAAGGGTTGCTATTCATCCGGCTGATGGAGTTTGGTATTTCAGCATCTATTTCATTTCACTGGAGCAGTTGCTGACTTATTGCTCTGACAGTCATAATTAAAGTGACAGCCACCCAGTGAGCTGAACAAGTTGGAGATTATGAGGTTATGAGTGATTAGGAATCATTCCTAGAGAGGCATACATGTTGCTGTTAAAAACAGCTCCTGAATGAAACTTCACATTGGACTGTCAAATCAAATTAACATGCCTAACATAAAAAGAAGGATTTGTTGGTGAGTCAGCTGCCGTGATGTTAGGCAAAATTATTAGTGGCACATTTGTTTGAAGCGAAGACCAGCGGGGAGGAGGAGGAACACGGGAATCAAAGGGGTTGTGTTGCTGTTTTCTTTCACACCTTTGCCAATCAGAAAAATCTTCTAAGGGATGAAACACTACACATCAAGGCTCCAAAGGGTTGCTGATAATGTTATTGCTGTATAGGCTATTTCTTCTTGCTCTGACATTTCTCCCAGAAGCTGGTCTTTTGTATACTTTCTCAATTTCGATACAGGTTGGAAACGTTCCCTCTGTTGCATTTATTGTGATCTTCATTGTAGTGTGCCATAATCTGACCGTCTCTCAAGTCATCATAAAGTTATGGGATAAATCTTCTTTGTCTGAAATTGAGTTTTTTTCGAGTCCCTACATTGGAATCCGTTGTCTTGTATTGCTTGGCCTGTATGTGCATGCTTTTGTTTTCCCACACTTTAAACTATCCCTATCATCTAACCTGAGATGGTAGATAGAGACAAAGTCTGACAAAGTTCTGTTTTTACAATGTCATGCGAGCGGCTTGATAAATCTTACATCTGTGTATTTTGCTTATAGTTTAACATCTTCTTCCTGGGGCCTTTTCTGTGGAAGTGTTATAGACTGCCAACTGTTTGGACTCGGGTCAACAGGGAGCCCACGCCACATGAATTATGCATGGTGTCTGCTCTCGGGCATACAGCCCTGTCTGTGCTGCCACTGCACATGCAGCGCCGGAGATGGAGACTGAGTTACGGAGATCATAGAGAACAGCGGCGGATAAGACAGATACATGGAAAGGAGAGAGAGGGACATAGAAATACAGAAGATAATACAAAGCACTGAGATGTGCATGACCGGGGGAAGAAAACAAGACAAGATTTTTAAAGGGTCAGTTCACTCAAATTCCCCAAAAATATAACTAGGCATTCATTTCATTATTGATTCTGTCAATTATTTTTTCAATTAACTGAATGTTTATTTTATTAAATGGACCCTCACGATTACCCAGAGCCCAAGGTAATCTCTTCAAAAGTATTGAACTATTGAAGAGCTGGCACCAGCAAATATTTGGATTTTCTTTTTCTTGATTAAAAATGCTTATAATTAAGTGATTATGAAAATTGACACTCACAATGTCAAAGGTTGGATTCCAGCCAGGGACGGTCAACTATTCGATCGGCAGAAAAATAAACAGAAATTATTTAAGTCCTATGACCAAAAAATTGCTGTTTTTAGCCTCTCAAATATGAATATTTGCTTTTCTCTGATTTCTAATAATTGTCAATTGAATATCTTTGGGTTTTGGACTGTTTGTCAGACTAAAAAAAACCTTGGAAACTCTGAGGGACAATTTTCTGACCTAAATAATCAGCGGATTAATCAATGACTGAAACAATCATTAGTAGCAGCCCTGCTTTTGTTGCATGTTTCCTGTCTGTCTCTACTATCTGCTGTTAGCCATGCCTAGTCGATTAGTCAACTAATCATTTCAGCACTGGCCACTTATAGTGTCTGGCCACACAGATAGTTTCAGTTTCATGTGCCCAGGTTCTGACAAATCCATCTCGGAGGTTCTTTTTACTACCCAAAAACAATGGAGGTGAATGGATTTTCCCCTGTGTTCCCTAAAGCAGTGAAAAGTCACATTTGACAAATTCTGCAGCAAAGTGTATTTTTACAGTTACTCTGCAGTCAGCACTCTTATTGGAACTAAATGTTTTTTTCAATGCTTTGAGCACCACAAACAATATTTCATTCACCCCCATTGTATTGGAATGGGAGCAGGCCCTTGACACACTTAGTTGCCATTTATGCATTTATTTCACTAATGCAATAATACAACCTTATACAGCAGCCCTGCAAGAAATCCTGTCTTCATGAAGGGTACAATGTTTTTGTTGAAACTGTCTACTATGTTGCTCACCCCATTTATAGGCAACTGAGTGTAAAACTGAAAATATCTGCATGGCTAGATAGATAAGGGATAACAGGAAAAATCTCTTTCTGTAATTTGGGTGAAGTGACCCTTTAAGACAGATGGGGAGGAAGCAGGGAATAAAGGGAAATGCAGATGCAGAAGACTGACCAGAAACGTCATAAATAATGGGAAGAAAACCAAAAGTGAGTGAGATGTGGGCACCCGACAGAGCAGAAGACAAGCTGAGCGGGGGAGAAATGTAGTAGCAGGGGGAGATAGGTAGAGAGGAGTATGTGAAATATACCACAGGGAGCGCCCGGCAGATTGGCCATCTGGACCTCTGAGCTGACAGCTTGACATGTTCCAAGTGCAGCGAACGTGGAGCAAATTCACTAAGCAGGGCCCCGCTCTTGAGATATGCAACACATTACACAGGAAGCGTAATTAGAGGGCTGTTGGGGCCCGCAGTGAGCGTCACCGTGAACAGAACGGTCGAACAGAGATCAATGTTCTGCTCTCTAAATTAATGAGGCTAATGTTGATGTGACAGCCTGGTCACCAGAGATCTTCGGGGAATAGGACCTATTCCATCGGGCGCGAATGGAGACGTGGAACATGGTACAAGCTTATTACATTACAGTGGACAGCGAGCGCACACACACACACACACACACACACACACACACAATAAGAAAATGCTTCATACCCACATAGAGCTTGAACACAAAAACTGATTGATGAATATTTTAATTTGATCAATTCATATCGCTCACCAATAAAGTTATTATTTTCATTATAAAACATACTGTTGAAAGTGAACAAATAATACAGCTGCTTACTAAATATCAACAAATTCAAGGGGGGGGGGGGATGTACAATAGAAAATTACCATTTTCCAATGTATAAAGATTATGTTGGAAGGTTCAAACAAACAATTCACAACTCGATGCGTCTCAAATATAATTAAGAACTCATAACGGATGAAACACAAGCACACGTGGAACCCACGCGTGGCAACATCTGCAGTGTCATTGAGGGGAGACACGGGCTGACTCTTAAGGAAAGTGAAGCATGTATTGAACAGAAGTCATAAAATGTAAGCGGTGCTCGAAGTTATCTTTAAGACAAGATCTTCCTACTGAAGACTGTCCGTTGCATCATTTGTTCACAAAGACGTACACATTACACACATGAAAAAAAAAAAAGCCAATTTGGTAACGGAGCACTGCTGGATGTGGGGAAAGTTGAGGCTTCTGATTTTTCGTGGATTTCTTTTAAGAGATCTGTTACAACTCATGGTTGGGAGAGCCAAAAGCCAAAAGAATGCTCCATTTGGCTCTTTGGTATTTGGTGTTGAAAATGGCAGAAACACATATTCATAAAGTACAACATTAACAACATCATAATTTCAGAAAATTACATTTTACCCTCATATAGGAGCTTTTTCTTTTTTCCCTCCTTTGCTTCTGATTGCCCTTTCTGTCCTCCAAATCAAACTAGACAGTCGAGGTTTGATTGCAATTAGAAACAACTTAGAAAAAACTTTTTTAAAAAAAGCAAACAAACAAGAAACATCTTCAGTCATTTGGCTGGGGGATAGTTTGCATTCCTCTGGCAACTTTTCGCAGGCGTCAAACAATCTTCCAGCTACTGACTTGATTTCCACCTGATGGAGCAGATTCCTTTTTACTGACAGGTGCGCAAAAGCTCAGTGACTCCTTTCATCATTTTTCTGCTCCAGTGAGGCACATTTACACCATCCTAGCCTTTGATTAGTCTTCCTTTAAAAAAAAACCCCCAAAAAAACGTGTTGAAAGATGATAACATGATGCTTCATATGGAATTAAAATATGGAAACCCACTTTAAATTATACACAACTGTGTTAGAGCGGTCAGAGTCACTTGTTCAATGCATTTCATAATGATTCATTCCTCAGTTTACACTTTTTAAAGCCTCTTGAATTTGTACAGTCTGTTTAAAACAATTCCACATTGTCCTCATGGAGACAATAAGCTATTATAGTCTATACAATAAGCTCCCATGTTGGTTATAACCATCCATTAGTGCCCATGAGTCTTCTTCCAAGGCTCTGCTATTCACCATAGGACTGCATTTCCACAACCATCGGTGTCAGTATTTGTGTAGTGATGAAGCATGACGGAATGCAGCAAAGCTGATGAACCAAATCACAGGGCCAAAAAAAGAAAGACATTATAAAATCTTAAGAAAAAGAAAAAGACAGTATTATCTCCTCTTTGTCTTGGTCAGTGGTTGCCCTTGTTAGCGTGGAGGACCATTTGAAATGTATCCGTGAATGTGAATTATGGGAGTAGGATCCCGTTGGGTTCTCTCTGCGTTTGTCTCTCTCCTGTATCGCTGTTTCAACGTGGTTTTGCTGCACTATCCAAAGCTGTTCCTTTGTGGGGTTAATGGATGGTAGGCACATCTCCCAGCCAGGCACCAGGTAGGGGGCGTGGACATGTATACTCATTCTGCAAGGCAAGAAAAAAAAAAAGAGAAAAACACAATAAAGTTAAAACCATTTAACAGCTGGTCTGTGCCAGTTGCAAAGGTGGTGGTTACAATGTAAAGTTAATTACGGTGCCTAGTGATTTGATAACAGTACAATGGGGCTGTGACAGTGCCAGCAAAGCAAATTAGGGTAAGCAATTAAGCAGATGATGAAATCCCATGTGCTTAGATAGCTTAGAAGGCTGAGGTGGAGTGACTTGCCTAATGTCTTAACAGAGATTAAATGAAAGCCCAACACAGAGCTCTTACAAGTGTTCATTTTGAAAAATTGTCCATTTTAAGCTGAAATAATTATATAACAAAAGGTGTTCAATTGAGCCTGTTCACCTGAACATTTTGTCACTTTATGTCACGCTGTTTCCAACAACAGATATTTCAATTACCCTCTAGTCAAGCATTGATCGGCATCTTAGCAATGGCTCCCATACCAAATCTAACTATTTCAGTGTATGTAAGTAAATTACATGAGACGTGCCAGGAAGCAAGGGCACATTTTTCATATTTTTTCAGAATAGACCCTTTTCACAGCAGACATTTTGTCTTGTCAAAGCAGGTGGAATTAATAACACTAGTGATGGCTACATTCCATTTAGGAGAGCCAGTTCCAGGGCTCTGGTATTGTGTATGCTCACTCAATGACATAGCTTACTGGGAAACTTAATGGGATGGAGCCATTGTTAATGTTATTACCATAGACTGTATATAAAGATGGACGACATGACAGCTCCCCTGAAGTGAAGCCAAAACATCTCGATAACCCCCTGGTGACTGGCTGCAGTACAGGTCATAAACCCTGGGAGCAACCCTTATATTCACTGACTATGCAGTCATAAGCGATGAACAAATCATGTTGTGTTTCAATACATTTTCAATAATGCAAAAATACATGTGCCTCCATTTTCAATTTATTCCCAGTGTAATGCATGGTTACACCTCTATATTCTATTTATTTGAAATAACCAGACCCGTTCCTATCACACAGCATATTTGTATAACTAGAAACAGTAAGTTAGAAATCATGACAAGTGAATGATTCGGGACCTTTAAATGTCAGGGCTTTCCCACAGGTCAACTCGAGCTTGTTGAGATGCTGCGAATTAGTAAGAGATTTTGACATTTTACTCTCATTTAAGCGCCACAAGCTTTGAATTGATCTCCACACTGAAAGAGGCAGAGGCACACTCAGCCCACATATCCAAGTTTGCCTCTGAGCATTTGTGCTTCGAATCCCTCTACTTTACAACTTAACCTTTTAAAAGAGCCTATTTGAGACTTGGCTACAGGTAAATCCACATTGCCTTAATAACACAAATGCTGCGAGATTTGCCAGGCTAAGCAATTTCTAAAGCTTTCAGAATCGGCTCGAAATTATCCCAGCTCAACTTTTTGCTGCTCAAGCTCAGATTGTTGTCAGCGTGAAGCAGATCTCTGTAACACAGGGCTCAGACGAGTATGCCCTGAGCAGAACTTTTATTCAAACGTTATCAAACAGGCTGATAAGTCTTCACTCACCTCTTTATCTACCTCTCAGGTGGATGTGAGTGAAGTGAAGGCGGCTGCACAAATTGTCATACCTCAGACAATTTCAACATGAGCACAAAGACAGAAACAAACTCACAGCAAAAGCTCAAGCTGTGCTGTGAACGCATGCACATTAACACGAACTCTGAAGCAAGCAACACAGACACAAAAGCTGAGGCGTGCAACCCTCTTGAACAGGCAGACACATACACACCTAAACAGAAACACGTCATCCTATGAGGTGATGGAAGAAAGAATAGCACAAACGATGAAATGAGAACATCATCCACCCAATTAATTTTTGTCATTACACAGTATAATCAATATTATAGGCACGTTTTGCCCCATTGCAACTGGTAATGGAGCATGAGCTGCCATTGACACCTTGTTTATCCAGTATAACTATGGAAATAAGAGAAGATAAATTAAATCCATGATGAAGTAAGCAAAACGTAGGAAGTTGTACAAATATATGAATTGTGTACATATATTTGTGTAGTCTTATTTGGCATTTGGTCTCAATCCATGACAAGTTATCCACCATTCTGCCTGCTATAGTTTCAGCTCAAAATGTTCATTTTTACACTTTGCTTTGTAGAACCTGAATCAATCCAGTGTGCAGTCAAAAGCAGTGACATGGCAGCAATTTGAAAGTAATTACAGTCACATCTCTTACATCTGAATTCAAGAGATCATCTTCACATAGATAGTGGGGCACACAGAGGCCAACCATCATTGTGCTTTATTTGATGGTAAAAGCCCACAATTTTCACAACAAGTGCAAAACATTAACCTATTATTTTACTTTATTGTCTTGTTTCTTGTTTCTCTGTAGTTTTGTTGCTGTCATAATGTATTATGTAGTTGTTTCAGCACAGCTCAAATGTTTGCTTCATGGACAGACATCTGAGCTGTTATTTGTGAAATCTCATTATGCTCCTTCAACATGATTTTCTTCAAGTGTTTGGTTAAAAGAGGATTGCAATTCACTCTGCTGCTCACACCTCTTCAAACACTTGCATTGCAAACAGCCATTAGTTGTTTGATGGCTTTCAGCCATATAAGTTGGAGACAGTGCTTTTTACATCACTTTGCATGAAAGGACAGGATGGCTTTAGATGTTTTGTCCCCAGACTCCACCAGTCCTCATTACTTCTGCTGCCAGGATTCAAGACTGACTGCTTACTTCCTTTATGGTGACAAGGAAGACAAGGTTTTGTCCTCTGTCATCAGGGACACAGCTTCACTTATACACTTTCTGAAGTTGAACTTTCCAGTGGTTGAAAGGGAACTAAAATTTGTAGCTGCCGGTTCTTTGGCATTGTTTTCTGGAACAAGTGGACAGCACTAGTGGCCTTTCACAGCAGAGCAACCAACTTAATGTATCTGAAGGAGCATCTGTCCTCCTCCACCTGCCTGTAGCAGCCTCTGAAAATGCAGCTACTACTTCTATGGAGACATCACAAGTAGGGGAGTACTTCATCTCTAATAGCAAGGCCAAGGTAGCTTACTCGTCCTTCCTTCCCACAAATGCAGGATGGCAGCGTATGGTAGAAGTGTAGCTGTTGGCTATTAACACTGTTCAAGATCTCAGAGAAGCTATGTCACTGGGCCACAAGGAATCGCCTCTGCCTCAGAGCACATCACATTTCAGGCAGCAGAAACACTGGGGCTAATGTGATGTCCAGAGACAAGCCAACAGCTCTCAAGATACAGCCTGAAAATTTGAGTCTGATTTAGAATTTTGGAGAGAGAAAGAGGATTTGTTTACCTCAAGGACAAACACCCACTGTCCTGTGTTCTGTGGATCTCGTGCCATCCCCATAACAATCTACCCTTGGGAGTGTTGTGTTTGCACATGTACGCACTATAGCAAAAAAGGCTCCTCTATGCCTTTCTTATCCCCACGAGCTTCTGGTTGTTGGAAAAAGAAGCAGTGATCCTGGCGGTTTCAGACTGGACATCTTCCCCTTGATAGGCAAAGATTACTTGGCTGATGTAGCCAGTACCCTGGTCAGTTCTGTTACACATTGTCACAGTGGATAAGTGACATGCATAGCGTCCGACCTGGGGCATGAAATCCTGGGAGGGACTGGCTTGTGAGTCTAGAACTGTCCCCTGTAGTGGTGTGCATCGTGAAAAGCACACCCTATGCAGTGACAACATGGAAAGCTTAATGATTCCTTATGCTAAGGATATATGAAGGCTCTCATACAACCTATAAACAGTTGTGGATGATATTATTGGTAAGAACACCTGCTAATCTAAACCAGACTCTACCTTGATAGAGTTCAAATTCATTTTGGAATGCTCTTCGAGCTGTTATTGCAATGGTATACACTACACAAGCTGTGGGTTTGGCCATGTTGTTTTATGAGTTTTTGTTTAAAAAATGTTACAAACAACACATTTGATGAAGAAATGATTATTGAAAATACCTTTTTACTATGGTGGCATTCAGCTGCATCCTCTTCATTATTTGATATTTCTCCAGTTCTGAACAGAGTCTGTGGTCTTTTCTTTTGGGAAACAGACCCACACATCTGATTAACTAGAAGATTTAGTAGAAGTTGTTGACATGAATATTTATTATGGATATAATGTCATATTTGGAGGGAGGTTGTTACTAGGGCTGAACAATTTATTGAAATATTATCGAAATTGCAATGTGGCCAAGTACAACATCCAAATCGCAGGAGCTGCAATTTTTTGATAAAGGTAAAATGTGTCACAACATACCATTATAAATTAAGCATTTATAATGGTATGTTGCCCTGGCCTACAAATCCTGTTCTCCAGATGTGAAAAAAATCACATCATCATCATTTTTATACTTTTGTTTTTTCAGTGAAAATGAAATGCAAATATTACCATTCCCACTAATATTGAGACTCATATCGCAATCGCAATATCTGTCAAAATAATCTATGATTTTTTTTTTTTTTTTTCATATCGTTTAGCTGGTTTTTGTCCTAATCAAAACTAAATAAAGTGAAGTGAAAGAATAAAGAAACCAGACAGGTTGAGCTTTTGTGTTTTAGAAAGTTTCACAACTTTTTCTAGGACAGTTGTGTGCTTCTTTACTGTTTACTTTATTCTACAGTACAAGTTGACAAGCTAGCAAGGTTATCGAAAATTAGCATACTGACGCCTTCTCCTGTCTCTGTTGGTCACATGAACCTTGCCTTGCAGGTAGCGGCCTGTCTAGAGTCTCCCGTCCTACAGCAGGTCCAAGCTATCCATCTTTGTGCAAGAGGGTTTGTTTGGAGCCAAAAACAGGACTTTTCCTGACAAAAATGGCATTGTGTCAGCGTTTCTGCATCCACTGGCATTGCGGTGGCATGAAAACTGAACCCTGAGAATAAGTACATGTATAATGGCCCTGTCCTTGTTCACAGAATTAGGGTTACAATGTGTAACCATCGATTCCGACACACAATATCAGATGCAACCTCAGCAGCATGAGAGGCAAACAGTGTGACAATAAGACAACATAACAGTAAAATTGTATATTCTCTCCAGGTTTCTGCAAATTTTGACTTGTGACACGGCAGTTTTATTTATACCAACCCAATTAACAGAAGCAATATACTGTAACTTTGTAAAAATCTGAACAAAGTACCAAAAGGCATTCACTGCTCAATCCACACGTACAGAACACCATAAGAGGTGTTTACCATACAGTCAGTGTCAAACGTTTTGGGTTTGTGGGGGATGTTAAATCTGGGAGATTTTCTCAAAAAAAATCCAGGTATTTTTTTGGTGAAAATCTCTGAAAACTGGAAACAATGAGCCTCGTACATATGAGGTGAGTACATAAGTCTTACTGGTTTGTCCACACTGCTCTGATATCACTGCATACACAACAACACTAATAATCGTAATTGAAAGGCACATAAATATAAATGCTGTTCCCCTGCTATGTAGGCATTCCAAAGGGAAAACTGACCACTTCTAAGGAGTAAGTTCTGCTCTTTTCAAGAACACAGGTTACAAATCCAGAACTGTCCCTACTTTCATCCACCCCCTCTAACGCCTTTATGTGTTTTTAATTAGGATACTAATTAGCAGGATACAGACATGATGTAATTAGTTTGCTCCCAGTCAGGACAGCTGGAAGTAATGCAGACATATGCCAGCCACTCTCAAAGGGATCACAAGCCTCTTACTCCACTCAGGGCTCCAATTACCCTGTTCTATCTCCCCACCCCGTTGTCTGCGTGTTCGTGTGAAGTTGCATGTTCCCTTCTTTCCCTAAAGACCATGAAAAGAGAGGCGGACAATTGGAAATAGACTGAATGTGTCAATTCTTTGTGAATAGTGAAGTTAATGAGACAATTAAAGTACTGTGTGAACTGCTACTGTGGTCTGGAAAACATAATGAAGTCTATGCATGAACACAGCTGCTCTTTTGTGTTCATCTGAATACATACATGTACAGGGTGTTCTTGCATGACTGTGTTAGGGCGTTTTCACACCTAACCTGTTTGGTTCGGTTAAAACGAACCCTGGTGCATTTGCCCAGTTAGTGCGGTTCGTTTGGGCAGGGGTGAACAGAGTAATTGAATGCTTTGCATTCTGGATGCAAACGCAAACTGTTTCTAGTAGTAGCAGCTAGCCGGAGGATCGGGCAGTGACAAACAGCAATGTTTCTCTCACAGAAATATTCACTAGTTCAGAACAAAGGACCTTCTTCCTGTATTTACTTTCTTGCTCCAGTCCCAGACACATCTGACTAATAACCGGAGTGAACGTTCTCACGTGGTGATGCATTTTGGTTTGCTTGGATTTTTCCCTGTGTGAAAAGAAACCGAACCAAGGGGAAAATGCTCCAAGTTTACAAACTCATCAACTGTTTCAGACCAGAGCAAACTAACTATAGGTGTGAAAATGCCCTTAGATTCACAAACTCCGTCAAGACTCTCCGAGATCATGGCAAACGACAGATTAAAGCAACATAACAACAAGCTTATTTGTGCTTAAATAAAAACAACAATACAATGATACTCTTTCTTGGGAGCTGATACCTGTATAAGCTCTTCATCTCCACAACACAGATACTTACACTTCCTCATAAGCTCTCGCTCTCTCTCTCTGACACACAGTAGACTCAATCCTCTGATTAATCAAGACCAAGTGATATTTCTGTCTTAATAAATTGCAGTGTTGATTCATTTTTGTTTGATGTTTCAGTAGCTGGTAAAAGAACATGACAGTACCTAAGTCGCTGTGAACAAAGACGTCTGTAAACGTCTATAGAAGGTGCCTTGGAGTAATTGGGGTTCTCTCTTTATAACAAGACAGTGTTCAGTGGAAATAAAAGGTAAATTAATGAACTTCCTGCTAATGGTCTGACAAAAAGCCATTCATTAAAGACTTCTAATTTTGTATTCAGCAAGGTCACAACAGTCATGCCTGACTATTACCACAACACACTAATGATACATGTATCATGGGATAATTCAATTATCTTAATTGTCTTTTTTTTCATTTATTTCCACAAGCATCTGGGAGTATATGTCATCTCTAATAGAAATTAAAATGTAGAGGATGATATACAGACAGTATAGTGCACAAACTATTTGTTGTTGTTGAAATGCATCCCCATCTCTTTTAAAACACATAAATAATATGTACCCAGATTAATATTAGTGCTGAGAGCATGAATGTATGAATATATAAATCTTGACAGCAAGTGCAGTATTTTGCCTCCAGCCATACTTTATGACTTAGATTGAAAATGCAAACTTTGCAATGGATGCATTCAGAAATTTTCCAGATCCCAATAAAAGAAAACAGATGGTAAGCAAAATGCATGCCACAAATACATCATTACAATCTGCATGTGATCACTGGATGTACAGTGGTCAAAGGCTGAACACCAGTCACTAGAAATGTTTGATTGGCAGGTAAAATGTCAACAGCTGCAGCAGTACCAGCCAGACATGATGGAGTCTTAGCAAATGCTATTTTAAAAATGAGTATATTTTTGCGCAGCTCAAATTACTATTTATTTTCAATTGCTATTATGAAGATGTCTGTGTGTTGGGTGACTACAGTATCTGAGAGAAAAGGAAATAAGCTCAACTGAGCTTAGAGGGTAGTTCTGGTATTTTTAAACCTGGGCCCTGTTTTCATATATTTTGGGGTCTAAATGACTAATAGGTACAAAAGGTTTTGGAATTGGTTCAGTAGATCGCCTCAACTGGCAGCCGCAGTAACAGGCTGCAATAGCTGCAATGTAATCCTTGCCGGCAACTGTGCCCGTCAAAGTATGTCCACTAAAATTGCATGTTTTTGCCACTGACAGGCTCAGATTGTTATTCTAAGTGTCTGACAACAATGTGGAAATGATTCCTACAGAGATAGACCTTTTTGTTAAAGATTAAGATCCTTTTTGTTTAACCAGAAACACTGTTGTCTTCCAGCAACAACTCAACCTCTTGTGAGATTTCGTAGTGAGACTACTCCTTGAGCGAGACTTCTGTTTCTGGTTTCGCAGCTGCCGGCTGAGGCGATCTACTGGACCAATTCCAAATCCCTTTGTACCTAATAGTCATTTGGACCCCAAATATGTAAAAATAGGGCCCAGGTTTAAAAATACCAGAATTAGGCCTACCCTTTAAGTCCATTTACCCTCTACACTATCCCTGTCTCTAACAACACAACATGTGTTTCATTCAAAGTGGGGATATAGTGACCCACGTGTAAGTGGGCCAGTGAGAGTAAGCTGCTCTAAAAGAACATCATTTGAAGTTGAACAGAGAGTAATTTTATGTGTGTATGCATAAAGCATGGTCTAAGGATAGAACTCAAAGATCACCCTGAGGAAATCTGCTTCAGGGTGTTGTGGCTGCGCTCAAACTGAGCACGTCCCTGATGAAACACCTCAGTGTGTGCCCATATTTATGTAAGTGCATGCACATGCATGTTCATCCGTGCTTGAGCGCTATGATTTATGATGATTGTGAGTTATGCAGGTGATGGATGACCACATTAGAACGAGCAGGTTTCCCACCCCCCAAGTGTCTCTCTGTATATATCATGCGTTGCACAATAAATTCTATTTCACACGGAACAAATATACATAAAATGTTATAAATAAACAAAATAAAGCAATAAATAATTTCTTCCCCTTGTTAGGATACATGTATCATCCAAGGGATTATACCCATAGAGCTACATTCTGCTAGTGTAATGGAGGATGTGGCCACAGCGTCATCTATTACTTGTCATCCCAGTAGTACCATGCACACAACAAACTGCCATGTCATCAAATTAAAACTCTTTTTAAGAATTTTTTTTTTGGGGGGGGGGGGGTTTGATAACTTATCATTTGAGCTTTCTCTTTTGTTATAAATATCATAAAAATAATAGTTCCTGTGCATTAGAATGTATGCTGCTTGTGTTGCTAAGATGGTAACATGTCACCCTTCTAAACATGAAAGCGCTGATATCAACTTGACAAGTATATGATTGTGCTCGGATTACATTTTTTTTTAAAGTACTGACCCATTTTAAAATGGGTTTGATCACACAAAGCTTTTGAATCACGAATACACTTTGACTGCAAGAATACAGAACAGTGTTGCGTCACGGACAACAGAACATTAGGAGGATCTAATAGAGATATGCATCACCTAACTTTCCCTCTCTAACATGCACAGGCTCACCTCACTCCCTCTTTCTCCACCTCTTCCATTATCTCACACACACAAGAACACGCAGTTTAGCTCTCTCTCTCGCTCTGTCTTTCTCTTGAACACTTTTCTCGAATTTGTGGACTCTCCCCATCTCTTCATTATCTTTGCAGGTAAAGACATGTTAGCCTCAGCAGTTTTGGCCACATTTCCCTTTGCTTTTCCCCTACAGTTGTCCTTCAAACCTACAGGACATCTATGGAAA
This sequence comes from Macquaria australasica, assembly GCA_005408345.1. Classification (NCBI taxonomy): domain Eukaryota; kingdom Metazoa; phylum Chordata; class Actinopteri; order Centrarchiformes; family Percichthyidae; genus Macquaria; species Macquaria australasica. The sequence continues at coordinate 441,801 of SEMN01000106.1, forward strand.
AAAAGTTACTTGGTTGAGATCAGCAATGACACACCTATTGCTTATCAGTTTAATTTTCCATTAAAATACAGCAACAACAACAACAAAAAAAAATAGAAAATTTGAAAATGCAAAACTGTTTTTTGTTGGCAGAGAAATTTAAAATTAAAGACTGTCTCTTTTGTCAGTTTTCTACCTTTTTGGATTATTTAAAAGAAATATCAAGTTTTAAAAATCAAAGCATTGTTCATTTCTTCTCATGTCGTGCAGAAACCCACTCAATTTCACAAGTCCAACATGGATGGATACATTCGTCAGGCCATCAGGATGGTGAACTGTGTGTATATCCTCTGCTATGTCTGGCACATTGTCCTCTGTGAATCTGCTGCATCACACATTTACACTCCATTGTGTTATCTCGAATTTTCTCCTTTATATTTCTTTTCCTTTTCTTTTTTTACGCACTAGCCTTTTAGCACAGCCTTAAGAGTATGCCATATTGCATTTCACCACACACATTGTTTGCGTATGTGACAAATAAACACAAATAAACACAAATAAACATAAATAAATAACTTTTCTTGAAGTTCAATTAAAAACAGTTTATAGGTAAAATAATTGGATTGGAAAGTTTGATTTTTGGACCCAGTGAAAATTATACCTGAAAACGCATAATACTAGATCCGTTACTCTGATGAAGCAGTCCTGCTCAGTGATTTTCAGCAATGCACACAATGGCTTCCACACATACTGCAAGGCCGGCTTATTTGTTAAATACGCTATAGAAACATCTTTAACAGTTTCCATCTTCTCTTGGCATATCATCATGTTACCCAGCACTGTTACTGTGCACTGTGTACTTCTATAAGACTGTGTCTGTGTTTAAATCCAAATCTCCTTCTTTTCTCACGTCTTCTGGGACCCCGTTGGAAACCGAGCAACACAGGGGTTCTGCTTTCTGTCATGTCGGCTCCCTGTAGATCCTCTCGTCTCAGCTCAGGACATTCCCCCAGCTCTTGTCTGCAACTGACACACAGCTTCTACAACGGGGGTTCCTACGCTTGTTTTGATAAAAATGAGTTTGTCCATCCTCAAGGCCAGCTCAATTGTATTTGGGAATATTGAGTCGCATCTGAGTAACACATAAAAGGCATCGATACGCTATGATTACGCTAGAAAGCTGCCAAAAAAGTGAAGTAAATTTAATTTTATTGACTTTTATTTTTACATGGGAAATGAAACTGTAGCGTTTGAGGGACCGTAATGACTTCCTGTATGAAATAACCCAATAATAACTAATTGAGGGCAGAGAGAGAGTGAGGGGGAGTTCATGTGCATTACTTCTGTGGTCAGAGACCGTTCAATTAATCAACATTTTATAAGCATGAATAACTCATTACCAAAGCCACAGAGGGGAACTGACTCTCTGGTTTGTGATTTCATATAGTATAGTGCAAAAATCTGCAGCAGCAAGTCTTCTCAGCTTATGTTCAGTCTTACAAAATATCTTATCTTCAGACAGTGACTCAGTAAACATCTTTATATGGAATCAAAATCTGCACTTGTTGACTTAATGAAATTCAGTTCAGGCCTGTCTCGATGCAATACAATGCATTTTAATATGATTAAGTATGCTAGAATTGTTGTAAACACTTTTATTATTCCATTATTTCTACTGGACAGTATTTTGGCCACTGGTTGCAGGCGGGATTTTTTGGCATCAGTGAGACAAAGATGTAAATTAAAATGGACTCAATGTAATGATCATGATAAAAACCTTTTTAGATGATTAATTATATTCTGTCTGGACTGATATTGGCACAATCTCATTTTATCAGAGGGAAAATAGAAATCAGTCAACTCAAATGAAGCCTTTCAAACAGGCCATTGTTTATTCATAATTCAATGCTGCTGTAGTTTATATACTGTATATACAGGGTCTTTAGTAATTGATTTTGACCACACAGAGCTGTTGGTGAGTGGAAGATAGCATTTTGATGGCAGTGTTACAGCTGGCTGGAGATAAAGTGAACCAGATAGAAAAAGGGGCAGTTCAAAGGGCCACATTTGAAGTGAAATACTGTAAATGTCACCAATTTGAAGATCTAGTCCAAGAGGTGTGTACCCGGTTAATTGTTATTTGACATGATTGTGCTCCTTAAATGGTGTTAAATACCATTATGTTTACTGTAGCTGTGATAAAGATTCATAATGACATTTTAAAATTAGCAAGTATGTTCCACTGTGTGGTGTACCTTTTGGAAAAAGCTAATTACTTTTAATCACCCAGTTCCTCAGTGTCAGCTGTACAGATTCGGTGGTTTTGTGAAAACATACGACTTTGTATTTCAAGGGAGACAATTTGGGTTTTCCCATTCACTTCAACATGAAGAGCTTTTTGGGAGTCAGCATCTAGCAGCCATTACAAAAACTTTATTATTATTCAGAAATGGTCGTGGACGCTTGTGTTCGCTATGCATTAGCCTCGCTACAGCCTCATAAATGTGTAAAATTAGGTAATCAGTTGGACACACCACCTCCCTGTTTGCTATTTGAAAAAGTAGGCTAACAAGTCATTTTATGTAGGTAATACAGTTTTGCTTGCATGTTGGGGTTGACGTTATGGTTTAAGCAGCTTTAAAAACAGGAAACAGGTATGGTTAAGGTGAGGGAACCAAACAACTTTGGTTAAGCTAAGGGTTAAGGTTTACCTAATAGTTGACTTTTACAGGACTGGAAATTAGCCCATGTCATCAGTGTCATTAGTCTCTAAATCCATTTTTAACATCCTACGTTTTGTCAATCGCTTGTAAAGCACTTTGAATTGCATTTGATTAGTTTGAAAGGTTCAGTATAAATACATTTTGATTGATTGATTCATTGATTGATTGATCCCATTTACACTTAGTCACTTTATGTGTCTTGGGCGGATCGGATAGCTGTATGATCTCCAAAAAAGCTACGGTTCAATGCACCCAAGAAGCATTTGAGACGGACTGAAATCCAGTTAGGTGGTTTGAGTCTAGCCAGATGTAAATGCATTTGTCTCTCCAAGACATATATGTAAGCTTTACTCCTACCACGTGTAACTACATCAAGTGCAACCACTAAGTGATCTATGTGGGTGAGAGAGCATTGATCTGTATAGGTGAGGGTGTGGTGCATGTGAGAGCCCAAACCTTTCGATCAAACCTTTGTCTCACTCGTAGTTCATGAATACGATTCAATCCACGTGTTTGTGTTAGTCTATGAATAGTTGTTAGCTGAACTGTTATTGTTGTAACTAAACTGCTAAAGTGCAGATGTTATTCTTCGTCGGGCGGTTGTGGTAGTTACCAAACAGCTTCAGGTGCATTACCACCACCTCTGGACTAGAGTAGACTGCAGTGATTTGCATGTATCCTGGGAAAACCAAGACAGATTGCATTGATCATGTTTGTGACCTGGCCAAATCTCATCTGTGTTTAATCTCCAATACGAGACAGTTGAAATGACTGGTGTAATGTGGCCAAAATGTCAAATTTGTGCCTATTCACACGACTATTTCAGTTCCAAACAACAACCTGTATCTACTGGTCTCATTCATGTTATTCTTCCACTCTGGAAAAAACAATTTTCTCACATATTGTTCACAGGGCATTTGCATTTGAAGACAATGGTGCAAATTATATGAAATCACAGGAGACCAGGCTCAGTTGTGTTTCTGGTACTTGTTGAAAGAGGGGGGAAGCGTTACTCATTACTCCCACCCCCGGATCTGAAACGGCTCTGACCTTCTGATCAAAAGGTTGCTTGTCAAAATTTCTATTGGTTTGATAAGGATCAGGGTTGGATTGCATCAGTTATTTCATGAAACTGTCTCCCTATTTGATGATATATAATTTTTATCTCAGTATTGCAAAAATAGACGTGTCAGTTTTAATGTTTTGTGTAACTGTGAGGGCCAAATATTCATGATCCCTCATTAGTTTCCCGGCTTGGATAAGAGGGGATAAAACATGACATCACAAAGCTCACATTATACAAAATTAGATGTCTCTAAGGGTTGGTAGAGACATGCTACGGAAATTTAAATGCATCCAAATATAACAGGAATCTGGCTGAGCGCTCCTATTAATCCTACAAAACACAAACACAGTTTTGTATTTAGGCTACTGGGCCTCTAGTTTCTAGCTAGGGGACAAGCATGTTTAATTAAGTTTTTATTTTTTCAATTATGTTTAGCTTAATTAATTAATTAGCTTCATTTTGGGCAGAACCCTGCCACGCTGAAGCAGCGCCAGTAAGAGAAATGTGTTTTGCTGCGTTTAATGTCTTTGGACACCAGTGGAAACTACAAGGCATTTGATTGTTGTCTTCATATCCTTTGTTAAAAGTTCTTCATGCAAATCCTGTTCACATATTCCAAATCAGCTGTTACTTTCTGATATAATAGGACTTGATCCTGAAGAACTGCCAAATAGCTGCAGGAGACATCTTTTTAATTTCCCTCCCCCTTCCCACTGGAGTGGCTGTTGACACTTGCCAGAGGGTGCAATTGTACAATTAGCACTCCTACTGCAACTACTAGTGACAGTGTCATACTCAACTGTTAACAAATAGCAGGCATAATGTGACATTTAACAGAAAATGGAATGCAAATGATATCATGATCTTGAATGTGATACCTTGAACTTTTCAAGCGCCCTGTTATAAAAACACTATCAGGATGCCAACCAGATCAATTCCAAGTTATTACAATAAAAACCCTAAAACTGTTAAGTCTCGTATCTGATGAGTATGTTAATATAAAAAAAAATACAATTACAATGGCCACATTGACTTACTGTTCCCTATTAAAAGAGAAAAAACATTATAGTGTAACATGTAATAAGAATATTTCTGCATACAAGTTCCTGCACTACATTGTCTTCCTTCCCACAGTAGATCCACAATTTACAATCTCAGGCTTGCCATTTAAGTGGAGAGCTCCTGTGTGGTGTTGTGTTAGCATGTGCGCGCCGTGCGTGGAGTAACGGGCTGTAAAGTTCATGAGGGGTAACCTCTTAAAGGCTTTCTCACATCATTAGTTTTTACAAGAACGGATTAAAGGAGAGGGGGATCAATTTGGCGAAATTATGTGAAAGAAGAACATTTATCCAGCAACTCATGCAAAAAGGCTAATAAACTGTGGCAAAATAACCAGGGCTAGATAATACTGCCTATTTGGTAACATCAAGTCCAAACCAAGGATTCACACATCACAGAGATGCTGAATATTGCAGTTTTGTAAAAGTCATCAGAAATGTAGCCAGCCTCACCACTTACTTCATACTGTAAATAACATAGTCACATACTGACCTGATCATAGCTGCTTTACATTTTGTATATTGTTTTATTTTATATATATATATATATATCACATTATAAACAGTTATAACAATTACAAGTTAAACTTTAACCTGTAAAGGTTATTGACTGTTTATTACGCACTTTAAAATTGTAGTAAGCTATTATAAGGAAATGTCCTTATAGCTGCTTACAACTACACTATAGTGTGTCATAATGTGTTAAGAACTATGTATTAATTGTTTATATGCTGCTTATAATGCAAAAAAGGGGTTTAATATAAAGTGCTACCAGTATACCATAGTACTACTGTAGTAACCCAATTAATGAATGATCCAAATAAAATGTGATGACAGATGTAATAACAACTTGTATTTTATATTTCTGAACAAAGGAATTAAATTTTCATTTGGCATAATATGACTTGGCCTGGTCATTCAATGTATTGTATTACAGTGTGTATGACAATGTGGTGATATTATTATTATTTTCATTATTGATTAATCTGTTAATTATTATTTCCATCTCTGGGTGACTTCTTCAGATTGCTTGTGTAGTCCATCAGATTGAATTGTAGTTTCACTTCACTTCATTTTTCAATCTGACCTTTTATCCATGTTGGCCACTTTCTGTGTAGGAGGGGTTGTTATTTTGCCCTAACCAATCAGTAGTGAGTGCATGTGTATCCATGCCGCCTACATAATTTTCAGTCGATGCAGAAGTTGCAGTAGTGGTTGAAGCAGTCAACTTAGCATTTCTTATGTCATTGAAGAGATATCCTGATTTATAAGTTCATTCTGTAAGGCAACTTTTACCAACCTGTTCATCGTGTGGTGTCAAGGTGCATGTAAACAACTTAACCCAGCCAAGCTATTCTGAATGTCTGTGTGAGACTTACAGGCTGTTCATCAATCTGCGGATGAAAATCAGGCTGTTTTCGTGTACACTAAATACAAAAACCATGATCTAGCTGATGGTCAGAACTTGAGAAGAGAAAACAAAAATGAATCTTTTTCATTTTTTCCCCTCTGTTATAATGGCATAAAATGTGAACTTTTCAAACTAATAGGGGTCACTCTAAGTAGAAAACTCTAGGCAGCATTGCTCTGTTCTACAAAAAGGAGTGGCCTTCGTGGGTGGCTGTGGGTGCTGCCTGATTCCAGGAAACGAACGTGCTTATAGGGCACCATTCAAAAACATGCGATCTCCACAAATGTCTCTGCTGCCTTCTGAAAACCAGACTTTAATAATTCAAACATTTGCAGAGAAAGAGCCAGAGCCTTGTGAAATTAAAATTCATGTGACAAGAGGAAAAAAAAACATACTGCAAACACATGTTTTCAGCAAGCTACTTACATCTTTGATACCAGAGAAAACAATGGTGTGAAAATATTTTCCAGCTTGTATTGGATGCACATGTCTTTTAACCTAGTAGGCCTTGGAGCACAAAACGATGAACGATGAATAAATAAAATGTAATTGAATTTTGGCAAATTACTGCGTAGCCTAAACTACTAAGTGCTCTTATTGTCAAATTTATGAAAACATGAGAAGAATAAAGCATTTAAGGGCTTCCATTTGCACCTCCTCACAGTTTTGAGGCTCATGCAGTACAGTATGTCGAGCGGAGACAGCTTTGTCTCAGTCCTTCATAAGGTAAACTGGTCATTACTGTAAGCATCCTTGAGGAGCTGCAGCCCTGCTTTCCCTGCATAGAGGTGATGTCATGCCACTTTTTGCCTGATTGCACATTATCCACCAACCTCTCATAATGATATAAATAGCACTTGGAATGGCATGGAGCCTCCCTTTGATTCCAGCTGATTTCCTACAGGCTTATTTTCCCACATTGTCTAAACTCAGTTGGCTCACAGCTGGCGATAAAACTGCAAACGAGGAATCAAAGGTGCTCCAAGGGAAGCTTACATAACACAAATGGGTTGATGGGTGTTTATGCTCATTACCTGTAGGAGTAGAATGTTACACTAGGGCTCCAACTAATGATTCTTTTCATTATGAATTATGATTATTTTGAATGATTAATCATTTAGTCCAGTGGCTCTGAATCTAGATTTCAGAACTCCTTCAAATGTTCAATCTACGGGATTGCGAAATGATTAACAGGATAATAAAAAAGAAAACACATAGTTCTGCTACACAAATTTTAGCCATGCTAGCGGTCAGTCGGTCGGTCGGTCCACCACTTTGGTCCAGACTGAATTGTCCTAACAACTATTGGTTGGCTTGCCATGAACTTTGGTACTGGCGTTCATGTCCTCCTCATGATGAATTGTAATCACTTCGGTGATCCCTTAACTTTGCCCAGGGCTGGGCTGGGACAAAAAATTGGCCCTGGCATTGTGGCCCAGACCGGCCCACCACAATCGATCACACACCACCCATCTTCACGCTCCCCTTAATATACCATCCGTGCCACTCCCTAAAAACACTAAAGCCGTGTAATAAGTATGAGTATGTCAGGTAAAAAAAACAAAACATTTTTATTAAAGTAATATATCAATAAGATGCTGAAAATATATTTATCAATCATCATCAATCTTTTATTTTGCATTTATATGAGATTAGAGCTAAATTTGTATCGTTCATCTCTCTTGTAACATCCTGCCATTTCCCTGGTGCTTTTATTTTCAGTTGTACAAAACTGTAAAATTGGTTCATCAGAATGTGTATCTGTTACACTGGAACACTGCACAACCCTGCTGAAACACTGGATATATAGTTTTTACTTTTTATGTGTGATTTAAAATGTAAATGAGCTAAATTTGAATATTTCACTTTAAATGTAATTAAAAACATAATTGTGAAGCCTGCCAGAAATGTACTGTATCTTTTAACTTTAGTGTTTGTTGTAATTATTTATTTTTAATTAATTAAGTCTTTATATAAACAAAATGACATCATCATGGCAGCCATTTTACATGCAGTAACAAAAAAAGAATATACCTACTACCTTGTAAAGTGACAGTACTGAAATGGGGGACAAAATCCACAGTCCTGGTTCTGTGAAAAATGCATTCCAAAGCTTACATGAAGCTTCAGAAGTCCTGCGCGTGTAGGTTTATTGCCGGTTTCTTGTCCCGGCAATACAACTAACAGGCTGTCCGGAGAAACACATGTAGCACTTAAGAGAGTATAACATTGGAAGATACCAACTCGATTTGACTAACTCTGACTGCTAAAGCCCCATATTAGTATTGGGTGAACTTAGGATGGAACTGTGGATTTTGTCCCCCATATACAGTGTAGTTGTAGTATGGACAGGAGTATGTCTGCAACTAAAACTAAACTCAATTAAGCATTTGGTCTATAAAATGCATAAAATGGTGAAAAAAGTCAAGGTGACATCTTCACGTTGCTTGTTTTGTCACACAGCCAGACAGACCAGATAGATAGTAAACCCAAAAGATGTACTCTCTATTTACTATTTACTATCACATAAGACAAAGAAAAGAATCCTCCCAATTTAGAAGCTGGATCTAGGTAATCTTTCTTTTGCTTGAAAATTGAATTAACACTTCATTTTGATTATCAAAACAGTTGTCGATTAGTTCTTTGCAGGAATGCACTTTGTAAAGAGACCATGTGTGTTGTTACTTACACTGTGCACTGCCATACTGCTAGCTACACTTTCCCATTCAGTATCTGCACATTTTAGCACATATGTATTCGTGCCAGCTTTGCAGTTATAAAGACTGTGGCAGAATAAGATGTTTGTGTGTTTTTGACAGAATAAGTAAAGGTGGGTGGGTTGATGCTACTGTTATCTGAGGATGAAGTATACAGCAGTTGCCAAAGCCCGTGGCAAGAGGAAAAGGGGGGCAGGTAGGATTATACAATTCAATTTAGGGCAATAGAGGGGGTGGATCTTTTATATAAAGTGCCACTGAGCTGTTTTCACCTTTTCAGTCTAAAACACAAACACACATGCTTACACACACTTTCAAAAATCTGCCGTAGAATCTTCTCTCTCTGTGTTTTTGTTGTGATATCCAGTAAAATAGAAGATCCCTATTTGTCTTAGCTGCGGGGCCAAGCCAAGCTTCAGATGCTGCTAATAATACACTGCTCATTGGGTTTTGTGTTGAGCATGTATGACTGTATTTCTGCGTGTGCGATGGGGAGGAGCGCCTGGGGTAAAGAGCCACGTTTACAAGATTTCAACACATGCATCATCATCCCGCACAGCCTCTGCAGGGAGGAGTTCTTTTGAGGATGACCCAGCAATCGAGGGAAGAGGGCATGAAATTGCCCCTCTGAGATATTTAAGAAGTTGTTGCACTGAATAAGTGGAAATAGTTCTCACCAAGGGGTTTGCCGGCATTGTCGTCCAAGCAGCTGTGCTCACGTCCACATTTTAAATCATGATAAATGGAGATGTTTTCAGTTTTTCTGTTTTATCAACCAGAAAAACACTTGAGCCAAGCAGTGAAAAACATGTATCTTACCCTCATTAGCCCCATGTTGCAATTAATAGTGGTTCATTTAGCAGCATGATGGAGCTCCCACTCGAGTGTAACACACTGGGAGTTTAGAAACTGCAATGAACAGAATATAGAAAGCTTTCTATAAACTATAAAGACCTTTTAATAATTCAGGCTTTTAAAATTCTATCTTACTTGATCACAGAAATAATGAATTGAATAATTTATGGCCAGAGAGGATTTCATGATGCTCCCATTAAAAACTGTTTCCGTGCCTGGAAGGGAGAATTTGGGGAAAAAAAGTGGGAGAGCAAACAATTTAACTGGAATCTTGGATATGAGACCTACTGTATATTCATTGAGATTGCTCTCCGCGGTGCATGCCTGCTTGCACTTAAGCTCTTAATGGTTCCTTAAAACTGATGAGGTAAAGGGGAGAGGGAGCGGAAAATGAAAGTGTTCTTCTAAATGTTTTTTGGTGGAACGCCTGTCAAGTGGAACGGAACTGGAGGGGAAATTAGCCAGGGGACATGCAAAGTGAGCGCTGTGGCTGGCTGTGTGACATCCTTCTCTCTTCAAAGCTGTCTGAAGGGAGGAGGGGTACAGGCACAGTATCTCCGAGAGGCAGGGAGTGCTTGAGGAAAACACCAGAGAGAGACGGTGAACTGGTAAATCAGTTTTTTTTCTGTCTCACAAGAGACAATCACAACCTCAGTTACCTAGTGCTGATTTCTTAGACAGTTTTTTTGTGATTGTTTATGCCATAAAAGTATCCATTTATTAGTCCTTTCAAAGTTGTACATGTTCTAATTCAATTTCAACCATCTATCATACAAATAATGATGACTAGGGATGGGTATCGTTACGTTACCCTTACCAGTACTCAGTACCAGTACAATTGATACTCCTCCTTAATTCTAATGATTCAAATTTAGAACTAAGTGCACCAGTGCTCAATCTGCACATTATTTATTTATTTTTTGTAAAGTGACCATTATATATGTTAGGTAGAGAGAATTAGCGTGTGAGATGTGATTGTTGAAGCAGGTGATGTCAGACAAATTTCTGTGTGAATGAACAATCCTATATCCTATATCCTATTTAATGGATTTTGGTGATCTCAGCAAACTCCCAGCACAGCTGCACCCAACTTCAACCTAAACAGAAGTCTAACCAGCCAGAGTAAATGATAACACCTGTCTACCTGTCCTGTCGTGGGCTTTTAAGTTTGGAGTTTCCAGCCCCAAAACCTTCAGGACCAAAGTGAAAGAGACAGAGAACTCTTTCCTGCTGGGTTCTGACACAATCCTGTGCCAGTCTTGACAATTCCTCACAGAATCCTAGCCACAGCAGGGTAAATGTGTTGTTTTGGCTTTTGTTCTTCTACATTGCCATCCACAGGGACTGCTGGCGCTGTGCAGAGCCATAATGAAAGGCACAGCCAGCTGTGCAGGCCAGCAAGATGGCACTTTCATTTTCATCAAACTAAACCAGGCTTACACCAGCTTCTCAATTATTAAACACCCCCCCCCCCCCCACACACAAACTACTGTAGACAGCTGTCAGTGATGTTGAACAGGAGACATTGTTTTTGAGATGATGAGATTTGGATTATGGTTATGTGGAGAGAGACAATACACTGACACTGATTGCTATAGAAATACTTGCAGTGTTAGAAGAGGGAATCAGAACGCCGCTTTTGTTTTGTAGCAAACTGCAGTTGGTGCCAGATGTATGACTAACACAACAGGCACAGGACTGTACATACTGCTGCCTAAGCCTAGGCCTCTCAACCTTGTCCCAAAATAAACTGGCATGTCATAATGTGAATTTGTTTATGACATACTACTTTATATTTAGCATAGAGCATGGCAGCAGCAATTGAGTAAATATAAATGACAGGCTTGGAACATATGTAATGTATTTATTTTCTTTAAAAATACATCAAATACTACAGGCTAATTTGGAATATAAATAATCACAATATAAATGTTCTGCCATGCTTGAGATTTTTTTTTACCCCAAATCCCAGTATGATTGTAGAGTAGAACTGGATAACTCCGTGTTAGAAGTTAGCTTCTCCAGCACTCTTCTCTACAGTGACATTGATACCGTCAAAACTTCTGCCTCCTGACAATGACGGAATGCCATTAGATGCACGCCATGGAGGTCACCATATTAGGGGTCAAACTTGAAACTTCGCTGCAAAACCTTGCAAAAAGAATCTGAGCATTGAAAGTTCTGGCGTTGCTCTGCACAAACGTGCATGTTTGGTGTTAAAGCAGGGTTAGCAATCTCTGGTGAGCCCACATAGCAAGCAACGGATACAGAGATTTGGATTATTTTTTCATGTGCACTGCACAAGCCCCAGATTTGTTTATTCTGAGAAAACTCTGCAACTGCATTTTCGATCTCTGGAGAGTGGCTCTGTATTGGGCAGATATTGCTGAGCATGCTCAAGGACCCCGTTCTGTGTTTACAAAACCAAAGGTATCATTCTTTTATGTGTTTTCAGTAGTTTTTGGATGACAATGGCGTTCTATGGCATACGCTAAATCAAGCTGTGGCTCATCTCATAGCCCAAAATTGTCATGTAGACATGTAGACATGAGTTGCAGTTGAAACAGAAGGAGTACATAAGTGGCGCTGCAAGATTTTTTGACAGCAGTCAAAATGTTCTGCATGAATAGCATCCTAATTGGCTTTAGATTTAACATTGGTTTCGCCCCTGAAGCACCACTAGATTGTACCTTTGTGAAATGCTGCTTCACTCAAAGACAGCACCTAGAGGACAGTCCCCGTCACTGATTGCTTGATTAGCTGCAACCTTATTAAATCATATGTATACAGATGGTGAGCACAAATAGCAGTTTCATGAATGGAAACCTGTCAGTGAAGCAGGATAAAAAATACATCTCCTTTCAGTTGTGCACCATGAAGCCACAGAAATCAAGTTGGTATCACAGTGCCACTGCCTTTTAAAATTGCCTATACATTGCATTTAATCATAATCCACAACAATTACTATAGCTCTAAATGTTAGGGCTTATCATGTAAGTAAACTAGCTCTATTATAACTGTCAAGATTTCCTTCTCAACACAGGGCACAAGGAAAAATGTAATAAACAAATTGCAGTAACTGCAAGTAGGAGCTTGAGAACAATTTTACAGTCGATGTAAAAAGGTAAAAGCTGGAACTGCTCCATTGTCAGTAGCATGAGATTTATGACTTATACAGAGTGGACTGAGTTGCTTGACTTGCTTTATATTTATTTGCAGTAATGCTGACTGATCCAACAGAAAAAAAATATATCCTGTACGTAATCAAGTATCTGAGTTAAATACTTTTAATATCCCCCCCCCCCCCAGGGTATTCAGTAAATACAGAATATCACAAGGAATCCATACTTTTCATTTCAAATAGTTGCAGATATTTTACTTACTGGCATTTGTATAACTTACTATAGCTTCACAATAATGAGATAATGAAATTATGAGCTCAAAGTTCAGAATAAGTATCCTGCATTAGGTTTTGCACATTGAGTCTGGGAAAATTGAGCTAAAGCTATTATAACTTATTGTAACTAGATGAGATCAGAAGTGTGCACTGTTCCAGAGAAACTCGGTAATACTGAAGGGCAGTTACAGTGCACCTGCACAGTGCAACCCAGTAATGAACAAGGTAACATGTTCCATTTTTTAGTTTTATTAAAGGCCTCTCAAGCAACTCCTCTCACTTTGCCATGCGATAGCAAAACTGTCAAATCTTGATCAATACCAATGCACTTCATCTACCCTTGTTGTAAATTTTGCACAAATTGATTTTGTTGTGTCTTATAAACTGAATAGGGTAACGGCAATTTGGAAGTTTGAATTCAATAAAATAAACATTCCCAGAGAAATATGTTCTGTAGACACACATTAATGTACCAGTGCATCTGCCCCCCATCCCTACCCCATCCTCAACCCTCCCCCAAACACACACACACACACACACATGCCCCAAACAAATAGCTTAAAACATATATGAGGCATGCCATGCAGATGTGGAGTGGTGTCTGCAAAATAGGTGTCCAATTATTCATGGTCCCTTAAGTTTGCATACCATGAAGAACATTTGCAAATGTGTAGCTTTAAAAGAAAAATTTAGATAACAGATAATACAAAGATTAATTGCTGTTCTGCTACACAGTATTTAAGCTACACTCAATTAACTTCAGAGAACTCAATATTTGGTATTGCATCATTGTTATAATGTGGTCCTCTGAACCCATGTTGTAGATTGCTTCCCCTGGATCAGATTAGTTGTTTTCTGTTTTCCACTTTAAGGTTTTAAAAGTAAAACCTGAATAATTGGAGACATTTAAGATTTGAAGTCAAGCGTGTTATGAACGAAGAGTCAAGGGTGCTTAACTGTGATTCAACAGTGTCTTTTTACAGGGCGTACGTGATAAAGGATTTACCTCTCTGTTGAGCCTTTGTATTTTGATTTTGAGTTTTTATTTTTAGGCTGATGCGATGGATCATACCTCACACTCCCTGGAGCCAGAAATTGTGCAAGTGCAGGAGCCAGTGCCATTGCCTAGCACCTCCAATGCCTCTGGTGTGGCAGCAGGGTTGTAGCTCATGTAATACTCTTGGAGCTGGGAGCTCAGGTTCTGCTCAGGCTCTGGACTCTTTTTGCGACGCTTCCGCCCCACCATGGATCGCTGCTGCAGCAACCTGGTTGCACCTGGATAGCGCCGCCACAACACATAGATAATTGTCAAGAGTAGGGACATGGTGAAGAAGAGTGCCACACTGCCCACCACCACTTTGTGCAGAGTCATGTGTTCTATTTCAGGTGGTGGTATGTGAGTGGGTCGAGTGCGAGCAACTGAGTCTCTTGGGTCTTTGCTCATATGCCCTGGAAAGGTAGGATGAGGAATAGGTCGAGGTCTGAATGGTGGGAGAGGACCAAAGGTGCTGGTTGGTGGCATAGGTGGAGAGCCGCTAGTAGGGGCAAAGGTTGGTTCAGCGGTGGCTTCAGAAATAAGCTCTGACATTGGTGAGGGTGTTTCAGTCAGAATGTAATCAGTTTCCTCACAAATACCATGGTTCCTTGTGGCTTCCATAATTTTTTCTCCCTGGAGATACTTTGGGCTGCTGCATATCATAGTGGTGTCTTTACTACCCCGAAAATTCCTCAACCAAGCCACAAGTGGGCATATGCCAGTTCCACAATCCCACATGTTCCCAGCAAGGCTGATGGAGGTCAGTGAGATCCATGCTGACACTGCTTCCTGAGACACATTGGACAATTTGTTAGATTCCAGGTTGAGGACTTGAAGGTTGGGCAAGCAGTGAAACACAGCTGGGTCCAGGGTCTGGATTTCATTTCCAGACAGATCAAGTTTCTGCAGTGTATACCAAGTCCACGGAAGGCCCTGGTTGACCACCCTAATGCGGTTCCACTGCAGATAGAGTGATCTCAGGTTGGCTAAGCGTGGAAACAGGAAAAAGTTGATCCGTGAGAACTGGTTGTGTTCCAGATGCAACTCCATCAGCTTCTGTAGACCCAAAAAGGTGGTGCGGGTAAGAGCCTTGATTCGATTGTAGCCCAAATCCAGAAACTCTAAACTTCGGCACTCCAGGAATGCTCGAATTGGGATGTTGGAGAGACCATTTGAGCGTAGGTGTAGGTTTTGTAGTTTTCGTAAGCCATGGAATTGACCTGGCTGCAGGATTTCCAATTTGTTGTAGGACAAGTCCAGACTGCGAAGATTGGGAATTCCATGGAATGTTGAATTGTGCAGGGATGTGATCTTGTTGGAGCTCAGTATTAGCTCTTTAAGCCTGCGGACCCCCTGGAATGCTCGACTGTCAACAGCTGAAATCTGATTGTGGTCCAAGTATATCCATAGAAGCTGGCTGAGGTGAGCAAATTGATACGGTAGCAGGGTATGCAGTTCATTGTAGCGCAGGGAGAGGCCTTGGCAGCCTACTGAGACGTTTTCTGGGACATCTAAGAAGCCAGCTGAGTCACAATGGACAGTTTTCCCCTCACATCGGCAGCTATTGGGGCAGGTGCGCTCACCGAAGCTAAACAACAGGGGAGCCCGCAAGAGGAGGAGGAGAGGAAAGAGGAGGTGTGTCAGTCGTCCATCACACAGCAATGGACCTATAAGAGAATAAAAGATAAAGAGAGACACAAGAGAGGAATTTAAGACATTTACTGAACATCAACTCACATTTTTAGATGTTATTTGCAAATGAGTTTTGGACAAATAAAACATTTAGCATCCTCTGTCAAGCAAAAAGGATTCACAACTTTTCCAACAAATTTACCATGTGAGAAGTCATTCACAGTTCTTTGTTAAATAGTACCAGAAGGGCCGAATCTTATGAATGGAAAAACTAGATGAAAAACTCTAAGGTGATTCAAATAAATGAATATTCAGAAGAACATCATGAAAGCTTACTGCAAAATACTGACTTTTTGAAAATTACCTCTGCAGTAATGCAAATGGAATAATGCACACAGCGTAAGAATTGTTTTCTGGTTCCTTCAATACTGGTCCTCCTAAAGCAGCTGTAGTAAGAATCACAATCTATACTTTGCATACCATCCTTTTTAGTCTTCCTATGATCACAGCTCACAATGCTGGTTTCTGCAAAAGTGCATTATTGAAATGTTGCTCTCCTCAAACATATTAAAACTCTGAATATAGACTTCTCAAGGATGATGAACATCTGGACAAACATGCTACACAGCTGTTAAGGGTTAAGATATAGTGAGACTTACTGCTTAATTGTAAAACAGCCAAGATCTACAAGGAGTTGAAAAGTGTCAGAGGATCATGTGAAAGTGCTGTTTTCAGAGGATAACATAAGCCCTCCACATTCAGTTTTGACTATTTGCCACCATTTGCAAGACCCCTTTGACCCCTATGTTAATTTAAAAAGGGAAATTGGATTTATCACTCTGTCAAAAAAAAAAAATCAGGGATCTGTTCTACTTCACAGTGAGACATGCTCTGATATCTCTTACTCTCTTTGCAGAGTTGTCAGCATTTTCGACCTCCTTTTTCTTAGACAAGCTAGACCCCACCTTTCCCCATTTTAAGAAGTTTTCACAACCCTCCATCCACTGAAATATCTGTTTAATATAAAAGGAAACTGGGGTAATGGCAGTGCCATAGTCCCAAAATCCATTAAGGGTCAAGATTCCAGGACCTTGACCATTACACAGATTTTTTAGATTCTTCCACCAAATCTTCAGAAATAAAGTTCCTCCCTCACAAAAGGTTTGAAGGATTCCAGGCCCCTACACTCCAGATCCAATCCAGATTTGCTCCTTACTTTATCAATTAGTTCCTATTTTGCATCCTGTCCTGTTCACTAATGACAAATGACATTGTGCCACGTTTAAGTACTGATGACCCAGTCCTATCTTGTAATGCTTAGCCTATAAACTTGGTCATTGAACAACTGCAGCTTGCCGTTGATGATCTCCAAAGAGCACTTTAAAACTAAAACATATTTTAAATGCTGCACACTCCTTTTAAAACAGGAACAACAGATCATCTTAATCAAAATTTGTATTTGTTACTCTTGATGGGACCTGTATTGAGCGAGTATTTGAGTAAAAATATCTTGTCATCTGGATCAATGAGAACCTTAACCTTACAATCCATGTAAATGCAACGACAAAAATTAAAGGACTCAGTGCATTTTTAGGAATAGTCCTACAATTGTAGGTCAATGCAGCTGGACAATGATCGTCAGCATACAGCATACAGACTGACTGTCCAAGTCAGTCACCTAATGTAAGCACCTTCAAATTAAAGCTGACGGTTGGCCCTTTAACCTTATAGTCTTGGTTTATTTCAAATTCTACATGCTGCACTACAGAGCCAACACATTAAAAGATTTGTCACTGCTCTTATATATTCTGACTGCACTATATGTCAAGGGACACATCCTTGACCCAGGGCTCTCATCTGGTCTCCCTCAGAGTAATGCTCAGACTAAGGATATTCATATCTCAGGACAACGCTGCTTTCCAATGTACTTTTGCCTCCCCTCAGGCACCTGTCTGGTCTCATGATCGGTTTTGCGGCAGCTCCTTTGCTGTTAACAGCTACAGATTTGACAATTAACACTAAGGAGCAAGTCTACAGAGGCATAAAGGGAGGAAGGGTGTTCATTTTGTTTGGACAGGCTGAAATGGCAATGTTTCTGAGTAGGAAGTAGGTGAAGGCAGGGATGACAAGCAGCATTGTGGAGATAAAGCAGTTGTTGCAACAGGGATCTAATTAGGTTTTATATATTATAGGGGATTTCAAGGTAGTGGTTTTTAATAAATGTTGCCACAGGTATGACATTTGTAATTTCAGTGGTGGGAGAACTATCATTTGCTTAATTGCTAAGATTATAATTGTGTGTGTATGTGTGATTGTTATGTACTGAGAGAGAGAGAGAGAGAGAGAAATTATTTCCTTTCAGGGATACTTTCAGGGGTTGAAAATACATGTAAGAATAGAATGGGACTTTGCAAAAAGTGTACCTTTTTATACAGCCATCAATACTACATACATACCCCCAAAACCCTTGTACTAGCCTTAACCCTAAACCTAATACTAACCTCATCCACTAAAACAAGTCTTAACCCCCAAACAGCCTTTTGTAGAAATAGGGACTGGACAAAATGTCCCCCCTTTCCAAAAATGTCCTCACTCTCAAGGTCTAACACTCAAATTGGTTAATGAAAAAGTACAAGAGCACACACACACACACACACACACACACACACACACACACACACACATACACACACACCCCAAATGTTGTGATTTGTTTTGTATATGCATAGGAAGTTACTGTTTGACTTTGGACAAGGTTTATAAAATGACAGCAAGTGAATGACATGAATACAAAGACAGAAATGCATCATATTACTGGTAGAATGTGCAACTCTATATACACACATTTTGGAGAGACATATTGCTTTTCAGAACTGCATGGACTTTTAGACATACAGACAGACATTACTAAAGATAAACAGACAGAGGGAGACTGTAATAATGATGGAAAATTGCATGAATTGATGATGCACGAATGAATGAATTTCATCATGAATTTGCACATAATGTGCATTGTGGTCACTTTATTCATATTGACAAGTCCTCAGAAAGCGCTAAATTAACAGTAAATAAAGTGTTGTGTAATGCCTCTTGTAAATGTTCATTACAAGCTTCAATATATAGCTTTAATATATAGCAAAGCTTCAGGACAGATTTTATCTACAGAAAATCACTTGTCATTTCTGTGTGCTAATCAGCTGTTGTAAGCTGTAAACAACAACAAAAAACAATTAAAAAAAAACAGTAGAAACTTCCTCCATTGTCTGGCATAACCAACATAATTATGCATCATTATACCACAACTTGAGGAGTGTCACACAGCACTGTGACAATTTCATGCTAAAATGGGTAGCAAACAAGCACTGTGCCACATGATCTGCATCAATCGTAGGATACTGGTATGTCATTTTGCTGTACTTCAGTACAGGCAGGTTTGTTTTGAGTCACAGAATTACAGAGATGAACAAAGAAATGTACTTTTACCTATTGAAAATTATATTTTACTGGTGATTGAATTTCATGTTTTGTTTTAAAATGTGTTCACTGTTTAACAGTCTGTGCCATTGAAATGTGTTCCATGCTGCAATGAGTTGGGAGTGAACGGTTTGATATATAACTTGGGTTGGGGCTTACAGTTCATATTTATTAGAATTGCATGGGTGGAAGTTGTATGTGGTATCCCAGTTGTAAGTTCTGCTCAACATGTTATGTGCGCTAGAGCATACAATTACACGATCTTAATGGATCTGCCCTAATTACAATGACCATGTAACTACTAAAAAACACTCAAAGAGCACATACCTCTGCCAAAGCTGCATGATCCTATACATTTGTTTTAATTAATTGTAATAATACAGAATGTCAAGAAATTATTCATGTGCATCTGGATCAGCATTAAATTAAATGCAGTGATAGACAGCCATGGGATACATATAGATGATTTTCTTTAAAGTGTAGTAGTTCGGTAATAGTTAAAATGGCTGAAATGCTCAAGTACTAAAACATTGTCACTGTCAATATTTCTGAGAACTCCTGCTGACTAACAGCCAGACAGACAATCAAACATTGTGTTGCGCTAAACTTTATGTTTAATGCCTTTGTAAAAATAACATAAAAGTAAGAAAATATCGCAGGATTTTCATGAACATGCCAGAATGCAAGCAAAAAGTAGAGCAGCAGAAGGAAGGTCAGCTGATAGCGAGTATATGAGAATGAGGGAAGATGAGCGCTTTGTGAAAATGTGCTATGTGCTATAAATAAATCCCTCGAGTCCTCCAAGCAATAGCTGCATCGCCACTTCCATCACCTCCATTAGGTACTCCGTGAACTGGCCAAGCATTCACGGCACTATACACCGTCATCAGTTTTCCCTAAACGATAATCCCATTGGAGCATTTAGAAGGGTCTGTTGTGAACCCCTTAGGGAAACCTCACTATGTCGTATCACTAGAAGTACATTTGGGATCTTGCTTGCTTGTGCCCCTAATACAAGAAATGAGAAAGTTATTCAGACACATTTTAGATGGTAGAAAACTCCAGGCTGTACGATGTGATAGAAAGCCACATCCTGCCACTGGCTCATTGACGCCTCCGCATAACAGCATCTTTAATTAATACACTTTGGTTGAGCATGGATTTCTGCGTAGACAGAAGAGCAATAAAAACCCACTGGACATGTGTACACAGGACTCCCGTGGGAGGCTTTACAGAGCAGAATGAAGAAAGACTTTCACTTTAGTCCAGATTGATTGTCATTAAATGTGTTCTTCTGCACAGGCATCAGGTTTTCCTCTTTTTTTTCATACATCAGGTCTACCATGTGGCTCTTGAGGTTGTATGAGTTGTACTAACTTTGCACTGTCCATCTCCGTTGTAGAGATTCAGGGAAATGAGGACTCGGGCAAAACAACATATATTGGGGCAAGCTGCGCGAGCCTCCTACAGCTTTCCAAATGATTTTGACACGAATCATTTCAAACGCTTGTCTCTGAGTCTGACTGATAGTAAACACAGAAAGTAGCCACTTGGAATGGCCATTACGGTTAACTGCATAGGGATCCACATCAGGGGCAACTTGCACACCGTTAGTTTACACGTGAGGCTGTGGATACAGTAGCTTTCCATTTAGCGTGTGTTTGTGCTAGAGAAGTAGCAAACAAGCTATTGCATGTTTCTGAATTGCAAGAATAAAATTACAAGATACACACTGCAGGTTTCATCGACTAACTCTTCTCCTGCATGATAGACACTCCAGTTGTGCCTAATTGCTCTGCAAAACACTACTCCGAGATGTCACATTCTGACTGTTTTCCCTCATTCTTTTGTTCCAGTTGATTTTGGTAAGGTGAAACGAGGACAACAATGTTGGTAGGCGCTGCAAAATCATTTGTTGTCTTAACACAGCTGGAATTACTTTCATCTGTGGACACATCCTCATAATAGTCCACAGGATAATCCACCATTGCATTTAGCTTTTTGAGTTTCCTTAGAAGACAGTTTAAATGCGATGGAAGTCAGCCTCACACATGTAAACAAACCAGCGTGCGCGGATGAACATGCAGGGTGATTCGGTCAGCTGGCAAGTTGACCTGGATATAGATCCCTATGCAGTTAGCCATAATGGCTGTTCCAGGCGGATACTTTCTCTTTACTTTTGGTCAGACTTAGAGACGAGTGTTTGAATTGATTCTTGTAAAAGTCATGTTTATTTGGAAAGCGGTAGGAGGCTTGTGCAGCTTGCCCCCATATACTGTACGTTGTTTTGTGCCAAGCTCACAAGACGGAGGACTCACAATGCAGACGCAGACACGGAGGAAAAGTCCAGAAACTTTAATGTAAAACAGTTTGGTACACGGGAAGTCAGTCCAATCAGGCAGAGGTATCCAAAAACACTAGGCAAAATACACAGGTCCAAAAACACAAGCGAGGGTTCACAAACACGAGGAAAATGCACAAGGGAAAACCGCTGGAAAGCTCACACAGGGTCTGGCACAGAAGGGAGGGGAAACACACCTTATATACACTGAGGAGGAGGAGACAACGAGACACAGGTAAAACACATTAGGGCAATCACACCGGCGGGAAACTTGACAGGACATGGGGAATAACACCAGAGACTACCAAAATAAAACAGGAAACAACACGACACAGACTACTTGACTTGACGGACCCTGACAGTTTTGCACGAATCTCTACAACGGAGGTGGCTAGTGCACAAGCCATAGAGCCACGGTAGCCACATTTATGGGAAATATGCCAGGTTGAAATAAACCAAAATCCTGTAGGACCTCACTTGTAAGGTGACTCGTCATTGTTGGCAATGACATACCAACAATACTTAAAAGACATAAAACACAGCTTTATGATAGACACGGTCTCTGTTAGGATGCTAATGAAAAAAGACGAATGAATAAGAAAGCCAAATCCTCAGCAGTGCATCATGTTCTCATAAAATAAACATACACACACACACACACACACAAAGATGCATACATTTGCTCTATATGTCACTGTGGGAAGGAAACGTGAAGTTAGAACCTTGAATATAAATAAAATGCTGAGCCATGGCTTAGACAGGCATTGCTATCTGTTTCCCCTCAGAAGAGATTTGATCTCATGTGGTAAGCTACACACATCTGTTTACCCGGCTCTCTCTTCTTAGTAGAGCATGACCAATCAAAGCCAGAGGGTTTTGGAAATCTCATAGAAGTTAAATCTTGGAGATTTGAACAACTTGTAGTACAGCAATACAGAGGTATAGATTTAGTCTAATTATCACAAAGGTAATTCTGTTCCTAACAACTTTCAAGTCTCAAGTCTGTTTTACAAGTCTAGAGTTTTTGGTGACCTGATTTAAATCGAACGACTCTGAAGTTAAAATTGCAATATAAAAACCTAGATTAAATCCTATAATAAAAGAGTACTGCACCAATTTAGCATTGCGCTCCTATAACATTGTATGACTCATGATTGACAGTCAAAAAAAATAAAGGATCAAAATCAGTGCAGCAGAACCAGAGATGTCTTTTTTATTCCACGCATTCTTCTCCTTTGTCAAAACCTGGTCCCTACATTTACCCACAGTGTAATTCAACCATAGACAGTTTGGTGGGAGACTTGGGTGTGTTATGCTAGTAGTGGCTAATGTGGCCTCTAGCCTCAAGCAGAGAGGAGGAGCTTGTAGTCTTCAGCCCCAAATGACACTGACCCAAGTGACATCACTTGAGGCAAGTTGAGAACTACGAAAGGCTTTAAACAACTTTTTTCACATATGCAGTAGTACCTGTAAACTTGAAGTGTAAAATCACAGAAGTTCCCCATATAACTTTTATTTGGTTTAGATTTTATTAATACACCACAGTAAAAATTTAATTTAAATTATAATTCTTGTTGGTAAAACCCAGTGTATTGCACTTCAGCCAGTGGAACGTGCTCCACAGAAGGACAAGATGGATAGTGCCTCAAAGCAAACTGGAGCACATTGCTCTTTCTTTTATTGTGTGCAACGAATAAAGCTTCAACACAATTTACGTCTGATAAAGATGCCATTGCAGGCAATAAATATCAATTAAAGGACAGGCTCTGTGCTCCAGTGTCCCTCTGGGCTCAACTACACACCAACTGGAAGCAGTTTGCTGATGTTAGTCTCAAATGTTAACACTAAATGTCAACTAAAGTGGGCTTGCAAATGCACAAAACAGCAAAAGCTAAATTATTATATAATTTCCTAAAATATATCTTTTCCCCAATTACCTCACCTATGGTCACGTTCCAATGGCAACCTTTGTGAAATCCCATAAAAGTGAGACCGCTTTCCCCTCCTGAGGACAGAGTGGATTCTGGCAGGCCCAACAGAGTCAGCTGTCGTCTTCCTTGGCGGTGCGACAAGTTGATATTTCATTTGAATGCATGGTGCTCTGAGCACTGATGCAAAGGCTATTACCCAGAGTGCCCAAGTGGGTTGGCCAACAGTGCTAAGGCCCCATGCTGGGGCACTTCAAAGAAATGAAAAGTGCGCAAGAAAAACAAAATATATCTACTATTTCTTATTAAATGGTCTACTGTACCGCAGGTTATACACATTAAAGGAAGGGTTTCTTTGTGGCTGCTTTTTTAGATATGGATTTATTGTATGCTACTTTTTTTATTTAACTTTTACTTAAGACATTATATACTATACCCTTGATTATGTATATGCACCCCCCCCCCCTTCTCTTTGCCACCTCTCCTTAAAAAATGTATAAAATGTAGACATGGTGCATTCTGAGGAAAAGACTGGTCGCAACAGAACTAGGAGGCTGTATTTTGTAGAATATTGTGTGTTTGTACAGAACTTAAAGCTTCAGATATGGACTTGTTATTTCCTCCAACCCAACCGCCTTCCCTTCCCTCCCCGACTGTCTTCCTCTCTGACACAGGAGCCAAGGGTTTTAAAGTGTGTGATGTGTGATCGAGCTTAGGCAAGCAAAATTCTAGGGCACTACAGCATGTGTGATATATTACTTTATCAAGTGTGTTCACTCAGATTTAAGGCACATAAAATTAAAAATACTTTCAGGGCACAGAAGTATGTGACATATTACCAGTCATGGGGCCCATCATGCAACAGTGATTCATTGGACACACTGGCATTACAATATTGAAATGAAGTACCTTTTACACACTTAAAACCCATTATTTTACGCCCATTAATTTGAAAATTGGAGTCAGCTGTAATTTCAACTCACAGCAAAAGCATGAAGCAGTATAAAACGGCAGATTTACGATAAAAGCTTATTTTACTACTACTGGAGCTACACATACATGCAGAGATAGGAGGAGCAGCCAGTCCAAAATACACACTATACTGCACAACAGGAACAAGATATATGGAAAAATAGAGCGTGGCTGGTTAATATCACACCAGTAATGGCAAAATACAGCTTAAATGGGGCAGCATCCATTCAAAATTTAAATGAAATGAGCTGTCACTTTTGTTAGCTCAGTTATTCTGTCTGGATTTGTGAGGGATGTAGTAACTGAGGTCTAGTGAGTCCTATGACCTACTCAAGCACAACAGTGAAAGAGGGAAATGAAGACAGACGGATTGCTCTAGTTTTGCCTGCTGGTCCTTTTTATAGGAAAAAAGAGAGAGGCCTAAATTATTACCACTTAAAAACCTAATGCCATGATTAGGTGTATTGATTGGCTAAGTCTAAGCATTAACATTCCAGGTCAATGGGCTTAGCAACATACGGTATATAGAATTCTTATTTATCCACAAGAGAAATTGCCTGTAACGTACATTAACCTCTCACTGTAAGTGCAGCGCAGCCTTGCTGGTCGCCATGGCTATTGATTGATGTGTTTATCATTCTCATTTATACCATGGCCACTGTGAATTTTCAATTCTGATTGGCTGGCAGGTGTGGATTAACTTTAAGTAACCACACAGTATAACTGGACACCTACGACAATTGTGCTTGTTTGCTGTTAGAAATGAATGCCCCAGTATCAAATTGTAGGTAAAGATAGCAGCAGTGAGGCTGAGCTAAAGAGCTTTGAGCTAGTGTCATTTGTGCAACTAATAAAATAAAATGGATAAATAGCTTCTCGGTGAAAACCACGCAAATTTATTTTCAAACATGTTTGATATTAACGTGAAGTCCAAATCAACTTACAGTGGGAGGAGGAAAGATAGAACTGTTATAATTAGGCTCACTATGTTAGCTTCGGTGCAGCCTGCAGGTCTAAGGGACAGCTGCAAGGGAACAAGAGAGGAAATGTAACCAAACCCCACAGAGAATAAAGAAATTTGGAGAAGTCGCAGGTTAGAGTGTTGGAGAAATAGAAAGCTAATGTGTCTGTGAGATAGAAGGAGGGAAAGCGAAATGAGCGAGAGAGAGTGTTTTGTGTATGGGGATGTAGCGCTATTCTCTAATCTTATAGGGTGCGTATGATTTGAGAGTGACCAGTGGAATTTCTTTCTCTCCTGATTTTAAAATTTGTCACAGTTTTAAACATCTTGGCCCAGCCTTTGAAAACGTACTTCTTCCCATTTAGCAAGATGTTGTCTAGCAATGCAAGCAGAGATCATTCTGAAGTAGCAGAACTATATTTCATTATCTTTAAACCGGAAAAGTGAGACTAAAAATTTGTTATGTAAGTAAATTAATTGCAGGTACTTTTACTTGGCATTTTGTTGGAAAGTGGAGATGGTATAGGGAGAATAATACCTTGTACGTTCTATGATCATAAAATACTAAATAGTATTTTAACTGTAAATTCATTTTCTCAGTAAAGCAAGCTTCTGAATACAAGTCAAGTTAAACAACTGGCTAGAAACTGATGATTATTTTCAGAATTAATTAATATGATGATTTTTGTCGTTTTTGTCAGACAATAGTTATTTCCCAGAACTAATGATGACATGAAATTGCTTGTTTTGAACTTAAGATATTCAATTGACAATGATATAAGACAGAGAAAAGCGGCAAAATCCTCACATCTGAGAAGCTGGAACCGGAACATATTTGGCATTTAAATAGCCTATAATAAACAATAAATAATCAATTAATAATAAATGAATTGTTTATCAAAATTATCTATTATTTTTTCTCTTGATACACATTGATTAATCAACTAATACCACTCTAACTGATGTCTCACAAGCTTTTATGTAAAGCTGCACAACAACAAACACATGATAGAACAGCTGTCTCATAGGCTGCAACAGGTAGTGATTTCTATCTGTAGAAACCACTTAGCCTACCTGTCAAAGGTGTAAAATATCATTTGCAAGGAGGAAAAATGGCTTAAAAAAAGGCTAATTGTTTATTTTGAATGTCAACATTGTTACACCAGCATGTTTTGTGCGGCCACAGAAGCTGCCTGCTGTGGAACAAGGCAGCCTTAACGAGAAGGATGGAACTTTTTAGAGGAGCTTCAGCCAAACCATTCTGGTCTGCTGCCTACAGCTTTCTCTACAGCCAGATATTTCAGTGACTTTGAGCCTTATGAACAGGGCAGGAATTTCATGGGGGCCATGAGGGCCACAGTGGCCGTTTTTTCCTGTGCCTCTTTCTTCTCAATACGGTTTTTAGACACAAGTGTCTTTTGTTGAGATTCTGAATTCTTATTGGGCAACATCAAGTAAAACGCTGCACACATAACCAGTGGTGAGTTCGATTTTGAGCCTGAACCGCTGAAAAACCGGGCTATTTATGACGATAGTTTGACACAAATCTAGCACCAGCCAACAAGGAGACTTAATTGAACTCATCCTGATTTGCCAATGCACATTTTTTTTAGAAGATGGGTGGAAAATTATGATTCAAGAAGCAACAATATAGCTTCCTATAGATACCTAGCTAACAACACACCTAAATAACTATAAACCAGTTATTGTTCAGTGAATGAGTTTGTCATGCCGTCTTTACCCAGTTGATGTATTATGTGTCAATATCTTTCAGTCAGAGTGTATGAACTTTTGACTCGGAAGTTTGTACAAATAATGGTAATTTGTAAATACCAATAAATTATTTTGTGAAATAAACAGCTTTTTAAAATGTATTTATTTCACTGGTAGTTATACTATGTATTAAAAAATAAAATCATCCTTAACCCTTAAGTTAAATTCATTATTTTCATGGACTACAATTTTAATAAAAAAACACACATCACTTTTTAGAGTAGACAAACACAAAAACAACATATGCACTCTTTGAAAATTGAAAATGAAAGCCAAAAATCTGTGGTACTTAGCAGACGTCAGGGCAAAAGTGTAATCTGCACACTGCTTTAAATTCACATTAAAACTTGAATTGCTGCAATGTTTTGATCTGACAGGATGTTTTTGCCTGATGAAGATCCATGAAAGATAGAAAAACTGCAGCAATAGATAATTAAAGTTATGAAACAATGTACATATTTTATTTTTGCACTGAGATCTGCTTCTTTTTTTTACTGTGCTCCGTATCTTTATTAGACATTAATTCCTTGTCTGTAAAGGTATACAAAACTTAATGATTTCTTGCTCTGAAAATGATAAAAGCACAATGGAAACTATTTGGTGTGATGACAAAATAAGGAGTCTGATTGGGACATGGTCTGCCTTTTAGTTAAACCCAATAAATCAGCCATGTCACTAAAAGTCTTCAACCCTGACACCCACAGCGCTTAACATCTGGGCTCAGCCTGTCAAAAAGCGACAGCTGCAACTCTTCACAGGCCCATAGTATCACTCATATCAGGAACTTTACTGACGCTGCCTTTCCTATTGACCTACACACACACACACACACACACACACACACACACACACAAGTTATTGGTTTAGAAATCTGTGCAGAGAGGCAGAGAGCTGCGTTGATCGATATGAGTGCTGATGTCAAAAGATCAGCACAAACCTAGACGTTTAAGCTGGCCGCTGTGAGGCGAGCCTGTTGTAAAGGCTGAGGAGTTGACATCATGGATGATGAGTGTGTGTGTGTGTGTGTGTGTGTGTGTGGTATGCTGGTAATCAGTAAAGGTCAGAAGCGTTCAGGAGAGGCAAAGGCAATATGTATTCTTAATCAGAATTCAGCGCTTTATGCCAGTGATTAGTCAATCTCAATGCGCATCAGAGTCGATTTCATTATTTCTGCTGTACTGTAATTGGTTCATTTTACCTTGAGAAATCGGCTATAGTATATTTGTTATATATATTTGTTATTTGAACTTTGGATTCTTATCTTCATCATTTTAACTGGCCTTTACACTGGTCGTTCCTGTGGAGCCCCTGGAAGGGGGGGCTTTAAAGGCCCTGAAGACCTCATTTCTAAATCAGCTTGTTATTATGAACTATGGATTTCTGCATTAACTCACATTTTCTTCTGCCAAAGTTCGAACGGTTTAGGTTATTTCACATAAGAGATTTCTGTATTTGTGTTTTTGCCTCAGCTCTCTCACTGATTTGATGTGGGCGGGGCTCTGCTGGAAAAAGGTGATGTCATGTAACTTCCATGCACCAATCAGGATTTAGCAATATTTGAATTGAACTATGATGACAGTTGTGGGGTTGCTTGCTTATGTTACCAGGCCACTGTCAATCAAATCTAGTTAAACCACACCCACACAGTCCTCATAAAGCAGATTAGGTGAGTTTTTGAGTGTCCAACTAAATAAAGAATAACTAAGGATGTTGTTTTCTCAGCTTTAACTTTGATTGTGGGTTATTTAGTCATTAATATTTGTGTTACAGAGAAATACAAAAAAGTTTGAAACCAAGTTTTCAAGGGGCTTTAAACAATTAAAACGAGCCATGTTTGCGTTTGACAAGCCGAGCAAATAATGACTGTTGTCATTGAGGAGCAAAGGTGGAAGTAGTGTCACGTTGTTGTTATAATGTGACTGTGGCACCAGATACCATGGTTTACACCTCGTCTCCTACCAATGGTCTGTGTTGGTTTCTTTTAACCATGACCAAGATCTTTCCCCAATCTTAACCAAGTAGTTTTAGTTGCCTAAACCAAACCATGACCACAGAGGAGGCAGATCAGAAAACACTCGGTCATGTTCTGGTCTTGTTTTGGAAGTCACTGACAAATGATCTTTTTTGATGTTTAGACTGGAGGACTTGTTTTATGAAAATAAATCCAAAAAAATAAAAAACCAACATAATGAAATGTACAAAACCATGACAATCAAAGGTAGGCTGTAGTGTGCTTCAGTGTCATACAAAATAAAACAACACATTATCATGTGACTCTTGCTGTTTTTTTGTGTGTGCAAGCTCAGCTCCCAGTGCTTACTGCCAGACTTGATTCTCAGTTTTGTGTCTCTGCCCATAATTCACTGCATGGCTTCAATGTGCAGGACACATTGTTTGGGAAAGTCTTTCACAGTTATTTCAGAATAATTTCAAGGAAAATGCACAATGAAAAACGAAGAGAAATACAAACTTGGAAGAAGCGTGTTGCCATTCAAGATAGTCCAGAACTCTGCACAACAACAGGGACAAAAAAAACCCTCAAATGAATGACCTACAGGTACAGTGTAAGAGTTGTGATATGCTGTGTTATGACTGCTGCAAAAAGGGACTTTAATGAGGAAACAGTGACACCTCACACTGACAGAAAAATCCTTATAGATGGCTTCAGCTATTTGAAAAGGAGCTACAGTATAGCAGCAGCCACTTAGACTTTTCAAGGCTAGTTTTTCTTCCTTCTTTTAAAGCTGGGGTAGGCAGTCACTGGGCAAAAATGCCATATTAACCGTGCAGCATATTGTAATTCAAGTGGTCTGAAAGCAGACCTCCATTTCAGCCCCCCCCCCCCCCTTGCCTTTGTTTTCAGGCTTCAGAAAATCTATCCCGTGATGGTAGCCAATACGAACACACCGTCTCTCTGAAATAACCTGTGATAGGCTAAAGTCTAAGCTACAAGAGCAGATGTGTGTACACGTCCATTCAGACGGTGAAAACCTGATTCAGTGGAGGAAAATCCTGCCGAAAATCCTGAAACTTGTGATAAATTTCCAACACCTCCTTAGTACAAAACAACCCGTCCCAGCTCCACACGGAGCTTCAGGCTCATTACGTTGCCACGGCGCTCATAACGACGAGTGGCAAAGAGGCATGATGACAAACAGTGGAGACAGTGGTGTGTGTGCGGTGTACTAGCCTCTCTTCCCGCTGCTGGACGGCGTTGCAGCTGCCTCTGAAGCCTGGGGCGCTCTGCTCTGCGACCGCGAAGCGCTAGAGGGGCGTCTTTGAGAAAACAAGTCACGGCGGGAGGGACCGCGGTCTCGGTGAGGCTCACGCCGTGGAGAGCGAGCCCTACGAGGGATACAGTTTCACTGGGGAACCTACTCCTTCTGCTGCCGATCGAAGTTGTGGGTTTGGTGGGAGGGGCTTAGCGGAGTGATACGAGGCAGCAGAGAGAGAGGCGGAAGGTTTTGCCTAGGTTGCACAGATTCTGCCTCCCCCAGCTTTAATACAGGATGCAGGATTTGTCTTTATCATACATAGCATGCCTCTGGAAAAAGCACTGTAAAAAACAACCAGTTTACAGCAACATGTTGTGGTACTGCTTTAATCTGTTGGATATAGAGACCTTGTCTTTCAGTTGAAGGTATTTATTCGATTTAATTAAAACTTTTCAGCGTGTGATAATAAAGATCCGCATCTATTGTCTAAGACTGCATAATGGTCTGAAAGCTGCAGGAAAGGTTAGTGGTTCTGTGCCAGTGGCAAACCTGTGAATAATACTGGATCTTCTAATTATCTGCAGTATCATAAGCTTGAAGAAGTGGAATGGAAAAAAGGTGTCCACAGGTTACTTTTTTTTTTTTGTTGTTTTTTAAAGAAATTCAGCTTAGGTTTTCAAGAAATGTGCACCGCGGACCAATTACTGTCTCTGTCTGCTCTAGGAAACTGATGGATTATTGAATAAATTGAAGGTTATTTGAGCGTAATTGCCCTGTTGCTCTTGCCTAAGCAGTTCTACTACAGCAGACAAGTGTGTTCGCTCAGACTGGAGACTAGCGGGCCCCTGTGTTGTTCACAGTGACTCCTGCATTACTTTTCCCTGCATGCCCTTACTATCTGTCAGCCTGAAATGTAGCTTCTTTGTGTGGTTTGCACAGTTTTGTTGTCGTGGGAGGCAGGGCTGAATGTAAATTACAGCTTAGACCACAAATAGGTGATTTTATCAGAGTTGGGCTTGTTAGTCAAACGGATGTTCCTCCTTACCTGTTATTCATGGAACAAAATAATATTACTTTGATGCTAGTTTTGAAATAATTAGTTGATGAAATGAATTGTCAACCTTTGGCAACAATTTTGATGATCATTTAAGTCATTTATCGAGTAAAAATGCCAAACGTGCTCTAGTTCCAGCTTCTCAAATGTGAAGATTTGCAGCTTTTCTCTGTTTTATATGATTATAAACTGAATACTTTGGTGTTGTGAATTGTTGGTGTTGGATTTGAAGGAAAACATTGCTGGGCATTATTGACACTATACTCTGAACAGCTGTAACTCAGTTGCTTGCCAAACCTGATTCTGCCCTTCTATGTAGATGATTGGGATAATCACATCATGTTGATGTCGAGTTTTATCGTCAAATTCAGGGAGCAAACTTCAGCCCTGAAGGCAGTATAAACTTCTCTTCCCCATTTAATCTGTCGCTGTATGAGGGAAACAAGGCGGTGGATGAAGACGGGATGGATACTGTGAGAGAGCTTCAGTCAGAAGTGTTGATATCCTAACAAATGCAACTGCTTCTTTTGGCTCGTAGTAATTGGGATGACATAATTAAAACTGTAATAGCATGTGCCCATTAGTTGCACTAAGCTGCTCATTACTTGGGGAAAATGCCTCAATTCTGCACAGATGTGTGGGCATCATGCATCCCTCCAGCAGCCTGTGTCTGCTTTTCAGTAAATGTGGGAATAAAAATGAAACAAAACAGCAGCATAAATCCAACAAGTGAGAAGTCAAGACAAACAAAATGAATCACAGCGGTGCAGTTTTAAAAACAACTCCAACGGCTCTCTCCGCACCTAGCCGCCTATCAAGCATGGCCCTGCTGTACACACACACACACACACACAAATCTGCAAAAACTGACTGGAACTGCGGAACGCAAAGCTCCTGAAACACTGAAGAGAAGTGTGGGTTTGTGAGGCTGAGCGGTGAATTTAGCTTTGGAGCACCCACAGTCAGTAAAATGGAGGAGGTGATAGGCAGTGTGGGATGAGATTGTAGGTGCCCAGAGCTGTCAGGAGAAGGGGTGTAGGGAGGTGTGTGTGTGTGTGTGGGGGGGGGGGCAGAAGAAATAGCACAGAGTCAAAACATGTCAGAGCTTTGAGGGGGGAAAAACCGGAGAGAGCTGAGGGGGAGGCCACAGAAAACAGACACATCTCACCAAATGTTCGGCCATTTAAGGTCAGAATGGGATTATGTGACTAAACTTGTCATTGCAGCTTCACTAACAAGGGCGTCATCTGACAGATGATGGGCTATTATTTAGCTTCAACTCATTGTGCACTGGCACCCACGGTCGACTGCTTCAGATTTTGGGCTACATCATTTCCACATCATAAAGGTGAGAGCATTGTTGTCTCTCTCCTCCCCTTGATATTCAGAAGCACCAACACTCCCACCTGCAGTATTTGTTTTTTTTTGTTTGTTTTTGTTTTTTTAATTCGTGAATAGGGAAGGAAAACATCTAAGAGGAGATGTCGGGGTTAAATGCAATAAAAAATCAAAAATCACAGGAAATATTTGCAGAAAAATAAGGCAAAAGTACAGCTCTGAAACACAGCTCGCTGCGCAGGAATAAGCCGCGAAAGATTTGGGAGAAAATTTCTGAACATCAAGACACTCACAGATGCGCCAGAGGTGAAAAATCAAGCCATACTGTTATTGCAAGGACCACAAGTGCGCTCAACTAATAATAGGCTATTTATCATGTACAGACTCCCTGGGCTCTTCATCCCCTGGCGGCAATCGTTTCAAAATGAAACAGACCTCCACTTACTTACCCATGTTGTCTCATCGGTCCGTTCCGTGGCGCAATCCGCCGCACAGATCACGACTTCCTCCGTGTCGCCTTTCCTTTCCAGTACCTGGAGAGCCCCGGAGCTCCGTGCGCCTCTCACGCGAGTGGTGACTCACCTGCCTTCATTCTAAAAACTGTCTGTCGATTATAAAAAGCTTTTGAAGTTTGCGCCCATGCTCCTTGACGCAGCGCAACTTTCCAGACCTGTCAAGAATAACCGTGCCATCAAGCCCCAAGTTTGAAGTCAAACGCCTGGCTCTACAGCGTTATTTTCACCCGATAGAAACATAGTCTTGGAACAGGTGCCAGCAACAACAACAAAAACCGTCGCACGTTGCCAAAGTTAAGAGGAGGAAACGAGCTGGATGGTGCCGCGGGGATCGGGGCAGTCACCGACGGAGGCAGGTGTCCTCTGCGCAAACATTGGAGCGGCAGAGACGCCAGGCAGCGATCACAGGCGGCAGGCACGGCCACTGTCAGGGGCTCTTGTGCAGTGCATCGGCGAGCAGGTTTTGCGTGTGCGCGCCCGGCTGCGTGGGGGACGTGTGCGCGTGTGCAGGCGCGCGCATGTGGTGAAAGAAATGGAGAGAGAGAAAGCATTCAATGCGGTGTTTAACAGCTGCAGGCAGATTCGGTCAAATGTGAGATTTGCTTTTGTTTTTGTTGTTGATCAGATTTTTATGTCTTCATCACCACCAATGAACAACAAACCAATGCATGAGCTGTCTCCCCCTTCACCATGCTTTTCCTCCACAAGTCCATTATGCAGGTGTTGTGGAGGATACGCTGAGGGCTATATGTGGTCATCATTATAGCATGAGTGGGTAGCCTGCCTGATCCTACCTCTTGTTGCATAATTATTGCGGATGGGAAGGCTAAATGCAAGAGTTTTGTTGGAGCAGGGATACTGTTGGACAGGCTTTCCTAGACATTTCTTTTTACATTTATACTGTACTGAAACATTTTTAAACTCTCTCTCTCATTAGGGAGCATGCCATTGTCCAAACCAGATAGAAAATGGTTGTTATTGTTTTTTGTATGATTAAAAATAGCTCTAATTAAGCCTTTTTGGCAACAACAAAAGTCCTACTGCAATGACATGTCGCTCTAATTTCAGCTGAAGTTATATCCACAGTCCATAACACTTTCAAATATTTGATTTAGTTCCACCTTCTTTAATCACTTCATATTGTGATTCATTCCTGGGATGGTGTTTAGTCTTCCAACTGGTACTTATTTCAGATGATTCAGACACAAGAGATGAAAAAAGACAATAAATTATAAAAATGTGCCCATTATAAGCAATAGCTGTGGCCCGACTTGATTTTCGGTTTAGCCTTGTCGCACTATTTAGTGACTTAGTGAAGGTTTTATGACAGTATAGCATTGCAAGTATGAGGTTCAAAGTGAGCAAGTACAGACAATAAACTCTTTTTGTTCCTGCTGTGGGCAAAACAGCTGCAGTATCCGGCTTTGTATGGTCAACCTGACAGTCTCACAGTAATCTTTTATGGGTCAGAGCTCCTTTGAATGTCAGATCTGTTCAGTTTCTTTGGGCCAGTCATATACTAACAACAGCACTTCTTTATTTTTGGATGGATTTCACCTAACAAGCTGACCATTTTCTTCAAGAAACTCCTCCAGGTGTGTGCAGGATTCAGCCCTTCAGCTCTTTATGTACCATACAGTGAGTGCTGTTGTAAAGCATTCGGCTCCTGCTGCATTTTGTAGAAATTTGAATTGAATCTGGTGATAACATTTTAGTGAAGTGTAGTTCAGTCAGGAAAGACACTTGAGACAAGGAGTGATAAGAGCCATACAATTAATCTAACAAGCACAGGGAGCTGCTCGATGGAGGTTTGACATTGGCTTTGTCGCCGGGAGCCACAGTTACAAGGCGGGGCCATAAATCAGCAGGGCTATGGAGATCCCTACTCCTCCTCATCCTTGAACTTGTGCAAAGAGCTTCTTTAATGCTACACATGGGGTCTGTATTGGTATGTAGCCATGTGTGTGTCGTGTATCAGGCGTTTTAGCAAATGCTGAAAAACAACATGTTCAAGTGACAAAGCACTCTAGCGTCTGTAGCAATTATGACTCTTGTCCAACCAGCATCATGGTTTGGGTTAAATTGCCAACTTAGTTAAGGTTAGAGGACCTTCATTGCCATGTGTACAATAATAACCATGTGGTTAAGGATAGGGAACATTCGTGGTGCCATGGTTAAAAAAAACAATGTTGATTGTCAGTTTGAAACAGGAAACGAGCAGCGATCTCCTCATGAATGTATAATAAGACCTCGATAGGGCGCCGCCGCTCAGCCTTGTTTCCAATTTTTCCCAGTGGCCACTCGTGGTATTGCAGTGGGCAGGGCCAGCGGGAAAAACACTACAGTGCATATTCAGTGGGTGGCATACCCCAGAAGTAAACCCAGAAGCTAGAAACTTTTTTTGTCGTATGCGCCAGGCAAGCAATTCTTATTGGACTGAATAGGTGCCATCTTTGGGTCCGGTATCCAGTTCTTATAATTCAGTGGGTCTCCCGCGTTAAAGTCAGACCTTATGGATGGTCAGACCAATCCAACCCGACCTTCTCCCTCTGCAGGCTTTGTAGCTCTATAACAACGTCATGCTATTTTCCTCCTTTACTGCTGATGGACAAAAGTCATAATTCCTACGGCCGCTAGAGAGCTTCATCACTTGAACATAAACACATGTTTTTGTTCGGTATTTGGTGAAATGACTAATACTCTTGTTTTTCTTGAGAGGACAGTCTCAATAGGGGTGCTGAATCAAAAATGTGCAGGGCAGTTACAAATGACATATTTTGTGATTTAATTTGGTGGACTTGTTGAGCCATGAAGATAGTGTTGGTTTTGTGTATTGAGGTTTTCAAATGTCTGTCTGTGACGTTTTCGTTACCACCCCAATTCAAAGGAGATGAATGCAATCATTGTTCTGGTTCACAGCTTTGGAAACAGGTACATTGTTTCAGAAAAAGATTGTTTTAATGCTGTGAGCGCCCACACACAATTCCATTGACCTCCATTGTGTTTGGGTTGTAGCAAAAATGTCTTTGAGAAGGATGAATTTGGATTTGGAGATAATTGCTCAGTTTTACTTCTGTTCAGATTGCTACAACCTTGAACTATTTCCTCTGTGACATGTACTGATACATGTGTGAGAATATTTTCTACAAATACAATTTTAATGGTGCAAGAGCTCAAAAATACCTTCAAAGTCCACCCTGCGTAGGTGTGTATGATGAAACCGCTTTATTATTATTTATGAAGTTGCTGCATGTAGCTGTTCACATTCTGTATGATACAGTATCTCATGTTAAAAGTTCAAAAGGCTGTAGAAAAATGGCCGGAAAAGGATCTTTCTCTCATGACATTTCTGTATTTATTTCTTGCCATCAAATTTCTCTAAAATTTTCAGTGCTGTATAGTTTTGATGGGATTAGGATAAGGATCTGTGCATGATTCTGTTGTTGAATCAGAAGTTCAAGTTAGTGGTGAAAACTTTTTGTCATATCTAGGACAACAAAATCTTGTTCTGTGAATAAAAAATATTAAATGTCTCAACTAATCAGCCATGTTTCTTTATGACATCACCACTGCTGTTGTAATCCATCACTGTCTGAAAATGATCATGGGAGAGTCGCCACTCTGAAGAAGAGAAGAATGAGGCTTTGATTTTTTATGCAGAATCCAGACTTTAAACATGTTTTCCATACTTAAATTTCTGTTACAGTTGATTGGTGAAGGTGTAAAGTGCATTTCTAGGCCATGGTTAGTTGTGTATTTTTCCAAATAATACAGAAAATGCAGATTAGGTGAGATAACATCAGTATATTTTTAGCTCAGATGCAACAGAGTTTGAACTTTTTTCAGCTCTCTGAAACATCAGACATTAACTTTTTGGTGTCAGTGCCTCACAATCAAAGAGCAAAGGCTTGTTTCTAGACGCAGTATTTTCCACCAACATTCAACAGGGAGAGACTCTTTGTTCAAGAGGCAAGGATAAGAGCATCTCCACCAGGAGCTTGCAATGCTGTGCAGCCACCATACATGGTGTGATCACTGACATGCCTCCGTGTTCATCAACCAGTTGACTTGCTATGCATACTTATATTCCCAGTACTTCACCTTTTCATTGAACACAGCTAGTTTATATCGGTTTCCTGCAGAAATGGAGGAAGTAAATAACTGAAGTAGAAGTGGAAGGGGGAGGCCGAGGAGAAGAGGCTGCAGTAAAAGAGTAAATTAAAACACTTCATTCACTGGATTGAATTGAAGAGAAATGTTCAGCTCATTCCACTTTTTCCACCCTTTTTAATGAAGGTCAATGGGATCCCATCTGCAACTAATGATTATACTGGTTAATGATTCATCTGCTGATTATTTTTCAGATTAATTGCTTAGTCTATAAAATGTCAGAAAGTAGTGAAAACACTTGGTGACGATAAGATTCCAGGAAGTCACTGCGGCAGCCCGCTGATCGGCAAGAAATAGTTATAACATGTAGCTCCCCATTAAACCACAACTCGACATTTGTGTACAGATTTAACAAAATACAGTGTGTGAGTTAACTTTAGAGGTGTTTGTAGTATTATTGAACTTTGGAGTGACTTAGGCTTTCTGTTTTCCCCTGATTCCACTCTTTTTGCTTAGCCAAGCTGATCAACTCTAGGCAAGACAGAAAATAAGCATATTTTCCAAAATGTCGAACTCTTCCTTTAATAATAATAATAATAATAATAATAATGACTTTATTTATATAGTGTTTAGAAAGTGTTTTGACAGACAAAGCAAAAGCAGGATGCTCAGGAGGCAATGTAACAGAAAGCCAAACAGTAAGGCAAAACAAAAGCAAAACAAAATTAATTATCAATAGGCTAAATATAAATAAAAATAATACAAACAGTAAAAGGAATAAAAGGAAGTAATAAAGATGACATCACATAAAAGCAAGTCTATAAAAATGATTAAAAATAAGTTACTGATTCTGTGAGCCTTATCTCCGCAGGCAGGTCGTTCCAAAGCCGAGGGGCCCTGATGGCAAAAGCACAGTCACCTTTAGATTTAAGCCTCGTCTTTGGAACGGGCCAAAAGGGCCCTGGCCGAGGATCTAAGGCTGCGAACTGGCTCATATGGGGTCAACATTTCTGCTATATAGCTTGGGGCCAGACCCAGACCTGCTTTAAAAGTGATCAGTAAAATCTTAAAATCAATTTGAACAGGGAGCCAGTGGAGAGAAGCCAGGATCGGGGTCTGTTGAAACCAGTAAGAAGCCTAGCTGCTGCGCTCTGAACTAGTTGGAACTAGTTCAAGGAAACAATTAGTTGGATACTTGGACACAACCTATTGAGCTTTAGGGCTAATTGATTTGTTCAAATGTTTTCCCTGAATGAAATATCCAGTCTTCAATGAATGTTCTTGAGTATTTTTTTTGCAAGGCCACCAGCTCTTTAAAGACGTGAAGTACCTAGTCTTTGTCATAGTTCTTGCTGGCTGTAGCTTTGAGTAGCGTGCTGCTACATTAGATCTGCATATCAGTGGTTTTCAATTACGGCCCTCGAGACGCAGAATCCTGCTGGTTTTCTATCCTACTAGGTCGATAATTACATTTGTCTGGTTTCCAAAGTCTGAAATGACACTCTTATTAGATGGCTGAAATTAAAGGCAGCAGTTGGGATCCACACTTAACTACGAACATAACTAAGAACACTGCTGCAAGATGCATCATTTTTTTCTATTAATGTAACTTATGCTGTCATTCACTCATTTTCATTAATTGTAAAGAAAATAAAACTCTACACAGATGATGGTAAGAAAATACAGTGGGAGGTTAATAATATAATACTGCGGAATTCAACATGATAGCTGATTGTTGTTGGTGTTGTATAAAACAGAAAGAGGGTGGATGAAAAATATCCAGATGAAGAGTTACTGATTAAATGATTGAATGAGTCACACATTCATTCATGAATCTAAATTGTAAAATGCTACTGAGAATATCACTTTCTCCCAGTCAGAAACAAAATGAAACCTGTCTATTATTTCTAATGCACTTGTGAACCTCTTGCTGCTATATTATAACCGAGGTAAACACACAGTATACAGTATATTTGCAGTTAATTTGAAATTGGCTGCAATGGTAAACAGCAAATATTTATATAAAGGGGGCAACAAATACAGTGATGAAGAGAGGAAATAAAATACTAGTTGTGTAAGGCAGGAATCCCTAATAAACAAATGTTATACAATATTAAAAAACAGAGTTTGATATCGATATTGAAAAGAAGAGAAAAAGTTATGGCTGAATGATCTTGGAGACGTGTAATGTGTACGCCAATGCAAAGCTAAGTGTGGGTAATGTCATTTTTGAAGTTTTGTCATTTTGTAAATCTCTTAAGCTGAGGCTTCAGGCCTAATCTTCTTTTCTTAACTAGGCTAAATGCTGCATGTTAAATTTGACATGAATTATAAACATGCATCAATTATTCAACATTATAAACAGAGGTCAGTCAAGCAGATAAGGTCACATTATCATAATAAGCCACCACTCATCCTGTCCAGTTTTATCAATACCCAACACTGACAGCCAAAAATAATTTCACTGCCTGATCTCAAATTAGTGTATAATGTAATTTCTCAAAGCAAACATGTGGATACAAATGTTACTGTGGTTCTGTGAATTCTGTATCACTAACAGGAGCTGAGCTTTGCAGCTGGATATCCCATCACATGCACGTGCAAGTTAAGAATCAAAATCAACAAAGTCACCTGTTATCTTGGTGATTGCAGGCGACTTTGCCAAAAGCCCATCTATAAAAGACCCGAACACCTAGGTAACATTTCTTTTGGAATCATGGAATCAGAGGGCAAGCAGCACAGCACACTTCTCAAACAGATTTACAGTATACTCCAATGCTGCCATTGCTGCAGGGATATTAAGCCGAGTTTCCACCGAGCAGTCCAGTTCAGTTCAGTTCATTACACATTAGAACGGTTATTTTTGCATTTCCACTGGCAAAAGTTGTGGATGGTACCAATAGAACCACTCCATTCCGTCCTGTTTTTCCGTTACCCCCCTGTTGAGGTACCCAGCACACTGACCTGGGACTTCAAGGTGGAGCTAGAAACACTACAGTGCATTGATTCGTCAACAGGATCGTCGCTTCTTGCGCAACAAAGGACTTAACGCACACACCTGCCATTTTTCCTTGCTGCCTGCAGCCTTTTCTCAAACAAAGCTTGTTGTAATAAACAGCCACATACCGAGAAGAATGAACACGAAACATTTGATGTCCTCCATTGTGTTCTTGTGTTCCTTTGTTTACTGTGTCGCGTTTGATATGATGTCATGCTACTTTTAGCTATTACCATCCAAAAGTGACTGAAGGTATAGCGGAACCACTGAGGAGTCAGCCATAAACATGCCCTGTGGATTTGGCAAGATTATTATTTAATAAGAAGTAAAAGAATGTTGTCCACATGGGGAGCTAAGAATCAAAAGAAATGAAGATGAACACTGCTGAATTGGCACTGACCTCCATCTGACACTGATGCTGTGTGTCCCTGATTGCCTGTGTCTTTTACTGGGAACATAACAATCAGTCATCTACATATGGAAGAATTCACAATTCTCTTGCCTGCAGCAGGGCCAGTGTGGCTGCCATGCATCTTGTGGATATACAGGGGGCTAGCAAAATCTGAGGTGGGAGTACTTTGAACTGGTATGCCCTTCCCTGGAAGGCAAACTGAACTATCTGTGCAGGGGGGCTATGATACAAAAATAAGCATATTTTAGAGCAGAGCTAGACCGATCAATCTGACAGGCAGTAGCCAGGGCACAGCAGGAGCTCTGTGGGAAGTGAAGGAGAAACCTGGTGCTGACCAACCTGGGGGCTGGACATGATGAACATTAAAAGTTAATGGCTGAAGAATCATTCACTGGTCTGGGACTGTCATTTCGTCTAAGGGATTACAACCGGTTCCCTGAGAGTTAACAGTAGAGGCTTGTTCTCAACATCTTCTTTCTCTTCCTCCACATCAGGTCGATAAAGAGGTTGAGCTGAATGCAAGGATGCTTGAGGACATCATAGGACTGTGCCTCACAATGAGGCTAAGGCATTGGGGAACTGTGCAGGAGGTGGTTGCAAGTTAAAATGTGTCTACTATGTTGGT
Organism: Macquaria australasica; assembly: GCA_005408345.1. NCBI lineage: Eukaryota > Metazoa > Chordata > Actinopteri > Centrarchiformes > Percichthyidae > Macquaria > Macquaria australasica. The sequence continues at coordinate 483,391 of SEMN01000106.1, forward strand.
CCTGACTTCCCCACCTCTTCCTTCCTCATGCTGCTTCTGGATCCTGGGTAAGATTGCTGTGGTGACTCCAGAGGGAAGCAGCTTGTTAGCACACAGACATGCTCCTCTCAAGATCTGCTAACCTGGCAGAATGCAATTGCAATTCATGTATGCATTCTCAGCCCCTGTCTGAGGTGATCAATACCAAGAGTGGCATCTATTCATGGCCATCTTCAGGGCGAAGAGGGGCCGGGCAAACAGTGTACACCATAAGCACACCATGCTGGGAGAAAATGAAACTACTTGAGATCACTCACTGGTTTGATAGCAACAGATGTATTGTAAAAAGAAAATGCAGTGAAGCACACAAATTCTTACATTACTGGTGTAGTGATGCAAAATCAACACAGACAGCTTGATAACACACAGCCCATGAACACTTTAACTGCTTCAGCATTTCAGTACAAAAATTCACAAGCCAATATTTAAGGTGCTGTGACTAACATTACTCTGCGAATTAAGCTTTACAGCCGGTGGGCAAAAGACCCGGGCCACCACTACAACATACATTATTAATCGAATTCACACAAAACTAATTGGGTGAGGCAAAAGCACCCTCTAAGCCAAGTAATCAAAAAACTTGGGCAAGAAACCAAGTGGAAAATTCTGCTTTGTTACAATACCATGATAATGTTGAAAATACCCTAAAATCTAGCCAGGCTTCAGAAGGAGCTTGACTGTTTCTCACCAAAAGAAGTGGACGATGAAGTTTTATTAGAACACAACTGTGCAGTCTCTGGAGGATGTAAAAACCTGCACAAACTGCAATAGGCTAGAAAATGGTAAGTGAACATTACTGGCTATATGGGCACGAGGCCAACATCATGCAGGTCACTATTGATTTCGTTGAAGATTCTCAAACTGTGAGTGTGATGTGTCGTGCAATGAAAAGTACCTGTAGCATAGGTGACTTTCTTATGATAGACATTAGCTGTCTTTTGTTTGTTTTTGTGACTGAATCCAATCACATTTTGTGAATGACATCATTTTAATGACGGTAGCTAATGTAATTTCTTAATCATGATAAATACAGTGCTTGTGTAGGCCTAGATAGTGTACATAAGTATGTAGGATAACAGCATTTTCCCAAGGGGTTATTTCAGCTTGCATTAATTAGTAGTCACGGTAACCAACCCTAATGAAATGTATCATGTTCAAAATGTGTGGGGACAAATATCTGACTGGTGTCTGCTGCAGTGTAGACTGTTAGCTAATGCTATTTCACAGATAAAAACAGCATCCACTTTTATAGATTAGCCTCAATCTGAAAACCTTTCATTTAGGTGGGAATAAGGGCAGCTATGAAGTGACTCAATAAGGACTTTGTTTCCATAGCAACTATCCTGCCAGCATCTGTTTGATAGCCCATGTGAACAGATCCTCCCGACAGGGAATGCCACGGTTTAAGAGTATTTTCCAAAGATCAGACTGCATTTCTTTTTTTGTTTGTTGGATTGGTTGTTTGCTTTTTTGAGTCTGAATGAGGCCAGATGGATCACACTGCCTTTTCCTTTGCCCTTATAGTTTTTTGAGGGCAGCCTCTGGCTGATCTCTGTCTTGTCAGTCAGTCAATAGATTGTGATTTTAGCATTTGGCTAGTTAGCTGCTTGTTAGTTATTCCAAAAATAATAAAACACTAATAAAACAAGAAACAAATCTTAAATCTGAACCAAGATGTTTGGTTCTTATTAATGTCATAATTCCAATCTGTAAAATAGACCATAGAATTAAATTTTAAAGGGCCTTGAACCCAAAACAAAATATGAATAATACTGCTAACCTGCTTATTGTTTTTTTAATCCGATTTTATATATGTTGATTTTAACAATACTTTATTAAATGTTAAATCGAAGCAGTTGAGAGAGTACAGCCAAAGAAAAGTCACCTTCTCTGACCAAAGACCTATAGTGCCGGGAGTCAGCTTAGACTGAGAGAAGGAAGAGGAGGTACAGAGGATCAGACAGATTAAATGTGCATTTAAGAATAGATGGGAGCTCTCCCATACACTTCACAACCCCCACAGCCACTGGTGGACCTTGGATAAAAAATACAAAGCAACCCCCTCGGGCAGTCAAAAGGTATGGAACAAACAGATTTTAGTAATTATAGATACTCAAACTAATCTGTGCTGCTTTACAATTAGTGGTAACATTTAGCTTCAGCGCAGAAGGAGAGTGTGCTGTGTAGCACAGTGAAAAACTTTGATACTCAAACTCTGGACTCTGCACCTTGCGTAACGCACCACCTCCGCCAGTCAGAAAGTGTAGAACAGAATTGATAATTGAAAATGGGAACGCACATGTCGTAGAATCAGAGGCACTGGAAATAAAACACAAAAGCCAGATGGCTCTGTTGAGAAAATGAATAGACCATTGACTCAAAAATGGAAAACCTTGAAAGAGTACAGACTCTTGGAAGTGTTTAAAATGACTTTTCTGCCCTTGTGAGTTTCAATGAAGGCAACAGCCGTGTTCACCTAAGCTTCTTAAACGTTAATACTATTCTTTCTTTCTGTTTGACATATTTAAGCGTTGGGTGAGACATTGTTGTGGAGATGCTGATGCAAAGCAAAGTGCAATTCAGTTCAATTTTATTTATATAGTGCCAAGTCATGACAGAAGTGATCTCAGGGCACTTTTTATATAGATCAGGTCTTCACCGTACTCTTTGTAATATTATTTACAGAGATTTACAATTCCCACCATGAGCAAGCACTAGGTAACAGTGGCAAGGAAAAACTCCCTTTTAACAGGCAGAAACCTCGAGCAGAACCAGGCTCTGGGTGGGCGGTCATCTGCCTCGACCGGTTGGGTTGAGAGAGAATGAGACAGAGGAAGAGAGAGAGCAGGAGGATATAGAACAAGTGCAAGTGTACACCCTTGCCCTGCCATAGACTTTAATCACTCTGCCTTTGATGAGCCAAGAGGTTTATAAATACATATAGCTTGCCTAAAATAAAAGTTTTTATTAATCTACATTAAAAAAAGTGATTGGTGCTACTACTACTACTGGTAGTAATTAAAAGGTGAAATTGAAAGGACAGAGTGGTGCAGCATTTACATTAAAATAAAAAAGAAACCTCTTAAAGTGACAGTACAGGTATTAATGCTTCAGTTTGAATAGACTACAAAACACACCTTGATCGTTAACAAAACAAAGGGTCTTCACTATTTATCAGGATTTGGTGAAGTTTCAAACATAAAAACAAAGATATAATTTCAACCCGGTTACACAAGCATAATAGTCTTTGGAACTGACCTGTTTATACTCCATATTTATTAAATGGCAAGTCAAAGTTTATAGAATGCTTTTCACTCCATATGAATAAATTCACCAATGACATCCACATTCACAAGTGGTTGGCAAGTATTCAGATTGCTGAGGTGATTTTTTTTCCCCTTTGTTTTTAATCTGTCGAGGATAAAGAATCAAGGACTTCCTTTTCAGCAAACTGATAAAAGCAGAACCTCTCGCTTAGTGTACTTTATTTGGAGCTGAAGATGAAGTTTCAGTTTTTCAATTTGTACCATTTCATACAGGTTAATCTTAATAGAATCTTCAGTGTGTGTGTGTGTGTGTGTGTGTGTGTGTGTGTGTGTGTGTGTGCGCGCGCGCGCGCGCGTGTGTCTATGGCCTGTGTGTGTTTGAAAGAGCCGAGACAGAGAGAAACACTGGAACAGACAAAGAGAAAAGAAGCTACTTCTCATCAATCTGGCAGACAGTCATCAATGTTCATTTGTATGGCTCATCTGGGGCAAACTGTCTAAGTGTAGTTTGACAATAAAGCAAACACAATTGAGCAGGATGGCTGCTTTTGCGGTTTCTTCAAAGGTCAGCTAATTAGCCATCTATTTATTTGGCTGTGTATCAAAGTATCAAGTTTGAAAAACGGGATACATGATATTATTCACAATGACTGCCCCACATCACAGCGCAAACATGCAGAGGGAGTCTAACTAAGGGCCGTTTTCCTTTTTTGCTCAATTTAGTCTGCCTCTAAGTGGGTGTCCCACTCATGATGTAAAGGCATAAACTGCGGATTTGGTTGCTAGGTTGCAGTCATGAACGTGTACAGTGCTACACACAGAAGGGAACCAGCAAGGGAGAAGCAGCAGCAGCAGCAGCAGCAGCAAAGATTCATTTAAACAGTGTTGCTTTTCTCAGTCCACACACTTTCCGCCCTTAGTGTAGCTACTGTATAGAGGCCAGTTGTCTGCATTGTGTTTTTTCAGTCCACCTTGAAAGTCCTATTACAATTCTTAAGGTATAATAAGATAAGATAGAACTTTTTTTGTTTGTTAGTATTTTTTACATGGCATTCACTTAAGTCAGTATGCATTGACAGAAACCAGAAGACGCATTCAGCTTCTACTGCTTATATACTGTATAACATGGGTACTTAAGACAGCCTAAACATTTATGTATATAACCTCTGTCTGCAATCAACAATCAGATCCACAGGGTGTCTGCAGGCAGGAACAACACTGTTCCCCCCATGCTAGCACCACACCTCAGCCCCCTGCTGCATGTCAGCACCACAGCTCAGAGTTGAGCAGAATACCGAGGAGAGGTCTAACTTTTACATGGTTGAAAGTGTGGATACAATCCCGACTCTCCTCATCTGTGCCCCTTTTCTTAAAGGCAAACTCCAGTATTTTTAAACTTGGGCCCTACTTTTTATAAATTTGGGGGTCTAAATGACTAATAGTTACCAAAAGTTTTGGAGTTGGTCCAGTAGATCGTCTCCGCCAGCATCCACGAACGGGCTGCAATGACTGCAACGTAATCCTTGTGGGCAATTGCGCCCGTGAAAAGTATGTCTACTAAAAGTGCTCGTTTTTGCCATTGACAGGCTCAGATTGTTATTCAAAGTGCAAAGGTTCCCTACAGAGACAGACCGTTTTTGTTAAAGAGTAAGATCCTTTCGTCTTCCTGCTACAACTCAACCTCTCGCGAGATTTCAGAGCAAGACTTTTCCTTGAGTGAGACTTCTGTTTCTGGTTAAACAGAAATGATCTTACTCTGTAACAAGAAGGAATTCAGACTCCACGTGTCCATGTGTGAAAAAAACCCATCAAAGTTTTTCCACATGCGCTCCCAGTTGGTAACTGTAAAGTCTCACGTGAATGACTGCAAACCTGCTTTTTATGAATTATAATTTAATTTAATAATAATAGCAATAGTTCAGTGCCAATGCAGGAATTAGTGCAATGTTCATATAGTTTAGAGCAAGGATAATCAAATAAAAAAGATGGGTCGAAGGTCCAGGGTGGATTAAGTGAGATCTAAAAGTGGCATCTTTGTTGTGTAAACTTGGTGTGTTGGCCAGGTAGAGACACTAATGAGACACTTGCCTTCTCTTGTTGTGTTAAAATTATTCTGCTGGTAGCTTAATCTGATGATTTCAGCTGGTGAGGTTTGCGGTTTCTACCTGGAGGAAGGGATGAGGGGATGAGGGTTGGGGGACTGAGGGATGGAGGGAAAGAGGGTGAGGGAAGGAATTGGGGTCGTGGACAGATGGATGGAGGAGTATGATGATGGGCTGACGTCGTTGGTGGCGACAGAAGGGAACCGGGGGGTGGGGGATTATTTGATCTTGTTAGAGCCCCCAGTGGTTCCTGTATTGAAATGAGAGGGAGAGAGAAAAGAAAAAGGGGTTTGGGGGGGAGGGATGTGAAAACTGAGTCAAAGGGGAAGAGAACGGATAAGGTGTGCTTAAATACTTTTGTGCGGAAATGGGATGTGTTCAAGGCGTGGTCTTTGTTCCCGAACCTAGTTATAAAACTTCATTTTGTTCAAAATGAGCACATTTGGTGTAGTTGCAGCATTTTTCCCTCTCTTCACAGTGGCCACTGCAAGTGAAAGCACAAGTGTTGTGCCTTCCCCTGAGTACAAAGAACACATATCTCTCAGTCCACTTATCCTTGCACTCGCATTCTTTGCAGTCAACCATTCTTTTCTTTGTACTGGCCAGCTTTGATGCTATGCCATTTCACATAGTATTTTCAGCCTGAGCTCCTGCCTCCAACTATGAACTTTCCACCTTCCCTGACTGTAGGAGGGCAGGTGAGGTGATGTAATAGTGATGTGTCCCTTCCAAGTAGCCTGGGTCAGGGTGCACTGAGTTTTTTTCTGCTCCGGATCCAATTTGAAAACCTTTGGTTCAGACACATTTTGTACATGTGTTTAAGGTGAAATTTTCTGGGGGATATTTACTAAGCCTGTCATCAACCATCAGGGGTGCAAAATTTTGCATCACCGCAATTTTGCTTTGATGTGCTTTGCACACTCAACTGCAAGCCTGTATTCATCCTGCAAGAAGAACTGCTGTATTTGTGGAACATAGCCTGATGTTCTCGGCTCAACAAAAAGACCAGTGATTGAAAGACTAATGAAAAATAAGCGTGGGGGCTTTTTCATGCTCCTTTGTCTAGATTATTTCTGTAAAGAGATAAAAATACCCGCAACCCTCTGAGAATAAGCGGTATAGATAATTAAATGGAATGGAGATAAAAATAAATAACGGCCCCCTTAATAAGTATTACTGGCTGCTGCAATCACATGGCACTGGACTGACTCTACTGGTAGCCATTAAAAGTCAGGAAAAATAAGCAAGAGTCAACTTCGGTAAACAAAAAGGTAGTCTTTTGAAAAATAAAATATAACTAGCTGTTTTATTGTTGCTCTTTTGTCTTGTGTTGTGGTGTTTACCTGAGAGCTCCAGTAAGGTTAAAATGCATCTTCTAATTTGCGATTTTTCACTAGTTTCAGTCCAAATTTAGTACATATTTTTAATCAAATTTCCAGAAAATTGGCAAAAGAAAATGCAAATGAATGTGCGTTTCTATGCACTACTGTTATGCTAATATTAGAAGTTGGGCGCATAAAGATAAAGAGCTGGTGGCAACAATTTCTTTCGGTATGGTGCCACTAAACCAATGCAAAAGAAGAGGGCGCAACGAGAAGACGTATTTAATAGAGCGCCATTCAAACCACAAGCAATACGGCGTTGATATTTGTTTAGCGTATTCACCGCCATTACAGAAGCTTCAGTGGACGTTTAAGTCACATGCTTCATGTACGTAACCATTCATTCCAATAAAGTCTGTTTCTATTGCACTTTGTTGCATTTTGTTTTTAGCGATTTGCCAATTTTTCCACCTCAACCAAGGGTAAAAACTTTTTTTCCAAAGTTACAGCATTTCCACCTCCGTATGTGAGATGGAAACGAACTTAAAAGGCAGTTTCAAAGAGAACTTAAATGGCAATTTCGACCTGGCTACAGAACAGTCTCTCTCCCTCTGTGTGTTTGTGTACTAAAACAGTGCTGCAGAGTCTACACCTGTTTTTCTCAGATGTTAAATTTCAGACACAATTTTTCTTTATCTTCTGCTGTGGTCAGTCTGTGGTGATTACTTAGCTGCTGATCTGTATACATTTCCCTTCCCTTCTCCTATATTTTGTGGCTCTAAACAGGAATGCCTTAAAATACATCTCAATTTCCTGTTGTGGCACTTTGTTCTGATCAACTTTATTGTTGATCAAACGTTTCTAAACCTTCATATTCCCATTGCTGCCTTTGTAGTTGTTTTTATTTTCATTTTTTACCAGCCAAGCCATTGTTGTTGTTGCTGTTCTCTAATTTTTTCTTTTTCTTTGTCACCTCTGTTTCCAGTATCACCATGTGACAGTTGGTCTTTAATCTGTATTATTTAATATGTATGAGTATTAATAAAAAACAAAAAAAACAAAAAAAAACAAACAAAAAAAACAAAGCTGCAGTGAGCATACACACATTTGTATGCTGTGCTGTTTCTGGCTGTGTTTCTATTACAAGCAACTTCCACTTCATTGTCTTTAGTGTTGCTGCAAGAGCATGGACACTTGTAAAGGATGTCAGCTACGGCTAAACAGCATTCTTAGCACATCAACTAGAAATGGAAAGGAAGGTAAATGGAAGAATATATTTTATCACCCTTTTTATTATTATCATTATTATTATTATTATTTGCAAGAAGTGTGTGGAAACCTTTTTAGAGCAGCTTTCCAAGCTGTATTGATATTTACCTCTGTTAGTGCTATTTGCACTAATTCTTGGCCAAAATGATATCAATATGATATAGCAGTGGCTGAAATCATGAGTTTTCACTCTTGTATTTTTGTGTCTTACAAACACAATACAACCAACCCCATTCCATGTTGGTGTCCATTAACTCACTTTATTACTACCACTATGCTGTGAATAGTGACCTTTGAAGAAGCAGGGATGGAGCAATAGAGTTGTCTTTTTTCTTTTCTTTTTTACTATTACTACAGACTCTCCAGACAAACATGGAAATCCACTTTAGAGCTGCAAATATATGACCTGTCCCTCTCTGTGAGGTTGAAATCCCTCTGCCTTCTTGCTCGCCCGACCATCTATCTCACCTGGACTCACCTGGACATTAACTTGACTGTCAATTTAAAGTGAATAAGTGAGTGCATGTGTAAATAAGTAATACAGTAAATAAGTTGGGAAGTGGAGGAATAAGTAAGTACATGGGTAAGTCAGTAAATTGACAAGTAAATGAGTAAATCAATGTTCACTGCAGATATACCTGTTGTTACTTATTGCCTAACATATTAGCCAATTTGAAGTGTTTTAGACAAGTTTATTTTTCAACTGTAAAATATCATGTACATATGTTTTTTCATTTTTCTTTAATAACCAGATTTAAAGACACTTATCCAAATGTTTGTGTATTTTGGTGTTTATGCACAAAAAACAAACAAACAAAAATTGTTTCGGTGAGGCTCTAGTATGAAAATGAGTAAACTGTAGAGTTGGTTGAAAATTTCCCCGCTGTGGGACAATTAAAGGCTTATCTTATCTTATCTTATCTTATCTTATATGACAACATAAACATATAGATATTTTGTCAACCAGCAGACAGTTAACTATACTGTTTCTAGCAGCCCTGTATCCCTAGGAATGGTGCTTATTGTGGACGATGTCACACCTCACAATTTACATTCAATGCCAACGTTCAATGCCAATGCAGGAAGTGGAGTTCCCTTTATGTAGTGAGGCGAAAAAGTAAGAATCAGAATCAGGTTTATTGCCAAGTAGGTTTTCACATACAGGGTATTTGCCTTGGTATATTGGTGCAAAACTAGAAAGTAGAAAATATAAAATATAAGGGTGTGTTGGTCAGTGTGATGAATGATGTAGCACATCCAATTTTCATGCGATACACCGAAGTTAGTGTCCTGTCGCATACCTGCAATTAGAGGTGGGTCGAGTAGCCCAAAACTGTACTCAAGTAAAAGTATTGTTTCAGTACTTTATAATAACAAGTACTCACGTATAAGTAAAAGTAATCATCATAATATTTACTTGAGTAAGATGACAAAACAGAAAAAACTATTGAAGTGAGTAACTTACTGAAAAAAATACCAGCACACTGTTTCTACTTTTATTTTATTTTGACATACATTTTCTCATGACGGTATTGTTCAGGTAAAGGTAAACAAGCGAACATACGCCTGCATTTATGTATAGTCAATTTGTGATTAAATGTCATACCATTATTAGATCAAACCACATCCACAGTCTTCATATCTGAAGTGTGATCACTAAATATTATACTTTATCGTGCTTGTTGTCTTGATATGGCAAGTAAATCAACAAATGAGCATGGAACCTGTAGTGTTGTGTCAAAAAATTGGATATAAAAAGCATCAACATGTTACAGTGTCCTTATACTTTGAGATAATCCCAGAAACAATGAAGGGACAACAAATCAAATCAAGACTTACATGTTATCTATAAGAGTTTAAGTAAATGTGACACTGAACATCTTTAGATGGTCCCATGTTCCCATATGAGACAACCACATTCAGGTCTCCAGTCAAATAAAGACACAGAGAGAATCAGTCTATAATCTTAGTGAAAACAGGCCTTTGTTAAATCTAACAAAGTAAAGTCAAACTAGTAATATTCACCTCGTGATTAAATTCACCTTTGATTAAAACACTGACATATACATTATTAAATAAATTATACTGCAACTTTTCTAGGTCACATAAACATAACATATATGTATTATAGCAGAAAATCTCTTTTCAAATAAGAATTAAAGGCCAAGAATAAACCTGACATTTATCTAATGATTCATCATCAACTGACTCAAGGCAAATTAATAAAATGTCATCATGATTTGTCTATTAAATTTATGTGTTCACTTCTTAACCCTTGTGTGGTTGAAATGTTGTCAGTCACAGTCAGTCCACATAAAATAAAAAGTTTTTCTTGTGTTTTTTTTCTACGTGTCCATAATTTGCTCCCTATTTCTCTCTCCCTCCCTCCATCAGGTTACATGAATGTCTAATGCCTAATTTAGTGCTCAGTACAGATGCACATCATTAGCAGTATAACTTGGATATTTATGTTATGAGAGAAAGCAGGAGTACAAGTAGTTCTGATGCATGATAATGTGTACTGTTTGTCTATAACTTGTTAAATCTGTTGGGTATAAACAGATACACCTGCTGCTTTATGTCAGCTCAGTGTCAGTGCAGTGCTCTGATGTACTGACCACAGATCAGCGTTCACAACTGGAGCCTGAGCTGTGTCTTATTAGCATCCAAATGTAACAGAAGAGGAAACTATTCAAACAATACAATTTACTCGTAAACCTTCAGTACATGTTGTCCTCAGTCCACACCCTTTCTAAAGCGTTTCTAATGGGGGACAAAATCCACGGTCCTATTTCTGTGCAAAAAGTTAAGTTCAGCCACATCTTCTATGAGACTTCAACCATCTGGAAGAAACCCATTTGATTTGCCTAACTCAAAGTCTTTTTAGTATGAAATGTCCGCTCTGTGTTTTCCCAGACAGTGTTTCTTCGCTGAGCTGCAGTGGATGGATAGTAACAAAAAGAGGGAAATGTCTACTAAAAAGACTAACTTTGGAAGATCTGCACTTGATTTGTCTAACTCAGACTGTCGAAGGTTCATATTATCTTCAGATTAATTTATTTTTTGCACAGAAGGAGGACTGTGGGTTGTGTTCCCCATCACTTACATTGAAATTGCTTTAAGAAGTGAACTTTTCACGGACAGTGTGGACAGGGGAACCAATAAAGCAACCAACAGTGCTTTTAATGTACATAAGGGCATGTGAGGATTGTTTTATGTTGGAGGACTTGTTGAATTAATGGCTGATTCTGCTGTTTATCAGCTCTACTGTGAAGCCTGGCCTTTCAGACCACGTGGACATTTTTATTATATTTCACATTTCATAGGTCGATTCTGTTGAGCCATATATAGACATATGGCAGCCATGTCAGGCCATCCCTGTTTGGCCCCATCAATGCATTGATTGCCTGAGTCATGGTGGAGTTCTCAGGGGGGAGTTGGATTCCTGCTGGCTCCATGTGATTGGCGCTCGGTGGAGTCAGTTAGTGCCGGTGCTGAGCAGGACCCCTGCAGACCCTTTCAAACACACTTCACTCTGCATCAACAGCCCACTGACCAGGTTTCCATCACTTGTTGAATGGCTAAGACTTAAGTCGCTGCTTGAAAGAGGTGTGTAAGTGAATAAAAAGCATTGCTTCAATGGGGGCCACACATATGCTGTTTGTTTCATATACACAATAGATGTTTCAGTATTTAGATGAAATGCCTCAAAGAATGAGCCAGAAGTTTTGGCTCTGATTTGCACCAAGATTTTCTCATCAAGTGAATCACTGGAAATCATGAAACATTAGTATGAGTAGAAGGTGAGTGTTGCATACCTACAAAAAGCATTTTTTAATCAAAATCTTTTCTGTTAAAACCTTAACTAAGGGTGTTTTCATATCCATAGTTGGTTTGCTCTGGTCCAAATCAGCTGATGAGTTTGTAAACTTGGAGTGTTCACACAGAGAAAAATCCAAGTGAACCAAAATGCATCACTACAAACCATCACTCCGCTTATTGGTCAGATGTGTCTGGGGCGATAGCAAGAAAGTAAATAGAGGAAGAAGGTCCTGTGTGCTGAACTAGTGCATATTTATGTGCGAAACATTGCTGGTTCATTCTCCAGCTAGCTGCTACTACTAGAAACAGTTTGCGTGCTCTGCCGCATCCCAGAATGCAAAGCACACCTGGCTACAGGAGCCGTAGCTCAAACTTGTGGAGTACACCTGGTAGGTGGGTTGGATCGAGGTCGGATCACGTTCCCACCACAAACGAACAGCTCCAGAGTTCGTCTGCCCAAACAAACCGCACAGGGTTCGTTTTAACCGAACCAAACAGGTTAGGTGTGAAAACGCCCTAAATCTCTTTAAAGTCTTTGTTGCTGCCGAAATCTTAGAGATTGAGATAAAAAGTATCCATGTAATGTAGTCCAACTGTAAGATACTGTATTGCTTTGGTCCAAAAGGGATGTTGCGTTTGTATACAATTCAAATAGCAATACTATCTTCAATATTTAATGGTATGTCTTAACAGCTCACAAAGAAACACCTTGAATAAGAAACTTGAGTATTTCTGCACCATCCTGAAGCCTTCCCCATTATTCAGAATGATTTCTACCACTTTTGTATGCATTTTAATTGGCTGCAACTGTAGATGTCACTTCTTTGAACATACTTTGGGAAAATACTCTTCATCTTTGTCTGCTTTGAAAACATCTCGTCTTCAGATCTTGGAGCAGTATAACCAAAGAAAAAACAAAAACCTACTGCTTTATACCGCCAACACACAAAAATGCTAGGTGATCAGCATTTGCGTAAATATTAATTCTGCTGCACAATGGTTGGACAGATGTTTTCCAGATGCCACTGATGGTAACAGTTTGTCTGGTCTGAAACACTGTGAGTTGATACTGTGCTGAGATCACACTCTGTGTGGGAGGAAGCACGAGTGTGTTTCTGATTATAACCAGAGGGAAGACAGCTTGCATAGATGATGCTCATTATTCTAAATATCCCCGTTTTCTGTGTGAGTGGCTGAGGGATGGTACGCCTGCGAAATGGCAGTTAATTGTGAAGTTGCGAACCCCCCGTAGGCATACTTTCAGTCAACACTGTGCCCACAGGATTTCAACTGTCACCCCAACCTGGATTGTCTTTTCTCGTTGCCCTCAATGTGATTCATTCATGTTTGCCTGATAGCAATGCCTCCTCTTTTTCTGTCTCGGAGAGAATGAGCAGGAATGACAGCGTTGCCTCTGGCTTATGAGTATCAACCATTAATGGCCTCACATATACTGCAGGGCTAAGTGAATCCGTTGACCAGACACCCGGCGGTGTAAAACTCCCAGCCTGCCCATGCATCAGTGTCTGTGTGGAAAAGCACACTCCTAACTGCTGTTCCAGTCGTGTGACAGCAGACAAGATAAGCAGGCATTGATTTTTTGCCTCCCTTGACATTGGCTGAAAGGAGAATCTTGCCCTGATAAAATTGCGACGGGTCCTTGCTTTGCAGCTCTTGAATAGGATACGAGCCAGCAGATATGTGTAAGCAGTGAATGATTAATATGACATACACTACCCAGACTGAACTGACCCTATAAACTGCCTTAACGCTTGTTTCCCAGTGCTTCAAGGCAAACTTATCTCCACACTGAAATGCCGTACAGAGAGGTTGAGTTTCAGCTTGTAGTGTTCACCGCAGATCTGTGCAAAATGGACCACAGTTGCCATACGTTTACATCATTCAGCTGGTGCTGGTGTTCATTTTCTTCAAAATACAACTCTACGTTTCAATACGCATCACAAATTTGAGGATTTATTTGATATTGTTCTTCATAAATCATACTGCACATGCACACACTGTGCCCGCTATAATCTCTGTTGTTAATCTGGATAAACATATTTCTATAAACACTTTTGAGAGATACTTAACATTCAATTCATTTATTTCTATTTCTGAGAGGATGAAATCCCAGCAGTGAAGCAGATCAGACACATGGCAATTTCATGGAATACATTAATTTATTCATAGACCTGCTATAGTGGTTTATGTTTTGTTTTTATGCTTGCCGCAAATAGATGCATATACAGCGCATGTGGTGATTTGTTCCAAAGAGACTGCAATATTTTCAGCACAACTGAAACGCAGCCCGTGGCAGCGACTTTATAGCCAAGCTGATGGACCATAACTTAGTCCCTTAAGGATTTCACAGAGGTTTTCTTCAGCAGCTTACGGCAGAAAGTGTGATGCAATTTGCAGAGATTTAGAGATTTTAATTGTTCTTTTTTTTCTGAACAAAATGGCCCTATAGAAATATGGGGGGCAAAAAAGAAGATTTCTGGAGTCAGTAGTTGTATTCAGTCAGTGCAATCATAAAAACTACTGGAAATATTTGCATAATCTTTGCCGTTTTATAGTTTTGAACAAAAAAAAAAATTAAAGGTGTATTTGAAAATAAACCTATACAGAATTTCGACATCAGAACATTAACACTATTTTACTATGAAACTATATAACAAGTGCCCGTTTATATTTTAGGACTTTGTGTAACGCTGTCATTTGCTTTGGCAAATCACAAACCCATGAAAAGGATTTAAAGTGCAAGAATGTAGTTTAATTCAGGATCAAATTGCACTCACATTCCTCCATCTCTGGTTGAATAAAACTCAGCTGTACAAGTAAAAGGTGGTCTGAATTATTCATCATATCCCACCTCTTCTTCTTCACAATTTTAAGTTTTTTATTTGTTGTTTTTTAACAGGTTAGATATCGGCCTTGACTCCACTCAGAGCAAACAGACTATCAGGAAAATTAAATGGATAGATGCTGGATGCTGGATGTGGTGAGGAGGATGGTGGTCAGATGTTGGCCTCAGCGTCGGGTGCTTGAGGCAGTGAGCTACAGCAGCCGCTGATTGGGTTAATAAAGTGCACGCTGATTAGTGATTGGCTCCCATGTGTGTAAGCGTTGGAAAAAAAAAGGGAAGCTTGAGGCTTAATTGGATGATGTGAAACCAAGATGGAGTTGGCTCATGAGAAAATGGCAAGTTTTCACAAATTGAACAGGGACTAGGAGGACTTGCATTAATATGGGTCCTGCTGTGGCTGTTTGTCAGTAAAAGTCACATTGGAAGTGTGTCTTTACTTTTGTCTCTCTGATTTTGTCGGCCAATTAGCCAAAGGATTAAAAACCTTCTGACGTTTTCGTAAATGTGCCTTCTTTTTCTGGGCTTAATCCTCCTTCAACCTCAATGCCCCATGTTAGCACTCACAGTTTAAAATGGGCATGGCTCAGTTGGAAAAGGTGATTTCATGTAGTTCTGTGCGCCAATCAGGATTTTGTGTTAAATTGTTAATAAATAATACTTCCAGACATTTTTTAACCTTAATTTGTGCCCATATAGGGATATACAGTATATAGTTCTATATAAATACTTTTTTGAAACTATAAGGGGCTTTAAGTTTAAAAAGAAAAAAGCACTTGTATTGGATTTGTGCTCAGTATCAGAAAATATCTCGGGTTTAGCCCAAGTATCAGAATCAGGCGAGAAAACTTCACGTGGCCATGGAGACCAAAAAAAGCCCTTTGGTAAACAAAAACAAAAACAAAAAAACGCAAGGGTCTGCGTTGTTGGGGGCGTGTTGCGTCAGGTACTGGTGGGACAATGACATGCAATCCAGGATGTCAATTCAATTCAATTCAGTTTTATTTATATAGCGCCATATCATAACAAAGTTATCTCAGGGCACTTTTTCGAATAGAGCAAGTCTAGACCGACTCTTTATATTTACAGAGACCCAACAGTTCCCACCATGAGCAAGCACTATGCGACAGTGGCAAGGAAAAACTCCAGTTTTTACTCCATGTCCAGTTGGAGTACACACAGTACAGCGTTTCTTATGAGGAAGGACTTTGCAACTTTGCCAAGTTGTCACAGTGGCAATCATTATCTTTCATTGTGCTGATCACAGGGTAAACAGTAGAAACACGGTTTTACAAAGTAATCGACCAGGAATGTGCGCTTGGACATGTATTTGATTGGCCAATGCACTGCCTTGCTGGATGAGGTTGCATTGCGTTCCAGCAAAAGTTGAGCCAAGTTATTATTTTTGTTTTGTTTTTGTTTTGCAGGAGCACTCTGTATTAGCAGTAGAGTGCTGCTCGGGCTGCATATTTCTGCCTGAACCCAACCCGAGTCTGAGAGAGTAGAAACTGAACCCGACCTGAACCCAACGGGCATTCTGTTTTTTATGTCAGAGCCCGACGCAGTTAATGTAAGCTGAAGCAAATCGAAATGCCTCCATACTTTCAATTTCCCTGCATGGTTTATGGTAGTTTTTCAAACTTCCACGAGGACAAATTTTGTTTGACTTCCTCCATCCTTAGCTAGGCTACATAAATACTTACCGCATGTGTGTTGCGTTCCTGTGTTGTCACGTAAATAACAATAACAATAACAATAATTTCTTAATTTTTGTCCGAACCCAACCTGTCGGGTCCACACAGGTCCCATTGGGCTTGGGTCAGGGATCCACCCTCTAGTTAGCACCCCAACTGCGTCGTCGCACACACAGCTAGTCTTGGTCGACCTGACATCTTGCTAGTGTATGTTATTCTAATCTATTTGTAGTATTGCGCTGTTTGGTTTTGGTGATTCTTTTCCCCCATGTTTTATAAGTCATGCCACATTTCAAAAATCCGCTCAATTTTTTGTTTAATTGTTACCTTACATTTGTTATTTTCTACTGCAGTTGGTTCTGTTGGTCTAAAACACATGGCAACAGATGAATCAGTTGTGAAATAATTACTTCTTCATTGACCTCAGATATTGCTCATACCACACTCATCATTCATCATTTGAATCATACTTGAGTAATATTCTTTATATAAATACTCAAATAAGATAATTTACTTATGCAGTCGAAGGTTCTTGTGTTAGTTCTTTGTAAAACTGTCATCAGTGATCATGATGATGTTCTGAATATGATTGCTTGCAATAAGTAAGCACTGCATGTCATTTCTGATCCTGTGTGCTCTGAGCAGGATAAGACGAAGACATGAATACTGATAGTATTCAGATGATTGCCTCTGGATCTGAACACATCAGAAAACTAGCAGCCTGCCTTCTAATTAAATGTTTTAGTTGAGCAGCCTCCACCGCTGTATCTCGGGATATATGGCTGACATTTTTACCAGGCCACTTAGGAATATTTGTACCCGCGGCAGCTTGGCTTTTCACCAGTGATGCTGTTTGGACTCCAGCTTCTAACTCAGCATCTAACTGCTGCTCAGCTCTGACATGAAGTTTTACATTGACTTTGTTAGACTTGTTGTCATGTTTGTAATGAGAAGCATTTATATGACAGGATCTCAAGAGTGCACTGACCTCCTGTAATTAAATGTCTTGATCAAATAGACCTACCACACCAAGCATTGTATTGTACCACATTTCTCACAGGAAATAATTGGACACTATAAGGAAAAATATTTTTCTTAGTTTCTGGTGATGGTACAAATGGTCTGATCTCCTCAAATAATGTCAAAAAAACCCTAAACTTTGAACTTTGATTGGAACATGAACTACTTTTTGTACACAATGGGGGGGGAGCGGAGAATTACATCATCACACACCCAGTTTCTTGGAAAATCTTATCTCGCAATAAGTGCTGCCTTGCTCAGTGTTGATAAGAACAAGCTTGCATGTCCTTTCTGTTTCTCAGTGCAAGTGTGTCTAAGATGAGCACACAAAAGGATTTTTATAATTTTGATATTCTGGAGATTGTTATCTTTTGTTCAGCATATTACGCAAACTGAATAACAGCCTATAGCTGTTTTACAAAATTAGATATTTAAATCACATTTTCATATCAGAGATATTCTGTGGGCTTTTGCTGCCTCTAATTCTGATTATACATGCTTTGTGGCGCTTCAGTTCTTAAACATTTCAATACAACACCTCCAGAAGTATAAAAAGAGTTTTATTGACGTCATTAATGTAAGTTGACCCTCAACTTTTGTCCTATTATTATCTTCAGCTCTATTCTTTAATTATTCTTATTGAGTCAACTTCAAAACATTAATTATCAAAATGTTTTCACTGATACCAGATGACATTACTGCACGACATTCTTAGAAGTTAATATATTGCTCCTTTTGGTGTTATGCAGATTTCCTTTCAACTGACGGGTGCAATTAAGGCAAAGTTATTGTAAAAGTCAGTAAATGGAGCAGCCTTGTACGTGAACCAAGGCGACATGCATGTCAGACTGCTTCTTCAGAAAGAAAGTGTGTGAACTCAACTGTGACAAGTTTCATTAATAACTTTCTCACTACACCTCATATATTTCCATTCTGGAAAATTAAAATCTTAAAAATCCTAAAGTCTGCCTAAATGAAACAGAATGTATCAGACAGTGCATGTCAGAAGCATCGAGGAAAGCCCCACGACTGTATTAACTGCTCTGTCACTTTGTCTCTCAATTCTTCTCACCTATTATAACAATCACCAGAAAAAAGTACCAATGTTCCTCTTAATGTCAGAGGTGTGGACTCGAGTCAGGCTCGACTTGACAAAATCACATACAACATTCATTCTGTTGTGGTGCTGGTTAATAGTGCAATATGAAAGTGCACTCAAGGGAAACTCAAAGTTTAGGACTTTGGACTTGACTTAGGACTTGCCTGTCTTGACTTAGGACGTGAGTGCAAAGACTTGAGACTTACTTGTGACTTACAAAACAATGACTTGGTCCCACCTCTGCTTAATGTTAGATACAATGGGTTTTTTTTTTCCACCCAGGTTGATAATGATGAAACATTCTCTACATGTATCTTCTTGTTTCTACACTTTATTGAAGCTATACGTATAATACTGAATGTTCAATCCAAAGTTCCATTAACATTTTACCAGCGGGATGCTAGCACTATCTAGAACTTGTTTACATCCCTAAACAGGGATATAAACAATCAATATTTCCTGAATGAGTCAATCCCACCCACTCTCTCAAACTAGCTGGACATTGCAATTTCATGTTTCAAAGTTCAATCTGATTGAAAAGAGACAAGAGGCTAGGTCAGTTTGCATCTGGAAGCAAATACACCTTATACAAATGAGTGGGGAGCGAATCTTGGAGTAGTTCAAACTAAATTTTTTGAAAAGTGATAGCCCTAGTCCTCACCAATCAACTCTATGAAAATATGACTTGAGTCCTATTCGCACGGGACTAGTATTACCTGGGGACCTCTAGTAATTTGTAATAATTGCGGAGATCGTCCATAATCTTAATCTTAACTGAGTGTCTCTTCGAGCGTGCAATGTCTGTTTTTCTTGACGTTCAGGAAGCAGATGTTACGCAGAGCCTTGACATCATATCCAGGGAATAATGTCAGTAAATTCGAGTAAAATACAGACTTAGCTTATCTCGTGAGAATGCGCTGCACGAAACGTCGACGTGGGGGGTAATTTCTAAATCACATGAGGTCTCCTGGTAATACTAGTCCTGTGCGAATAGGGCTTTAAACATAGTTTAAGTGAAAAATGATCGCATTCAAATGAATGGAATGACAAGTAACCAGAGCTGTTCAGAGAAATTAACATGGCACAGAGGTCTATTTGCAGGCCAGTGGAGCTCAGAGCTCATTTGTTTTACGTAATGATTAATGGTATCAGATGCTATATCAGAAGTGTTGGTCACATTTTCAGGATTCTCAGGTAGTCTGACTGCTGTTATCAATCATGGATGACATTTACTGTTGCATATTAATGTAGTTTCATCACTGGGTTCCCCACCATGATGGATGCAGCAGATTGTCCCCATATCCCCCTCCTCAGCACAGCCCTGCAGAATACGAGATGAATCGAAGATCTTCTCCCAGACCCAACATCACACGGAGCTGTGTCAACGGACCATTTCTCCTCTGCACCTTAATAACAGGCAGTGATAAGCCTGTTTACACATTTACACTAAATGCATTTTCCCCCTGCTCTCCTCTCCAACCCTAGCTGCGGTGGCAGTTTTTGTGTCTTTTGTGTTGCTCTGCTGCTGAGTCACTACATAGTTTGTTCTTCATGAGAGAACACATCATTTTTTTCCCATATCCATTTTCAGTCTACTTAATCTGTTGAAATTGTCTGCAGCATATGTTTACACAATCCCACAATTATCCATTACATTTATTTTTTCAGTATATTGCTCTGATTATTTCATTACTTCCACATTTTTCATATTTTAGTTTCGTGCTTGTATTATTTGTCATTTTCCCTGCTCAGTCACATTAACTTTGCCACTAGAGAGAGCAAATTGAATTTTATTTTCATTGTTGATTATTTTTTTAAGTATAAAAAAAAGTAAAATATGGCCATCCCAATTTTTAAGAGACCAAACTGACAAATTGTTTGTTTTATCTGATCAACAGTTCAAACCGGCAAAGGAATTTACAATGAGAAAAGCAGCAAATCCTCACATGTGAAAAGGTGGAGTGGTTGGCATTTTTGCTGGATAAATGACTTCAATGATTAATCATTTATCAAAATTGCGGTTGATTAACTTCCTGTGAGGCAACTGATTGTTTCAATCATCTCGAGTATCATGCTCTGAGCCTATCCTTGTTGCATTCAATTGTTTGTCCCCACCTGTCTGATGTGAATCCTGAGTTTTCCTCCTTGAGGTTGGTCATGCAGGTTTGCCATTGTTTGGTTTTGTGAAGACAGCTATAGAGGATGCCCTGATGTTCAACTTGCCTTGTGAGACAGGTCCCTGGGCATTTGGACTGATAAAGAATTCACTTTCAAAGTCCAAACAGGAAGTCTAGTGAGCAGCTGCACAGACACGGGCCCAGCTTTCCTACAGAAAGGTAGCCAGAAGGTGGTGGAGGCATTTTTTTCTCACTTTCTTTTCTTTATGTTCTTATGGGAGACATGCTGTCAGCCTTTAATCATAACTAGTAACAATATAGCACACATAATTGTACATTCAATTAAAGGATTCTTTCCATGCAGGAAAAAAAATCACCTCTGGCATTTGTTTACTTTTGAAGCCTTTCTCTAAAAATTGCTTTCACGCTTCATGTCGCCATTTGAGTGGAAGGAAAGAGCCTGTGATCACCACTGTGGCAGATATTCTCTTTGTTTTAGCAATTCGGCATTGTCCCAAACAAAAGAACCCACCTTGAATGGGCTCCAAACTTTAAATAATGGTTATAAAGGCATCAGCCTCATGTGTCAGTATGCTCTTCGCCGTGGCTTTGCTATCTTTGTGGTTATGCACCATTTTATTATTAGTCTGTACACTCCTTAATCTTCTGCTAGTGCTCTTTGTGACTCGGCAGCTTATATGAAAACACAATTTGACAGAGCTACTGCTTATCCACCTGATATTATGTGACACCTTATGCCTTTCCGAATAGTCTTCTGTATCTGACACCATGTTGAGCACGAGAACACAAACACTTCTGTGACTGAAGAAGCCAATGTGCAGTCTTAATGCCTCTTCCAATTACTATTACAGTTTTTTTAAACTTTTCATAGGAAACCAAGCTATCAAAAGTCCATTATTACTTATTTTCATCAGATATTCCTGAAAGGAAATCCAATAAATGTTTTTTATGACCATGTTTTCAACTTTGGAAACTCTGAAATAGTATTAAAAGCACAACAGTTGGCAAGGATAGTCTCAAAACAATATTTTGTGTGTGCTTGTGCATGTGTGTTATGTAGGCTATGCTTTCTTTGACTTCCCCTCAGGATCTCCTTTCTTTGCCGGATCAGCGTTTATTCTCTACCTGCGCCTCCTTGTCCTTTATGCACTTCACATCCTTCTGCAGTTGTGTCTCTAGATAATAAGAAACGAGAAGAAGAAGCAGGGTGTGAGAAAGGTTGACAGTGGTAGAAGTTGTGGAATACATTATTGTGGATTTCTGTGCAGCACACTTTTTCTCCAGAAATTATGCTGAAGACACGGAAAAGTTAAATACTAACCAAAAACTATTCGCAGCATCTGAATAGTTGAAATGTTTGAGTGTGGTTCAGGAATGTCTTTACAGCATCATTTCTTGGCCTTGTTTTATTCTGACTGAAATTAAATTGCATATTTTTTCTTGACACACACACATACTGTACATTTGCTCTGTAAATTACAGAGCATATCTGTCATGACATATTCTGAAGTCAAGGTTATTTTTCCAGAACTTTCATCTGTATCTTAGGGCCTGGACCACAAATCACATGACCTGAGTATGGAACTTTGGTCACATGATTTGAAACCTCTGTTTCTGTTCAGAGATGGTCTTTGGTGTTGAATGTGGCAGGGGCTCTTTGATGTTTCTTCAGCTGTCAACTGACTTCTGATCGATGACTTTGACCCCTTCCCAGCTGATGCTCTGACTGGTTTTGGGCTGGTGTTCACAGACAGCTGATGTTGTCTGCTTCCAGTACTCTGTCAGTCTCCAACTAAGGGTCCTTGCCAAGTCACCATACAACCAACTGTTATCATGTGACCGAAGCTGTTGTTTTTCTGTCCGTCTATGTAGACAGAGAACTTCTTCGCATATTGAACATTTCATTTTAAACAGCATTTGCATAAAGCAACAACAGTCACCATCCTACCATCTGCGACACAGTTTGTGATCACAAACAGTGCAACAGATTGTGAACTGCAGCACACATTAGCTTTTTAAATTCTAGCTAATGTCTCAATCAAATCAAAGACGAGACAACACATAACGACTATGACACCCAATAAACGACGTTGTACATGCCATGTAGATCATTGATTCCCAACCTGGGGGTCAGGACCCCCTATGGGATCATAATTTATCTTACTTATCAAAACTAAAGTTATCTGCAACATAAAATGTTTGTAATTTTCATAAGTCAAAATGGTTGGAAATCACTGGTTTATTTGCTGGAATGGTGTAGTCCTTTTTAGGATGGTAGCAGCATGGCTCTTCGGGTGGTCAGTGACGGTCTGTTGGTCGGTCCGCCACTTTGCTCCTATTGATTTGATCCAACTATTCGATAGATTACCATGAAATTTTGTACAGACAGTCATGGTTCCCAAAGAACAAATCCCAAAGACTTTGGAGATCCCAGACCTTTCCTCTAACACCACCATGAGGTTGACATTTGTGGTTTATAATGAAATGTCCCTGCAACTATTGGATGGAGTGCCATGCAATTTGGTACAGACATTCATGTTCCTCAGGATGAACTGTAATAACTTTGGTGACCCTCTGACTTTTCATCTAGTACCATCATCAGGTCAAAGTTTTGATTTGTCCAGTTACTTGCCTGACAACAACTAATGACATTCCCATCAGTCTCAACTGTATTAGCATGCTAACATGTTTAACTAAGAAGAGGAACATGGTAAACATTATACCTTTTTAGCATCAGCATGTTAGCATTCAGTTCAAAGCACCGCTGTGCATAAGTACAGCTTCAGAAAGCCGTTTGCATGGCTGACAACTGCAGTGTTGTTTTTTAATACAACTACTTACAAAATAAGACTTGTCTTTGGCTTGTCAAGTACAGTACAAGCTATTCTCAGTACTTTGCTTTACAGAAAATAATTGGTCATTGTTTTAAGAGAAATCTCATCAGTATTTTATTTTATACTGTATCCCCAGAATATTTTCTTTCACTAATAATTATTTGACTACCTACACTAGTTTATGCAGAATGACTCATCTCAAACAAGAAGTAAAGTATTACTCTTATTTCTCCCTTTGTCTGAATATTTTTCTTTTTTCTCATGCTCTCTCAGGATCTTTCCTATCTGAATGGTGTGTTCTGCCTCTCTGCAAACCCAAGAAGCATTAAAGTAAAATGACCAATAGCTTACTACTGTATAATGTTTAATTTAAAATAGCGTTGTTCTTTCAGTTGATTCTCTTTGATGTGTTGGGTAGCTTCCTTTATCTTTCTGGCACAACCTCACATTTGTAAAAGAAATGACATCAGGCCCCAAATTCGCATTCCTCCCTTATACTGACAGTGTCAGCTTTATAATTCAAAAAGCTTAAAAAATAACTTTTGTGGTCTGTTTCCAATGTAAACTCTCTTTAGTCAATGAAAGAAATTGTCAAAACAGGAGGGAAGAGGGCTCCAACAGTGGTTGAGATGTAATGTAGTGTAATATAGTCAAAAAGATTTGAAGCTCTGTGCGTACAGAAATGGATCTTTCATTGATGCTTCAGAGGTGCATACATTTAAAAAAAACAGGAGGTAAAAAATAATAAGATTAGATTTAATGTTAGATTTAATCCGTCCTTATGTTCATCTCCTGCTCTTCACGTGTTTTTTTTAATGCTTCTCTGAGGCATCAATGAAATTTTCACCTGTTGCTTCCAATCTTTCTGACTTTAAATTATACACTGAGCAACAAAAGCGTACACAGACTGCAGAGGGAGAAAATGATCCAGTATTCACAGCAGTGTTATTGTATCTGTCTGTGGAAAGACTTAAATTTCAGTTAACCTTCTTTTTAGCGCCGGAATCCTACATGTCACACTGAGTAAACCCAATTCACCCCAACAGACGCACATCAAATCATAGCATACATGTCACTGTGATAAGTTCAGGTGTTTCTCCTCATTAATGTGTGATAATGATGTCTGTGGTGTCCAACCTTTCATCTGGTGTCTAATAATAGCCTGTGCAGTGGGGCAGAGGGGAAGAATGGAGGCTAGAGTGACAGAGGTGTTTCTCTGATAGCAAGCTGTTCTCATCCCACCTAATGAGACAGGAGATCAACCTGTCATTCTTAATATAACACCGGCACAGTGATACAGTCACACACACACACACTTCAATCTTACACATGTTGACATTCAAGCAAAGCATGCCAGTATACATAAGTCAAACACGTGGATGCTGTGCATAATGTTTGCTTTGAAAATAAATATCAGTGAATATATAATGTAGATGTGAATTAACACTACTCTTCTAAATGCCATACATCTGAACCCTACTTTAACACAAATATTACACCAGAAAATACTTGTTTCCAGTTGGCTGGCAGGTGTCTGCAAAAATCTCATATTGGGAAAAACTCATCTAAATTACTTTACAAAGTATAATATATTACACTGTGGGTACCATAGCAGCAATATTATCAAGGATGAACTGTCAAGTTCAATAATAATTATGCTTCACAATATGAAAGGCTTATTGTTTTTGGTTTTTGTCGATTTTTACCACAAAAAAATAAAAAAATTAAAAAAATAAAAACACCCAGATTTTTCTTTTTAAATGAGCTGATTGGTTTAAAGCAATTCATATCCAGGTTTTATTTCCCCCATTCATCTAATGGATTAATGCTGCAAGATAACATTGATTAGCACAGGGAACAAAGTCCTCTTGCAAAATCTTCTGGTAAGGAAGAAGAAGGGGAAGAGAAACTGGAGACTAAATTCAAATGAGTGAATATTTAGCCATGCTGGTGGTTGAGATATAGGGATGGCATGGTTGGTCTGTTGGTCACTCCTCAGCTTTGGTCCAGAGAGATGACAAATATTGGATAGAAACCCAAAATAATAAGTAAGGATATGTTACAAGTTGAGTCATTGGTGATACAGGTTAAACTGACTACAAACACACTTTTAAAAACTAGATGACAATTAAAACATCTCCTCCTTAAAGGTATCCTGTGGAGTTTTGACCACTAACACCACTACGGAGCAATGTTTTAAAGAGTGGGTTCCCATTTTGTTTGTTCTCGCACGCATGCACCCGCATCCTCCTGAGCATGCGGGCGATGCTATGCTATACATTTTCCTGTGGCTGGTTTCACAGTTTCCCGCTGATCGACGGTGACGGTAACGTACAAAGAAACGTAGCAATGCGCCAACAAAAGTGTGAAAAAGAAGACTGCTAGGTAGCATACATAGATGTAAACAATGAGATTTAAAACAGGCTATTTAAAAAAAATCAGCTTTGCAAATGATTTATGAGAAAGGAAATGTCCTCAACACGTTTGTCAGGTGTCAGGGATACACACTTTTTGGTGACAGTTGATGTAAACATAACATCTTTTTTATAAGAAAACTCCACATAGCACCTAATATTTATTGTGACAATGAACCCTGAGGTGTTCTGCTACAGGAAATGTTGAACTGTGCTCCACTTTGTGGTGCTCTAACTCTTCCATGTCCATTTCGTCCTAATATCAGAACCCCTCATTATTCAAGACCTAGAAATTGTTCAAAGATTGCTTCTGAATGTGCATGTGTAAAGTTTATTGAATCAACCTTGGACAGGGCAGCAATGGTCGATATATAATGCCGAAATCATGTTGTTGGGTTTGGGCTATCTCTAGCCCATTAGCAAATGCAACCGACTGTAACTAATGCTGGATATCTTATAACTATCAATTCAATCGCTTACAATAGAAGATTATTGACTTGAGATGAGAGGAGAGGTTCATCAATTCTGTCTTCATCCTCTGCCTCAGCTGACAGCAGGTGCTGCTAGCTTTGCCCACTTGAGAGTAGCTCTGCTAGCTGGCTATCAATGTTACTCTACTTCTGGCAAACCTTGCACTGGCATGATCATGTATATGAGCGCCACTGATGGAGAAAATATGTTTATGTTATATAACATTCTTAACAACGGCAGACAACAGGCTCACCAGCAATAAAAGGCTTCACAGCTACACTTGCTTACCGTCCTGCAACCATCCTAAATGACAAATATGATAAATGTTGTATGACCCCCGGCTCATTGGGAGTAGGAGTGGGGGCTGGGGACACCCATACAATAGTTTTCTGAGCCCTGTATGCTAGTTTAGCTGGTTGAAGGCTTGCTACCATTACAATTCCCAACTAACATAATTTGCATTTTCTCACTAAAAGACTGGAATCAATCTAATTATACAGACAGTAAACATTGTATATGTTATTAAGAGTAGCCAATTAAACATATTGAGCTTTGAGAGCTAGGAATTTAAGTCTTATCGTTTTCTCTCAGGTAACATTACATCCAGCATTGGCACGTATTTTCTTTTCCAATCTTTATCAGCATTGGCACGTTTCCCACTGTTCCACAGCACCCAATGACATCTGCCCGTAGAATGGCGAAATTGACACTAGGGGGAGCGCTAACATCGTTCCACAGCAGCTACACTGACCAGACTGTAAGCAGAAATTTTTTGTTTATCCGCCTCATGAGCGCAGGCATCGGCCGATGCCGATTATCTCAAAATGCCCTGTATCGGTCGACCGCTAGCCTAATATTCACCACATCAATTTAACTCACACTGCAGCTCAAACTCCACAACGGCACTTTCTGTGGGGGGAGGGCAAGTAGGAGGCGATGACTGTGTGTGTGGGTGTGTGTACGCTTACATGCATTAATGTGCCTGTATTTGTGAGGATTGAGGACATCTCCTTGAATCCAGATCCATCCAGAAAAAAACAAAAAGAATTCCACATCCACATACAGAGGCTAGGCTGGTGAAAGCCACTGACAGGCAGCGTGTCGGTGCAGCATCTTTTTTGTCTTGGCAATGCTGTATTTTGGGCTGCTGCTGTGCATCAGCCAAAACTGCAGAATGCATCCATGGAAACTCTGTCAAAACCACATTTTCTCTCTGGGAACTAAATGAACGTTGCCTTACTCAATTTGTAGAGTGGTGTGAAGGTTAAACAGAACACCTTGGTAACGGCAAAGGGAGCAGGCTAATGGCTTAGGTAAGGAAATATATGTTGGCATAGAGTGAACACTTAAAACCTATAATTGGCATAGATGCATAAATGGATGGGTGTATGGATGCATAAATAAGCATAGAAACAGAAATAAAAATACATGACAGACAGATGCACTGGCAAAGTGCATGTACATCTGTTTAATCTAAGTAGTACCGTGTTTTTGTGTGATGTACAGTGTTTGAATAATTGCTTAACTACTAACCTTTTTGGTTAAACTCTTGCCTTGCATACTATATGCCGCTGAGCTGCTCTCAGCCGTCGCTCTGCACCCATGAATATCCTAATGAATACGGCTGTCTGTTCTCTGGAGAAAGCACCCACTGTTTCTCTCCGTCTCAGAGGAGGAGGCAAGGTGCTGCTACTGGCTCTCTAATACCCACCATTGAATATAGAGCACTATAAAGCTATCTCTGAGGGATTAATGCACTTCAAGAACCAATTAATGGAAGGTACAAGTTTAAACTGAGGCAAGCAAATAGCCAAGAGGTAAACAAGACACAAATTCCAGCTTGTTCTTTGTACTATGCTCTTTGCTTTAATTAAATCGTGCGTTTTAAGGGAAGGATTAATGTAGCACTTCAGGCTAGAAAATGGCAAACAGAAGTGGGAAAACACACCTTGTGAGGTGAAAGTCATCATATAAAAACCATAGTTGAGTAATAAATGTCAAGAAGTATACCTCTAGGTGATCAGAAAGTGCAGGATAAAGGGAAATGGTGTATTAAACCCCTGCTGTTTGGGAGCGAGTGTGTTGCCCCAAGTGAAGGATCTTGGTGAGAATAAGATGGAGCTTGAGATCAACAGGCAGATTGGTGCTGTATCTCCAGTCACGCAGATGCAGGACTGTCGTGTTGAACAAGGAGCTGAGGCTGATGCTCTCAATTTACCATCTGTGTTCCAACCCTCAATTATAGTCAGAGTAGATTCCTTAATGTTGAAAGCAGCAGGTTCCGCCTTGGATGCCTCTCTGCTGTAAAGTTTATTTTTATGTATCATTCCGAAAAGTCCCCCATAGGAATTAATTTTGGGCACCAAATAACATTTTCTTGCCATGGTATTAAAGCAAGTGGTTTATACACCCTCTCTTTTTGAAAGGTTCCAGTCAGGCTTTACATCATAGCACGGAGACCAGGCTCCTAAAGGTCATAAATGGCATTCGACTGAATTCAGATGCTGGTTGTTATACTATTTTTATATTGTTTGACCTTTCTGCTGCCTTTGATACAGTTGATGACTCCATATTAATCGATCAACTAGAAAAATAGGTGGGTGTAACAGGGACTGCTCTGGAGTGGTTCAAGTCATATCTGAATGACAGAACTTTCTTTGTGTCTGTACGAAATGTCTTATCTGGCAGTGCAGTGATTACCTGTGGTGTCCCCCAGGGTGCTATTCTTGGCCCTTTGTTGTTTTCAATTTACACGTTACCTCCAAGTCAAGTCATTCGCAACACATCTTCTCACTGTTATGCTGACGATACACAGATGTATCTGCACATAAATCCATCAGACCTCTCCTCTGTCACATCACTTACAACCTGCCTGGCAGATATAAAGTCCTGAAAAGCTGGTAACTTGTCAAAAACAGATAAAACTGAAATGATAGTCTTTAGCTCTGAAGCACATAGGGAATACATAAACCAGGCTCTAGTCCCTTTGGACTTGCACTGTGCACAAGAGGCTAGAAATGTAGGGGGGGGATTTTAGATTCGGACCTAAACTTGTCATCTCATTTCCGTAACTCAACAAAGACAGTTTGTTAGTTGTCAAGGTTGCTTATAAGAGTTGTTTCAATTATTATATTTTAAGTACTCATTGAAATGATGTTGAAAGAATGGTTACAGTATAACCTTGACATATGAAAAACTCTTTTCAGTCATATTTAGCCCAATTTTTAACCTACATGTCTAGACCTGGTTCTACCTACAAATCATCTAATCAAACCTTGCATCCCGAGTCTGGTGCACTTTTATTCCCTGCAAAAAGTGATTCTATGATGTGACATGCAGCCCTCCTAGTGATGATTCCCTCATTTGTGAGGAGGAAACAGTGTCAGGAGCAGGGAGAGTTTCACAAGCTGATACTGGACCAATAGAATATCAGATCTACTGAATCTACTTTGAGATGTCATGAGCCCAGTTTGATACATTACCAAACATGTTGGAAGTTCACATCAAAAAGAACTGGACCAATTACTGCAACCTGATCAGCAACTGGCAGTATGATAGACACATCCACATGGCTACACTACACTTTGCACCAGGGAATTATCTTCAAAAACATGCTCATGTCTCTTCTGCAGCTAAATTCATTTATAAGCTCTTTTGAGCCTTTTGACAGATACAAAAAAGCACAGACAATCAAGACTCTTCCAAAACGATGTGCGCCAGTTTTTGGTGTAATAGACTAGGGTCGTATTTATTTTTTACAGTTTTGGACCAAAACAACAGAATAGATATGCAAAGGCCTGTATTCCAGTCATGTCCACCTGGAAGGAAACCCTGAGGTAAACCCAGAAGACGCAGGATGGATAATATATCCCATTTGACCTGGGAATGCCTCCTCCTTCAAGAGGAGCTGAAGAATGTGACTTGGAAATGTAAACTGTTGCCATTGTGTAGCCTAAGTCTTGTAGCCTGATTGGACAAAACAAGCAATTTAAAGTTGTCACCTTGGGCTCTCAGAATTTGTATTACAGTAACCTTGGGTGTTTTGATATCTAGTAACGCTAGGGAGCAATGTTTTTATTTTTTATCTTCAAGGGTTTTATCTTTTTTTTTTTTTATTGGCCTTGCAAATGCTTTATAAGCAAGTGAATGCATTCAACATGTTTGTTAGACCTCAAGGACACACACAATGCTGTTTGGTTAGAAACATAACATGTTAACATAACATTTTTTACAAGAAAACTCCACAGGGACACCTTTTTAATAATTAAAAAATCAATAGAATAATCAACAATTTAAAAAAAGTGTTGCATGGATAAATGGATACATTTTAGTATTAAACTTACAGAGACATAATGAGATAGTTTTACCACTGCAGCAGCAAACCAGCAGGACTCGCACTCTGTACAAACAATCCATAGATTCAGGGGACATACATGTTTTCATAATATGAGCTGAATTGGGTGCCCGCCAGATATTACAGGCAGTCCAAGAAGGAATTCAAAGCAGGGAACTTTGGCTAAAGGAGGCCAGTTGAGCAGAGAACACAGTGCAGAGGCCCAGAAGGGCCTTTGCCACCCACTAAACCAGAAGAGGTATCAGTGTTAACAATACTGCTTGAGCATCACAAGTCTTAGGCTTGGTATAGAATTTGTATACAAGTAAATATCTGCTTGCTCATTTATTTAATTGTCTATTCATTTCTGTAGCAGTTTCAGCTGATGCTCTTATTCAAAGCAACTTAGGAAGAGAAAGAAGAAAATACTTTTTGTTGTCTAAGTGGCTGCTGTGATGCCAAGCAAATTGTTTATTTAAAGTTTTCATCTGACACAGAGGCTTTAAGGGGGATGTTTATTGAGTTGAAACTTACCCAGGGTTAATCTTTTTTGGTTGACTGGACCAGTCAGCTACACAATCTGTTTTAACTGGACTAATGTTTAGATGCAATGGTCCCAGTGTGTGTATGCGCGTGTGTCTTCTTGCTCCAAGCTGCCTTGGTGGGTGGGTGGGTGGTGTGGGGAAGTCTTATTAATCTTGACAGTGTGCTTCTTTTTCTATGGTATTATTTGTTCTTGTGTGTGACATGAATGGGCTGATAGTATTAGCTGGGAGCATGTTTTTTTGGTGACATTAGGCGGTTTTAGAAAATGGCACTCTAGTCTAATTGGCTTGTATGGTACGAGCACAATGTAGGAGAAATTTCTTTGTGTAAGGAGTTCATGAAAGATGTGTGCAATTCTGAAACACAGTGTGCAGCTGATTTTTGCTGATTACATTTTTGATGGTCACCGCACTGAAATCAACAAGAAGTGAACTCAAAATTGGCCAGATTTTCCCTGGTCTAATTCAAAAACACGGTTAATGGGGGCGAACAAAGAAATGTTCAGTAGAGAAGATGAAAAGCACTTTGTCACCAAAGACGATACATCTGTGATTGATTTTATTTGTACGTATCCACTTTGAAGTCCAGTTGATAAGTGAAACTGAAAAATATTAAGTTTATTGTGTATCCAAGACAGGTTCAGATACAGAGAGGCACATCAGAAACAGCTGGCAAAATTTGCATCATGTACAGTACTTGTCGGGGAGGAGACTAGTTAAAATGCAAGCATCACATTTGTTTGCAGGAGGAATGCATTTTTAACATTGTTCGATGTTTTCACCCTCATTAACATGAGTAATTATAGCACAGGATGAAGTCACAAACAATTTGTCTACAAGATACTTCATCTTCAAATTCAATTAGCATTACCCAAATCCTGTGAGCTTGTTTCCACACTTGCCTCGCTACATTATCCATGATGACTAGCTGTTTGTATAAATTAAATGTGAAAGCATAATGCTGTACTCTTATGCCAAACTTGCAAGGGGAATTGAGATTTGGAATTATTAGAAATAATGAGAATGAGCGATAATGAAGCAGATGGAAGGAAGTAACCTCAGCCGATCACGCAGCTTAATTCAGGAACAAAAGACGATATGATTTGGCTACGTATAACTGCCAAAACAAAAGGAACTAACCAAAGATGTGAATACAAAATGTAAAAATATATACACTGGAACTTCTCAATCACCTTGTTATGCAGTTGTTACGCACCTGTGTCTGTTTCCCTCGTTGTCTCCTCCCCTATATATACCGGACCTCTCGCTTTGTTCTGAGTCACGTCATTGTGTTGGATGTTGCTGATGTTTATTGGTGATCTCTTTGTGTCGTGTTTCTCTGTGTATCCGTACCTGAGCTTTGTAAGTTTATTTTGTAGTTAATAGGTCTTTGGACTGATTCAACCTCCTCGCCTGTCTGCATTTGGGTCCTCTCCCTGCTGCCTTGATGGCTCACTGTGACAGTGCCTAAGGAAAGCCCAAGGTGATTTGTTCAAATGTGTTTTGTCCGACCAACAGTCAAACTCAAATATGTTCAACTACAATGATAGAAAAAAATACTCACATTTGAGAAGCTAGAACTTGCAAATATTTGAAATTGATAAATTGATTGTCAAAATGCTGACTAAATTTCTGTCGTATAATCGATTGTTCAGCTCTAACCATCATCGGGACATGCAGATGGATAACAAGAAAGGTAAAATCAGAATAAAATGGATTATTAAGGAGTATGTGTTCCGTAACATGTGTTTTTATGGAATAGGGTTGCTGGCCCTATGTTCAATCATCGGCCATTGTAGGCTTTTGGTGGTGGTGGAGGGGGCTTGTTAGTCCTCTCCCTTCTCTTCCAAGTAATGGATTATAGACTGACACCACATGAGACAAGACATTTTAGGTTGCCCCGGCACGTCATTACTGTTGTTACCATGTATGTGGTATCTGCTTCCTTTGTTGCTGCACTATGCGCCAGCCGGCAAAAAGGGAATGACTGGCTGACTGTGGGACTCTGCTAGAGGGATGAACAGCATACCTCAATTTGTGTTTTGATGATGGTGGTGGAGACAGCTAACATGTGTTCCGGTGGGTTTAGGTATTATGATGACATAAGACGAGACTGTCTTGCCCAAAAGTCCGTATAGGTCATAGGCACCAGGCAGCTTATTACGACCCACAATTTACATTTGTATGTAAGGTGACCTCCAGTGGCTGTAGTAATTATGACGGGAGTAAAGGCGGAAGTCCGTTGAGGTAGTAAAGAGCGACAAAGTCCACATAAGGAGGAGGCTAGGGTGGATGGATGGGTCAAACAACACAGGACAACCATGACTTATTTTAACTTAACTCACTAACGTCCTTACTTTAACCCAAACCATGATCTTTTCCTTAACCTAACCAAGTAGTTGTGGTGCCTAAACCTAACCAAACTGCGACCGCTTCACAGCCTCAACCACATGTTTATTATTGCTACCATGACGCCTACATATGTCTTTCTGGGAGTCATTGACAAATGACCTATTCTGTTGTTTATGTTGGAGGACTTGTTGCAGAAGACATAGCATATGATTCACATCCTTTTCATACTCATCAAACCATTCAGTGGCGCCTCATGTCTGGTATGTAAGCATCTGCATTTATGTTTCTCTTCTCTATTCAGGTATTTTTCTTTAGTTGGTCACCCATCTGTATGTGAATGCTACATAAGCTGTCATCAGATATATGCATCAGCTGTATATACAGTATCAACATACTGTATGTACTGTGACCATACCTTCTGATACAGTAAATGCATATAAACAAGCTATGCAAACAAATACCTTACAGATACAGGTATACTCAGCTGGTACATAAGTTGCTGGTGGCCAAGTTGACAGGGGTCTTTATCTGTCTTTTTTTTTTTTTTCTTCCTGCTGGGCCAAAGTGCTCCAGATTGGACCAAGAATCATTTCAGTAAAGTTTGTCACACACATTAAAAAGTACAGCAAAGCCTTCCAATGTTCCAAGAGCCTGCGCTCTGGCAACACCCCTCTGGATAGCTTACAACCCAACCAACTGTGTATAAACAAATAAGAGTAAAACTTTGCACAAGCAAGGGTAAAAACACTGTGCATACAACAATAATGGCAACACTTACACTGCAATAAATTGTGCATTAAAAATAACTCAAATTTGGTGGTTCCTTATCTATTTTACACTAAAATCATCTTAAGGAGTTGAAATCAAGATGGTCCCTTTTTCAACTTTTTAAATTGTAACATAGCTAACAACCAACATTATCCATTAATTTTATCCATGAATAATCAGTAAAGTGTGTTTTCCTCTCATCCGTGACCCTGTGGGCTGACTGTTGATGAGTCTCACCGCCTGTGGATAAAAGCTCTTCCTTGAAGCAGGTGGTGTGAGACTTGATAGTGTGCTAACAACCCTCAGATCCATAACAACGTAGTAAATAGATGATGGCTTATCTTTGATAATAATACTGTATACTGTCCTCCAGTATATAGAGCTGTATATCTCTGAAGGTGGTAGTTTGCTACATGTCTATCATTGTAGAAACCAGGACTACAATTTTTCTGAGCTGTGTCAGATTTCTTACAGAGGAGGTTCCACATGACACCATTAAGCCTTTTGTGACAATGCTGACTGAAGCTAACCATCATTTTTGTCGGCATATCATTTTTAAAGACATCCAAGGAAGAAGAGCCTTTGTTGATCTCGTTGTTGCCAAGTGAAGGAAAAAGAAATCTGAAATCTTAAAAAATGTAAAACTGTTGTCGGTCTCAACAGCAGCACCACGGATAGATAGTGAAGTGAAGGTGAAATAAAGTTTCCTAAAAATCAATGATAATTTTGTTTCAAGAGACAGGCTATTTTCTTCACACCACAGGTACAGCTCCCACATATCTATCCTATGGGCCTCCTTGTTATAATGGATCAAACAAATCACTGTGGGTTGCTGGGATGCCACACGTTCAGTGTCAGGCTTTTTCTCCATGCTGTTTTATCCTACCTTCCTTCCGTAGTCTTTTTGTAGCTTCCTCATGCACTGCAGCAAGCAGTGCACTACAGTAGCTGCAACTTATTGGTAGAACATTTAACATTGTCTTTTGCCTATACTGAAAGACCTAAAATCACCTCCTAAGTGAAGGACAGCCTAACTTCTCTTCCTAAAGTGACTGCATGTCAATGCTGGCCCAGTTTTCACACTGTCATGCTTTCCCAGCCTCTTGTAGAAGTGCACCAGCTTCACCTCATCACCCTGCATAGTGATCATTTTGTCCACCTCCACAACAGTGTGTGAGATGTACTGCAGGAAGAGCAAGAAGACACAACACCAAATGGTACTTTAACACTTTGCATTCACACTTTTTCAACACTGGTGTTATAGCACTTTCAGAAATCCCGGAATGAGTCCCATTAACCTTTTGAACCTAATGCTGTCTTTCACTCCCTTTATTTCTAGGCTAATTGCATAGTCAATATATGTTTCAGCCAGGCATGCCATATATTGCGATTTTCAGGACAGCTGAAGCTACTAAGAAATTACATAATTTGGCATGTTATGCTCCTGGTCTATGAAGAGTCTATAGGGGAGGAAAACCCTGGCCTTTGTGTTAAACGTCATACACAGCACAGAAGTAATTATGTAATTAATACATTAACATAAAGTAGATGTGCCAGTCTGCAAGCACATGTGGTAAAATTGCTGCTTTTCTGGAGCACTTACAGGTGATAAGGCTGGAAAATAGGGCAGTGCTGTACCTTGACATGGTGCAATGCAACAACCAGGCCATGCAGCATGTCCTACCACCTGTGTGTGGGCTTATTCTTGAACACGTTTTCCACCCAGGCATTTTAAGCTCTTTTGGGCATAAATGTATTTTGAGAAACGGATGCAATGCTTCAATTTGCTGCCCATTCATTCCAATGAAAGTTGCTCACCTAGTACATACTCCCAAAAGGTCTTCCTGGTTGGCTTTCACATTTTGTGTGGCCCACCCAACCCTGTCTACCAGAAATGTGTATATATACTACTGATTTGAGAGAAATGTAGCTTAATTTTTGTTTCAATAAAGAGAGGTGCCCCGGTAGCTCACCTGGTAGAGAACGTACCATCAAAGCTGAGTCCTTACCGCAGCGGCTTCGAATCCGACCTGGGTCCTTTGCTGCACGTCATCCCCCCTCTCTCTCCCGCCATTCCTGTGTCTCTTCAGCTGTCACTAAATAACAAAGGCCAAAATGCCCAAAAGATATCCTAAAAAAAACAATGAGAAAACATTTATAATTAACATATCTGCAAAGTCGGAAAACATTTACAAACTGAACATATCTGCAGAATGTCCACACCCTGAATTTACATGTGACTCATTAGGTCACATAACAGTCACGCAAGAGTCGCACGTATCAAGGTGTGAATTGGTGTGAACCTGTCTGGGAAGGGATGTGCATGCACTGCAAAGCCTCCCAACTCCTGCCTCACCCGGGTGGCAGTGACAAGGAGGGGACAGGCTGGGGTGAGGATGCTTGAAAGCTCGAGACGGGATTGCGCTGTGGCTTTGACCCCTGGAGTGATGGACATGATGGACTTGATAATCTGGCCGACTGTAGACTTCTTTTTTCCTTCAATTTACTGCTGCAGCGTGCAGTCTTCTCTCACTAGGTGTTCTGCCTGTGCTTTAGCCTCTTCTTCAGCTATCTTTAGACAGACAGCCTTGTCACTGCCTGTGGCCCTGAAAGCTAACTTTTTCTTTATATGTCCTTTGTGATCTAGAGCTTGTATTGCTTAGAAAACGGTGAACTTATTTTTGTTGGGAAAAAAATAACACCATAAATTCTACTGATACATTTTACATTTACATTTTAAAGTTACTCTAAACAATGATGAATGTATTTGTTGTGAGGGGCATTTATAAACAATATACTGTAATACTGACATACTAGAGCAAAGCAAATACTGGGACATTGTACTTCCTAAGGAATCATTACCATTAACCCTTTCTCAATAGTAGTCTGAAAGACTCTAAAGAACCACGGCTGAAACTAACAGTCATGTTCATTATGATTAATCTGCCGATTATAATAGATTATTTGTTTGTCTACACAGTCCAAAACACAAAGATTTTTTTTATTTACTTTAATTACATAAAACGGAGCATCTAATATCAAAATGGTTGTTGATTACTTTTTTGTTAATCCATTAATGATTGATGAATTGGTTCAGCACTATAATGAACCCAACCCAACACTTATTTCCTCTTGATGATGATTTTAAGTTTAAACTAAATCAGCAAACATGCCTCTACCATTATTTGCTCTTTTAAAATAACATATGCAAAGAGTGTGCGGGTTTTTCTTCCAACCAATCAGCAGAGGACCTGCTGATGTCAATGACTGAAAAACTTTCACTAATGAAGCTATATGCACCCTTAACATTTCACCTTGCTCCAGTATTTCACATATGGCTGTAGAGAAGATGGAGTACAGTAAACATTGCTTGCTCTATTGATTGATCCTGAACAATGATGATTTAAGCAATTCACAGCTCGTGAAAGCTTTTACATTTGTGCCACTTTTCAAGCACTTCTTTTCCAGGAAAAGAAATCTCCACAGAGAAGATGTGTTTTATAGATTATTACTTAAACAGCAAGAGCCCCTCCTTTATTTTTACTGCTGTGATTCACCGTGTCTGCTTGCATCAAACCCTTGAGTGTGATCATAGTCTGGTGTATTCCTCTGTAGAAAAGACTCTGTGAAGCACATAACTCTGCATTCACAATATTCCCGCTGGGTCCTGACCAAGGCAGGGAGCTCATCAATCTTTTTTTGCCAGTGATCTCACTTTCCCCATCCGGATAGATGGAGGGTAGGGTTTAAATCTCCTTTCGCTTCCCCCCCACCCCCTCACCCCCCTCACCCCAGATCTCTTCTCTCTCCATCACGCAAGCAGCTCAGTCAGTAGATTCTTCGTCACTGGGCCGGCTGCCAACATCAGTGTGATCAGGTGCTGCCAAGTGTAAGGCTAAGGACAGACTGGAAAATTTAGCTAGAATGTCCATTGTTCAAGTAAGTCCCCAATTAGTGTGTTTATCAGTTGTGACTGCTGTTCTGTAAAACTGATTGGGAGCTTACCTCATTGTCAGCTGGAAAATAGTTTTGGTAATCAAGTTGAAAGAGTGTACTGAGAAGTTACTACAAACCTTTGTAGAGCACCCATTGTGAGTGTGGAGAAGGATAGTGGAAGTATGTGTTGGTACAAGAGATCAATGAACACGCTACAGAAAATAAGATGTTGGATTTACAGATTTACAGGTAGTGCACAGGTGTATTAATGCCCATTTCTGCCAGTAAAAGAACAAAATAGATCAAAAGTCATAAGATTTCTTTTTAAAAATGCTCACTGTAAGTAAAAACATTTGACTTAGTTAAACATATGAGATGGTAAATCAAAATTATGAAATAAAAAGTCAAAATTATGATATAAAAAGTCAATTATTTTTACTTACTAAATTAATCTATATATCTATATTTTGACTTTTTATCTCAAAATTTAGTGTTTATCTCATCATTTTTATTCAGTAAGTCAAAAGTTGGACTTTTTATCTCAACATATTTCCCTACCCTTAACAGAGACCCTGAGCGCAAAGATAGCAGATCACAAAATGCTCGTAGGAGTAATTTTTGGAAATTGGTAGTAGTTTTTGGAAGGCACTTGCAAACAAACTAGTTTGTTGTTTAGGTACAGTATGGAGACTTGTTGGATTTTGGACAGACTCTTTCCATCTGTTCTTTAAAAAACACACCAGCTCCATCTCTGCCAACTCTGAGGACATTGGCGTAGTTCAGCAGTAAACAGGGACAGTGACTGAAGTAGGAATGTGGAGAAGAAAAGAGTTTGGTCAAAGAGTACTCAGAGCTCTGCCTGTGTTTACACGTATGCACACTTGGCTAATTGCTGTTCAGAGTGGTATAGCTGTTGGCTTGTCAGTGTCAGACAGTTCCAAAAACTGATCATTGCAGACACCTCAACTCAACCGGTCGAGGCAGATGACTGCCCACCCAGAGCCTGGTTCTGCTCGAGGTTTCTACCTGTTAAAAGCTGTGCCAGCTCATGGTGGGAATTGTTGGGTCTCGTATAAACAGTACGGTCTAAACCTGCTCTATATGAAAAGTGTCCTGAGATAACTTCTGTTATGATTTGGCACTATATAAATAAAATTGAATTGAATTGAACCTCTTATTCATTCTTTTCAGGCGGTCTGAACAGCTCGTCTAATGGAGCAGGTAGGGGCCACACGGGCAGAAAGTCTGCAAACGGTCAGGGATTTCAGGAAGAAGATTGTAAACCCTTAGAAGATAGTGATCTCAAATGTTGGTGCAGTGGTCAGAGTCACAGCAGACTGTGTTTGTTGTAGTGCTCACTGAGCCACTGGAGGATTCAGTAGAGGAAGCTTATGTTGTCTAAGGTTACAGCTTAGGGCGAGGAAAAAGGCGTCTGTAAAGGTAGGTTGTGCCCTCTGGTTGTAAGATGCAGGGACAATGGAATTCCCCGTTGAGCCTTCTTGCGGTGTTGTGGGCGTAATTCAGTGTATCAGTGAAGGAAGGTGCCCACTGCAGTGACTAAACCATTCAATCAGCCAACCTCATAAAACCCTAGAATAATAATTCCCAACCAGGCGTTCTATACCCCAGGGGGTATGTGGAAAGATTGTGGAGTAGCTCAACCAATTTGAAATTAATAGAAATTATGATTTCATCAGTGAAGTATATCCACTATTTTTTCAGAAGAAAAATAAACCTAAACTAGAATTACAAATTGGTGTGATACTGACCTTTTAGTAAATTTACAAAAGACAATGCAACCACCTATGATAGGCTACTGTTGCCATTGAGAGTGTACGAAAACTAGTTAGAAAGTGAGCAGAGAAGTCGAAATAGTTAGCTAAAAGTAAGGGATGCATGGTTTCAATAAACCAGGATAAAAGGATAAAAGTAATTTAAGTTGATACAGCTAAAAGTAATGAGTTAACATATTAAATAATTAGCCAAAAGTAATGGATAAACAGTTGAAATAATTAGCTAGAAGTAATTGATAAATGATGGGAATAGTTAGCTTAAAGTAATGGAACAGTTGAAAATAGCGAGCCAAAGGTAATGGACAAACAGTTGACATTGTTAGCTAAAAGTAATGGTTTAACAGAAATAATTAGCTAAAAGTAATTAATAAACAGTTGACATAGCTAGAAATTATAGAATGGTAAAGTCCAACTTTTGAATTGACAGTTCAATTGTATGAAAAAATGATTCTAACATAATCCAATTTAATGTAGTTTTTGTCGTAATACACGTTAAAATCAATTGAAATTAACTTAAAATATGTCAGGTGGGGTTTACAAAGGGGTACTTATCTAATAGGGATGTGGGATGTTGTGAAGCACTGCCCTAGAACTGGAATTATTTTTATCCATGTCTCACACTCTCTGTTAACTAAAACCATGTGCCTCTCCCATGTATCTATATAATTTTGGTACAAGCATCTGTTTTTTGTTTTTATCTATCTGCAGTAAAAATTGTTTATCTATGTTTTCGACTTCTATCTTACAGTTAAAAAGCTTATTAAAAACTATGAATCCTCATGTGAGTACATGCTGAACAAAAAAAAAAGCAAGAACCATATTTTACATCAACTTTGTGAGAGAAATTGTGACACATGGTTGCAACTTTTGAACATTTCTCGTACAAACAGCACTTGTTGACAGAGCTAAGCAAAGTGAATAATCTTCAATCTCCCCACTGTGCCAGCTCAACAATCTCTATTGACTCTCAATTTGAGAGCAGATTCGGTTAGTCTGAGTAATATGACAAGATGGATAAGAGGAAGGCTGTTGTTGTCGGAGCAGTGTTGAATGTTGCAGTCCCCAATCAGGAAGATGCTTTAAAGTGACAGGATTTGTGGAAGAAGAATCCAATGCTGCTGTCAGTGGCAGTTTATCAAACCCAGTTATGCAGCAGCTGGATTGGTTTAAAGCTTAAATGTTACAGTTTGCCATGATTAATAACTATTGGAAGATCAGGGAGATCCCTCTCACTTTATAGATTGATACACAATGTAGTCACTCTATATTATTCTCTGCCATACACAGTTAATTTTATTAATTAAAAACAGCTGTAATTCCAAAATCTGACAGTTTGTACATGGGCCAGTGTAAATTATGCTTCAAATCTCAGTACAGTTTTTCTCTTCTTTATCATTTTTCTCTCCAAAGTAAAGAGAGA
Source organism: Macquaria australasica (assembly GCA_005408345.1). NCBI lineage: Eukaryota > Metazoa > Chordata > Actinopteri > Centrarchiformes > Percichthyidae > Macquaria > Macquaria australasica. The sequence continues at coordinate 524,891 of SEMN01000106.1, forward strand.
GTAATAACTACTGACCAAAAACAGTAAACTGAGGCTGGGTTTGAATTCAACTAGTGCTGAAAGAATTAGTTGATTAAAGGAAAACTACAGTTTATAACTTTTTTTTTTTTGGGGGGGTAGCAGCTCTCGGAAATCTCCGGAATCTCAGCAATTACTTCCGTGATTGTGATCATATCATAAGAACCAATGGCTGGAGCTTCAAAAATAGAACCCAAGCTGTAACAACTTATTTTAATAAACGTAATATAATAATAATAATTAAATAATCATAAGTTGTAGCCCTAAATAAAAAATATGTATACCATATTACTTGATTCATTAACTCATAAACAACAGCCATACGTTCATAATAACATCAGCATTTCATCAGCTTGCTATAATATCATTACCCAACACAAACATCTGGCATACTCTTGGAAAACTGTGAAAAATGCAGCTGTTTTAGCTAAACACAGTTCATGCATCACCTAAAAAAAGGTTCCCTCACTTGTTCCCCTTGTTTGTCAGCTGTAAACTGGCATGGACAACCACTTAGTCCATCGCTGCTGTGGTTGTGTCAAAGCCACCTGACCTCGACTCCCACTTGACATGAATTTTCTCCCTCTCCACTTGTACTTAACCTTATTTTAGGTGGTTTTGGTCCGTTGTCCGTCTGTTTTCTCGGTGCAGATGTTTCAATGGATAAAGCAACCCTGAGGGGCATACTTAAGCTGTTATCTGCAAAAGATGACATTTTCGTATTTGCTGAAGTCATAGTGGCATCACCAGAAAATGACTCCTTAGTGGAGGCAGCGTTTATTTTTTACTTTTGATATGACAAACACAGCAATACAGCAACAGCTGCCCGACATCTGCTGCAGAGGCCTTTCTGCTCTGTAAATAAATGGACATATTCAAACCCATTTATTTTACTTGTCTGAGTGAGACAACTGGAGACATTAAGCTGTCCAACCAAAACTTGAGCTTTGCTCTGCCGGGGGAGAGATGAACCAAAGCTGACTGACTGTTGACTTTTAGTTGCTCTGCTGATTGTTTACCCAGTTGTTCTGCGGGATGCAACCAATCCATAAACACATTTAAAAAGCTGAATAAACCCTTAAAGAACATTCCTGGCTTCTTGGAGGAACAAAGCTTTGAAGGATGCACTGTAAGCTGTTTGCCTAAGTACTCTTTCAGCTATATAGCAGCTTTGCTCGAGGGAAGGCAATGTCAGTCTGTCTGTGTGTCAGTCCACCACTTTGGTCCATACTGAACTATCTCAACAACTATTCGATGATTAACATGTACTTTTATACGGACATTCATAGTGCCCAAAGGTTACATTCTTATGATGTTGGTGACCCCCTGACTTTTCCTCTAGCGCCACCAGCAGGTTAAAGTGTTTGTTTATCCTGTGAAATATATCAACATCTACTGGATGAATTGACACAATATTTGGTACAGACATTCATGGTCCCAGGATGATGAGTCCTACTGACATTTCCTGTAGCACCACCACGAGGTTGACATTTTTGGTTTTTAGTGAAATGTCTCAACAACTGTTGGATGGATTGCTATGAAACTTTGGTGAACACATTCATGTCCTCATCAGGATGAATTGTAGGAACTTTGATGATCCCTTGACCTTTCATCTAGCGCCACCAACAGGGCAAAATTTCAATTTGTGTAGTACTTTGGTTTATCACCAAATCCCTTCAAAACTAATCCATCACCATCAGCTGTACTACAATTAACAAATGTTAGCATGCTAACATGCTAAACTAACTAACTTGCCTGTAGACTCTTATGCTGTGTCTCAATTCACGTACTTCCATACTTACACTTGCTATTTTGAGTGCATAAGTGCGTTCACACTGACAAATATGGCAAAATAAAGTGCACTAGGAGTACCCGGATGATGCACTCATATCGGTCAGAAAGTTGCGTGTGGAACGCTGGACACTTCTCATCCTCAACGGTCACCATCTTGGCTACGTAACGGAAGGGGAGGGACCACCAGCGTATGAAAATGGCGGCCGCGGTTGCGATTGTTATGGCTAAATTTAAAAGCATGTTCATTTTCATTCATTTTTAATCAAACTGAATTGAAGTCAAGTGAGCAAATGAGCCGGCAGGTATTTTGGCGATAATGCTCCGCCCGGTTGCAACTCACCGTTAAAAAGAAGAAGAATAAGAAGTGGTCAAATGTTGCGATCGTCATGTCCGGTAAGTGTACAACAGCCGTGTTCGATTTGAGACAACACTACCCTGTCAAAAAAGACACACAGTGGAGTAGGTCTGAGAATATTTAACAAGCAGTCAGGCATGAAGCACTGTATACAATTCTTGTCGAGACAAAGCCATAACTCAGTGTCAATGACAGTGCAAGTGACAATGAAATATTTAATACCATTTAATGTTGTATAGAGTCCTGTGAGGGCTGGGAGACGATGAGACTTCAAATGTAGCTCACAAGATACTTTTGTGCATCGTAAAATTCCCAGTGCAGGGTAGAAGTAGTGGATGAAAGGATGGAAACATAAACACTGCCTGTTTCCAAGGATGGCTCAGTATATGAGAAAACAGCTCTAATCTCAGATGTCAGTGTTAGATGCTGTCAGGACAGGAAAAAACTGGCACAGGAAGATGCGTGGATGAGCATAGCCTCTTCCATTTGATGCTAGATATAGCACTGTCTAGTAGCTGAAAGCTTTTGGCTGTTGTTATGGATACCATCTAATCTACGGCATAATATGGCTAGAGAATTGGATTTTGTTTGCAACATGGACAGTATGTCAACACGTGATTGTCATACTAATGAGGTTGGGTTGCAGCGTGTGGACAAGGTAAAACTGACCTTGTGAAAATGTGAAACTGCACTCACCCCATGTTAACAGTGAATGCAATTGCCACCTGAAAGAAGCTTGCATTAATAAAAAAATTAAAAGACTGAATTACTGTATTCTGCAACTTATTTGCCTCTTTTGTTGGATTGCTTTGGTTTTAAAAGATATTTACTGTGTGGTTCAATCTCATTGCTCTCATCAACCCCGTTTACAGCAGCAGTCAGTTGTTCAGTTCAGAAAACAAGCTGTGAAAAACCTACTGTACACTACCTGCCTAGTGCCAAGTTAGCTACTAGCTGGTGAGGGAAATGGAACAGCTAGCCACCGATACCTACAATGCCTTATATAAATACACAGTTAGATCTGCTTCCTTCAGGGTGGAGGTAAAGACTCCCCAGGGCCAGGGTGCAATAGATTCAAAAATTCCTTTTAAGTATGTGCAATAAAATCACTTGGGCCTAATCCCCCCCCCCCCCCCCCCTTTCTGGTTACCTGTCTTATTGTCCTATTATATTGTTTTTAACTTGTTCTTATTGGCTGGTTTTACTTGTTTTAATTTGTTTTACTAATTTGTCTTTACTTACTGTTTCTTGTTGCCTTTATTGGTATGAGGTGTTACTCTTTCTAAATTATATTGCTTTGTAATGTGTGACAGACTCTGCTCTATCTAGTGTGTCTGCTTTTGCCATGCTGCCAGCCAAATTCCCCATGTGGGACAAAACAATACAAGACTGAACTGAACTAAGATTGTGCCACTTTTATTTCCCACCTTTTTGCCTTAAAATGATCCATTCACAGTCACATTTCCACCCACCCACCTCAAGACTCTGTAGGTTTTAGAAATATGTTGAAAATTGTGCCAGCTCAGTACTTGGGCTCTGACTCGGCACAGTAAAGATGCTGTTTTACCTTCTCAGCTTACTCAAATTACCAAAGTTCCTTGAGTAATCCATTGAGCCTTGGAGTGCAGGTTCAGTCACACCACGATTTATAATGGCGACATTTCAGTCCGAAATAAATACGTTTTAATGGAGCTGCCGCAATCAGTGGATTGGCTTGCAGAGGTAAATTTGCACAGTACAGCTTTGGTTAACTTTGACAATTGCAAACTGTCTTGATAGTGTTGAAGTAGTTTGAACTAGAACCCAAGAACCACAAGCAGTCACTACTTCACCTCTTCTAGCACCACCTCTTTCTCAAAGACGCTTGAATGACTTTCACTGTGACTGGGCAATAAGCCACATTTAGCCCTGTCCTGCCGATGCTTTTTACTTTTCACACTCTGGAGGTGTTTTGTGGAATTTTAAGAATGGATGCACTTAAGGCAAAACAATGTCGTTTAGTACCACTTAAAAAAGTAACTGGTGGAACATGTTACTTCAAACAAACCAGAGAGGAATCTGCTGATTGAATCCACAAACCAATGGGGTTTTTTTTAAATAGTGCTTCGAGTCGAAACAAAACTTTGGCAAGGAAATGATTACGTCTACTGCACTTTCGCCCTGAATGAGCGCAGGATCTCACAGCTGCTCAAAAAGTAATGAAGCTTGAGTGTATTGTCTTGTTGTGCCTCTGGTAAATCGATGCTCTTAATCGTTCATTTGGAATAAATCTGGTCCCTTGTTTGTTTCTCTCAAGCAGCATCAATGACAACATTCACATGTTGACAGAATATACATCTCTAAGCCTACTACTTTACTTTTATTTATGTGTCTAATTCCCCGACAGAATTATCATTCACACTCCTCCTTCTGAATAGTGAATAGTAAATTACAGTTAAAGAAGTTATTGTGTTGTTAGAAGTTGGGTGTCTTATATTGTACATTTCAGGGATGTCAATACTATGAAGGAGACCTTGACAACAAAACGCACTCACCCTGTGATTGCCTCTTCATTAACATGCTTCTCAATCTTGATTATAATTTTCTAAGCAGTGGATGGGCCTTCAGAATCCAGTGATTTGACGTGCAGAGCACAACTTGAGCATGAACTGGAATACTCCGCCTGACGTGCATCCCGTGAGATTGATGTCTCTAATTAGGGGAGGAAATGTGGTTTTCTAAATAGCTCTTGAAAAAAAGACACAGGCGTTTGAGTGTGTACATGAAACACTTTATTCAAGGAGAAATGAAACAAATTATTCCATAATTAAATAAAATTATACAGTTTTATGTATATTAAACGATAAAGATTTTTTGCAATATCATCAGCAAAATAGTTTAGATAGATTTCTTAACAAAATAAAGCAATCTGAATGTTGTGAAGAAATCATCAAATTGTTGCTGTATTTTAAACATGAATTAGTATTTCTTCTATCTTTTTTTTTGTGAAGATGGCCTTTTCATTCACATTAATAATCTCATTTTTCCTTTTCTTCTGGTGGTTAGGAGACTACCTGCACTGTCATTACAGGTACTTCTTTTTAAAACATTTAAAGCAGTTTTCCAGTTCACACACACAAAAAAGAGTAAGATGTAAAAAACCAGCCCCTGTTTATGTTATGAGTATTAATCCTCATTATAAATTGGCTGCTGGCCGTCACCTCATCTGCCTGCTATCTTTGGCCAGGAAGCAGGCAGCGGCCCCCAGGGGTCCTTTGTTCTCTTGTATGTTAGTCCTGTATAAACATTAGGCTTGCTAACCTGCACTTCAGCGGGGTTCCACCAGCTTTTTAGAGACAAAACAAAGGCAAGAGCTTCTTGGCATGCAGGAGTCATATCTATACAAAAAACCACAGAATAGAAGGACACACAAACGAAAAGACAGTGTCTAAACAAAGCACATGTACATGCATACATACAGTCACTCACTGTATGCTCTCGCTGTGTGCGCTTGTTTTTCTCTTTGAGCGAAACTACCAGGGGATGGAGGAACTCCCGGTAGCCTGGAGGGGATGGTGGGCACAGCTTAACACAGCGGATTTCTTGGCCGAAGATAACTGCCTCCTGCCAAAATAGCGATGTATTTCAAGCTAAGGGACACCACAGGAAGCATTTCATGTTTTGATCTCTTTGTTTGTAATCCGCTTGTGTGCAAAAAAAGAAAGAAGCTGAAGCTAACTCGATGACTCACGTCGTAATGAACCTGTCAGTGTTGGCACGAATGTGAACTACAGCATAATTTTATCTGTTAACTGACTCAGATTGCATCACCCCCTGATACATTGGCAGACTCCTTTTAGAATGTATTATTACCTCCCATCAGTCAGAGTTTTTTATGGTAATTGTTGCTACTTTTCTTTTGCAAACCGATTCTGAGGTTACTAATGGAGTTCAGTAATTACACACTATTTTTATATGAATGTTTATTATATAATGTATAAATGTATTATTGCACATACACTACAGGAGGAATCTAAATGTTTTGTGGGGGATTAAGACTTGAGTTAGACGAACTTTCAAAATTTAACCCCAGTTTGTTTTTTTAATTTCCCACTTTTCTTGATTTTCAGATGTGTGAAGGAAGTTTGGAAAAAGGCTTAAGCTACTGTTGGCAAACTAAATGTATTTACATTTTTGTTTGGAATTATTTATTAAAAATGGTAATTGGATAGACTTACCTGCCAGGTTAGATTAAAGCAATAAGCAAAAAAAAAGAGAGAGACTGTGTTTGCTTTGATTTCAGAAAAGTTCAAAGGCATTGAAAATCCCGGCAAAGCGGCTTTTATGAAATACCCCACAGCGAGAGGGGGAAAAAAAATTTTTTCATCATATTTTCATTTATTCATTTAATGAATAGAGCCCTGCCATGACGTGGTCCCTGTCCAGAGTGGTTTTAGCTTGTGGTTTTTGGCCACAGACTTTTCTTTGGCAGGCCCTTTACATTTAAATGTGCAGCATAAGGAAATACATGGTCTTGTTAAGTGCTGGTGCAGTCAACTGCTACTGCTGCTACTACTACTACTACTAATGAAGAAGAAGAGATAATTGATAATTGATCATTAATAATAACAGCACAACAACAGCTATTTGGCTGAAATACACAGAGCCCTACATTCGTGGAGGTGCAACAACCAGACCATTTGGTATTTTCCTGACCTTGAAATTCCTTTTGCCCGTTTGTCCAAGGGTGTGAGGAGAGATGCAAACAGGTGGAAGGTTCATTCAAATGAGGCAGCACAAAGCCAGTTGATGGTATTTTGGTAGAAATTTGGTCTTAGACATTGCGCAGAAAATAGACGTCTCAGAACCACGTCTGTTTTTGATGCAACGTCACTTTGCTGGCAATTTGGTGATTTTATCAACAACAGCAAACTAAATATTTGGAGCAGCAATAATAGAACAATGTTTCAGTTGATTAATCACTGTCTGACCAGTTGATAGACTGTATATAAAGATGGACAAAGCATCTCCACTTCCTCCCACTGTATAAAAATGAAGCCAAAATATCCTGGATACGGGTGCTGCCATCTTGTGCTGGTGACGTCATTTGGAGCCAGAGTCTGTGCAGTAGTGATCCGCAGCTCGAGGTCCCGCCCATACACCCGCCTGACCCAATCCCGAGCACACCACAAGTCGTCACACCCAGTTTTTACAGCATCAAATAACTAATTAAAACCAAACTTATCAGAAAAATTAACACTTGAACAAACATCGGCGTGATAAGAACTACCTAAAATGACAGGAACCATCTTTGTGAAAAATTTATTTGACGTGTACTTTGATTTTTCAGTTTGGCCCATGTCCCATCCATTAACATAGAAGGGGTTTATGAACTATACTGCAGCCAGCCACCAGGGGGCGAGAGAGATGTTTTGGCTTCACTTTTGGGGAGCTGTCGTGTCGTCTATCTTTATATACAGTCTATGGTTTAAATTGGTATTAAAACAATGTCTTTAAAGCAGGACCATCGGTAAAGCAGCCTATATTTATCAACCAATGAGTATGAGTGATTCTTACAGTATCTGTTGTCCACAGCTGCTTTGTACTGTATGAAAAGCTTCGCCTTCAGTTGATTAAATCCCTGCAGCCATCTGGACACATATGTTGATAAATCTGCAGCCTCCAGTTTGATAAGTGCCGCGCCAGAGCGCAGCGCCATTACGCACAGCCGTCCACATTGTTTACCTTCATTAAATCATGTGCAAATGACACAAGGTTGCTACAAAATAACCACACACACCGCTACACACATCAGACTGGTCAGTTATACCATAACTGGGTGTTCTTCCTGTTTCTGTGGGAGACGCAGATTCCCGGGGCTCATCAATCCCGTGCCCCCATCCAACTTTGTTTTCTTTTCTTTTCTTTTTGTAGCAAAAGTCATGTTTTATTCTTGAAATTCAATACGCTTCAATTCCAAAAAGATGTGACCATTTACAATGTGAGATACCGTAGAATTATGTGTCAGATTTGATGCTATCATATAGGTGTAAATGGCTTCAGCAAACTATTTTCTACATTTATTTCTATCATTATTGTACTACTTAACTGTAAAAAAAACCCCACCATCTGCTCCTGGCTGCAGATTTGTGGTGCTATGTTCATGACGTAGCACTCTGTTATATTCCGACAGTGACAGAAATGACAGGAAATGAGGGGAGAGAGAAATGCCAAGGTTTCTTAGTTGGCCTTAAGTAATGTCACACGTGGAGCAACAATATTGAGAGATGCTGTGTAGTTTGTTGTGGACAGCGTTGATTTGGTGTTCTCAAGGCAGTTCAAACTCACAAAACAAAAAGCACACAAAACCTTTCCAACTGTGATCAGAGTACAGCTTCCCTGTCACCCGTACCTGCATCTATGGCAACAAAGTGCCAAATATATCAGCATCTTTCACTGTTCACAACATGTTATTTCTCTCTCATTTGCCTGAAAATTATGAACAAAACTTGTGAGTTCGGTCCTAACTACTCTTAAAATATCATTTCCAAAATCAACAGATTGTGCTTAAATTCACATATTCAGATGTGACAAAAAGAAAAAATCCCACAACTAAACCATAGTAGCATTTTCCTCTCCATCCTGTTACATGTTCACTGCCAAAAGAGTGGGCAGCTAATAGGTGTTAACCAGTGGTCATTGTTGCGGGTTGGAAATACCTGTCATGTTGTGTTTGTGAAAGTATGACATGTAAAAATAGCTGCGGAGAGAAAGCTGCCATGTGGTTGGTTCAGTGCACCGCACAGCTTCTGAAAGAAGGCAGATGCTAAAATCTTGAGCTGTGGGTGTTTTTCTGACACATTTTTAACGTGACCATCATGAAGAAAATGATGGAAAATACTGTGTGAAAACAGAATTTAAAGACAGAATCAGAGTTGAGGCTGCACTGCTGTCACCTCGACTTGACTTGGTCACCTTCACCTTTGAGTGGATTAGCAGTAGTCCATGAAAATGGCCATGGACTTTTACCTCTTCACCTTTTTTTACAAACCTCTAAGTTTCTTGGTAAGTGGCACGACCCCATCTCCTCCGTGTGTGCGCAGACTGCAGACAGACCAAAATTGAAAGGTGTTTTCATAGAAGAATTATCTCAACTATTTTGTAGCGACCCTGTAAACTTTACTCATTCTTGGAGATGTCAACAGTCTTACTGTTAGTCTGGCGCAAAACCTTCTTAAATGTTTATACCTTTTTCAAGATCCACAAGACTACAAAGGGGTTGACCTTAGAAAAAATGAAAAAATTGAACCTGAAGGCCATTTCAACACCTGAGCCACCTATCCATATGTCATTTTTCAAGAATTTCAAGTATGTACTGAAAATGACCACAATTGGCCTCCCTTGACGCTGCAAATCTGTGTAATAATGGCCGATAGAAGAGGCTAAACAAATGGACAAATCAATCTGGAACTAATAAAACCTTCACGAAGTATCAGAAAGCATCAAACGATGAACTGGTTTCATATTTCTCTGAAGTGTCACAACTCTGGGATATTGTTTGTTCAGAAGTCGTTCTGAAGCGTTTGGCTTCTTTTCAGGCTAGAAAACAAATGTGTTCACAAGATTACAGTTGTGTTTTAGATCCCTTTGTGTTACATAGAGTTTTCTCCTGATGACTAATACTGCTGTTGACCGCTCTGTCTTTCTCCTCTTGGACTGATGTGCTGCAGAAGTCTAACTGATACAGACGACTGTGACATACTGATAAATTGCCTCGAGTACTGGTTCAGCATCAAGAACAAGTGTCTTCATTCCTTTTTTGCCTGAAACATTCTTTAGGTTTTGACAATAACTGAAACTCCTCTTCCTCAGCTTATGGGCTTAGGAAACACCTCTGTGTTTTCCACATACATGCGCCCACCCTCTCAGATAAATTATAAAACCACAAAACTCATAGAAAAAAACAAACGACAAATCTTCATCTATCATGTCATTTTACCAGTACTACCTGTGCCGGTTCATATTATGTAAGACCCACTCACTTGAGACTGACAACAAATTAAAAATGACAAATGACAACCTGTGATTGTGACATTCAGGAAAAAGAAAGTGAGAAAATATATAGAATAGAGCAACAGAGAAAGATTTCCTCTTCCAGGACAGATGGACACAACAGGTCCTCGACATTAAACAAAAACACAGTCATTTGTAACTGCCCTGAGACATAGATATTTAACGCCCCTATCAACAGGATGGCAGCAAACCGTTACAAATCACTGTTGATAAAAACAAATCCATTTTATGATGTGACAACGCTATGGTGAAGGTTTGGTTAGGTTTAGGCACAAAAACAAGTAGCCTAAATGCTGTAATATTTGCTAAAATCAGGATTACAACATAAAACGAAATGTTCTTGCACAATGTTACAACTTCAAAAGTACAGTAAGTGTCTGTCTGCAATATGTACTGTATGTCAGAGTCTGTAGCATTATCAGGCAGAAAAGGCAGAAAAACAAACAAACCTAAAAATAAGATCAAAACAAAGAAGGAGCCAAAACTGTTGTAGGTGAGACCAGTGGTGACAGAATGTCTAACCTTGAGACAGGACTCAAGTACAAGTACATGCATAACATCTCATATCACTGCTATGCAGAAGACACACATGTTCTCTTTAAAAGACATTAATTGCTAAAACAGCCTCAAAGCCTGCCTTAATGATTCTGCAAAGCATCCTAAATGTTTGTATTGACCTGGTGAAGCACACAGTGGAAAGGTGCTATATGGAGAAATTATTATTTCAGTATTAATTCATACAGACACCACTCCTCGGTTATTTCTGGCCATTGATTTAAGATTCAGTTTTTATTGGATGTTTAGCACTACACTCTTAAAGTATCACACGTTATTTTGAGGAGTTTAAGAGCCTTGAATGTGACTGTTCACTTTACAAGGTCTGTCATAACATCTGTAAAACCACTGGCAATAAAAGACATAGCCTATACAATTGTGAAGACAAATGTCTCCCCTCTTAAAGTTAAATACTGTACATGCTGACAGTACAAGGTGAACAATCACACGTTTCCCTGAACCGCTTATTGTTAATTTTCTGCCAGGATCGAGAACGGCAAACGTCTCTCCGGCCCTCTACACCTGATGAAAAAAAACACCCAAAAAAAACCCTCAAAAGGCAGAGTCAGCAGATCCTGAAGTGGGTGACAAGCGAGATAAGCCCGGGGCTTTGCTTTCACTGTCATTAGCAAAAACATGTACACTCATTCATGCACTGATGATATGCTACAAGATCCGTCTCTGCTTGTGCTTTTCCCCGACCGTGCTGAGCAGAAAATATTGAAATACATTCCACATTTTTACCTAAATGAATGGTTTGATGTCAACATAAGTGTCATGGCTATCAGTAAAAGCCTGCATCTCGGGTCACATACAACACTGTCATCAAATATTTCTGGGGTAAAGAAAGGGACTCCAGAGGGCATTTCAAAGACATCAATCTATTTCCACCGTCAAAGACCCGGGGTGGGGTAGGAGTCGAGCTCTGAATCCCCCTGAGGGAAGCGCACAATGATCTTTTAGAGTGATTTCACTCCCACTCTCACAAAGTACATCGTCATATGCAAATGAAACAAGGATTACATAAATGTTTCTAAATTTGAAAGCGTTTTCCTTGGAAAAACAATTTTACAGTATCGCCACACAACACAGCCGCTGACAGCTTGCAATAATAAGATGCAGGAGAATACGGGAGCTGTTGTTTTAGCTTGTGCCTATGTGAGGGCAGGCTAATTTAATTTTAATGCAGCCATCTGTGCATTAATGGGAAATAATGATGCAAACAAAGGACAAACAAATAAGGTGTGGACAGTCGCAGACTTTGTGATTACATGTTTATGGAAATGTGTTTCTGGAAAGAGTTTAAGTTAGAGCAAAACAGGAATACAATGAAGGGAAGTTATAGATCAAAATGTATAACCTGAGGTACGGAAGAAAAAAGAAACAAAACAAAAACAAAATGTTTTCCCTACTCTTAAGGCAGTAATTAGGAAGTGTTGCTTTTCTATTCTATTTGATCCAGTCTGCAGTAGGTACTGTAGTGTTTGTCAAGTCCTGCACTGTATTGACTGCTATAAATACAAAAATGGTGCCTTTTTGCAATGGAAAAAACAATGCAGTGGAAGAAACCTGTCAGCCCTGCAGGGATTAAAAGACACAAAAACAAGAAAGCACTCAGTACAGTTCAAGAAAGGCCTAAACATCGCTCCACTTAGCCTGTAACTTTCACAAGCAAACAGCTGGTTGGATAAAAATATATTCGACTAGCCAATTAATAATTTGTATAAAGGTGGACTGATGGTGACACCAGGGCCATAATAAAGGTGGCTTCTTGGTACCAAAAGAGAAACGCTTGTTCACCATCATGTGTTATTGAGATACAGCAAATGTGTAAAATTTCAGGTATGCAGGCAAACATTAAAGGATAATACACATGATTTTACCTTATTATTGTTTTCAACAAATCCTCTGAAGAGACCAAAACGAACTTTCTGATGGACATGGCCTGTTAGCAAAAACACAATGTATTCATTAAAGTCAATAGGTAGAAGGTTTGCAGATGTTAAGTTTTCCTTTCTTTTCCTCAGCTTTTCCAACCTCACACATGTACCTTTAGTTACCTAAACCGTTAGCGGTTAACAACGCGCCTCTTGATAACCAGCTTCATGATACCAGTTATCCAGGATCACCCAATGTTTCTAGCAAAGTTCTACAAACCTTTTTTTTCTTGCCCCGGACAAACTCTGAAATAATGAACTTCAATACAACGTGTGACATGCTGCCAACAACATTGTAATGTGTGTTGTTTGAGTAATACAATGTCTTGGTGCTCACCTCGAACCCACATCTTGTCAGTCCGCTTTCTGTCTGCCTCGTTTGCCTTCAATGTCTCTTGTTACTGGAAGGTGTGCGCGCGGAGTATCTTCTTCTTTTGTGGTACGCCACTACGCTTAGTACAATGAATGCTCCCTCCACCCAACCAAGTGTAATTAAACACAGAAAAGGGGCAAATTTCCTTCGTTCATACATTGGGGCGGACGTCCCCCGGTCCCCCGTGGCAATTACACGCATAAGTATCATACACAAGGGACCATAAACAAACATGGCTGTATCTACCCATCATTGCTCAGATTTCCTAAATCAACTTCCTGCTCACCAAGCACATCTGTTGCCAACTTAACAACTTTTTCACCAGATCTGGCGACTTTTCAGACTCCTTTTAGTGACTAAACATCACACAAGAGCCAAGCAACAAATCTAGTAACATTTTCAGTTGGCATCAGCTATTTTCTTACCCTTGCTCACAAATCTCCACCTCACATAACACTGCTGGCTCACATAACACATTGGTTATATGAGTTGAGAAGAGTTGCCAGATTTGGTCGACCAATCAGCAGCGTGGCTGGAACATGAATGAGCTGCTCCCGCAAAAGCAACAGGATGGAAACACTGAGGTTATTGATCTTGAGGAGTATCATGTTGAGTTCTCTTTGAGCTTTTTCGTGAGGTGATTCCACAGAGAAATGTACAGTACATGTAAGAAATACGGAACACTGTTAGTTGATAAACACTATTTCAGGATGGCATGGCACTGACTGAGCCTTTTTCCCTGTCTGTTTCCTCATGTACTTAAATACAAATTTGAGGTACTTGTACTTTACTTAAGCAGTTTCATGCCACTTTATACTTCTACTCCACTACAATTGAAATTTTGTACTTTTTATTTTACTGCATGACAACTATTTAACAGCTTTAGTTACTAGTTACTTTACAAATTAAGATTTGTGCACACAATTGGCACACAATTAAACTGCTGTACCTAATAATATGTGCAAGCAGAGCTGAAATGATTAGTCAATTAATCAATTAACTGATGTCATAAATAAGCCAAACCTTTAATGGTTCCAGCTTCTCAAATGTGATGATTTGCTCCATTTCCTTTTAATAATTATGATAAATTTAAATATTTGTAATCATTTTTTTAGGTTTGGAAGCAAGCATTGTGAAAAAGTCACTATTTTCTGAAATTTTACAAACCAAACAATCAATTGAATCAATTAATTGAGAAAATAATCAGGAGATGAATCCATAAGGAAAATAATTAGTTGCAGTCCTATAGAAAATAATAAAAAGTACAACAGTGAAATGCTGCTTACAAATGAATAACAGTATTTTTACTTATAATACTTAAGAAGTACATTTTCCTGATCATACTTTAATACTTTTACTTAAATAACATTTTCAATGCATGATTCAGGCATAATCTGAATCATGTCAGTTAATATGTAACAATTGATTTATTATAATTTTGTATAGTAAATATTCTTTTCATTGTTATAACAAATTAATCATTTTAAAACTGCTATATTATACATCTTTATATCCAAAATAGATGTGAATCTGATGGTATTGGATATGTTTTTGTTTTAAAACTGCCCTACTCAGAACTTCTGAAATTACCGTGAAAAAAACCCAGTTTTACTCTCTTTTTTAAGTTTTCACCTGCTGAGTAAGTTAACTGTGATCCTCCCTGTGTTGCATCAGTGCAATGAAAGAGCTGCACTTGAGCACGAAACCTTATCAGAACTGTCTTATGATGTGATCCTCTGTTGAGCTCTGGAAATCCTTTTATCGCTTGCCCCTCCACAGATGGGTCAGTGCTGCTGGAAGCGGGAGGAGTTCAGAGCCTGAAGGACAGTAAAGCTTCCCAGCTGCTTGCTAATATAGTATAATTAGTAATATACAATAGCTTTAAGTGCATCCTTGAGCAATTCTGAATTTATTTGCATTACAAACAGTGAGGTCCCACACATATTGTACAGTTTAAGGGTATGGAAACATATAGTGAAAGCAATAGTAGTTTGTTTAAATCCTTAAACCTGCAATAACAGATTTGTTGGCCACTTAGGGGCAGCAGAAACAAGATGCGAGCACAAATTTGACATTACCTTCTCAGTTGATTGGTTGAACTTGTTAGCAAACATTTACCTATTTACACATCCAGCAGTTATGATGAACGGAAGTCCAATATTCACTCTCCTTTTATCTCTGTTTTAGTCTCCACCAACTCCTGAAGGAAACATCTGGCTCTTTAGCCGCCAATTGCTCCACAATGTTCACCAGCTGGCCGCTAACGGTGTCTGTCTGTTCACTGTTTTCACTGAAATCAGCTGCCTTCTGCAACCTAAAAAGCGGAGCGGGTGAGTTAACCCAAACAGGAAAGTTGGGGGCCAGAAAACTAAAACAAAGAGCTGAAAGACGCTATAAAGCTCTCTAGAGATTAGTGGATCTGCCGAGTCGGGAAATACCTTTCACATACAAGTAGTCATGTGATCCATTAGTATAAAAATATTGATTATACCCGCTTTAAAATGACTCCTAATTCCTTACTACATACTGAGGAACAGAGCATGTAATAAATATATTCAACAATATCAGTTTAAATAATACATTTGTGTGATCTTTGAGTGAGCTATTGATGGACATTCTTGTCCCTCATTGGGAGCACAAAAGAAATTTAGGAGGCACTCACACCTGCAAAAAAATAAAAACAAATAGCAGATAGTAGTGAAACTAGTAGCTTCAGGACGATCTGAAAAAACAAAAGTGTTTAATCTTTGTAAAACCATTTTGCTTTCTCTTTCTTAAGTGACACATGTCTTGTTCTATGTCCTGTTGGTACAAAACAGAAGAAAACATTGATTTCTTGCATACTAACTGCAAAAAATGATATACTATGAAAATGACTATATAGTATATACTGTACACTATTAGTAGGCTATGTGGGATTGAGTTGGGACACAGCTGTAGTATAGCTGTGTATACGGCTAATAGGCTATACATACAGTATCAACCTACATATAATACAACCATTAGGTACAAATTACATTTCTCTATGAGGTGCACACATACTTGGAGCCAGAGGTAGCAGAGCCCTTATTAACAAATGGGGGTTGAGTGTCTTGCTCCAGGACACTTTAACAAGGATACAGACAGATTGATTGTTGTGTGAATCAAACCTGTGACTTGCCAGAAAACAACTCCTCGCCACCGATTTGTCATGGCTACAAGGTAGATTGAGTCTTAAGATAACACTCTTATTACTGCTTGTTTCCAACATAATTAACATTATTGACCTCTACAGTGGAGCTCATTTGCATTTGTGCACTGATTGGTTTTGATGAACACTTTAAGCGGTCTGCTGTGTGGACGATGTGTATATGCTGCACCCTTCATGACTTAGAGGTGTGATGCAAGCAGAAAACTATAGCTAGCTACCAGAACATGTTGGATGTCAGCTGTCAGAAGTCTGCCTGTATGTCAAAGTTTGCCTTTCTGAAGTAGATGGAAATACAGTACGGCACTGTCAAGTCAATATATACAGTACATCTAGTGTGAAAGAAAGTATCATCAAGGACCAAGCCTGGAGAGCAAAAAATAATTTACTCTTTTTGTTGTTGTTGTGAACTTCCATCTCCAGGGTGTATACAGTATTAGCAGTACCAAGGAAGAAAAACGTGTCAGAAACAGACTCTAGTTATATAACACATGCTTGCACTATTTTGTATTTGAAACTCACTTTGGAGGATTTTGAGTTAAACTTCTCTTATAGTATCAGTTAAATCTAATGCAAATACTCTGTTTAAACTAGTTTGGTATAAAATAATCTAGTATTTAAAATCCCTTTTTATTATATGAAGCAGCAACATAAAAGGACTCTAGCCTTCTGATTTTGTAGGACTCCCTAGGACTTGAAAAGCACTTTCAAATTAAGACAAACCAGGATGTTTTATGGGTAATGCAAAGGCAAATATACCTACTGTTATCTTCCGCTGAAAGCTCTTCTCGCTAAGATTTCCTTGGACTGCAATGTGCTTGGTCTGCATTTTTCTTGATTTAGGCCCAGCTTATCTTAAGCTTATAGAGATGTCAGCAAAACCCCCTTTTAATAGCGCTAGGCTCTTAATTCATTACCAAATGTAAACTTTGCTGCAGAGGAGAGCAGGATGGGCTGGGGGTAAATTAGAGGGTGTATTCTACTCAACTAATTACTCTGTAAATTCAAGCCCCCCTTGGGAGGAGGAAAAAAAATCAAAACACTCAGACGTTTCTGTCCGCATTTATTAAATCTATCTACCCAAAGGGTGTAATTTTCCTTATTTTAAATGCCATTTAATAAATCTTTTTATTTTTTCAGAACTGAAAGGCACATCTTTTATTTTTGCTTGGATCAAAGTTTCTCCAGTTGACAAGAACCAGAAAAGAAAAGAAATTAGAATAATTATCAGCTTGCAATACCATTGCCTCCGCCTTAAACCACCCTGTCATAATCCACAAAGGTCACAAAGGGGAAATATTCAGCTACCTGCCTGCAATAACTGTGATGATTAAACCCTGTGATGCAGAGCTGTCACCCTGTCAGGCTAAAGGCTGATGTTGGCGAGGCAAAAATCCTGGCAAACTGGTCATTTAACAGCAGACTTCACAGAGCGCAGGATAAGACAGACCAAGTGCTGCTCCTGTCTGCTGCTCCCAACCACCCTCTTATCTTGTCTGAAGAGACGGATTTCAAGGTCAGCAAGTGACCCCTCGACTGTCGCACTGCACGTCACGCACACACACACACACACACACACACACACACAGACAATTCTCAATCTAACAAGGAGACATTTGCTCTCAGTGTCACAGTTTGTGTAATGGAAGGCTTTTGGGTGGCCTTTAAAGACCCCATGACATGGAGACTATGACTCCTTGAAAAACAGTGAATCTTATACTCAGCTGAAAATCTTTAGTTTTAGTATCAAACACTCACCCCTTGTAGGCTTAAAAAGCTGGCTCTGTTAAGCTTGTATCTTGCCTCCTTGCAAAGGATGGCAGCTACAGTCAGCTTGGATTCCAATTGTTCCAATGGATCCCAATGGCAACCCAGAGTGACGGCTAAAAAACAGGTCCAAACATATCTTAACGTTGATGCAAATATCTCAAAACCCTCCTTCAGTATAATCCGCTTCTCCACTGTTGATCTGTATGTTCAGCATGTTCTAAACACCACTTACGTGTTCTGCCAGAAGTAGCACATTTAGCAATTCATTGGGGAAGCATCAATTTCAGGTTTTCAGTGGTATATTCCTTGGTGACCTTATCCTGCACTAGAAGCCTGAACGTAAAGTTTTTAGCCAGGCAAGCTAGCAGTATGGTTCCAGGGATGGCAATGTCGATCTTTCAGTCGGTCGGCCCGCCACTTTGGAGACTAAAATATCTCAAAATCTACAGGATGGATTGGCAAAAAATCTGCACGGACAATCATGGTTCCTAGAAGATGTATCCGAATGAGTTTGGTGATCCCCTGACTTTTCATCTAGTCAACGTTTTTATTTGTCTGATACTTTGGTTTATGACGGAATACTTGAAAAATGAATGATTTTCCCATCAGCCTCAGCTGCACTTTGTGTTTAGCGCTAATCAGCAAATGTTAGCATGCTAACACACGAAACTAAGATAGTGTTCAGAAGCATCAGAATGTTTGTACTGGCATTGTGAGGATGAACGCATGCTGACTCTAGCATTTAGCACACATACCCTGGGCCAATCCTCATAATTTCTTTAAAGGATGAAATACAAAATAGAAAAGAAAAGTTAGAAGAAAAGTTCATTTTAAGATGCACAAGGTAACTCTTAATTATTACTGCTATTTTTTTTTTACAATGCCATTTGTAGAGTGTAAAGGGTAAAGCATGACTGCATGTTATCACCTCACTGTGCTCGTCTGTAGGTTAGGATTTGAACAGTGTACTGCAGTGTATTTTTGGTCTGCTTGTCGTGGGCGGGATGAGGAGTTTGTGTTCACTGTTTTTTGCCCTTACATTTTTATTGCATGCAGGGAAGGTAGAAACACAGACTATACTCATACACTCTAGATAGAAGGATAGATAAGTGGATGGATGGATGGTTAAATAGGTAGAATGTGTTTTTTTTTTAAATCAGTTACAATATACATACATACATGTACAGTAAAAAAATAATATATGTACAATAAATTGCAGCATAGTGGAGGGCTCTGATGGATTTATTATAACATTTGAAATAGGTGGCTTTGCAGTTAGTGTGCATTTTCATTGATGCTGATTTCCAATAGCCTTGCACTTACACGTGATGTGCGCATGATTACACTCCTACATTATCAGAAAGCAAGATCAAATTCTTGGAATCTTTTTATTTTACTTGTGGATGAGGGCTGATTGTTACTCTCAATTCAGGTAGCAAAAGAGGTCGTCATGCATATATTGTTGCATTTTGCTGTCGTGTATCATCTCAAATTTTCCTGTGGTAGCTTGTTAAGTATTTCTAAAACATAGATGAAAAACATGCACATACTGTAGATGGAATGCACACATGCAAGTATGGCAAATACAGCTACTAAATAAATGAATGAATATGAGTTAGTCTGTGGCTCTTTCCAAAAACACAAAAAACTTCACAAAATAATTCATAGTTAAATAATGAGATGGTATAATTTGAATTTTTAATTTAGATTTTAATTTAGATTTAATGAGTTGAAAATGTAGGACAAGTGTTGATTGCACTAAACACTCTGAATCAATCTCTAAAAAACTTTCCATAAGAGAGTAAAAACAAAGGTCTGGGCACACCTCCACACATAATTTAAAGTAATTACCTTGTGTTTACTGTGACTGAAATGCAAGAGAATGGAAACTAACTAAATTCACTGATGTATAAATCCACAACACAAAGCACAATTACTTGAAATGTGACTCTGCTCTTGTGCCTCTGCTTGTACAGATAGACTGTACATAGAGCTAGATTATTGACTTTAATTTAACAATATAAAATATAACATAAAATGAAACATTAGGTCCAAACAGTATTCTATATTATAGACAGGACTGTCACAACAGACGTAGCCACATGCCACAAAGATAAAAGTACTAAAAAACATGATCTTGTTCCAAAATGTATGTATAACACATTTATATACATATACATATAGAGTGCTCATATCTTCAGTTCGTACTGATGTGATGCATGGTCATCGAAGTAGTGAGTGGATTAGAGTCAGTATTTGCATTGATGATCCACATGAAACAACACCAAGTGGGAGCTTAGTAATCCAATATGCAGTGGAACTAAAAGTAACCTACATACGATTAGCATGCACAGCCATTAGTATAGATTGGGTTGCTCTGCCTTGAATAACAAAGACCTCAATGCTTTGCGGTGACAGCCCAAGGAATCCATTTAATTGCCTTCCTTGTAGCAATATTTCTCAATGCATGCAGAGACTGATAACAAAAAAGAATATACATGTCCGACAAAATACAGTTTACATCCCATTTGGTGGCACAGGAGATGTGAAATGAATCTGTGAATCATCTTTATTTTTTTATTTTTTAAATAAAAAGGACTTGCATCTCTCCAAGTTTAAAGTGGCTTTTGTACACTTGTTTACCTTCACGAATGTATGGTTTCTTTTGCACATGACTGTAATAATGTCTTCCACAGATTGAAATCCAACTTTCCATCTGACAAAACTGAAAGCTAGCATTAAATGTCTGGTTTAGACATGACTGCAAATTTACATCAAATTTAGCTGCAAGAACATGTTTCAAAGTGTTTGCTAAACGAATCATGAGTGAAGCACAGATTTTATCAGTTTGCATCACAGATTTGGTTTACAACCAAATACTTGCAAATTGAATGTTCCTATTAGTTTGTTTTATTTTTATTGTTCTTCTGCAAAAATAAGAAAATCCAGTAAATATATTGCTAAAAAAAAAAAAAAAATACAACACAGGAGCACTCATATAAAGCCTATGTGTGCTCCAATATGTATGCTCCAGTGTCTTATGTTACTTTGGATAGTCTATGTGCAGTGCCTAGATAAAAAGCTACACAGGGTGCTTCCCGTATTTGATTAATATGATGAGCCAAACCTGCAGTGACACTGTTGCCTTGCTACCAACTCTACTCCATCCAAAAGGAAACTACATGAGCTACTCACTATCCTGCATCCGGCGATGCTGCTCCACACATTGTCTTTGAGTTCATTGTCTTTATCATTTTTATGTCCTTTGTCATATTACAAGGTGATGAGAAACACTAACAATCAACAGGTCCGCCATTGCCATTAGGAGTTGTGACGTGATGTCCGTTCTGTGTGAAAGTACTCCAGACAAAATCAACAGTTCGAAAAAAATATGTTGACGTGCAAATTAATCGCAGAAAAAAAAACCCTACCTGTTTTAGTTTTACCGAAACTAGGGTATCATATCTGCACTCGTATTGAAACTTTCCAGCCCTGAGTAAGAATATTTCAACCTGTTATCAATGCAAATCAACTTGTTTAAAGTATTTTCTAAGATCAAGTCTTTCTTGATTCTAATGCGGCAACCTGCCTTATTCTTTCTAAAGCATGTTGATTTCTGTTGGAAACAAGTTACAATATTCTTACTGCACTGGTGCATTTTTTCACTTGTTTAAAGAAAACACAATTTTTGAGGAGTCAGTTAAAGAAAGACAGGATTCAATAAGATGGTGATTTTTGCAGTGGTACAAAAGCAATTTGACGCAAGGAAACCATGGAGGAGCAGGGCTGAGGTGGAGAATAGGTGGAAACTATGGGTGCAGCAGAGTGAAAACGGAGGTTATTTGTTGAAGCGCGTCAGTGTGACAGCACGTGTTCATAGTCGGTGTTTGCCCTGTTGCCGCCAACTTTCAGCTTCATTCATTCGGCTCTTTGCAACTGTTGCATTGGCATGCAACCAAACAGGGATTTCAGTCCTCATGGCTTTCTCTCTTAATTGTACAGTATGTGTTCTGTCATTATTCCTATAGAGTCAGTGCAACTGTATAGATTTCAGAGTCGTAGAGGAGCACAGTGTAAAGTTGACAAGTCAAAACAAGCAAGACACCATGCCTGATGCTGACTTTTAATTACAAGCTGCTTGTGAAGTGTAAATAGATCACGTACTGGAGGAGTAACATGTGGCTTTATTTGATGCAGCATTATCACTGATAACACCTTGCATGGTGAGTCATACTACATGCAGAGCATGTAAAGCTGCTGTAGAGACGGGGAAAAGAGAGACAGAAGAAGGGAGGGGGAGTCGGGAAGGAAGAATAAAGCGTTATCTCACTGATGGGAGCAGAGATGCCTTGTCTGGAGTAAATTACCAGTTGCTATGGGGGGAAGTGGCCTGTGTAGAAGGGGCTTGTGATGTGAAATCACTCCAGCGGTTTGTGGCCTGCAGGGAGCCGTGTGGGGACAGGAACAGGGCAGTGAGCGATGAGTGGCAAACAAACAGTTCACTGAGTGACACGCAGCGTACGCAGCATGGACAACCCGGGTTGGAGGTTAAAACAGCAAGAGCAGTGAACTCTCCAGGGTGGCAGGAGAATGAGCGAGACAGAGCGAGAGGGAGAAATGTGTCAGGCGTGTGTGTGTGTGTGTGTGTGTGTGTGTGTGTGTGTACTCCAGAGAGAAAGAGAAAGAGAGGAGGAGGCAGACAAAGTAGAAAAACGAACCGTCATTGATATATTCTGTAATTACATGTGATACTTTTTTTGATAAGGTGAAAATAGAAAGGTAATTTCTATTTTGTTAGGCTATTTGGAGTTTACGCAAGTAGTGAATAATTATAATTATACATAATTACACATAATCACGCACAAAAAAAGTATAAGTGTATATTTAATGATTAAAACGCCATTGAATTATTTTATCAACCAGAAACTGTCTTAAAAGAAACAAGCAGTAATTAGGTACAGTGGTGCTTTGAGCTTAAAGCTAATGTCAACATGTTAAAATGCTCACAATGACAAACATGCTGACATTTTGCAGGTGCAATGTTTACCATGTTCACCATCATTGTTTAATGTGTTAGCATGCTAACATTTGCTAATTAGCAGTAAACAGATGAGGCTGGGAATGTGTGTTAGGCTAGTCATAAACCAAAGTATTGGACCGATTACACTTTTGTCCTGATGATGGCGCTAGGTGAAAAGTGAAGATATCACCAAAGTCATCTTCTGGGAACCATGAATGTCTGTACAAAACGTCATGGCAACCCATTAAATAGTTGTTGAGATATTTCAGTCTGGACCAAAGTGTTGCAGACCAAAATTGCCATATGTAGATGCTGCCAGTATGGCTAAAATACAGTGCATTTCAGATAATGTGTTGGACATCTAATTTTAGGCTAACAAATACCCTTGTTGACCCATTAAAAGCAATGTTTTCTGAAAAGTGCTACTAAATCTAAAAGCTGCATGGAGCAGTTTGTTAAAAGCCAAGTGAAATGATCGTGTTGCTCTCTCTCCAGCTCAGCCAGCGTTTCTGCTTGAAGGTTCCCTAAGGTGAGTTGATAAATTCTGACATTAAATGTGCATTTTGCGTGCACCTTTTAACAAAATGCCTGCCAAACTGCACTCTTTATGGCTCTTTTGACATTCGGCTCCAAAACTCAAATGAGTGAAGTGAAGAGCTCAGAAATGGACAAAATGGAGTGACTGAAATTGACTCCTAGACTGAAAAAGTAGGTAGTCAAGCATCATTAGGGGTCAAAGATTCATGTTTGCATTTAAGGTAGTTCACTTTAAAGAATTTAGCTTAAATTTCTGTACTGATTACTCATTTTAATCACAATGGTGCCATTTGTAGCTCATATGACTATGATCAAACTGGATATGAGGATTTGAAAAAGGCCGACAACATTCACTGCTTGACAGTATATCAGCATTAAAAACATAATGCTTCAGCAGCAAGTAGCCTAATATCTTGCCACGCACTCATCAGCAGATGTTTTTTGATGTCAGCTAACAGACCAGCAAGGGCCGCAAAGAAATGATCATCTATGTTTGTATCACGGTTCCTTTTGTGTTTGCTACTATTAGCTGATGTTTTCATATTCTTCTGGACTGAATTTATCATCCTCACTCATCATATTTGAAATTTCCATCCAATTGCCAGACTGAACAGACACAACTCTCTTTGTATTTGATTACAAGCTAATTAAACTGAACAATGACTGCAAATTCACACAACATCAAATTTAATTGTTTGCTCAACTAATCATGAGTAAAGCACAGATTATTTTCTAAGTTTGCATCACAAATCTAATTTATATAAACAACTGTGCTACAGACATTTGTTGGGTCTGTGTGGGAGTCAAAAGTCAGAACTCTTTCTAATTAAAATGAAACACTAAATGAATTCAGCAGTCAATTCATGAATTTATCCTGATGATAGTTTGAAATAAATTGATGAAAAAGCCATTCTCTGTAAGACACTGAAAGAAGTATTCTCATTGTGTGCTTGCATATGGAGAATTGTGTATTTAATTCTCAGTACACAGTAAAGTAAAATAACTTAAGAAAAATTAGCAGTGACATCTATAAAGCTAGTTCAGGCACTCCGGTACACTCATGTGACATCCTCTGCCATATCACTGTTATGCCGATAAGAGATAAGATAAGATAAGCCTTTATTGTCCCACAGCGGGGAAATTTTTAGCGTTGCAGCAGCCAGCAAAAGTGTCATATATAGAATACAATAAAAATAAATAGAAAAATAGTCCTATACACAGTATAGACAGAAATAAATAATAGAGTGACTGAGTGCAGTTGTAAGTATGAACAAATAGATAAGATAAAAATATTGCACATATATAATATATATATTATATATACAATATATATATATTGCACAGATCTATTTCTCTGCAACACCCAATAACCTGAACCAGTTGTCCTACCTCCATGATTGTTTAGCAGCCACCAAAGATTGGATGTCTCTTAATTTCCTCCACCTAAACCCTGACAAAACAAAAAAATTCTTTTAATTGGACCTGATAACTTTGCCATTTCAGCTGATCAGTTTATTGGTCCATTTCAGTCAAATATCAAATCTACCGCTAGGAATCGTGGTATCATCTTTGACCAGTGTATGACTTTTGACCATCATGTTACTAAGCTTGTTAAGCCCTAAGACATATCTCAAAACTCAGACCTATCTTATCTTGAACTTGAACTGTTAATTCACACTTTCATTTTCTCCCGTTTTACTATTGTAATTCCCTCTACATGTGCCTCGGTCAAGCTACTTTAAATCATTTACAACTGGTTCAAAATGCAGTTGCCAGACTATTAACCAGAACCAGCCGTAGGTCCCACATTACCCCTGTTCTTGCATCCTGTCATGGTCCACGAAGGACTCTTGTGTGTTTTGGTCTTGTTTCCTGTTTTATTTTGAAATCCCTGTTCGTGTTTCCTTGTGTGCCTTGGTTTTGCCCTCGTTAACTCCTTCCCTATATATACCGGTCCTCTCCCTTTGTTCACTGTCGTGTCATTGATGTGGTTTTTGTTGCTGATGTTCTTGATGATCTCTTCGTGTCGTGTTCCTGGTGTTTCCCTGTGTGTCAGTTCCTGTGTTTTGTAAGTTTGTTTTGTAGTATTTTGTTATTAAATCTTTGACTTAAATTCAGCCTCCCAGCCTGTCTGCATTTGGGTCCTCTCCCCGCTGCCTATATGGCTCACCATGACAGCATCCCTCCATTGACTTCCTGTAAAATTCAGAATAAACTACAAGATCCTGCTGATTACATATAAGGCACTACACGACCTCGCCCCTAGTTACATTTCCGATCTTCTCATTCCTCATTCCACTTCCCGGCCACTCCAATCTTCAAATCTCTGCCTTATATCCATCCACCGCTCCAACTGCAAAACAAAAGGTGATCGCACCTTTGCTGTTTTAGCCCCAACCCTCTGGAATCATCTTCCCCAATCGGTCAGATTTGCTGAATCTTTGGACAGTTTTAAGTGGCTTCTAAAAACCCATCTTTATAGGCAAACCTTTTTATAAATCTCCCTCTCTGGCTTTTTTTTTGTTTGTTTTGTTTTTTTGTGCCGTGGTTTATATTGCATATATTGCAATTTACTTTTCCTTTATGTATTTATTCATTTTGATTTTTTGTAAGTGTGTGTGAAGCACTTTTTAACTGTGTGTTTTAAAATGTGCTATATAAATAAAGCTTTACTTACTTACTTACTGTATATCCCCCCCCCCCCCATGTAATTGTGCAGACTGTCAGACTGTCATTCACATGTCCACTTTGATGCTGGTAAAGCTGTTCCACATGACGTATCTGAATGTAACCAACTAGTGGATTCATTTCACCTCATGTAACTTCTGAGTACAATTTCAGGGAAGTTGAAACTTCTTGTTAGCAAGTAAGGTAAAACTTGTAATACTGTTACACAAATGGCAAAATCAACTTTCTTTCTTTTTTTTTTTTTTTAGAACTATGGAAACCAAAAATTTTACCAGGAGGCACCTCAAGGCTTAGTCTCCCTTGCAGCAGGGGCTCTAAAACTTTTTCAGGCTTTGTACCAAAATTGAACTTTAAGTTTTAAGATTACATATATGGCAGAACAAAATATTAAAGGGGCACTACAGAAGTTTAGCGTTGCTCTTCCATTAAGTTTGGGGACTTACAAGAAAGTGATTTTAAAAAAGGAATGGTCAAAATGGCCGAGATAACTGACTTTTAGTCCCTTGTATGGGTCAAGCTCAAAACATGGAATCCTACAATTCTCTTTTCATCTGGTCACTGAATGTACAGTAGGTGTGAAGTGCCAAACTGAACCAGAACATATGCTACTTTATCCGACAAGCATAAGGAAAAAAAAAAGAGGCTTCTACAGCAGGGGAAGCCCAGAACTGTGTGAGGGCTCTTGTCTCACAAATGATCTTGCTGCTATTGCTGGCTTGATGGATCACTAAAACCCCCCATCTGTGTAAGAATAAGGACATCAGGACAGGCTGTGGCTTGAAATGGAAACCTCGTTCACTGAAGTTCCCCCCGAGTCTGGAAAGTAGTGTTCAAACTTCTCTTGCACTCTAACAAGATGCTCGGTTATGTCTGTCTTCTGTGTCACTGCGAGGTGGGTGATTCTTGTGGTAAACAGATAGTGCAGAAAAAATATCCCATGAGTCAAGTCAGGCCTGCCATAACCTCAGGCGTGCAGTGAGTGTCACTCTCAAGCTACAAAAGTCTTGATTTCTTGCCCTGTGAAGTCCTGTGTTTAGTTCACTGAGGTTTCTAAGATCTGTATGAAGTAAATGAGTCTGGCCAGCCACAGCTTGTCACAGAGAAGGTTAATATAAATCCCTGTCCTCCATCTCTGGCAGGGCCCTCACGTCCTCCCTCTGTCCTGACAGTGTGTCCATGACCTTCCTGCTGAATAACCACTTTAGCACACAGTAGAACAACAGGTGCTCATGCTCTGCCTTCCATCTTCCTGCGTCATTCTCCAAAAAGTAAAAAAAAAAAAAAAAAAAGACCCATGGGGGTCCATTTTTGATCAGATTCTCTACCTTTGTAAGAGAACCCATTTGTCTTTGCAACCTAGCTGTTGATGTGCTGCAAATAGTGAACAGAGCTGCCAACTTTTCAATTGAGTTTGGAGTGAGATCCGTATCAGTGAAGTCATTGCATTTTATGAGTAGGCCTTCTGTGACATTCATGACTCCTCAATCCCTAGGAATTTTGTTTAAAAAGTTCAGCAGCCAAATTATCCCTAACCCTAACCCTAGCCTATGGTTGCTCAGCATACTTGCCAACCTCCACACATCATAGCCTAAGGCTGGTTTCAGACAGAATTAGACATTGCAGCAATTAGTGTAGGGTTGTGTGGCGGTGTGGGAGTGTCACATACTAACCAGCAATCCCAGCTTGAAGACCAATACAAGCCAAGCGACTGCACAGCGATTAACCTCTTTGTACTCCCTCGTGGCAGCTGATGTACAGTCATCACGGTGGCAATCGATCAGTCTCTCTCCCACCTTCACAGGTGGTCAGTAAACAGTGGAATGCTACAACGCTAAATGGTAAACAAAGTTAGACCTGGGCGGTCTTCCGGTCTGATCGCCGGTGTGATTGGCCACAGCAGCGTGACGACGGTTGCATTTCTCCAAAAGTTTATCCTTTTTTTCTTTTTACCACAGGCCGCTGCATGTTTTTTTTGGCACCCACTGCGCCTGCACCGCCGCAGCCTCAACGCATTCCCACGTTGAATGGGAAAATGAGAAAACCGGTGTTTTTGCTGCAGCACCTGATTCTGTCTGAATGTAGCCTAAATCACAATACCAAACCAAACCAGGGTATCTGGGGATCTTCCCCAAGAAAATTATCAATTTCAGAGACTGTTTTCCTGCATTCTAGTGAATTTATGGAGTCATTTTGTTGCTGAAATGTAGAGTCGGGAGGACATACCATTGAAAAATGGGACTCTCAGGAGAATCTGAAGGATATGATTGAATTTTTTTCACGTGTTGTTATTGGTGATTTGATTTTCAAATTTGTAATATTCACCTCAAGGGTGTAACACTGGTTTAAAAAGTGGAGGGGGGGGGGCGATAAAGTGGGGGGTCTGGGGGAAAATAGAAAAGGATTTGAATACCATTTTCTGCATTTCTACATGCTTTTATCATATTCTCAGCTACTTAAAAGCATCACATTGTGATGAAATTGCTATCATGCTTAGTTTAATCACTGTCAGAAAAGTGGTAAATATACATCAGATAAAGCTGTCTGCATGTTTAACCCATAACCCTTCTGAACATCACATGCTGTGGAATTCAACGTCACACACTGTCAATAGTTTTATCAAGATCACTGTAAATGAATGTGTTAGCTTTTGTTTATGTTCAAGTCAAGTGTCTAGTACTCTTTATTATGAGGAGTACATTATGATTATACCTTCTCACTGTAACTCAAAATACATGTCTTTTAGCTCCCTTTTTAAAAAATATAGAAATAAAAAAAACATTGTATAGCCACCATCTCATTGTCTGTAATGGTTTATATAGGAACATATCCCTTCTTACCTTCATGTATCCATACTTAATTTTTACATTTTAGGATGGTAAAAGACATATATTAATCAATGACAGGCAGAGATGAATTCATCAAACTTTCTGTTTTGGGTGACGCTTAATTTTTTAATTTTCAATTGCAAAACTCTACCAGTAATGTTACCACTGTAGTCTCAAACTGTCTGCGACTCACAGCAGGAGAGTGGGTCCACTTGATTACTGTCCCGGCGTACGCTGGTCATCAGCTGGGTGGAGTTGATTCACGCCGTGATGCCGTGATAGCCTTGTGCGTATCATGCCTTGCTAGCTAGCCAGACTTGTTAACTTTGGCACTAATTCCCAAGATATATTAGTCTTGTACATGTTACTTTAACACCTGCTGAGTGCCACAAACTCCTGCAAAAACCAGAAACTCGCCTCATTTGTGACCACAGCACTCCATATGTTATTCCTCATGTAGTAATGTACAGAATGCTGTAAGTTGGGGCTAAGCAACAGATAACAACATTGGCCCCAAGCTAGTTCAAACCTGTACAGTTGCGCATTCAAAACTATATGAATTATTCCTGATAATAGGGTAAATCCTTGGGCAGTGTTTGAAATTCCATTTGTAGCTGGCTACTGACCGGGGTCCTCTATTCTCTGCCTGTTGGAAATGAAGTGACATAGCAACTATTTTTAGTTCCTGGCCACACAGATATTGCAAATTGCAGTACCAAAAATTCATGCCCACTGGAGAACTGCAGAGTTTTGGGGGGGAAATGACAATTTTGACAAAATAAGCAAACAATGCGAAACAAATAGAATACACCAAATAGAATTTTCTGATTTCCTTGGGAGAAAAATAAATTTTAATTTCAGTTGGACTTTAAAAACAGACAAGACAAGAATTCTATTTGGCAACAAGAAGGAAAGACTCAAAGTTATTTCTAGCCTTTATTTCAGGGCTGTGAAGACTGAAGCTGCATTCAAACCAAATCAGGTGCTGCGGCGAAAAATGCCGCAGGGGGTGCCAAAAAAAGTTAAAACAGAATCAACTTTTGGAGAAACGCAACTGACGTCACGCTGCTGTGGCCAATCACACCGTTGATCAGAACCTTGTTTACCATGTAGCATCGTAGCATTCCGCTGTTTACCGTGCAACTGTGAAGATGGAGGAGAGACTGCTGTGATGACTGTACATCAGCTGTTCAACCCTGCCACGAGGGAATACACAGATGTTAATTGCAGTCACTTGGCTTGTATCACGCTTCAAGTCGGGATGTAGCCATGTAGTGACACTCCCACACCGCCACCTGATTTGGTCTGATTATCATAAGGTTTCCCCCTCATCTGGAACGAGTTGAGCAGAGACCAATTGGTTTTTGGCAAGTCAGAATTTCAAAACTGAACTTTATTTTATATATAGTATGGTGACTTTTAGCAATGCAGTACATCCTGAAATGCCTTTTCTCCACATGGAGCATTAATGTTGAGACTTTTAAGACACCTTAAGTAAAAAGTCACAAATTACCCCCAGCCTCAATTTTGAAATTTAAATTGACAGCCTAGAAAATGTCCTTCCCAATTTCACAGCAAATGTCCACCATTAGCCGAGAGATTACAGCTTTATCTGGTGATGTAAAAATAGCTGCAGCATTTTTGTACTTTAATATCTTGTCAGCCACAGAATCCTGTATTGTCTTCTTTTGAAATATTCAAACTAACTTGTTGAATGAATAATTAGATTGAAGAAAATCTAATTATTGGCAATATTGTGTTACAAAAGCCTAGTGATAGGCTGACCACAAAAAGCAACCATGGACTTGAAAATGCCTGTGTGTCATACCTCATGCTGGGATGCTTGTGCGCTGCCTGACACACTTTGGTCCTGAAGATTCTAACGCAACAGACTGTGGCGGTGAGTACAATTGACACAACTTGCCAATTACTGTAAATTTAGCAGCCTCGTTATCTAGGGCTGACTTTCCACGTCTACTGCCAGAGCGCTGTGCCGCCTTGAACGAATTGTCTCACTTTGTACTTACACAGTGGGTGTTCTGCAACAAGGTGTCTTTTTAGTTTATTACATAATGAATATTGTATTGCTTACAATATCTTCACAAATTACATATTGTGGTTGTTTTTCATGGCTTGCTTGTGTTTACAAGACTGAGAAGAAATTCTTCTTTATGTTTTGATTTTGCAAGCTGAAATGTTGAAATCGTTGACAGTAGTGACTTATCAGACACAAAGAGAGTATTGTACATTTGATAAGCCTCAGCTTCTTTACTGATTGGCTGTAAAGATCCTAGAATTTAATGGGGATATGTGAATGTATGCATTTTTATTTTTGGGGGGGATTTTCTGAGTTTCAGTCCCAAAGTTGTGTAGTGTAAATCCAACTGTAGCCCCTCCCACTAATCTTAGTTATTTATTGTTTTATTTTTTCTAAAGAAACTCTTTTGCAAACGGGGCTCCTAGGTATTCGAGGAACTTGCCACAGCTCCCAAACCCGCTATACGTGAATGATGCTTCCCTTTTCCTACTTGTCTTTTGAATCCCTGAATTTTCTTTTCCTGTTGATCCCAAAGTTGTTCTCGCGAGTGATGGCCTGTCGGACTCAGCTGTCCTGTGATTGGTGTTATTTATCCCCACCCCTTCCCCTATTGCATTTTTATGGGCTTTTATTCAAGTACGCCAGTGCATGAAGATGCGTGATGACTGTTATCATTTTTATTATCTACTGTACAGAATTATCTATTGATTCTGTATGTGAGACGTTTCACCGAGTTCAAGGGATTACAAAGTCACACTGGCATGACTGATGGAGTCTCTGATGATGTAATTGAGGATTGTTATAGATTATTGAAGGATGAGTGTTGGATTTCAAAGCAAGACAGCAAGTCTCAACACCGGGCTCACCATTTTACAGTATGTTTTGCCACTTTCTTATTTATTATCAATAATAACAACAATCTGTTGTGTAAGGGAAGTGTCTAATAACGGCATTAATGCACCCACAGACTCAGCTTCCTCTCCATCACGTCTTAATTGTGACTGTGATTGCTCAAGGACATTCTTGAAAATAGTCTTGAAGAATTTCATTAGTGGTTCCTGGTTTAATCCTGTAGCACTACACCATATGAATTATCTGCCAGCGGTGCCAAATAGCTTTTGTCCCTGTTTCAGCCAGCGGAGCAGTGCCAGGTGTAGTGCAGATGAGGACAACCATGGAAAACTTTGACTAGTAGAGATTTTACAAACTGTTACTTGTGCCAGTCGCAGCGGTCTCCATTCAGAATTACCTCTTTGATGTTACATTTGTTCCAAAAGAGGGATGATGTAATCTTACAGCATATATTGGAAACTGGTCCTTGCATCTGCCTGATGTCCTCAACTGTAATGTAATGTGGACTGGCATCAGGTTGTCTTTTCTGTTTGACAGACGTTACAGACAAGTGCAAAGTGATGTGCAATCTGAAAGATAGACATGATGGATAAATGTCAGGGATGCTGTATGAACTCAAATGACGGAAGTGATGGACAATCTCAAATGTCAGAGGTGATGGACGAACTCAAAAGACAGAATGGGCAAACTCAGACGACTGGTAGGATGAGCAGCTGGAAACACAACACATCAGTGAGTGCAAATGCCAACAGCATGCCTCGACAAACAGCACGTCAAACAGATGTGAACCCCGGTGAAAGGTAACGCAGTACAGTCACGAACAACTAGTGACAAATGTCAGTCAACAAGACAGTACACCAAAGCAAAGGTGTGTAAATACTGACGAAAATGAACAGTATATGGTGTAAAGTTAGAAAGCAGCATACAACAACATTATTCAGGAAAAAATCTGACTCAATAAACCTCAGCACACCAGACTGATTGCACTCACTTTTTATCTAATTTGTTGTTTGGCCAACAGAGTCGGCCTCACTAACCCATTTGTAATTCATTTGACTAATGGAATAATCTTTGGCTGAAACAGTGAACATTCATTGTGTAAAATAGCCTATCGACAGCTGTATTTGGAGGTGAAAATGTACAATTTACATTGTAATCATCGTAGTCTATACTTAAGCCTTGGGCTATATGCATCGAAAAAAGTCTCATGGAAATCATAGAAAATGTTAGGTTATGATGTATTTTCATCCCTAGACTAGCAATTATAAAGTATGAGGCAACAAACAAGCTGTGCCTTTGTGCATCCCTGTAGGACATTTTGCTTGTTGTTAGTGTCTGTACGACAGCTCACACTGACAGGGCTGCACTCCCGTTTTTCTGTCATATTTGGCATCATTTAGTTTACATCTGGCATTCTCATCTTTTTTGATGTTTTGTCTGTGGAAAGCATAGGTGTGCTGTCGTGCGAAAGCCGCCAGCAACCAACACATTCCATTTCATAACAGAGTATGGATATCACAGGCAAAGTCAAACTACATGTCAAGGACAATCTCTTCACTGATGGGCCTCGTCTGCTGTCGGGAGGCGTTTTGAGGGATCTGGAAGACGGAGCGAATCAACAGGTGTAATATGGAGATGGTGTGGACATGTGATGTTGTGCAGCTGCTCCGAATGAAATGCTGAGTGAACAGCTGCAGGCAGCATCCATCTCATCTGATTGAGGGCAAACTGTCATGGGAGTGACAAACCACACGGGATCACAGTAACACCTTAAGCTGGGAACTGAGGATTACTGAAACCTGTGAATACTAAGAACCACCCCATATGGCAATTCATTGCCACCATACAGATTATGTTTTGTCTTGACAGTCAAAGAGGAACACATATTGACCAAATACTCAATTCTGTCTGTACAGAAATGGACATTCATCAAAGCTTGCCTTGTTAATTTATACTGAAACAACAAAGAAACTGAGGAAAAAGGTAGCATTGTTTGTTTTGTTTTGTTTTTTAAATCCATTAATTGGGATGATCATAGCGCAAAGAGGGAAGAGGTTGGTGTTGCTGGTTGGGCAGCGGAGAGCGAGATGTGTGTCCTGTGTTCCGTGTGTTGCTACAAAAACACTTTGAGGAAAGTGATTCCCAACCATTTTACTTGTGACCACTTAAAACGAAGTGATGTTCACAGGTTATGCTTTTGTATGGACATGGGTTCAACCAAGTTCAACCAAAGAGTGTATTTTTTTGCTTTTTCAGAGATTTTTAAAAGCCCCAAAAAGGTGAAAGTATACAGTATTTCACAAAAAAAGTCAAAACATCTGATATAATTTTGTGTAACAGAAATATATGTTTTTCTTGCTTTTACATTTAACCATTTGTGACCCTTTGGGGCATCCTGACTCCCAGGTGAGAGACCAGTGCTTTAAGGTTAAGGAGACAACATTTTAGTTAAATATTCATAAAAATCAATGCGCCCCATCTTACACTTCAATATTCGACAAAGATGATGGGCTTCTTTAACCTTAAAGCTGCTATAATCAATATTTTTGTAATAACATATAAGAAGTACGTATTCTTGGCAATGTGAAAACAATGTGAAAGATGTCACTTGTAGTGATGAACCTACAGAGAATCAGCTCATTGTTTAGCTGTCCAGCTCTTTACTGTTCTGGTGAACTAGTGGCTCTGCACTGAAACCTGGATAACAATTTTTGATTTGTATGTTAGTATGTATTAGTATACTTATTATTAATGATCCTATCATTTCCTGTGATGGTGTTGGCCTCAGTTGTAGGCTGTAAAAAATCAACAAATTATCTTAATCAGAACAACAGGCAGTGACTAGATCAGAAGGCAATCTATCAGATTCTTAAACAACAGACAGTGAGATTTGATCTCCTGAAGGTGAACCCCAACTGGCCCAGAATTGGTTGGTCAAAATTGGTTCAATTGATTATGATGCCCAAATTACCTATAATCAGCTAGAAAAAGATCATTTCAAATTCATGATGCAAAAATTATAGGCTAAATATTCCTTTTCTCATTGTGCCTTTTCAGTTCTTGAACTACTTGATAGACCACGACAGCTTCACAGTGATTTCTAGAGACACAAAGAGGTTTTGTCAGGAACCGGATAAAGCAGTGACTGTTGAGCACTGCCTGGAGAGGCTTATTATGCATCACTGTAATGAAAAAGTCAGTAGTCATGGTAAAAGTAGTAATGATGATTAAAGCAGTTTTAGTTAGCCATAGAGTTGCCATGTAACATTTAAGCTAAGTGTTAATATAAATGGTGCTTGTCACTTGGAACATTATTGCTATTTAAATGAAAAGTGGTTACAAGTTTGTGTTTGTGTGTGTGTGTTTAACTTTAATAGGCTCTATAGGCTCACCCATAGACTGTATATAAAGATGGCCGACATGACAGCTCCCCAAAAGTGAAGCCAAAACATCTCGATCGTCCCAAAGATGGTTTCTGTCATTTTAGGTAGTTCTTGTCACGCTGATGTTTGTTCAAGTGTTCATTTTTCTGATAAGTTTGGTTTTAGTTATTTGATCCTAAAAAAAGCTGGTGTGACGTCATGATTGACAACTTGTGGTGTGCTCGCGATTGGTTCAGGCGGGTGTATGGGCGGGACCTCAACGCAGATCACTACTGCACAGACTCTGTCTCCAAATGATGTCACCAGTGCAAGATGGCAGCACCTGTATCCGGGATATTTTGGCTTCATTTTTGTACAGTGGGAGGAAGCGGAGACGCATCATCCATCTTTATATACAGTCTATGGTCTCACCCAATAAGAACTGAGCGTATCTTTTTAATATGCCAGTTAAAGGGCTTACCTGCTGACATACTGTGAATCCAGTCCATCTCCACTAGTGATCCATGATAATCGCACCCAGTCATGATCACAATCCAAATGAGATGGAGAAAGGCAGCTGACAGAAATAAAAACCATCATCTTTAAAACCACCAATGGCCTTGCGAGGCTTCTTTGGAAGTATTTTGCAAACAGAAGGGGAACTACAAAGTGAAGGTTACACTTTCTCGCTGTGTACATCCATTTCAAAATAAACTTTGGTGATTCATTTCTATGCCGCTGAGCACCTACTTTCTCCCAAAATAGCCCCATTTTTCAAAGGGTTTGGATCAACAAAGTTCTATTGATTTTGAATGTTTTTGTGTATGCAAAACACTCAAAATGAGCAAAGGGGAATACCAATCAGTTCAAGTATTCACGTTACTTCTCTGCTGTGGGAAAGTCTGATCAATGTTTGTGAACACCTTTTATTCCAGTGTCTGATACACAACGTAATGTGAAGAACCTGTAAGTTTTTTGTAAGTATATTTTTGGCCTTTTGGCCTTTATTGATAGGGACAGCTGGAGATCGACAGGAAAGGGGGTGAGAGAGAGGGGATGACGTGCAGAAAATGGCCCAGGCGGGAATTGAACCCAAGCCACTGCAGTGAGTGAGCTACCAGACTGCCCTAAGAAGAACCTGTAAGTTACTTTAGTGGGAAAAATCTGAGGCCCGGCAAAATAGAAATGGTTCAGGTTTATTTATTCATACAAAAATTAAGTACATACAGTGCTGCCCTGTTAGGCTTTAAACTATGATTCATGTAGGAAAAATAGATGATCAGTTTGAAGAGGCAGTGAGAGACAGAGGACCACAGAGATTTACAAATATATCATGCAAAGAAGCTTATTTCACTGTACATGAATTCTTAAAATGTTTTGCAATGTTGCATTTGAAACCCTGATTCAGGGGTTGCATGTCAGTAGTATTTATTCAACAACTGTTGCAAAGTTAGTGTTTTACATGACACGCAAATACACAAAACACACAAAAAAAAACTTCAACTACAGATATCTTCCAAATCAAAAGTGTACATATAAATCTCTAAATGTGACAAACATAACTTGAAAAGTAAGCCAATATTTAAAAAGTATAATTCCTCATCCAAACATAAACAAAATTAGAAAACATTCTAAACATTTTTTTGACATATTTTCCCACCTTGATAAGCCGATGATTATATTGTCATCATTGTAAACAGGATTGCAACACTGCAACATAAACTGATTAACCATAAATACAGAAGTGAGAACAGAGCAACTTCATGAAAAAGCAAACAGTACACACAAATATATGCTTGATTTTAATCATATAAATCTTTGTATTTTCCTATGTTGTTAATAATATAAGTGTATATATTTGCCTTTATTGTAAAAAGTTTGTCTCTCTTTTCCAAGTACAAGTTAGTTATATTATTTTAGTCAATATAAAGAGAGCCATATAATATCAGTCCAAATCAAAAACCTCAAAAGTGCTTCGCGATGTCAACAGGCAGAAATGGTGCCCACTTATCTTTTTTGTACGAGTGGATTCTCACGGACGTACTAAAACCGCACTTTATAATAAGGTCATCAATTCTTGATGAATACGTTTTGTAATCAATGAGAGAATAAGAAACACTTACTGCAAGGTTATTGCCCTTGGGGATAGCAAGAACACAGATGCTTTTTTTCAAAAAGTAACTCTCTTGGGCAAATGCCTAATTAAAGTGAAATAGAGGTTAAGAAAGATTGTGGTGCGCTATAAAACCAATACAACAGAAGAAAAGTCATTCTCTCCCCTGATGCTATTATTCCACACTCTGCTGGGAGGCATTCGGTGAGGTAATTAACTCCGCTGACATGTTCTTGCCTCTCAGACTGAATGCAGGATGTGCAGATAGACTGATTGAAAAACTCCCATTTAGGTTTCAATCTTTAAATTATCCACGTCAGACCATATTTCATTTACAGTAATATTGCAGATAATCGCACTAATTTTACACTTGGCAGGAGATAATAGCCGCGGCTTATCCTCAGCAACAAGCACTAATTGCCATCCTCGTTCTCTGTCACGCAAAATAAAATACCTGCTGTAGTTGAAGGTGGAGAAACACAAAAGTAATAATGTCGGCAAGGTTAAATGAAACACAAACACCCTCATCTCAGCGGAACAACATGAAAATGTCTCCGTACTGCAACTAGAAACTGATCTTGCGTGAATTTCATGTACAATTTCTAAGATGTTAAGTCCAGTGTATACCATGATGTGTTCATTTTGTTATTTTGCTTTTTTACTGCAGAGCAATGTTTTGTCAGTCTTTGGTGGAGACCCTAAATGTCTCATGAGTTGACTATTGGGGCTGCAACTCTTGATTTAATTATCGATTCATCTATCAACTACTTTTTCAATAAAATCAATAAAATCAGCAAATCCTATTTGATAAGGTGAAACCAGTGTATGTTTGGCTTTTCTGCTTGTTAAGTAACTTAACTGATTCACTATCTGAAATAGAATGAATGAGAGTTGTAAACTCATCTATCTTGCATGTCACACCAAAGTTCCCACTGAAGAGAAAAAGTACAGATTGTCAACTTTTAATTGAGCGTGCGCTTTGGCCTCCAGCTGAAACGACTGAAGAACACTTTCAGTTTGTGTCAGGAATCGTGCTTTGAGGTGGGCATGATCCAATGACTTAAGATAATGGAACAAATTTACATTCCAAGAGAGTCTGATTTAGAGAGGACTTAAAATAGAACAGGAATAGACTTTCTGAACTTTTCTTAAAGTTACGATCCTTCAGATTTTCATGAAATTAACCCTAACCACAATCAACATTCATCTTCATTACCTCTCTACTTAATTGGTTTTCATTGCTTCAGATTGCCTTCACAAGCACGAGTGATTCACAGGAAACAATTCATGTATGTAATCCAGTGTTACTGTTTTTTACTCCCACAGTCGTATCAGAGCTGTATTAAGATGCAAACTGAACACTTCCTACTGCTGCTGCTTCACATTAAAAGCATTCAGCTGGTGAAACTTGGGCTGGCTCTCATTGAGAAGCAGTCACAGGAGACGCAATGTATTTGACACAGAGGTTAGCGCTGACTACGACTGCATCATTAAACACGCATCTACAAAACACTTAAGACAATTGTCATTTTCAACCATTTTTGACAGCAGATCAGTTTGAAATATTGCAGGGATTAATGGAACAAGAAAGAAAACTACTCGTGCCGCATGAAATCAGATTGCTTATCATGACATAATGGGAAAAGGGCCAATTATTGGCTGGTTTCTTTGCTAAAAACAACATGAGTTTGTTTGGTTGCAATGTAAACACATCCACCAGTTGCTCTTCTGCTGTGTTTCTGACAAAGTAGCTGCTCAAGGAGTGTTTGCTGCCCTCAGAATTCTGGGACCTGTAGTATTAAGCCCAGTTCAGACCAAAGATTCGCGACGAGATAAAACCGTTTTAGAACGTCACAGGAAAAAGTTGCAGTGGTGTGAACTGGCCCGTCTCAGCTCGACTCAAGCCGACTGATGGCGTCACCTGCAACTCAGCTTGTCAAATCGCCAGCGGCTGGTTTTAGAAGGTAAGGCACGTCACCCGTTTCAACAGCCAATCAGCTCATAGCAAAGTCAGCTGGTCATCTCGACCCTCTCGTTTTTTTTTTTAATGTTTTCGCCGTTTCATCAATACTAGAAATGTAACTGTAGCAAGTAACTCACTATCACTATC
The DNA here is from genome assembly GCA_005408345.1 of Macquaria australasica. Taxonomy (NCBI): domain Eukaryota; kingdom Metazoa; phylum Chordata; class Actinopteri; order Centrarchiformes; family Percichthyidae; genus Macquaria; species Macquaria australasica. Next base: position 564,477 of record SEMN01000106.1, read on the forward strand.
CTCATTCATGTTTTAAGATGCTACAAATTATATCCAGCTACAGAAAAAGCCTGAAAAGTCGGCAGTTAGAATGGAAGTACGGAGAGTCGTTGCTATGGAAATGATACATTGTCTCTGGTGTAAACTGGCAGGTTTCAGAACGTTGCAGTTACCACGGCAACCACGGGTGTCACCAAATCAACCAGGACTGAAATCTTAGGTCACAAGTCAGTTTGTTTTACTGAACTCTTAATGAAACCCCATGAAGTACCTGGGAAGTAAAGGTAATAATAGGGAAATAAACCTATAACTACTGTAATTGTGACTTTAAACCATCAGCACATAAAGCATTTGTGTTAAGGGTCTATGAACACAACAAAAAACACAATCCATATATAGCATCATACCTCCATTCTTATGCACCTCCTCTATACAAAGCAGATATTAAGCTGTCATTGTGTCATTTCTTGTTTAGAAAGCTTAGAAAAGGATGAAATAAACTTCATCTTCAATGAAAAATATCACTTCGCAAACAACCCATCACTGTTGTGTTGACAGCTACAGATTGAGCTACGAAAGAAAAAGCCTGAATGCCAGTGAATACACAGCTGATAAATTCCCACCATGTACACGTACTGAAAAAAGTGTGAACTGCTGTTTTGTCGTTTGAATCCTACGAGTGTTTTCGCCTTTGAAATAAGCTGTTGAAGTACATGTTGCCCAGGCTGCACTTGCACACTCAGTGCTTTCTTTGTTTACTCTCAGCATTGTGAAAACCGCCACAGACAAGAAATATGTGTTTGTCCCACCCCATAATATCTGATGTCAAAATAAATGGAATTGCAGGAGATTAAAAAAGATGACTGTGACATTACCTCCTATCATTTTCTCGGGGTGGGGGGGCGTCTGGTGCTGCAGCACTAATACCATTAGTTAATTGGAAGCTAGTTCAGATGTACGACAAGTATTTTATCAGTCAATGAAGACTGCTGCCCACTCAGTGTCAAAAGAGCAGAATCAAGCTGTATATCTGCACACCATCACAGATTGCTTCTCTGGTTTGCATTGTGTAAGTGGAGCAGAGTGAGGAGAGAGTGGCTGTTGTTGCTTTGAAAAACCTGCCAACTATTCCTGAAGCTCTGACAAGCACTGAATGTTTGCTTTCAATTACAAATTTATAAAAAAAATAAATTAAAAAAAAATAGAATGAAGCTGTTAATTTAGATCTTATGAATCAGATAAAATAGTAACTTTAATAAGTACTACTTCCTTTAATGCTTACATCATAATGTTCAGAATGTCTTGAGATTTTGTCAAAGGACGTGTTGATTCAAGTCTGATTTTCGAGCACCGTCATTGTTGTACATGAATACCTGAATGTAATCCAACAGGAGAATGACAAACTATACATGCCACGGGGGAGGACTGACTGACCACCGCTCAGTGTAGCATGGACAGAGGCGTAATCAGAGCTAACCAGCCATGAGTAGCTACTGTCTAATCTCTAACAGATATCTGCATATGAATGCAGAATCTGCAGGCAAGGGACAGGCTTGTGGTATCGGAAGCGTTCTGGTTGCCGTTTGTAGTCCAAGCAGTATTGACCAATCACGTTTGAGACGGCTTTGGTTGCATGCAGGTAAACAGCCCGTGTGGAGGGCAAAAGAGGCAGAACACATTGGCCAATTGTCTGATGATGATTTGAGCTTTATTAGTCTCTGAAACCTAGAGAATAGCTTGTTCTTAATTTATCTGCATTCAAATCATCGTCAGGCAATAACCGATGGGTTCTAAGATTGCTAATCGGACTGTAAACAATGACCGGTGCACGGAAGAGGAAGTCTTGGACCAGATATCCTTTATCTGGATATCCGCTGGCTACACCTGAAGCTGAATCGTCATCAGACGATAGCCGATGGGTTCTGAGATTGGCTGCTGTCAGACTCTCTGTTACTCTGCTGGAAAGACAAGAATCTATGTGATTATGTGTACAGCACAAAAAGAAAATATTTATAGTGGAGTTTCTATTTTCTCAATCATGAACTACATGAACACACTATTTTCTGCCAAAGTTACAAAAGTTTTGATTATTTCACTTGAGAGATTTCTGTTTTTCTTTTTCTTGATGACAGTTGTGATGTGATGTGATGACAGTTGGTGGGTTGTTTGGTCACTGTCAGTCAAATCTAATCAAACCACACCCACACACGTCTTATTGAAGCAGAGTTTTTGAGTGTTAGAGTTATTAAGAGTTAAGCTCTTAATAAATAACAACTTGCAATTTTATTTATTTTTTTTTAACTTAGACGTCTGTTTTTTGGTCATGAATATTTAATTTAGTTATCGACAAATACTTAAGATTTTAAGTTTTTAGGGGCTTTAAAAATCTGGGTTAGGGTTAGGGTCTGATTTAAACAAAATTAATACCAAATATACATGTGAGATATGGACTATTAAAATACCATTCGCAGCTCACACTTTATGATCTTTAACAGTTGGGGTTTTTTTTATGACTTAGAAGGACTGTGGCTCATAATCAGCAGCTTATTTGCATTTTCTCTCCATTTTTATCTGGACTTTGTAGAAAATGAAGCTTTTTTTTTGAGCAGTCAGTGTTGCAAACAAACTTCCTTTTCTTCAGCTATCACCCACTTCTTCCAGCAGAAGAGACAACTTTTGAATGCGTTGGGAGATACGGTAGAATCTGAATGAAAATCAGTTTAAACTGGTCTTGCTACTGTTTAAATAAATCTGGGTATTTTTCCAGTGTAAATTGGTAGAAAACGAAAAAATTTGCAAATAATTCATTCACTACTTAATGGACATAATTAAAGAGTGCTCGCTTTAAAGCTAATCCCCCTAAGTACACACAATAACTGAAAAAGGTAGCAGTATAACAATCAGGTTGATGGGCCCTCGCTGTTGTCCACGAGTCCCTTTGTGAACAGGTTTCCTTTGTGATGTTGTGTATCTGTAGTACTGTTGACTGAATCCTCCAAACCACTCAACAGACAACATTTTTATCTTTTTTTTAGCCCTGAATGTCAAAAACAGGCAAAATTGTTTCTTTGAAAGTATTATATCCAGTATACAGATAAATTATTTTCATTCTTTTTCTTGTTTGACGTGTTGGAAGCACAATATTTGGAGTCAATTTCAAAAACGTAGGCAAAAAAAGTAGTGCTGACTACAAATCCCCAGAGCAGCACATGGGGTTTGATCATTTATGGACTTGAGGTACAATATGTGTACAGCAGAAAATGAAAATGTTCTACAGAAGTGAAACATTGATTTGCAGTAAATGCAGCCTGTGAGTGAATTTCAATTATAGGATGGATACCCCACAATGCTCTGGTGCACCGTGGAGTTCTGAGTTCATTATTTGGTTGACTAATGTGAAGGCCTTGAGCTAGAGCAGCAAGCAAAACCCAATTTTCCGTTTTCCTCCATTGTTCATGAAGAAAAGAGAGCATGAGGCATAAGTATGTTTCTCTCAGCAGGTTTAGGGGCAGTGGTGGCAGGTTTGTGCCTAATGTACGCTGGGAAGTAGGATTGGCAAAATCAATGGTTTAAGTGTGTCCAGATTTTCCAGTATCAATATGTATCACAACACAGGATATATATCACATATAAAATAATTAAATTGATGTGGGATGCAATGACCTGTGTTCCCACTGTCATGCCTTACAACAGACAAACCTCTTTACACGCGCAAGTGCCCAGTCACACCAGGAAGTGGGATGGCAAAATGTATTTGTGCTTCTTTGCCAAATAGTTACATCCCACCACTGCCTCCAACACCACCTAACTACATTTACTCAAGTACTGTACGTAAGTACAATTTTACGGTACTTTATACTTCTACTCCACTGCATTTCAGAGGGAAATATTGTACTTTTTACTTCACTACATTTATCTGACAGATTTAGTTACTGCAGATTCACATTATTAATACACAATATAATAAATTCATAAGTGATGATGTATTAGCAGTATATAAAAGTAGTTCAAATTAGCTCTACCTTTACCTACTGCAACATTAAAGTGATGCTTACACATTGATGCAGCAATCATTATAAACCAATTATATAATATTCTGATATGGGCAATTCTGCATAATGAGTACTTTTAGTTTTAAGTACACTTTACTGGTAATACTTTTGTACTTCTACTCAAGTAAAACTTTGAATGCAGGACTTTTGCTTACTTCTGCACTGTTGTAATGGTGCATGTACTTTAACCTAAGTAAAAGGACTGAGTACTTCTTCCACCACTGGCTGGAACCTTGGTGACATACTGACTACATGCCTGTGGTGCAGTGGCTACTGCTGGTTGTGGCTAGTGTTGTTCCTTAAAGAGAGTCACCAATATTTCTCAGTGAATGTGCTCTCATGCGGCTGTGGCTCTCTGGTCTGACTGTGTTCAGTGAGTGCAGATCAGTAGCACCTTCACTGATCAATCCATTGTTCTTATTACTTATCCAATTACAGCTAATGATAAAGCTAGTTAGAGTCAGTTAAGTTTAGCTTGACTTGTTTTTAACTTTCACTTTAAAAAATCTTGTATAATTACAAATTGTTACATAATGGCGTCACTGATATGCAAATTAGCACATGGCGCCATCTAGCAACATTCAGTAACTTTAGCTACTTTCCACTGAAAACAGTTGAGAACCCTGTTTCAGGCACTTCAATATTATTGAACACCAAGTCAGATGTGTCAGAGCTTTCAGAAAAATCCTTTCTAGATGTAATTACAACTTAGATGTTGAAAGGAGCACTTTTCACATGTTGGAAACTTTTAATTACAGTAACTACCATAAACTGTAACAAGAATATGCAAGTGAATCCACTGAACATATGGTTTCCACTGAAAAGAATCCATTTGGGTCTCAAGCTTTGCTGTTAAATAAGTAAATACTGATGTGACTGAGCACTCAAAGAAAAAAACTGTAATTTTTAATTACAGTTTGCTTGTAACTCTTGCACAAAGCACTATGCAATTCGATTGTAAGTCTATAAACAATAATGTTAAATTATTGCCCAGCCCTTCGAGGATGTGTTCAGTGCCCTCTGTTGACGTGCCCTCAAACAAGGCATTTAACCACTCAACTGGTGCCACTTATCGGCACCGCTGTTGGCTCCCAAGTGTAAATGTGAATAACTGAGTGTAAAGCAGGTGTTGTGGGGAGAAAAAAGCAGTCATCATTCAGTGAATTGACCCTTGGTAAATTAAAGTCAAAATAAAAGGTAAAAGCTAATTTCCCTTTATGTCCAAAAAAAAAATTAAAACAAACAAGGACAAACCCTACAAGTTGACCCTATTTAATTACCGAACATAATTAGAGGTCTTATTTCGCTGAACAAGACGGCCTGGAGAGGAAACTACGGCTTTCATTCAGACCGATTAGATTTTTTGATTCCAAAAATTCACAGTATTTTAAGGGCAAAAAAGCAGATACTGATCTCTGTTGGGAAATTACACTTTTAGAAACAGTGTTAAATTAAAGGAAAACAGTAACAGTGTAGCAGAATAACCTTTAATATTCTATTTATCTTCCTTATTTATTTGGCATTTCATAAACACCTCTTTTGTTAAACTCAAAGGTGATTGATGATATCTAAAAACTTAATCATCCCCAGCCTAAACCAGTCACTTGATGATGACTGAGATCATTTTGTCCCTTGTGTGGCCACTGAGTCATCTCTGGATGATGAATGCATATCAGACTACGCACAGAGAAATGTGGTGAATCCACGAGCACAGTGAAACGCTTTGATATCGGCAGATTGGCGGACTGTCTCAAAAGAAAAATGTCAAGAGCGTGATGGTGGTGGGTCACAAAGCGAAACAAACTTTTAAAGCTCCGCATAAGGGTAAAGGTGATTTTGTGTCTCCATTACCTTTTCTGAGACCTGTATTGTTGAAAACCATTATTTTTCAGGTGAAGTTTAACAAAGAGACCAAGCAGAATACCCCGAAACAAGCTATTCAGAACTTTGGCCTTTTTTTTGGTTTGAGAAAGAGAATTGAATTGATCAGACAAAAGCTGACTCTCTGCCACATGCACTTTTTGTCGCCTTGTGATGCGAGTCAATAAGTGAAAGGACACACAAGGTGAGATGAGCCGAAGGCTGGTGCTGTCAGAACAGCACGGTGTCTGGTTCTGGCTCAGCAGAGCAGCTGCTTTGATGCCCCGGGAGCAAAGAGAGCTGAGTGCAATTTTTCAGTGCCTTGGTGGAGCACTGCATGCTGGGAAGGCTACAGCACCGAGTGGGCTTCAGTAGATTCAATGAAGGAAGCAGGCCTGTGGGTAAAAAGAAACTTGTGAAATTATCTTTGAGTTTCCTGATATTTTACCGCAGATGTTATTTCATTAAATGTCTGCACCCTGTTGGTTTCGTCCCCTCCATCTTGAACTCCCACAGATATGAAACACTCACAGGTTAAGGGTAGGATATTAAATACTGGCTCCTGCAATTATTTGCAAATACAGGTTAGCTTAGAGTTAATTCAGACGAGCCAAAGAGTGAAAACATGGTCTGATCTTTCTCTTAATTCTTTCCTGAAAATACAGTAACAAATGTCACCTAGGTCAGATTTGAAATTGCTAAGTGTTCCAATAATGGCCTGCTAAATGTTGCGCTCTACCACGCATCTCCACACTGCCACTGCAAGCCACTGAATTTAAATCTACAGGTCGTGTAGAACAGTATACAATTTAAAATAAATCATGACAATCATTACAAATTTAACAGTAAATACAGAATACGTATACTGTAAATCAGTCATCAATAACTGTACATTAAATTCCAAATATGTATCAATTAGCCCGTTTCCACCCCAGCAACTTTTCCAGGGGCTCAGGAACCATTTTAAACCGGAGGACCAAGACTCTTAATATTGTTCCTCAACCATAAGTGCTGGTGTAAGAAAAGTCTCTGCTCCGGGGGTTGTACTTTCTGTATGTATCGGAAGGTATCAGGGCAGAGATTGCAGTAATTATCGTCGCTCATTGGTCCAACAAAAACCTTGCAGCTGCTACAAAGTGTTCAGCTTCATTAGCACAGTAAGCAAGCACTGGGTGCCACTAAAATCATTAGAACAAGGAATGTACATTTCTTTTAATATATACTGACTTTAAAAAGAAAAAAAAGTTATGAGCAGCGACCTAGAGAGCTAGCAAACAAAACAAAGCTTTGCTATTTGTTCCATCAAGGTTACATTCTAATGCAGAAATAAATGACCATAAAACACTCAGATCATCACTAATTTGGAGACAGACGCACTGGATTTTCTCCTTTCCCACCTTTGCATCTATTCAAACATCAGAGTCACACAGAGTGACATTTTTACACAACTAATGGTCAGATCTACTAGTTTCACCAGACCATTAGAAGTTTTTCCTTTTTATATAGTCGTATTTCTCAACCTTTTTTTGGAGGGAAGGCATGGTGAGCCCAAAGCAGGCATTAACGAAGGCAGTGCGAGTAAGTAACAGGCTAAAAAAAATACATAGACCTATCAGGAAACTCTTCCAATTTCTCTATCTTTACAAAGACGTTATCCTTACTCATGTCCTTCCCATCGGTTAAATGGTGAGGATTTGTCTGCTGAACTGAAGGTAACATTAAGATGAATAGTGATTAACGTCACAACAAACGCCCAGCGTATCATTTTGTTTTGCTTCGGCATTGTACTGTATTGATCAGTGATTCTAAACAGACAAATTTATCTAGTTTTTCTCTAGTGTTTGCACCAAAAGCGTGTGCTGCATATTATTAATAAGAAAAGAAAAAATCCTCACCATCACGGTCTCCAGGCTGCGAGCAGAAATCAGCAGCATCCCACTCATAATTCTCATCAACCGAGGCCTTTCTCCTGGAGAGACCACAAAACACCATTTAGTACATAAATGCAGTTGGAGGTTTAATGCACACATGCACACACTCATCACTGTCTACAAATGGTAGAGCACTCCCAATAAACTATACATCAAACCCATTATAGATGCTTCTCTCACATAGTAGAATTTGTTTTGTCTTCTACTCAGTTTCATATTTGCTTCATACTTTAAGATTTAAAACGGAGCAGATTTTTTGGTGGTATATTTGCTAATATTTCTTCTGACCTCCTACCAAGACATTTTACTTTATTAAATGTTTGCTCATTTACACAACAGTAATGAAATGTTAACATAGAGCACAAAGACTCTGAAGAAACCTCTAGAATTCTCTGTTGTTTTATGCAATTTATCAATGTTTGTTGAGATATCCAAACAGATAAAAAGCTTTTTATATTGTTTTGACATTGCTCACACTGTATTTAAAATCATAGCATGATGTTAAAAACAGAATTTGATACTGATGCGCAGTTTGTACAAAAATATAGTACTTAGTAAAAGTATATAGTAAAACATAATTTCCCTCATTCATTATGGCCCATTATGTCCTTAATACCTTTGGCTTGGTTCCACTTGGTGACTGTGCTTGTCCTCTGTGCTCCCCTGGCTCTCCTCTACAGTCTCTGGTGAGATGGTGAGGGTTGGGGAAACAGGGTGACACAGGGACAGGCGTCCATTAGCGGGCTCCATGCTGCCCCGGCCGCTGCTGGCATAACTGCTGTAGCTGCTCCCGGACTCTGGCACTCCATCGTAGCTCCCTGCCTCCACTTCTAGTGCCTCTTGATCATTGTTACTGGGCGGTAAGCATCTAGAAGCTTGCTTCGTGGCCTTCAAGGAACCTTCTGCATGTTTCGTGGCATCTTGGTAGGCGACTGACCATTTGGCAGCATTGGGAAAAATGGACGCCTCTCTCCTTGGCTCGCAGTGGCAAGGCACGTCAGGATTTGGTATGGGCCTCTCCGGACTGCTCCTTGGAGATATAGGGTCCACAGCAGGAGGTGAATGGGAGGCAGCTTGGGTAGCAGAAGGAGATTTGGAGAGCTTCCTGGTTGGAGAGCGCTTGGGTTCCCAGAACAGAGCGTCTGGACGACAGGAAGATGCAACAGAGCAGTTCTCTTGGCTGAGAGAATCTATCCACGCATCAGGAGTCAGGAAATTGCTCTCTTTCCGTCTTCTCAAGTCAAGGCTCTGACTTCGCTGTTTAGAGTCCCATATTTTAGAGCCTTTGGTCACAGCTCTCCAGAGTTCTGGTTCTGGAGGTTGCGGAGAAACTGAGACTCTGATAATATTGTCCACAGAAGCAGGACTGCGGCAATTAAAGCTTGTGCTCCTACTCATGTCTACATACCGGCCTCTGCGAGTCAGCGAGTGCCCTCGTTGCACATGAGAGGCGATTCTGTGGTGCAGCATGGGCTTTGTAGGCCGCATTACACATACTTCCAACTCTGGCTCATCCACACTCATCTCAACACACACAACTTCATCAGTGGGTTCAGGGAACGCTACCTCCGCTTTTGAAGAGTCTGGCACTGCATCAAGAGCTGAATTAGATCTTTCAGTATATTTATTGCTATGGAAAGACAACGTTGAAAGGCTGCCATGACTAAGATTGTTCCGTCTCCGTGCCTCAGAGCATGAATCACTCGTTTGCATTTCTAAGATTGAGGATTGTGGTGAATTATCATAGCCCTCTGGTGCTGCCTCTACCCTTTCATGTCTCTGGTGCTTTGAGGAGAGATGTGGGAGAGTTAATCTGTCTTTGGAAAAAGTGCCTGCCTCCTCAGATTGGAGGGGGTTCTGTTTGGTGAAAGATGGAGCAGGATGATGGTTGCCGGACTGAAATGGTTGAAATGAGGTCCGGGCTGGGATCAAAGTAGGAGGAGAGACAAGAGGATGGGATTCCCAATACACAGAAGATGAAGAGAAAGGGCTCGGTGACAGACCAAAGCTCTCCTTGCTGCCCTGGGGGTATCTGTGTGGCAAGGTGCTGCTCTTATATTTCCACAAAAGCTCGTAACCACCAGTCTCTCTCCTTTCCAAGTCTGAATGCTCCCTCTTCATTTCTCTCATGGAGCCCCTTTCCAGCATGTACTTCTGGAGCTCCCTCTCCAGCTCCTCCCTCTCCTGAGCCAGTTTCAGGCAGTGACTCAGGTTTCCTTTCTCCCGCTCGTGCTCCATTTGGAGAACCAGAGTGCTGGCGGTGGTAGACGGCTGACCTAGGCCAGATCGGATATGTGGGAGCACTGGAAATGTGGGAGTTAGTTCTCTGTTGTGATGAGGAACGGTAGACAAACTACTGTTTGAGCACATGCTGCTGAGGTCAGGAAAGCAATCGTAGCTTGCCTTCTGATCCAAGATATAAGGGACGTGATGGGGCTGGTGCTGGGCCATGCCACAAATCTGGCTTGTGGAATTAGCCTCTGCTGGTTTGCAAGTCGGGACATCAACAGAGAGTACAAATGGTGGCTCTTTCCTGTCTTCCCTCTCCGAGTGCAGTGACACAGACCTTCGGACTCTAGCAGGTTGATCATACCTTACGCTTTTCTTGCTGTGAACACTCAGCGTGTCATTGTCATACGGTGACAGTACAAAGCGACCATCTGGACCTCTAGAGATCAACTCAATTTGAGGAGAAATCGGAAAAGAAGCTGTCCTAGTAAGGCGGCCTCTGCTGTAGTTGGATGATGGAAGCTTCCGCCGATGATGATTCTCAGTGCTAAAGGAGGAACAGTCTGTCTGTGAGGAGGAGGAGGAGGAGGTGGTGGTGTTGGTAGAGGAAGTGGTGGGATAGAGGATGCTGGCTGGAAGTAGGCTTTTCTTCAACACACTGTCTGGACTGCCGGTGCCTGAAGTCTTTCTGTGAGAGTGAGAGAAAGAGAAAGAGGGGGAGGGATGGGTGAAAGAAGAAAATTGTAAGAAAAACCGGAGGTGTAAGAGGGAGAGAAAGAGAGACCGAGAATATAAGATTGAGTGAGAGTGAAAGAGGGGGCGGGAGAGATGTAGACAGAGAGAGATCAAAACAGCAGCAGCAGCAGCAATAGATGAAGATGAGCAAGAAAAAGAAGATATGAAATAGAAAACAACATAATAATAAGTGCTGGCATTTTCAACATATTTTAGTTTGTAAGGGAAGCAGAGGGAAAGGTCAATGAGAGGTACCATAATGAAATGATAAAGGGGTACTTACATTGATGGGGAGCATTTATAGATGGCAGGAAGGTGCTCTGAAAGGGAGGGAGAGGGGCATGATGGTATCTGACTCATTAGGATACAACCACACTGACCAAGAAGTAAAAACATAATCGACCCTAATAAGAGCCCATTAAAGGGCTCGAGGCACCAAGGCTTGTCCAAAAAGTTAATTACACTTACATTTATCAGCCACTAATGAGAAATTACCCTAATTAGCAAGTAATGTAAATGACATCAATAACTTTTACAACTGAATGGATGAGCGGGGGACAAGAGGAGAGCCAAATCCATGCAGTGGGGTATGATTTATATAATGGATTGAAAGTGCCTTCAATATTTTATTGAATAAATGATGATATTCATGATGCAGTTCATCAAAGTGAGTGTCTGCCGAGTCTCTGGAGTGAGGGACGCTTTACCGTCCGTCTTCTTTCTGCGGCGCTGGTCCCTCTTGTGGCTGATGACACAGGCGGACCCCAGCAGCAAGACCAGTGCCAAGCACATGAAGCCGACCCCGCCCAGCACGCCGGCCAGTAATGGTTCCGGGACGAACTCCAGGAGTTGGGATGTGGCGGGGTATATCTCCATCCCTGTGACATTATAACATCAGTGATATATATTAGTAAATAAAAATAAAAGCAAGCTAAGTGTGACTGTAGAGTCAGCAAGAACCATAAAGAACTACAAAATAATTAAAGAACCAGAAAGAAAACTGTTGCTTGTCATAGTAGCAACACATACTTGAGAACAATAACAAGATAACACTAAGACAATAAAGATACATTAAAAATGCAATATAATTCCTCTTTTTTCTTATACATTTTTCTATATTTTTAGTTGTAAATTTAAATTATTTTTTTCAGAAATAAAGAAATATATACATTTGATACGTTTCAATCATGTTTTTAAAAAGAGTTTTTTATTTTACAAACATTTAACTTTTTTTAGAAATTTTAGGTAATTTTCTAATTTATAAAAAACAAAGTACATTTTGTATTTATTAAAAAATAGACATTTATATTTTAATTTATAATTATAATTTGTGATTTAAATAGATACAAAAATGTATAAGTATAAATGTATATAAATGTATAATGTATAAAAATGTATTTAAAAGCTTTGTTCATGAAGCTGTACAATTATCTGATCATACTGGCTGACCTTCATTATGTGCATATTTCATGCCACTTTCGTCAGTCTGTTAAAACAACAATAAACACAGTCCATCTACACCACAAACAAAGAAACTCGTAAAAATGATACAAGATTGCTATGAGGTTTGGTAGTACCAGTTTAAAGTGGATCTAATCTCCAATGATGATCATTATCAGCAAATCATAAACTTGATTGTTTTGCATAATTTGCTCAGTCAGACGTCAAATTCAGAGAATTATCAGCAGAGCTATGTTAAACAACATACCATCTATGGCTCTGAGTGTTGTGACAGTCCTTGGGTGATACCAGTGGGGGTTGTAAATCCCTCTGTTTGATATCTTTGTACCATATCTAATGAAACATTCATATCACATTCTCATAAGAATCGAAAAAGACCAGTACAAACTCTTTTGAGAAGTTATTAGTGGAGCTATTTCTATCATTCAGACTTCTAATGGAGAGCATTCCCCGAGGCACTGCTCTAATTTTGGTCCAACACTGGGAACAGAGGGACAGGGGAAGAAATGAAGAAAAGAGTTAGAAAAGGAGACTGAGAGAGGAGGATGGGTTGAAACAGAGGGTGGGGAGTGAATGCGAAGGGGGCAAGGTTGCTCTCGAACACCTACCCATGGTGGAGACATTGACTGATGGACTGGGCTCGCTCAGCAACTCCCCGCGACGAGATAGCAGCCGCAGCTCGTACACACAGTCCTGAGACCAGCATCCACACACACACACACACACACACACACACACACACAGTGGGGAGGACAGAGGATGAAACCACACTTTGTCAACACGGGACTGTGCCTGCAATGCTAATGAAGTTCATTTGAATTTGTGTAGGCCTATGCAGGAGAGAAAAAGAAGGATGAAACGGGCAGAAAGAAGAAAAGGCAGCGCACACAGATTGAAAGACAATAGAAAAGTGATGGCTGCCATGTAGTGTGCATAACAGAGTGTACAAAAGTAAAACCATGAAGGTGTAGCCTAGATAAAAATCTCCAAGGCATTCAACAAGCAGGTTTGATTAGTCTCAGAGGGACCAGTGCGACTGTCTTGTTACCTTGTGCAGACCCGGAACGACTATCTCGCTACTGTTGGCACCGATGTCCTCGTCCAAATTAAACCACTCCCCTTGCTCGGTGCGAGACTGGAGAACAAAGCCTGTGATGGGAGGGTGCTGGGCTTCAGGAAGGGACCATTGCAGTACGACACCTGCTGAGCTCTGATTAGCAGACAGTGACGCGGGGGGCTTTAGTTTACTTCTCCTCGGTGGAGGATCTGGTGCAGAGGAATAAAAAAGACCTTCAGTCGATCAGCCAGATACGTTCTGGCGGAAAAATTTAATTACAGAGGAGGAAATTGCTACTGCCACAGATGTTCAACCTTGAGAGTGCAAGGGGAGAAGAGTTGGGGTTGAGTCCAAATAAGCTGCAATATACAGTTTACTGACCAGTTTGTAGGTTTGATCAAACCTCACGCAAACATAGTGTGAGGCATATTTGCTGTATTTTAGGTCTAACAGTAATATTTCAGAAAGTTTGATTAACATTGTGATTATACTATTTACAGTGATAATTTTGGCCACAATATTCATAGCATGAACATTTGATTCATACTAATGTGGCATCCCTGCTGCCACATTGAAATAACAGGTGTAGCCCACTTACTTTGTCACACCTTATTATTCACAAGCGACCAATTACTATTAAGTTTGATTAAGTTGATAAGCTTGGAATATTGATGATGATTGATTATGCATAAAAGGTTAATTGGGAGATTCCGACTATTGACATTGACATGATCAACTAGATTGTTTCATCAGAAGACCCATCACTCTGTTCCCAACACAACCTTTGGGGAAAAAATCGTTAAGAAAAGAAATGTTATTTTTTACCTCTTATCCAGCAGCGGGTTGCATCTTCAAAGGTATTTTCTCAGATGTCTCAAGGGTGTCTACTCTCTGCTGGGAAGGATAAAATGTTTCCAGGGGCAAAATCAACATTTAATTCACAACATTTCCACGGACTGCGCCGTCCACTGCCCTGGCCTGCCACCAAAATGCACTGTACATCCAGCTAAGAAAAGCAGCAGCACATTGTGTGGAAATGATTGGATTTGAATGTTGAGTTCGCCCCGGCTGAACATTTGATCATCTAGGAAGACTGTGGGCATCTGTACGATCACGAAAATACCTCTGAAGATACACTCTGCTGCTGGATAACAGATGAAACAAGACTGAGTGTCTTCAGCCACACTAGCGGCTCTGTGAGGCTGTATTTAGGCACAGCGGTTCTTTGAGATAAATGCCATAAATGCCAACATGGTTTGACAAAGCTAACATCGCCGATCTTTAGCAGGTATAATGTTTACCATTTCACCATCTTAGTTTAGCATGTTAGCATGCTAGCCTTTGCTAATTACCAGTAAATACGAAGTTCAGCTGAGGTTGATGGGAAAGTCATTAGTTTTGCAGGTATTTGGTCATAAACCAAAGTAGCAGACAAATTACCATTTAGACCTGATTATGTTGCTCAATGTATTATCAGGAGATTATCAAAGTTCTGTCAATTCATCCTGAGAGGGACATGATTGTCAGTACAAAATTGCATCCAATAGCTATTGAGAGATTTAAATTTGGACCAAAGTGGTGGACCAACCGACCGACAGACCAACATTGGCATCCCTAGAGCCGCTAGTTTGGCTAAAAAATGGGAGTGGGCGGAGTAATGTACAGAGTATTTAAGTCACTGATGAGGCAGCCTGAACTGCAAAAAAACAGGTGATTGTAGAGTGGCGTTTCCTTCTCAAACAAACGATCTTTGGCTGAGCACAGACACATCAACCACACAATTTTGGCCTTTGGGCAAGTTACTCAGGGAATTAACTTCAATTAGCTACAGTTATGCAGATATAATCTGCTGCTGCAGCATTTGCCATTTCAACCAGTGAAAGTGATGGTCAGCACTGGCGAAAAAATGAAAAGCCTGCTAGCTGAATGTATTGTGCGTGGTTCATTGTTAATAAAAATAAAAAAAAGAGTGAGGAGAAATACACTTGATAAGAGATCCAAAAATGGAACCAGCTGTTAAAATGCACCGACTCAATGGTACTGACCCAAGGTCCGGGCGGTGGCAATCTCGCTGAAGGGTCCTGTGCCCATTTTATTGTGAGACAGGATGCTGAACTGGTAGTCGGTGGCAGGAGACAGGCCTGTCACCTGCAACCCGGTGCCAGAGGAGGGGGGCACGGGCACAGAGAACCAGTCCTGCTTCCCATCATTATCACTCGCCGAAATCTTCTTCACCCTGCAGAGGGAGAGCGACCGAGAGAAAAGAAGTGAGAACAAAAGAGCGGCGGGGAATTCTGGGAGTCTGGTTTTATGAAACATGACAGAAAAGTAGGTTTCATTAATCATTCATTCTCATCATCAGCTCTGGATTTTGTGGCAGAGACAGCACTGATGTATCCCTGCAATAGCACCGAGAGCTTGCAACTCCAATTATGGTGATTTTCATGTTCCTACCGGAGCTGAGGTTCTACACGTCTATTTTATACAGAGCAAATTACTTGACCCAAGGCTAAAAAAAAAAAATACCATTCACCTATTCAAAACTGGAGGAACTTTTGAAAATTATTAATACCTGAAAATGAGGCCTTTTTTTGTTTTTGAAGATGATGGCTTTGACTCAACAGAAGTGGTATGTTCTTTTATGAGAAAATAGAAAGGGTGGCAGAATATTACTAGACAATAGTTAGGTCCTTGTCTTTTGGACACTCAAGTGTAATTTGAATTCAGCCTAGATAATGTATGTTATTGTGGTGCATGAAGCTGTTCACATTTATAAAGCAAAATACAAGAGCAGAGATCAGTTCACGTTCTAAGAGGTGCTTTTTCTGTCCTGTAGTAATTAATTTTACAAGTACATGGTGGAAATATTTGCCTGCATGATCGTTCAAATTGCATTTGTTGGAAGTGCTAAGAACACCTATCTGCTATAATTTTCAGCCTTTGTGAGAAAAAAATGAAGATTGCAGTTGAAATGTCAATGGGAAAACATTCACACTGTATCTTGTAAGTTCTTACAGTATGGAAAAAGAGTTTAGAGAGTTTATTCGCTTTGACTATCCTTCATAATCTAAGGTCATGACATGTTAGAGGGAGGCATAGCTGAGACTTTAGGAGGTTGTTTATACTGATTGGCTGATCTATTTTTATATTTTTGATGTTATTTATATGTATTTCTATGCTGCTCTTTGCTGAAGCAATGACCCAGTTCCCTCTCAGGGATTAAGATAGCTCATCTCATCTTCATGTGATGTACTGCTCCCAGGTTACAAAGTGATTAAGATGAGCATTAGGAGAAGTTTTCTGTACATCAGCACTTGCATTCTCTGAAGTCAAAAAAGAAAAAAGAAAAGAAAACACATGAAAATGTAAATATAGTTTTCTATTTGAATAGTGAATTCTATTTTTTAAAAACCTTTACTTAATTGAACTAAAATTACCTGCTTTTTAAGACATCCCGCCCAAATATTATTACTCTAATACAAGGACTTTTTTAGTGCACTCATGTCTTGAAAGGAGAACTCATTCCAAACAGTACGATTCTGGTTCATTTTTGTCCTGGCTACAGGTTTACAGTCCTTTTATCCTGTCCATCACTCTCTTTTAATGCATTCCAGGCATATCTAAAACACTTACCCTTCAAGCAAATACAAGACATTCATCTGTGATTTCTAAGCTGATATAAAAGCGCTGATTCACAAGAAACAAATGTATTACGCTCTCCTTTGTCAGTAACCTCCTATTGTAGCTAGCACGGCCACTGCATTATAAAGCTATGCTCTGCAGCAGCGGTTTTTATTGTAGCTGCCAAGAAGTGATAACAGATAAATGAATTCCTCATCCTAGAGATCAATAGAGTAATACCAGCGCTGTCGATGGCTGCCATGGTTACAGCCCAAGAAGAAAGTGGGAGGCTTTACACCCACCAAACTGAAAATGTCTGTGCTGATCCTCCATCAAAGCCTGCCTCCCAGGATATGTTGGCCTGCTTCACCTCTGGAGAGACGGACAGAGAGGTAGCCGCATGGGGACTGGTTCCTGTAATAGAGGGAACGGAGAGGAGTTGATGGAAATTGGCCAGCACTTCAACTGCCTTATACTGCTCAAGTTTAGAGGCCATCTCTAGATGTACCGCATTTATCCGTTGGAGGCGGAGTGGAGGCACAGGCATCAGGCCTGTTCTGGGTATAATAGAGGTTTACATAGGTATAATGAAAAGAATTTGAAAAAAATATACTTTAATGTGGACAGCTCACGTAACGGGGAAACTAACTTTTGTTATGATATTCTCAGATAGGAATCCTTCTGTTTGCACTCACCCAGGACAAAGACTTGTGTGCTGGCTTTCACAGAGGCTACGCGGTTAGCAGCGCTGCACTCCCACGCCCCCTGGTGGTCCTTCGTGAGAGGCTGCAGGAGCAGAGAACCGTTGGGTTCTATGGAGTAAGATGTGCGGCGAACCAAGTTAACCTACCGAGAACACACAAAGACCATTCACACAGTATATACAGCTGAGATGGACAAATAAACTAAAAATGAAATGACCAACATAATATATCTCTTCTCGAGCTAAGTTTACTCGTATTTACTCAATATCAAGATTTAACTCCATCAACCAATGATAAACAAATCAACAATCATAAATGAGCCAACACAAGCAAGGAAATACAATTAATTTATGTATTAAAAAAAGTTATTTTTTGGCTCCATAGTCCAGCAGACTGGATTTTAAATAAAACAACGAATGAGGTTAAAGAGTACCTTACTACTAAATTAGAGTTAGTATAAAAAAGTGATTGTGCATGCTGTATAACTATCAATTGATTCTGGTCCCAGTGTCTGTATTTGAATGCATGTTTTTTTTATTGGGAGGTGGGTGTGTTCATGCTAAAACGGGGTGTTAAAGTCGCTCTAACCTCTAGAGCAACTGCTCACTAAATCTCTACGGAGGAAAAGCACTGATGCACTGATCTCATTGAGTTGAAAGGTTCTGACCACGTTCATCGTCACATTGTGAAGTGCTATACTGCACAGGCTGTGTATAGAGCATGTTGTAACCACTAGATGGCAGCACAAGCAGAGTTTTCAGCCTTGGTATAGTTACTCCTTAAAGTTACAGTGAAATGGCAGTTAGAGCGACTTTTATTGTGAAATGGAATATGTGTGCGGGGTATAATTACAAGAAGCATTTGATTGGATCAGCCTGATTATACCAGTCCGCCCCCGACGTACTGCATGTAAAAATGCATGTTTGTGTTTTACATTAAAGCTACTATGTGCACAATTTGAAGATATCTGACCTTGCCTGTTGTAACATGAGCAAAGTTCAATAGAAACATAAAACAGGAGGGCAAAAAGAATATCCTGCTTACTTATTGAATAACCTGTACTGGGTTATTTACCTTGCTCCAGGTCACTTTAATTGTTGGGTCCTCATTTCCTTGACACGGGATGAGCAGGGTTCTACCAGCTTCCTGTTTGTACATCTTCTCTGGAGTGACGCTGAATGATGGGGGGTCCTGTGAATTGCCAAAGCAATATAGCACAATCAAGCAATGCAGCAATGCCAACAACGGATTTAAAGACTGGATTACTGCCGCTTTGGACAAGATTATCTTAATAACAACAGGATTAGCCACACAATTAACTCCCCAATAGTGGAGCCATTGTGGTGAGTCTGAGTTGACTTCCATTAATTTCAGAGGGCTCACACGTCAGAGTGAAAAGGTCAATAAAATGTCGTTTCTGTTAAGTTTTTAATTCGCTCTGGCAGATGCAGTTGTGGCTAATTAAAATACATGCATGGTGGTGTAGATAGACAGTTTAGCAGAACTACTAAGACAGGTTCAGTGGCAGTTTCTGAGCTTCCTGAGCATGATTGACCAACAATGTGGTGTTTATGTTGCAAGGAATGTAGTAGCCATACTACATTCCTTGTATTTTAAATGACTCTCTCCACTGAGTGACCCAGGTGGCCTGCAGTGCACACTAACCTGTAGAATTACATTCGTTGGCTCAGATGAACCCATGCTGCCGTAGCTGTTGTATGGGGTACACGTGTACACGCCTGCTGTATCATCATTAACTGTGGCCATGAACAAAGAGCCCTCCGGTGTCAAAGTCCATCCTGGATACTGGGAGAAATGCACAATGCTCAGACCACTCTGACAGCTAGAAAGGAAAGGAACTAGCACATGCAGTCTTGAATGATGCATAGAATTAATGGCAAATATATATATATTAAGTTAGAAGTGTGAGCTTAAAGAGTTAAAAGGCAGGAAATCTGTAACCACCGCAAAGCCACGTATGAGCTCCTCAGCTGTGTTTGAAGGATTTACAGAAAAAAAAAATTGATATCTGTCTGCCACAGTCCTGCAGTGGTTAAGTACTTAAGTCCCCACTGGGCACATTATTTTCAAACTTCTCTAAAATTATGTAATATTTGTTAATGTTGTCACAGCTGATATCTAAAAAAATATGTAAAAGATAGAGTGATCGTCTGTTCTTCTAATTAAAAAATGTTTTTTTTGGATATTCCCCTGATCAGTTCTTTGGTGAATCCAAACACACATAACAGAAATACTCTGAGGAGCTTTCAAAATCACTTTTTGAGGCATTTGCATTAAAAGCAGTTCAATTTTTGAGTCATTTTTCTCCCATTAAGCCACAGCAGAAGGCTCATGTTGCGTTTTGACTGCGCAAAAGGTTCCCAAAAGGTTTAATGAAGTCAAAACTACTATTATCATCCCCAGAATGAGGCTGTTAGAAAGTATTACTGTGGGTATGAGAGCTTGTGACATCCAGGGCGGAATTGGAATAATTGGCAAAATAACAGCCTGACTCCAACGCCGGCGTCCTGCACTACAGGAACCTATCACATTTCCTGCAGTGCGACCCATCCACCAGCATGTCCATTGCTCACACCAAAGTGTTCGGGGGGTGGGGTCCACTCAGCACATGAAGGGGGGAGGAGGAGGACGAAGTGGGTGGATCTTTTGCATGCCAAATTAGGAAAATGGTTTTAAAAGCTGCCACCCTGGGCTCTTATTTTGAAAGGGAAAAAAAACACTTGCAGACATGGTTTTCCAATCTGAAAGACAGAAGGTTAAAAAATATTGTGGTAAACTAGTGGGTAGTCACACACCCCTGCCCATAATCTGTAAAGGCTCCTACGGCCATTCCCCAGATGAAGCAGTAGATTAAAGTGGAAGAGGAGGAGAAAAAGAAAAAATGAGAGAGCAAAGGCCAGCAAGGAGTTCCTTGGGGATTGTTTCAAAAGCTTTTAAGATTGAACACATCAACCCTGTCTATAAAGATGTACAGTGTGTGATTGACTGACTTCTCAATTGAAAACTGAAAGGATATTTCCATCAGTGGACACAGGAAATGTTCCATTAAAATGCCTGAAAAAAATATATATAATGTCTACCTCACTGTTAACACTGTAATAGCAAGAAAATTGTTGCTCTGCTGTTCCGTAGGTTGAGTGGGCTGATAGTAAAAAAGAAAAGCTTTTGCATGATGGGCTGCTGACGGCTGTCGCTTCCCAGATGCCTGTAGTCAGCAGAGGTGTCTGACATTTCGCTGTTAACAGAAAATGAATGGATTCAGCCACCGGTTCCCTGTGATGTTTGCACTATCAGGGATCAATAAATAGAGTAGTGTTGAGTGGAGAAAGCGAGGGACAGAAATTTGAGTTTGGGCTGCACAGTAAAGGTCGGGCAGCATTATGTTGACTGTGCCTCTTTGTTTATTACCAAAGACAGGTCAAGCGGTTCTCCATCTTTCGTCCAATCCACACGGAGCAGCGGAGGCTGAGCTGCCGCTGGACAGGTGACCACACCGTCCATACCTGTGGGAAGGTACGTTCGCTGGGGCATTTGAAGAGCCTGGGCTGGGTCTGAGCAGAGGGAAGAAATTAGTTGTAAGATACACCTTACTGTTTCAATACCGTGGGAAATCACATGTACTGGTGCGGAGAAACTGCGCCATGATCCATTTTGAGGACAGATTGTTTTGTTGTAATCAATTTTCTGTGTGCCTATGTTTTAACTACAAGTGCTGCTCCTTGTATTAACAGCTGACTGAACGTGTCTGAATGGCTTTACAAGTCTACAAACAACAGTAAAATGTTCAGAGGAAAAGTGTTAATGATTTATTCCAGGAATATTTACAAGCAAACACGTTACAAAATGTGCATTCCTTTAAAAAAGGAACAATCCATGATAATAGGCCCACCACCAAGATTCAAAACGCATGATTGGAACCTGCTGCTGTCACTCCCAAATGGATTAACATTCAATACACTGATTACCAATAAACAATAACTACATCTCAGTTATTAGGTTTTTTTCTGATGCTGGTAAAGGTTAAACAGATAAACAGGCTTATATTTTCAATTGTGATTAGTTGACAAACACAAAAAATGCTTGTTTTGCATCAATATAAATTAAATATGTGAATATACCTATGTAATTCATATGGTCAGAAACATTTTTGTCAACACACAACAACTTACAAATAGTTTTGGCACTGGAATCTCTGCTATACCTGAATGGCAAAGCAATGTTTAGAAAATGTTAAAATGGGCTCATCAATAAAAAGAAAAATAGTGGATTTTCAAGGGAAGCTATGGTTCAGTTTTACACACCAGATGTGGACAGTGTGCTAACTTCCTCCATTACAGGTTGTTATGAATTAGAGGAAATAGCTATGTTACCGTGACTACAGCTGAAACCAATGCATTAGAGAAAATTGTTAAAGACTACATCTTTAACAATTTTCTACATCTACATCTTTAAAGCTCTGGGGAAAAAAAGCTCTGAATATTGTTAGAGATTAATTGAAATCGAATTGATTCTCACCCAGCATCTTGCCTCTGATAGATAGCTTTTGACACTTGAATGGTAAAGCTATGGCACGTTAAGGTATCTGCTGTTCTTTGCTTATGGTCCTCTCTGCATTTATTTATAGTATTTATGTTGTAATGACAATAAAGTTAACTGAAGTTAAAGAGCAACTTAACATCCGCTGAAAATCTTGTCTTTGCTGACCGCCAAGCTTTCACTTTGCTGCGGTGATGTAGAAGTGTACTTAAGGGTGTGTCAGCACGCTGTGACATCACTGATGGGTGTGGTTACAGGTGCAACAAAACACCTCTCTGACCACACCCAACCAACCACACCCATCATTGTGGTCAGGGGTGAAACACGCAAGCTTTCTCCGTTTGTTAGTTATCCAACAAGCACATGAGCGTCCAAGCTGTGTCTCTTTCTCTATCTCTATCTAGTTGCTCCTCCTTGTCCTCTGGGATGAGGCTGGAGATGAGTAGAGTTCCATCTACCATGATCTTCACTCGTGACTTCAGACACACGGGAATTCTTCTATATGTAGAGAACAAACCAGTCTCTTGTGTGTTTGTGTAGTCAGCCATCTTTCCAGGTCTCATCTGATTGTCCATATTGTCATTTTACATTGGTCTGTTCTGTACACACAACATCTATTGCATGTCTGTCTGTCCAGGGAGAGGGATCCCTCCTCTTTTGCTCTTCCTGAAGTTTCTTCCATTTTTTCCCCATTAAAAAGGTTTTTTTGGGGAGTTTTTCCTTATCCGAATCAAGGGTCAAAGGATAAAGGGTGCCGTACGCTGTACAAATTGTAAAGCCCCTTCAGGCCAATTTGTTATTTGATATTGGGCTATATAAATAAAACTGACTTGCCTTGACTTCCACCAAAGAGTGAAACACTGCTGTTCAGCCAGGTATTAAGTTACCCTTAGAAATAAAAAAAGAAATTAAATATTTCTCACGACTACAGACTACACACAGAAACTTACGCATCACTATGAGGTTGGCGGAGGCGGTGGGCGGGGTCAGCAGGCCGTTGGTCGGCATGCAGGTGTAGTTCCCAGAATCCTCTGGGATGAGACCGGAGATGAGCAGAGTTCCATCTACCATGATCTTCACCCGCGTCTTCAGAGACCTTCAGAGTAAACACACAGGAATTCTTCTATATGTATAGAACAAAACAGCAACTTGTTTTTGTTTTGTTTTCCTGTGAGTTATTCACCACTGAGTGTACATGGAGGTTAAGAAAATTTCATTTCAGTTAAGAGTGGAAAGAGGCATGCCCACTCATTTTATACATTCTCATATTTACAGAGAAAGCAGAGAGAAAACCAGAGGACTCTACCAGGCTGCAACCCCTTACAAACAGGTTACATATGCACGCTGGCGATATGTGATCATGGGACGACACACTGTCACACATTTGGGCTAATTACCATACAGGTCAGATGACTCATGTACTGTAACATAACCGGATATTCCTCATGACATTTCTCTCTTTGCATTGAAATCAACATCAGCCTGTGTTACTGAATGCTGCTTTTATTTAAGCTCCACTTGCCAATATTTTTTGATATTAACAATGAATCAAATGACTAATGTGAAAGAGGTTGCTTGCAGTGACAAACCCACAAAGACTTATCATGAACTCTGCAGCTCAACAGAGGTTTTAAAGCTCTTTTAGCACACCGATTTGGTTTTACGGCACATTTACTCTATTGTTCAGTCTCAGTGTTTCCCGCAGCAGCAGGCAGCTTTTTTTCAGCCAACAATCTCTGATAAACCCACTGTACACTACCTACCCAGCACCAAATGGCAGACATATGTTGTTTTCATTATGAATTAATCCTTTTTTCTTATATTAGCTGATTAATCATTTAGTCAATGAAATGTTAAACAAAAACTAAAAAATGTCCATCACAAGTTCCTAGAGCACCAAAAGACACCTTCAAATTACTTGGTTTGCTCGACCAACAGTCTAAAATCCAAACATATTCAATGTACAGTTATATAAAACAGAGATTATCAGCGATTCCTCACATTTGAAGCTGGGATGTTTGAACATTTTTGGCAGCGCTAGCTAGCCACATGGCTCTATGGATGGTGATGTCAGTCTGTCAGTACACCACTTTGGTCCAGACTGAAATATCTCAACAACTACTTCATGGATTGTCATGGTCCCCAGAGGATGAATCCTATTGTAATAGGATAACTTTGGTGACTTTCCATCTAGCGCCATCATCAGGTTGAAGTTTCTTGGCTCACATATGATAAAATACTTTCCAAACTAATGACATTCACATCAGCCTCAGCTGTACTTTGTGTTTAGTGCTAATTAGCTAATGTTAGCATGCTAACACACTAGACTAAGATGGTGAGCATGGTAAAAAATAGCATATACAGTGCCTTGCAAAAGTATTCATACCCCTTGGCCATTTCCACATTTTGCCATGTTACAAGCACAAACTTAAATGTATTTTATTGGGATTTTATGTGACAGACCAACACAAAGTAGAGCATAATTGTGAAGTGGAAGGAAAATGATACATGGTGTTCAAGATTTTTTACAAATAAATATCTGAAAAGTGTGGCGTGCATATGTATTCAGCCCCCCTGAGTCAATACTCGAACCACCTTTCGCTGCAATTACAGCTGCAAGTCTTTCGGGGTATATCTCTACCAGCTTTGCACATCTAGAGACTGCGATTTTGCCCATTCTTCTTTGCAAAATAGCTCCAGTTCAGTCAGATTGGATGGAGAGCGTCTGTGAACAGCAATTTTCAAGTCTTGCCACAGATTCTCAATAGGATTTAGGTCTGGACTTTGACTGGGCCATTCTAACACATGAATATGCTTTGATCTAAACCATTCCATTGTAGCTCTGGCTGTATGTTTAGGGTCGTTGTCCTGCTGGAAGGTGAACTCCCGCCCCAGTCTCAGGTCTCTTGCAGCCTCTAACAGGTTTTCTTCCAGGATTGCCCTGTATTTAGCTCCATCCATCTTCCCATCAACTCTGACCAGCTTCCCTGTCCCTGCTGAAGAAAAGCATCCCCACATCATGATGCTGCCACCACCATGTTTCACGGTGGGGATGGTGTGTTCAGGTTGATGCGCAGTGTTAGGTTTCCGCCACACATAGCGTTTTGCATGTAGGCCAAAAAGTTCAATTTTGGTCTCATCTGACCAGAGCACCTTCTTCCACATGTTTGCTGTGTCCCCTACATGGCTTGTGGCAAACTGCAAATAGGACTTCTTATTGCTTTCTTTCAACAATGGCTTTCTTCTTGCCACTCTTCCATAAAAGCCAGATTTGTGGAGTGCATGACTAATAGTTGTCCTGTGGACAGATTCTCCCACCTGAGCTGTGGATCTCTGCAGCTCCTTCAGAGTTAGCATGGGCCTCTTGGCTGCTTCTCTGATTAATGCTCTCCTTGCCCGGCCTGTCAGTTTACGTGGACGGCCATGTCTTGGTAGGTTTGCAGTTGTGCCATACGCTTTCCCTTTTTGGATGATGGATTGAACAGTGCTCCGTGAGATGTTCAAAGCTTGGGATATGTTTTTATAACCTAACCCTGCTTTAAACTTCTCCACAACTTTATCCCTGACCTGTCTGGTGTGTTCCTTAGTCTTCATGATGCCGTTTGTTCACTAATGTTTTCTAACAAACCTCTGAGGCCTTCACAGAACAGCTGTATTTATACTGAGATTGAAGCACACACAGATGGACTCTATTTACTAATTAGGTGACTTCTGAAGGCAGTTGGTTGCACTGGATTTTATTTAGGGGTATCAGAGTAAAGGGGGCTGAATACATATGCACGCCACACTTTTCAGATATTTATTTGTAAAAAATCTTGAACACCATGTATCATTTTCCTTCCACTTCACAATTATGCTCTACTTTGTGTTGGTCTATCACATAAAATCCCAATAAAATACATTTAAGTTTGTGCTTGTAACGTGGCAAAATGTGGAAATGGCCAAGGGGTATGAATACTTTTGCAAGGCACTGTAGCTCAACTGTGCCCAAGTACAGCCTCACAGTGCTGCAGACTGTTAGCCTTGTTTAACATTTGCTCTCCTCACTTTTGCTTGTTGTATAACCATAATGTGCATGTTTCATTTCAAAATAAGAGGCCACTGTAGCAGCTTTTAAACCATTTCCTTTTGTTTTACATGCGAAATATTCACCCACCTCCAGCAGCTAGCATGGGTGTAGGCTGTTAGTCTTGATGCTTATTAAATGACTTAAACGATTAATCGATTATCAAAATTGTTAGCAATTGCCTGTACATAGACTAATCAAGTAATTGACAAATCGTGTCAGCAACTACATAACTATCAAGGCTGGTCAGCAGGAGTTTACTATTAATTCATAATAATGTATACCCTCCAATTCTTTACGCCTCTTAGGATGAATTAGTTTTCATAATAAACACTACATGTGCCACATAAACTCCTTCAAAAGAAAACCAAAAACCACCATGGAATTGAGGATGTCTTCAACCGAATAAAAAAAACTGCAGGAATGCTGAGTGTAAATGGAGAAAAACCTACCTCACTACTTTTAACAAAGCAATTACAAAAGAGCTTATTTCCCAAAATTAGTAACAGATAATCAGAATAATCCTCGGGGGTTCTACTCAGCTGTGAACAGCGTTATATATCAGCTCCAAAAAGCCTCTCGGAAACTTTTTTCCTCATCAAAAATCAGGTTGAGTATTAACCTGAGTATAACTGTAATGAATAATGATATGTGTGATAGAGGAACGCTCGGGAGGAGAAGTAATGCAAATTAAGCCCTCCACCTGCTCAACTGACCCTATCCCAGCCAGTGTTTTTTTAAGAGTGTTCAATTGTCTGGTGGCTGATGTGCCGGCAATCATGAACCGCTTCCCCGCTCACTCAGATCTTCTCTCTGCCACTGAACACTGCTATTGTGGAACCTCTCCTACAGAAAAGCTCATTCAGTGCTTGACAGTTATTTTCAGGCCAATTTCATTTTTTTCTTTTAAAGTAACATGACTGAAGCTTTTATCCCCCTCTCCTTTATTTTATCCCTGTATGCATTTTGTATTTTATGCGTCTTTTTGGCCGAACTATTACATATTGTCTTCATTAACTTTGCATTCAATTATTTTTTGGCCATTCAGGGAAATAAGAAGTCAAAAACAAGGTGACAGACACGCCTGATGTTGCCTTGTGTTATTCTGCCTAATGTGTTGTCTTACAGATGCAGCAGACACAGAGCAACATTAGCATTCACTTGGAGTCGTGTGTGTCTACCTGATGAATGTAAGTCTAATATTCATTTTCTTTATATCTCTGGTTTTGTCTCCACTACCTCCTGAGAAAAATATCTGGCTCTTCCGCTGTTCCAGCTTTCTACTTGGTAACTTTGTCTGCCGTTTGGTGTTGAGCAGGTTGCGGCCAGTGGAAACGGGAGTCTCTCTCCCTCTCTCTCTCTCTCAATATGACTATTTGTAAATTTGTCTAAGATTTGAGAGAGATCTTGTTCACATTGTGGATTAAAATCTGTGGTTGTATTTATCCATTGTGGGCAATGTTGCACATTAATGAGCAGAACTGCTATATGGCAATATTTTATTCATCTTTTTTTTTTGCATCAATGTAGTGATCACAACATAAAATTATATAGTACCATGATAGTGAATTTTATTCATATCACCCGGCCCAAGCTCTGGTCTGGCATCTATGTCATTTCATAACAGACGATACACAACTGTGCACTTCTATATGATATGATGTTGAACTCATATCAACGTATGGATGTTACCGTGCTGTATAAACCTGCAACTGAACAGACACAACACTGAGGTGCAAAAACACTGCAGCAAAAATCCAAAAAGAGAAGCTGTACTCTAACTTAAAACTCTCTGGCACAAAACGTCAAGCCCCGAGCCAGTAACCTTGGTGCGTTTTCTTGATGCTGATTTGAATTCCACATGAGAAGTAGTGAAAAAATCCACCTTTTATCATGTCAGGAATATTGCCGATGTACGGCTCTCGCTCTCTCTCTCTCCTGGGCAGATACTGGGGGAATACAGCATTCTTTCATCACTAGCAGGTTTGATTACTGCAAAGCTCTTTTTTGTCTGGTCTACCAAAGAAACCTCTTGGTTTTCATGAACCTTATGTGTGTTGGCCTGTAAAAACATTTTGTGCAGCCAAGAGTTGTATTAGAAATCACTCATTGTTCATTTGGATTAATACAGTTCTGCCTCTGTCCCTTTAAATGTTTTACTTGTGCCTACATTCTGTGGCAACCAAAGCAGGAATCACCATAGACACTCCCGGGGGACAGACTCTCTTCGTGAATAACAAAAACATATGGAGCAGTGTGTATTTCTCAAAGGAGCCATCTTTGGAATTGCTGTAGCATTATCAAGATTTTGCAGTTGCTAGTTAAGTGTTGCTATTTTAGTTTTAGTAAAACATCATGCATGTAGGGACTTCCAAAATGCAAATAATGCAGCATCTGTGTTGAGTTTCATAAGCTGACTTTTTCATACCTGACAGGCAGGGGTTCTGAGTGTGTAATAAATTATTGAGTAACATAACATGTACAATTGATGGGTTTTGACTCAAATTACTGTCAATTTCATGAGTGCATTTTGTGTTCTCATGTGGTCCTCCATCTAATGCGGGCCAGGCTCTCCAAATTGGCCTTCAAGTTGCCAAAACGTTGAGAAGTTTCATTCAGAATATAGCAACATGTGAGCAAGACCTGAAGCCAAGCAGGTATTGAAATCACTCCATTTACTCCTGCAGAAGAAAAATTTATCATTTGTCATCAAATCATTCAGCGGACCAGCACATGAGCACATGTCAGACAAGCTTTTAAGAAATGTCGCTCAGATGTCTCTGGTCCACTGGGACTGGCTTTCATGTACTGTAGCTCCAAGGGCCACATCTAAGACCCGCGAGGAGGCAGATTTTAGTTTTTTACTGTGTCAGTAAGAAGAACATTTTAGTCTCTATAGATCTCACCTCTTGTACAGTCTGCTAGAGGACTTCAGGGGGGAAAAGTGCTTTTCCTTTTCATACAAAATGTACAAAATTCCACAAAGTTAGATTCAAATTAGATGTAACAACTATTCCTGTGCTCCTTGAAGGTTAAGAATTAAAAAACAAAACAAAACACAAAGGTAACATTTCGCTCCACCGTCTCAAACGTGCTACATAAAACATCAAAAGGGTAAAAATGGACTGGCTCAGGAACAAAGAGTAATGATTGCACTCACTCTATGTGATAGACGTTTTCTCCACCTTTCTGCCACACGTAGGTCATGTTGGGGGGATCGGCCACTGCCTGGCACCGGAGAAGTGCATTCTGGGACATGTTGAGAGAGGCGCTTTTGGGAGGGACGACAATGACAGGCGGACCTGGTGGGAGGCAGGTTACAAAAGACATCACATGAATTCACGAAAAAGGGTTGCAATTAACCATAATATACAGAATTACAGAAAATAGCTCAAAAATGACCATCATGACCGAGTGCACTGTATAATGTTACAGCTTTTCCTCAATTGCTTAAACCCATTAGGAGCAATCACCAGAGAGCACAACATGTTATATTTCATGCAAAAGATGATTGCTCACTCACAATATTTAAAGTCCATGTAAAGCAATAATAAATGTGTCCTGAGTTTGTCACACCACAGAAAAATGTCTTATTAACCACGCAGCCAAATTTGAATAATTAAAAAAATCGCCAAGTATATAAATTAGGTTTCAAAATCGTGAAAAATTAAGCAGTAGTCTCTGCTCTGGAACGCTGGGGGTGTGCTCTAGTTTTTTATATAGTGTTAGGTGAGGGGTCATGCTCAGTATGGCTCATTTTCGTACAAAATGTTAAGATCATTTTTGATCTTTGTGTTCACATAGTTAATCTGACTGATTTTACTGATCATCCTTTGTTTATTTCACATTTCCACCATTGTGTTGTATCTCTTTTTTTTTGTGTGTGTGTTTTTGACAACCATTCCTGTGCTCCTAGAACGTTAAGAATTAAAAAATAAAGAACCACAAAAGGTAACATTTTGGTTCATCGAGCCATAATTTCAGGGCCGCCAAAAACATCCTGAACACATAAATGGTGAAAAACAGTTCTGTCTAACTCCACAAGTTCACAGTCTTTCTACGTTTTCAGCAATTATTTTCTAACATGTATAACTGTTTAGAAGCAAATCTCTGAATCTCCTTTACACAGACTTTAACTCTTGTCAAAAGTAAATAACATCATCTTCGAGTGCATCACTGCCTTCAAAATGGCATGTTATCAGTGCTTAAGTCAAGACAGTCGAATGTGTGAGCCACTGTGTCAGTATGGCAGACACTAGAATTGTTTGAAATGTTTCTTTATGTCATTTCTCAGACTTCAACACAATAACCCAATAATAAAGTCAAATACAGTAACCCGATTGTGAAAAAGGCCCCTTTTAACGAACTGTCCACCCCTGTCTCTCTCCCCACTTGAACTCTGCCTCACTTTACACAGTCTCTGGGCCAATCAGAACTACTCCCAGATTCGCCTTTTCACCTGAAGCCGTTTGAAGTCCGACACACATCCGACAGACATAACTTTATTCCAACTGTCATCTGGTGTGAAGTGAGTGAATCCAGCATAGAAACAGCAGGGAAGGTTACAACATCCTCACACCAATAATAAAGTCAAATATCTTCTACGCCCAACTGAATAAACTCATGTTATACACCAGTTTCAACAATCTGTTCACAGGTTTATCACTGTCAGCGTTCACCTTTCGTGCTAATGTAGCTCATGACATTTAACCAGCAAGAAGAAATGGGAAAAAGACCTTGTTAAAAGCTGTACAGCTGAAAAATGGGAAAAGATATTGAAAGACTCACAATCCATTCATACAAACACAAGACGTGGATTAGTCCAGCTTAATGTCTTGTATTGTACGTATTAAATTATTAAATCCTTTTAAATTGCATTAACTCATATGCTGTGGATATGCTATTGGACATTAATACATCAACAGATTTGTAACATACTACATAGAGACATTATACTGGACCCAAGTGTGGCTATTTTGGTGGATTGTGATATGTTGTCTCGCAGCCGTTTGGATCTGTCTCAGAGTATAGCCGTCTTACTATTGTTATGACAGCAGCTGTATTTTACAACAATGGAAGTCTGACCCACCACACAACAGCAGGTGGAATGAACTCTTATCTTATATGCTGTACCTCGGGGGAACATCATGAAGGGGAAGGTGGAAATGTTCTGCAAATGTCGGGTTCTGTGATACGAAATATTCCTGCAACTTATGTAAGTTAGTGAAAATACGAGATAAAATGTATGAAATTAAACTAAGGCTACATCAACACTAATACGTTTGTTTTAAAACGCATAACTTTTGATACGTTAGCATCCACACTACTCCAGTGTTTTCTAACTCCTAAAACAGAGACTTTTGAAAACACTGCAAACGACCACAGAGTAGTAGACAATCTGCTTCCTGTTTACACCGACACACGCATGCCCAATGTACAAGAATGGTCATGTGATATGCATTTTCAGGCGTGTAGTATGGATGGAGATTATATCTGAAACGGTGATAAAACCCTCGTGTGGATGGAGATGGTTTTCATTTTAAAACAGCGTAGTCGTGTGGATGTAGCCTAAGTATCAGCTGTGCCAGATGGAGCCGGGTACATGAGGGGTGGCTTACACAGGTTACAGGGAATAAAAATTAATAAAGAAAGGAAAAAAATGTTTTAAAAGAACTAAAAAAGAAACAATGTATGACAAAAATGATGGTACACTAAAAACCAAACGTAAAGTCAAATATCAAATACAACAACTTCATGTCAATTAGGAACCAATTGAATGAATACGTAATGAATACGCTACCCCAACACTATCTGTCTATCTGGTCACATCACTGTTTATGTGATACTTGCCCTAACAGTAAAATACACAAAACATCTTTTGGCATGATGCAGCTGTCCCCTACATGTCTCTGCTGGACCAAACACATCACGTACAGTATATGTTTTACATATATGAGAGTATTTGTCCCTCTCTGATGTCTGCCTGGTCGAAGTTCAGTAACCATGGTGGGAAAAACTCAGTTCTCTGTGGCGTAGAGTGTGATAAGCTGCGCTAAAAATTGAGCATGGACATGTTGCTATCTGAATTGCCTGATGATTTTAGAAATGCCCCAACCATTGCAGCTTTTAAATCCAGATTGAAAACCTTGTTGTTCTCAAGCGCTTTTAACTAAATGTTTTCAAAACCCAAGGCCTTTTTATCATTATTATTTTAACTATTTTTATTGTTACCCCTTTACTCTTATCTGATTTCTATATAGATTTATCTCTTAATTTTGCTCTTTTCAGTTGTGTTGTTTTAACTTCTCTGTACAGCACCTTGAATCTCTTCTCTGTGTATGAAACGTGCTTTATAAATAAAACTGCCTTGCCTTGAATGTGAAGATTCACCTGTTATCAGTTCTTGTGACATTAAGATGTACTTAGTTACATTCCTCTACTGTGCCGACCTCCAACACGTGTGAAATTTGCAAAGAGCTAATAGAAGAGGCCTGACAAGCCACATGTCTCGTGTATATATATAACATGATCTCAACTATACAGCAGTCATTATCAGGTCTATAACCTTCAATGCTCGATGGATATGCGCATGAGCGACAGTTTAGAGGCTTTGAGTCTGACTTCATCCAGATCAGCCATTAGTCTACTGTAATCCATCCATGTGGCAACGCTGTGGAAAAACGCAGCCAAAGCTCAGATAATGTGACTTCAAGTGAACAGCATTAGGCTCATGATGATTATTATTCAAAATGTCACCGCTGCGACTGTGAGATTCCAAAACGAAGTGAAACCCCAGGGAGACATTATGCCAAAACAAAATATTTCCCCATGCGCCACACGTCCTGGTTCTCTGGAGAAAATCAGCAGTAGGAGTACTAGGAGTAGGAGTAAGAGGAGGAAGTCAGAAATAAATTCCACAATGTATTATGCAGTGCTGTGTCGGTGTAATCCAATGATACACAGTAGCATATTTGCATATTCTACATGTATTTGTACTTAAACTGGACTGTAAATTTGTAAATCTGTAGCCTGAAAACTTCTGTGAGTCTGTCGAGGGTGTGTAAGGACCTGGAAATGTTGAAAACATTTAATCTCATGATATATTTTTGACATACCTCCAGAGACATTTACATTTTTCATTAATAATGTGAATTTGACCACCAAACAGGGATATTTGTTCATTTCACTCAGCTACAGCAGCCTAACAAGCTCAGAAAACTGTCACGTCTCTGAGATGCAGCCTTTAAATTGAGCAAAACACAAAGCTTTATCACGATAAAGCACCGCCCCAAAATCCCAGATGATATCCTGTCTCCTATCATGATATCAATATTATCTACACAGGGACAGAATAAGAGGGGAATTCAGTTTGAGTTTCTGTTAGCACGCTGTCATATGATGCAAGAGGGAGAAACAGAAATGTAAATTACGGTGGCTCCCAGCCTGTCAGGCACACAGACATCACAGAGACTTAAGGAACTGGCAGGCATACAGACAGACAGACAGACAGACAGACAGACAACTGACCTTTGATCTTTACTCTCGTCACGCAAGTCACGTTTCCCTCAGAGTTGGAGGCGTGGCAGGTGTACTGTCCTGCTGACTGCATGCTGACTGTTCTCAGAGATAAGGCTCCTTCCTGGTAAACATGATATGACAGATAAACTGAGAGGTGGAAGGATGTAAATAATACATATAGATACATATAATAGATAGATACAGACAGAAAGATACATACAAGAGATTGATGGATAGATAGATGCGGAATGTAACTAAGTACATTTACTCAAGTACTGTACTTAAGGCCAATTTTGAAATACTTGCACTTTACTTGAGTATTAGTATATATTTAAACTTATCAGATGGTTTCATTTAGATAACTGTTCAAATGATACCATATTTTACACACAAAGAAAACAGAAAAGATAAGACAAAAGTCCAAAAATGAATACAGATTTGTCTAACAGAGCTTCTTCTGTATCCCATTACACATCTCAAGACCCCTCAGTGACCCTTTGGAGGGGGCCCGACCCCTAAGTTGGGAATCACTGGACTAAACTACCTTTGTGAATATAAAATAGATAAACTATCTAGATAGACACATAGCTAGCCAGATATGACAGATAGCTAGATAGCTAGCTCCTACTCCACAATATTTAATTTTATGTTTAATGAATTTTGATACAGTAGATAGATACAGTAGCTAGATAGATATAGTGGATATGGTACATAGAAGGCTAGAGACCAGGGCCATTTCTAACTTTTTGGGGGCCCTATGCAAAATGTTGTTTGGGGGCCCCAATTTTGTAAAATATATACTTTTTTTAGCATATAGGTGCTTTCACTCAACACATGAGGGACCTTGACTACCAAGAGGAACCGGCCATTTTAATTTCTAAAAAAAAAGAAAAAAAGAAGAAAAAAAAGAAAAAGGCTAAAATGGCATCTCCTGGTGGCTTCGGGGGCCCTATGCAACTGCATAGTTCGCATATAGCAAGAAACGGCCCTGCCAAAGACACATAAAGAAAATCCATATATTCATTTAAGTACACAATAATGCAGAGCGCAATTGTATAAACGTACCTGATAATTTGTTCTTTGAATCACACTGCCATCTTTTAGCCAGGTGATAGTTGGAGTAGGGTTGCCATTAGCAACACAGGTAAGAGAGAGGTGACTTCCAACCAGAGCCTCCACCATAGGAGGCGGGGCTTCGGTGAATGCAGGTGGAGCTATGGAACAAAACATTAAGGTGAGCGTTTAACTAAACGCATCTATTGATCTATATATGAGGAAACCACCTAATGTTTAACATACACAACACAAGGTTTTCTATAAAAATACACCGAAATCAGAAAATGAGGTTCTTCAAATAGATTCACCCCATTTAGATGAAAAAAATGTAAGGTATGGACCCTTCACTGTCTACAGCAAAAGAGAATTCTAAAGCAAGCGTCTTCCAAGCAGCAGCAGTAAGAGAAAAACTGCAAAGAAAAAAGCTGGACTAGCAGGCTAAGTCTTTTGTCTCCCTCGTTCATCAATTTATATACAGTGTGACAGCCGCTCAGCCTGTTTGTTAAATAGCAGCAGCCTGCGTGCAGTTTACTGGAATCAAGTTATTATTTCATAAAACAAAGTGAAAATGTCAGTTACGCCGCCTTTTAGATCTGCTAACGTGAACGTTTTGCTGCCACTTTAAGCCTCAGATCTCATCATACAGAGAGCCTTTTCTTTTAGCGCCTGCAAACACTCCAAACATAAACAAACCACTTGCAACTTCAACAGTTTCTTAGAATTTCTCGGGACTCATACCCTTATTGTACCTTTGTATAATAAATAGTTCTAGGAACCACTGAGTTTTTTTTAGCTCTGCACGTCCAGCTCAAATGTTGAGGCAGAGTGCAAACAAAAGTATGTGAGGAGCGTACCTGCAGGGCACATCAGGACATGCAAGGCCTCCAGTCCACAGTCGTGATCTATTATAATTCTCATCTCTAACCTGACGCTCACACAGACCAACTCGGTAAAACTGTCTCACCTCGCTTTGATCTGCAGTGTGCGCTGGCTGATGCTTTGTTCTGTATGTTTGCGAGTAGAATCATAGCAAAGGTTTTTCCAAAATACAGATAAACTTCAAAGCACAAAAAATAATGATGCATATTTCATATTTAGATTTATTATTTAAACCTATCAATAAGTATGATGATAACTCCAGTCAATACGATTCTTTCAAAAAACCCGTGTGAAGAAAGTCAAAAGTTTTAAAAAGTTGTTTTAACAGCTTTTTCAAACGTTTAAGTTTGAAGAGGTGCTATACATAAAGCACCTGTCAAGAAACTATGTTTAATGATGAAGTTGGTAGCAAAAAGTAGTAAGGTTCAATACCGAGCCCTATACACATGTCTACTGTACTTGAGGCTGGCTTTATTCTGCTGCATGTTGTGGAATTTACACTGAAGAGTAAAAGTCATTCCGACGTCCTGTGTTTTGAGTGACCTACCAGGCGAGGGCCATCTTATATAACCAAATGTTGTTATTTATTGTTCAAACTGATTTTAATCCCGTCCTGTATTTATATTTGGATCACTGATTTTGCCTTATGAAGCTAAATATAATCTGCTTTCAGCCATACAGGCATGAAGCCAAAAAAACCTCAACCTCACCGGTTACAGAAAGCAGAGTCCAGGTGCCATTTTGCAGCTCATCTGTGGGTTCATCCAGTAAGAGGATTCGACAATCATACAAGCCCTGGTCAGCCAGCTGTAGGCCCTCCAGCCTCAGGGTGGTGATTCGTACCAGAGACACCCGCCCTGCGGAAACACAGTACAGTTAAAAAGGTGAGAGTGCAGGTGTGAGGGGCATGAGAGAGGTCAACTGCATGTGATGCTGATTTCACTTGTCATCTCTCAGGTCTGAGTGTGTAACTGCTGGGAGTGTGACGCTTTGTTGTGCTGAGAAATAACACTGTCCTCAAACACTGCCTGAAACCAACACATGCACAAACACACACCAACAGCACCTAGCACATGCACGCACAAACTTAGAAACGTGATCTCCTGGTTGCCAGGTGACGGCTCCCTTGAGCCGGAGTGTAGCTTGCCACATCAACCCTTTATCTTTTCCAGTCTGCAGCCCACATCTTTCTGTGTCCATCTAGTTTTCACACTTTATCAGGCAGACAATTGTCCACTGACCAAACAGCATGGGACAGCATGGCTGATGAGAAACTGTCAAAGAAAGCATTATGCAAGATACACAGTGCCCATCTCAGAAACAACAACATGATAACTGAAATTGCACTGCAGCGTGGAAGCATCAGTGCCACTGGGATGACTGTGCTGTGATGGTAATTATTAACAGAGGCTCTGATTTCTGGTAAGTGTGGCAGGGAGGGACAGTCCTGACAGTGAAAAAGAACCAGGAAGTTGGAGTTAGGTATGTTGATGGCGATAACACGCCTTATTTACTTTTCCAAGCTGCCAAAGGGGACTAAATCCACAGGGGAAAAGAGGGGAGGGAGGGTTAAAGCAGAGCAAAATACACATCAGCATACACTCGGCGGATTAGTGCATTTCAAAATCCTACCCTTTGACCCCTGGCAGTTTTTTTTCCCTCTTATGTTTACTGGCTCAGTGTGATATAGGTCACTATAACACCTTAGAGGAAAGGCTGTGCTGAGGCAGGGATGTTGTGGGACCGTGGCTGGGAGTCGTCAGATAAAAAGGGAAGGGAAGGGTGGAGGTGAAGCAGGAGCGTGACCTGACGCCACAGCTGCTGCCATTTGAAAAATGCATGATTGCGAGAGATTTGAATGCGAGGTAAATTAAGTGTGTGTGTGTGTGTGTGTGTGTGTGTGTGTGTGTGTGTGTGTGTGGTGGGGGGCACAGAAAGAAAAACAGACAAGGAACATTTAAGAGTCTCATAACATGTATTCCGTGTCTCTGTGTTTGTGCTGTG
Organism: Macquaria australasica; assembly: GCA_005408345.1. Taxonomy (NCBI): domain Eukaryota; kingdom Metazoa; phylum Chordata; class Actinopteri; order Centrarchiformes; family Percichthyidae; genus Macquaria; species Macquaria australasica. The sequence continues at coordinate 602,186 of SEMN01000106.1, forward strand.
CATGACAGATTTATTTACCTAATTTAATTTACCAATGTACCAATGAAAACTTCTATCTAAAATTTTAGACAACAGTGTTCTTCCTACTTTGTGGCAACAGATTGAGGCAGACCCTTTCCTGTTTCAACATGACAACGCCCCCCATGCACAAAGCCAGGTCCATAAAGAAAATGGTTCTCCCAGTTTGGTGTGGAGGAACTTGAGTGGCCTGCACAGAGCCCTGACCTTAACTCCATCCAGCACCTTTGGGATGAACTGGAACACCGACTGTGAGCCAGGCCTTATCACCCAACATCAGTGTGGGACCTCACTAATGCTCTAATGGGAGCAAATCTCTGCAGCCAGGTTCCAAAATCTGAGTGGAGGCTGTTTATAGCAGCAGTTTATTGCCCATGGTTTTGGAATGAGGTGTTCAGCAGTCACATATGGGTGTAAAAGTTCAGCATCCACAAACATTTTGTAATAAAAAAAAACCTAGCAAGAATAGTTGTTGCTGTTGAGAGATTCAGGGGATCCAAATAAAAAAATAATGAATAAAAAAAAACTTCCCTGAGTTTCGTCATTAGGCATCTTCACAGATCTGCTGCCAGAAATTTGCTTCAAAATAATGTAAATGAGAAAAAAATAACTAAGAGCCTCTGCTGAAACTGAGACTAAAATGATCCCATAGACCATGACGCAGGTAACCAAATAAGGGAGCTGCAGCAGGGGCTGAAAATGATACTGACAACAGGTAGAAGCCCCACCCCCACCAACAACACTCCCTCCTCCTCCCCCTCCTCCTCCTCCTCCTCCTCCACCCCCCGCCCCCCCACCACACACACACACACACCCCACCCCACCCCCCCTCTGCTCACTGAATCCATTAAATTATCCAAAGAGCAGCGATTTGACTGGCCCAGGCTAAACAATATCCTCTATCAGTTCAATTCACACACACACACACTCTGACACACCCACATCGATACACCCATACACCCACACCCACACACACACCCACACCCACACACACCCACACCCACACACACACAATGGCTCGATGCATTTATTTGCCAAACTGTTTCCAACTGATGCCCCCCAAAGGCTTCGCCCCTCAATACACTCTCAGGTGACAGAGAAACACAAAACCATTCAGTGCCGCGATGAAACACAACTCTTTGCAAATGAAAGGTTTCAGTCGGAATTGAAAAGTCTGCAGACTCTGCTGGTTTTAGGGCAGAACAGATTATTAAATGCGGTGGTCATTATCTTTCTTAAGACAATTGCTTTCAAAAGGAGTGAATGAAATGAAAAAGAATCTGCATTCAACTGAAGTACTCATTAAAAACCTTTGTGTAAAGTCATTTGAGAGGGACAAAAGTGTTTTGAAATAAGATCCTTTGCAAAATCATTGAAAAACACATCCTAAAACTAATTTTTAATCGATTGGCTTTTTAATAACTTCAGCAAAAATGTTTTGCCTGATCCTTAATTTTGTTTTATACTCTGTACAGATTTGATAGTTATGTTATTACTGCTTTACTTAAGTGCGTGTTGTGTTTTTGATTTTATTCCCCATCTTTAGTTGTTTTTTTTTCTAGTTTTTGTGAAGCACTGAGAACTTTGAAGTGGATCATGCTTTAAACTATAGAAAAAAAAGAACTAATTTCAAACAAAATGAACTATTCTTGTGAAATGATTACAGGTTTAAGTGATTTATAAAGCTCAACAAGCAGGCCCTTTACTGATGAAAGGAACATTTTAAAAAGGCCATGGAGTGTGTGCGTTTTTTCACAGTTTCATTCAGAGTGAAAGATGCACCAGAGATATTGATTTTCTCTCTTCCCAAATGGATATGTAACATTTTGGAAATAAAGTTTTTAAATTATGAAAAAAAGTATTTTGGGGAAATCATCGGGAAAGTGTCTTGTTTTGTATGAAAAATTATTTAAATTCAATACCATTTCGCGTGACACAGACGTTTATGTCCCTGAGAATGTGACCTTCACGGGCACGAAGCCCACATCGTCTCTAAGAGATGTCGTCAGCTCTTGGCTAGCCGCACAGAGGCATTCAGGTTTCGGTTAGAGAAAGAAGCAGATAAGGTTTCACTCCTTGCTGCTTGTTGCTCTACTAAGCTCTACTGTGTGATCGTTTGAAATTTGAATTGAGAGCTTTCTCGCCATCTGAGGCAGAACTGCTTGCTGCTGCAACGAACATGAGTAATCCCAGTGCAAACTCTCATGTTTG